>JASPKZ010000036.1:360000-1560000 GCA_030220185.1 Diploptera punctata
ATAAGAAGCAGAGGCAATGTTATGGACTTCTTCAGAACTGGCGGCAAGAACGGACGGATGACATAATGTGCATGGCCTCCATTTTAATACTCAATGGCTCAGGTAATGTGATTATACATTTTACGTTACACTTGAGTTACAAATTTATCGCGATAAACGAATGTCATAATTTCACATTAAATTGAAATAATTCAGTTATTCATATATCATAGGTAAAATTTCTCTGCACGTCTTTTGTTTTATATCGTAAATCGAACCTTGTGAAGAAGACGGCCACAAGTGTAAAAATTATAGTTCCGAGTTATTCGTAATTAAAGTTTTAAAAAAAGGTACAGTAAATTAAATGTTTAAACGGACGCAATTGTATCCTGTCCCCTTCTTCTTGCACAAAACTTGTGACGATAAAGAAATAAATTTGTTGCTATTTGTTTCTAGCAGAGAATAATCTTAACTCAAATTTATGACAATCTTACACTTGTGGCCCTATTCGTTCCAAGGTGCGATATCATTGATCTGATATTTATTGCAAAAAAAACGCAAAATAAAATATATGAATACGTTTGTTTTACGGAGACACAAATTATACGAATTACACTGAAAACAGGTTTCATACTAGAAGAATTTTAAATTTAATCAAAACACCAATATCATCTTCATCAACTTGTAATGTAACCTATAATAGTTTTTTTTTCCCCTTCGTATTCTCCTCCTCCACGGTACGAAAGGCCTAGAAGACCCTTGGCCTACCATCCGGCTGTTAACCTCACATACAAATGTGTAATCACTAGAGCTAGGATTTTTATGTACTAAAAGTTAAGATTGCAACATAGTATAATGAGAAGTTAGACTTATGACTGTCTTTTGTTTTGGTTTCACATACAAACAGTTGAATGGTATAATGAGAAGTAAGACTTTTGACTGTCTTTTATCTTGGTTTCACACACAAACAGTTGAATAATATATACTAACTACATTGCAATCTTATCTTTTACTACATAAAAATCCTAGCCCTAGTAATCACAGAGGTGGATGATCATCCAGCCAGTATAGGGGTGACATGTGGTCAGCATGTCGGATCCCTCAGTCGTTACACATCGTTTCTGAATCTAGAGCCACTATAATGTAGCTACCCAAATTCGTCACGAAGTTGGGTGAGTACTGGCTCCATACTGGCCGAAATTACATGAGAAAAAAATTGTTCACTTGATGGTTGGAACCAATGTGAATCCCCTAGCTGTGAATCAAAATTATATTATAATGAGAGGATTACTTCATGGCAGATGTGTTACTGACAATTTTAAACATTATAGGCCTCTCCCGAAACCTATGGTTCAACATTTGAACTTAACGATACTTATATGGAGGCTTTATTTGAAAATAAAGTTTAATTTCATATCAAAATCATTAAATATATGGAGGGCTTAGGGTAGTAACATGATAAGCCACATTCTGTTAAGAAATGTAATGTATTACAATGATAGCAAATAAATTAATTAAAATATCCATAAAATCATTTGCAAGTGCGCCAGTGATGAGTTAAAACATATAGACACACACTGTATTAACAAGAATACTGTACAATTAGTATTTTATTTTTTTATTGAATCTCCAATAATGCGAACCCTATTTCACCATCCGATATGTTAGGGTTTTAGTTACAATACCATTAATTATTTACAGTAATTTAGAGAATGCTTAATTTCTAGCGTTACATAATAACGTAATATGAACAAATAAATTAATTAACAAACCAAAAAAAAACTAATTCAATACAATTAGTATTTATAATTTTTTGAAACATTAAAATCCTTATATCTCAGAAAGAACAATCAGTGACTCATGGTGTTATTGCCATATATATCCTTGACTTAACACAGCATCATTGTATAACATACAATACGTCTATTAAAATAATAACACCTTTATTTTGATATTAATGACTTTCTTTTACCTGAATGTGGACTTTCTCCACTCCTATTCAATATATACTATCTTAACAGAATAGTTCAAGAATGGAAACAAATAGTAAATAGTGGAATTCCGATAACTAGAAATAAAACAGTTTAAACAATATCATATGCTGATGATCCGAACACAGCTTACAAATAGCAGAGTATCAATTATTCAAAATTGCCAGCAAATATAATTTGCAAATGTCCGCTTCAAAATCTACAGCAATGATAATGTGTGGAGAAAAAAAACATACGACGGGTGAAAATTGAGATTGATGGAAAAATTATAGAACAATGCCTGCTTTCTCATAATTAGGAAGTGTGATTGCAGAACATAAGAGTGACATTGATTCAAAATTACAAAAATATAATAAAATGAATGGAGCATTAAGAAGAGATTTTGGTAAACAGATGAAGACAGATACAAAACTAAGATCTCATAACATCACATCAAAAGCTGCTCTAAAATACGGAAGTGAAATTTGGATTTTAAATTAGAGGAATTCTCATAAACTTGGAGTAAGTTAAGCCAAATGCGCTTCTTACGTTCACTGTAGGGAATAGTAGACTGGATCACCAAAAGAACACTATTATCGGGGAAAAATTTGGAATACAAAGTTTAGATGAAGATATAGAAAGATACCAGCAAGAATGGAAAAATCATCTGAGAAAAATGGGAAAAAAATAGACTTCCAAAATTGGCATTCCAATATACTCCAACTGGACATAGGGACCAAGGAAGACAAAAACATCGGTGGAAAGATCAAGACTATCTTCGTTAGGTTAACTGCCACAGGTCACGTGGCCTAAAACGGATTTGTTCATGATGATGATAATTTTACCTGGCAGAGTTAAGGCTTAAGAAAAAAAATACAAAAAATATTCTTACATTAAATTACAATCAACAAAATTATTACATGGTATCTGCAATATATTTTGATTTAATCTAGATTTAACGAATGGAATATGAAATGTACAAGATAGAAAGACGAAAAAAGTATATTGTCATAGAAAAAATGTATTTCTTGTGAAAAATTAATTCCTTAACTACAAATAATTGTATAAGCGTGATTTAAAAGTGTCAAGTGTACGGCAACCTCTGATATCTTGAGGGAGGGAATTCCACGAACGGGGAGAAGCTACTGTGAAATAAGTATAATAAAGGGAAATTCTATGGAGAGAGATTATTAGCAGACTGTTATATTGTGACCTAGTGTCAATATTGTGGAAAGAAGATAACTTCTCAAATCTGGTAGCCAGGTAGCTATGACTGTAGGCATTCAGAAGCATGAAGATAAGTGAAAGAAAGTGCAGTTTATGTATGTCATTAAAACGGAGCCAAGATAGATTATATCAAGTGTTAATTAAAATAGAGAGCCAGTAGTATCCAAGATATGCGACACGATTAGGGAATGAAGCAGGGGTATGGGGTAGGTAAACCAGAGAGAAAGTGGTTAATAAGTCGGCCAAAAATTAGATGAGAGGATAAAATTAATCGTACTATAAGATAGATAAATTATAGAGGAGATGATTGGAAAAAAATCCGATCAGGATAAAATTGTATGGAAAGCTTATGTCCGAGCGACCATGAACTGGTTCGATTATGCCATTGAGTTTGTTAGTTTGTTAGCTTAGTAATATCTTGGGAATTATAGCACCTAAAAACATGGGACTTTCACAGATCCGAAAGTAAAAATATTAGCTCTTTCTCTAAAACATATTCCCAAAAAATATATAGGCCTATTACATAGGGTTTCCAACCCCAACAAAATAATTGTGCAGTAACGTTTTGCGACTCCCAACTGGGCAACATTGTGGGACGGAGACACCAAGCAGGTGTTTCAATAATCCCGCCTTATCTGCCATGAAATGACCCACTCACTCATATGAGAACTCTTACTTCCTTTGAAATCACTTTTTAAATTATCTTTCTCTCTGGGAATGTCATTCAGAAGTTTTCCTACTGCATAATATCTCATTACTGTTTCACGGAAGTTGGATGAATTTACTGTCGTGATTTTCTTTATTTAGAGACGCTTCAATATCTTTGGTCACATCCGTCTAGGAAACTTACATTACCGTATATGTTGGAATGATTTGTATGTCTATTGTCCATTCAAATATGTATATTGTTCAATTGAGAGATGGATCGATAGTACATATTCACAATACTTGAGGTTGATACTCTTTATTAGGTTCGATGTCCTGATATTATCGTACTTTATAACTTTTATATCCAATAAAAACTACCCCAGAACATTTCCCGTTATTCCTTATTAAGTGGTTAAATGTCTTCCTAAATCAAACTAAATACGAATGAATGTATAAAAACGTATCCCTCCGATACCTAGGATCGCCCCGGGCCGTTCAGCTCGAAGTCAGATCTCACCCACCAGCATATACGCCTATAGCTATTTATTTATTAAATATGCAAGATCTGGAGCCCTATTTTACAAATGTATGTTAAGGCTGTAGTTATAATATAAATGAAAATTGAAGATACAAATAACACTGGTCAACATGATTTTTGTCTCATGAGCACCAATATTTGTACTTAATGAATATTTTTATTGTGTTTTCAAATATGTATTCGGAATTTCTCCATCACCCACAGTTTTTTTATTTCAATTTCAATTAATGGATTTAAGTAATTATTTTCTGCTTAACAAACATTAAAAGGATTACGTCAAAATCAAAACATACAGCGGTGTACCCTGACTTGCAATCTGCAATGAGACCAGTTCCACACTCAGAAGATTTGTCATACCAAAACCTCCAGAAGATGTGACATTAGATGAAGAGAGCTCAGATTCTGATCGAAGTAAGGAAGAAGAAGAAGAAACAGATTTTGGTGATACAACTTTTGTACAAAGCTGTTCATTTGAGCCTCATTTATTGACTCAAGAAGATCTTAACGATCTCATACGAGATTTAGAGTTATCCAAAAACCAGTCTGAAATGCTTGGTTCCCGGCTAAAATGATGGAATCTCTTCAAACCTTGCGTGATGGAGAAAAACCGATATCATATTTGAATTCAGGAGAAAAAATACTATCAGAATCACTTATTTTTCTTTCTGAGACAAAACAAAAAGTTTATTTTTGTTGCTCAGTGTAATTACAAATTTTAAATGAAACAAAGATAAATAAAAGAAACGAGAACTAATTAAATTAAAAGTTATAAAGTAAATAGTAATTAATAAAGATGGATTATAATGTGTTGAAAATAGCAATTAGAAATGTTTTAATTGCTGTATAACAACATTTCCGTTTTAAAATACCAGTTAATGGATTACATAATACTTAATTACGTTCAGTTAAGTGAATATCTAGAATGTATGGCTTATGCCCATGAGCTGGACAGTCCAAAGTATGGTGTTTAACAGTTTGTTCGTCGTTACCACAGGAGCAGATATGTCCATTTTGAGATGTAATATGAAACATTTTTAGATAAGATTTAAACTTTCCATGTCCAGACAAAAATTGTGTTGATACAAAAGAGGATTCAAAATATTTCACTGATATCTATCTTGAGTGTAGGAAAATGCATCTTTCTTGTTACTGCACTATTGACACTACTTGCCCAAAGAATAGACCAATTATTTAAATGTTAAATTTTCTTCACATAAGTAATACGGCATCTTACATTTTCGAATTCATTATTATCAGATGATGCAGCAATCTTAGCAAGTTCATCGGCTCTCTCATTTCCTATATTTCCTACATGTCCACACCCAATACTAAGCATATACGTTTATCATAATTAAATATGATCTGTCGAATTTCAGTTGTTGAAGGGTTTAAATTAAATAGTATCATTAACAGTCGTCAGTGCTGATTGTAAATCACAAAAAATGCGTACGTTACTCATATGATATAGGCCTAACTGAATTTTTTTTTTTTGTATTTTTCTCTAATGTGAATAACAGATTTCCGTAATATACTATTTAAAGACGCACTTTAGCAATCCAAATCATCTGCATCGGAGATCAAATTTGGGCCCAAAAGAATCTACAGAAATTACTCAGAGACAATGAATGTCGTATATTGCTTGCATAATATCTATGAAAAGGTACACGCTACTTCCCTTCTGCAGGAAACCATACTCAGGATTTTTACGTCCTGAAAATCCATCTACTCTGGTCGGGTTTCATCACGCGAACTTCGATATCACAGGCGAGCATGATAACTTATAGTTTATCAGGGCAGTGAGTGTTTCTTGCTTCTATATCCCCCATGGGAATGCACGTTGTATTTACGGGTTACTTTCCCCAAAGTTGAGGAGACTGTGTAGAGCGAGAAATGAAGAGAAAAAAAAAGAGATGAGAAAGGGATACAAGTGATTTGTGAGAAGGTGAGCAGCTCGGAACTCTAACCTATATAAATCAATGTCTTGACACGCTCTGCCTACCTACACTTCCAAACTACCACTTCAACGATACACTTTTACACAGTTTCACCTTACGTTAAATAGTATACTACATAATGTATGTATATATGTATGTAATAATAATAATAATAATAATAAAACCATTAAACTAAAAATATATAAAACTGTTATTCTCCCAGTTATATTATATGGATGCGAAACATGGACTCATACTTTAAGTGAGGAAATGAGTTTTCGAGTATATGAGAATAAAGGTCTTATGAAAATTTTTGGACCAGAGAGAGATGAACAGACAGGTGAATGGAGAAGGCTACATAACAGTGAGCTACATGGTCTTTATAGGAAGCCATATATAATATAAACAGTTAAATCTCGTAGACTGCGATGGACAGGACATGTGGCACGAATATGGAATGAAAGAGGTGCATGGAAGCTTCTTGTAGGAAAACCAGAGGTAAAACGCTCAGTTGGTAGACCAAGAATTAGGTGGGAGATTCGAGGAAGTATATTATATATAGGGAATTATTGGAAAACATTAACTAAGGATAGGGATGTATGGTACCAGTAAGTTAGTTAGTTAGTTTAATAATAATAGGCTAATAATAATAATAATAATAAACAAAGGAAATAGTAATTAAAGAATGAATATCCTTGAAGAAAATGATATTAAAAAAGTCAAGAGTAAGATCCTACTTTACGAAAATAACACCAACGATCTTAACTCTTTTTACAAAATTGTAACCGACCACACTTAGTACTTTTTTCAAAATCTGATGATGTAATTGCTCTTGAAGGGCTACTAAGTGTTTTAATTGAAATATAATTAGTTGAGAACGACTGAGATCTCAGATAGACATTTTAATATTTTATTTAACATTTGAAATAATAACAATAATTTTTATTTTATTAGGAATTTCTCTGCAATACGGTAGTTTTCCTATAACTCATTGTAAATTTTATTCCTCCATATATCCTTATTCCCTGCATCACCCTCTGTTAATCCTCTCGACACCATACTTCTATGCACAACTTGAAAAACTGTTATTTTGGTCTCCTCTTTCTTCTGTTGCCTTCCGTTTCATAATTTAATATCATCTTAGGTATCCTGTCATCTGATTATCCTCTTTACGTAGCCTGCCAATTTCAGTCTTCTTCCTTCAATAACTTGTAGGACATTTTTTTTTTAATATCCATTATTTCTCTAATATTAATATTCTTAATTTTGTATCTTCTTGCATTCCTAAAAACCCTCCTCCAGAAGACCATCTCTGTCACCAATAGTTTATGTACTTGCTCTGTACTCAACGTCCACGTTTCCGCACCATACAATATTTATTATTATTATTATTATTATTATTACTATTATTATTATTATTATTATTATTATTATTATTATTATTATTCTAGTAGTATTTTTATTAATACTGTTGTGATTATTATTGTTAATATGATTATTACCATTATTATTATTATTTTTATTATTATTATTATCATTATTATTATTATTATTATTATTATTTAACATGTTTTATATAATCTTCCTGCGCCCAATTAATATATTGTCATTCTCCTCCAAATGTCTTTGTCATTCCAATCTGTATCGTTCAATCATTTGCTTTATGCTGCCTAAAACACTATTAATCTACTTCTTTTTTTAACAGTTACCCTCTTCTTTTACTAGGGGTCACCCACACCAGTATTTTTCTCGGAAACCTGTCTTCTGTCATTCTTTTTACATGATCATATAATTTGATTTGTTTGTATTTGATAAAATCTACATTTGAAGTTCAATGAAGTTATTAATAAGAAATACCCAGAATTTAATATTGAGACCCATCATGCCTTAATTGATTTTAAGAAGGCTTTTGATAGACTGAATAGAAATAAATTAATAGAAACTTTGTCACAGGACAACCTAATATATGCAACATATATAAACTCTACTTTATTTGCAGTTAAAATTAACAGAACATTAGAATTAGACTCGGTTATGGCCTGTCCCCTCTTCTGTTCATAATATAGCCTACACGTCGCAATTTTCGATCTTTCACAAAAAAAAGTCAGAATATGGTATCAAAATAAACCGAGGAAGTTAGTCTAAAAAATCAGCAAATTTTAAATGTTTATATTTTCGTTTCAGGATAATTCCTAAACCTAATGGTCCGATTTTGTTGGTTAACGAAATCGACCTTAATGTTTTTTTTTAAATCGTACCTATATCCCTAGTTTGAATGTGATAAAACAAAAATTGCGGCTGTTAGAGAGTTAACGTAGACACAAACACACACACATACATATATATATATAGGGCAGTCTTTTTGGTGTTCACTAGATAGGAGAGATTTGAAGATCTGTGAAAAATTTTCAAAAGTCGTTTCATGAGAAAAACGTCAGTAGCTTCACTCCTTAGGAAATCGTAATAACTTACGGTTTTGCATGATTTGTCATCACTGCTATCCGACGCTTTTAAATATGATGGCAACAAAAATTGAGTGTATCCAAATTAACAAAAGAAATATATATTAGGGCCTACGTAAATAGCAAAATGGGACCATAAATTCGACTTGCTGGGAAATTCACTAAGTTTAGGCATTTCCTGCGTGACGATTTTTTTGTTTAAGGCTCGAACTGATTAACTAACTCACTGCCACTATCGAACCGCTAAGATCATGGCCTCGCGGACATAATCTCTCCCCATCCTGAGCTAATGTTTTCGAATAATCTCTTGTATAAATATACTTCCCTTAAATCATGGTTAATTTACACTTCCACCTCATTCTTGGTCTACCAACTGAGGGCTTTCCCTCTGGTTTTCCTACAAGAAGATTAAATTACCTACTTCCATTCCCCATTCGTGCCTCATGTCCTGCCCATGCAGTCTACGAGAATTACCTTTCTTATTATATCTGATTTCCTATAAATGTCATAGAGATCACCGTTATGGAGTCTTCTCCATTCGCCAGTCTGTTCATCTCTCTTTGGTTAGGTTCGAACTGATAGCGATTAAATTTAAGTGGCTAATAAAACAGCGGTCTGTTTTACTTTGTTGGGTGTTAATCACCCCTCAAATCTTGTGTTGCCACATCAAGGAATATGATAAAGCACCTCTCCCACATTGGCATACTTAAACCGACATTAAAGTTTAACTCGTGTGGGGTGGTTCTGGTGAACCGCGTAATTTTATTTAATAAACCACAGATATGGCCAGAAACTGGCTTAATTTCAGTTAATATCTCCCTTGCTATATGAACGCGCTGTAATGAAACCCAAGCTGGTTACAACCACTTGAAATTCACAAGTTCAGTTTTAATTTCAACGTTTTCATCAAGTACACAATTAAGAATTCTGCATAATGTAATAATTAATGCTAGTGGCCTTGTACACATAACGTATGACTCCATTCTCACATCACTTAATTTTCCGTAATTTCTTTGCGAGTACCAACAGCTATTGTACTAAAACATGTATGAACATAAACAAATTATGATAGTCCTTGACACGTGAAGAGGCAGCCAATCAAGTACTTGGAACATAATTACATGGTATATAAGGACTTTATTAGACTAAAAGTAAGATACATACAATGTTATTTACACAAATATGGGTCGCACGAGGAGTAAGCCGTACGTGCTGCTGACAGTCCGTTACAATAAGTTGGTGTTTGGTAATAATATACTTAAAACAAAAACGAAAACACAATAATATTACAATTAGGTAACAATACAATTACATTATACCTTAACTAGGTTATGTAGAATTATTAAGAATTAATGTATTGCAATTTGTTAACATATTTATTTATTCATGAATGCGTGTTGTTCTTATTTTCCGCGTTGTGTCCAGAAATTTACCCAAGTTTATCCAATTTTCTGGGCTTACCAATAACTCGTAGCATGCCAATCTTTCACGATTTGAATTTAGAAATATTTCCGGTAATAACAAAAGCCTCCAATATTCCAAATCGTTACATTTTCCTAATATATGTATCTCGTCTTCAAAGCTCCCGCACATTGGACATATTCGCATATCGTGATCGTCGCTAATTTTTAAAAATGTCCATGCCCCTAACCTAAACAAAGCAAGCCCTGACCTCTCTTTAAATCCTAGGTTGAGTATCCATCCATAGTAATTCTGCCCGAGGGCAGGTCCTTCACTGCAATCATAGTATTTTCATGCTATGCTTGCAGCTTTACTAGGGAATTGTAGGTGTGGTAGCTTCCCATTGCTTTCCACACCGGTGAAGGATGATAATGATGGCCATATGATTTCGGGGACCGTTTGTGCCTTAAAGGTTTCCTGACATTTGTCTTACAGGTGAGGAAAACCCCCGATAAAACCTCACCCAGAAATACTGTCCCGACCGGGGATCGAACCCCAGCCCGCTGCGTGGCAAGGCAGACGCTACCTCGAGACCACAGCGGTGGACTGGTTGAGTATATAAGACATAATTAAACGTGTCTGCGTACATTTGCATATTGTTTTTATTCAATGCCACCACTATTCTCTCCTGGCATTGGCATATTGTAACCCACTTCTAAAGTTGGGGCGCCTGGAAGGCTGGGTTACGCTGCCCCAATGATATGATGGGTGACGATGGTAATGATGCGCCAGGAGAGGACTTATTCCTAAACTTAATTTAATGAAGTGAATATTATAATGATGGTCATATGATGTTAGGGGATAATTTGTGCTCGTTTCCCGGCAATTGCCTTATAGATGAGGAAAAAAACCGAAAAATACTATCACCTAGGAAACTTGTCCCGACCGGGAATCCAATCTGGACCCGCTATGTACGAGGCAGCGACGCTACCCCGACACCACAGTAGTGGACACAAAATAAAATTTATTTAAATATTAAAATGAGTACGTGATATGTCAGTTGTCTTCAATTAGATGGATTTCTGATTTTAAAACTTCCTCACTTTGTTAAAACCATGTAGGTCCTTCAGAACATGTTCCATCTTCGGCATGCCATTTGACATGGTTTTAACTAATTTACGGAAGTTCAAGCAGAAGTCCAGTCTAATTGAAGATGACTGATACATAAGGTATCTATATATTAATACCTGAAGAAAAATCTTTGTAACCTTTTAAGCGATTGCGCATACAGAGGAGTGTGATATTTGGCATAATTAAAGTTCATATATAGAAGGAGTGCAAAAATATAAAATTTATGTATAATATGTGTTACAAATAAATTACATTAAACAAAATAAAATAAATTGTCTCTAAGGAATATATGTGTTTTACTCATTCATTTGTGTACTCATTCATTTGTTTACGTTCATAATGAAAGTGCATTGTTGTAAAAATAAAATTATGCAGCAGCAATGTGAATTGACTTACTCTCGTGTATTTATTATTAGTGGTGTAAAAAAGTGAGTACATTTTATTATTTAAATTTAAATTAATCTAATCTAATCTTGGTTTCAGTAATTTCATTACATATTTTTTATATTTACATATTCTCACCTACTTCCATTATGCACTGACATAGAACATTGACGGGTCAGAATGAGAGACAGAGAAGAAGGGATATATATTCCCGTACATACAATAATAGGCCAAATACAAATTTAAATATTATAAATAGTATACAAGTGTCAAATGACGCGTTATTGTTGTTTAAATATGGCTTAGCCAAGCTATACCACATATTTCCTATCGTTCGTATTTATAAAATAAATCGAAAATTAATGTATATAATGTCGTATTTGTGAAAAATTTTAAAAATTTAATGAAATGTGATCGAATTTCGACCGCTGGGCGGCCACTAGTTCATTTTAATATTTTAAAAAATTTTACTACAAAATCTCAACTGCGATTTTAGAAGTATTGACAAATAAATATATAGAGGAACGTCGGGTAATTTGGACCTCTGTTTTGAATTTCTTGATTTTCTTCTTTTAATTAAGGGATTTGAATTTTGTTTAATTACAGTGATATAGCATTGTTATTTTATTCAAATATGGAAACATCATAATTTATATACTTTTTTACATTACAAGAAACTTTAACTTCCATATTCAGATAAAGTGGACCCCAGAGTTCACCTTAACTTTTAGTCTATTTTTAAGTTCATTTACTCTATTAATTTATAGATACAGGCACAGAATAATCTGAAAATATTCATGACTGATCATAGTTAAAAAACGTTGACATTTATTTAATATTTTGAAAAACTATTATTGATTATAACATTCACACGTCATTCAACTGCAGAAAGCGACAGTCTTTGGGTTTAGTTAAATTACAAGGATATTAAATAAAATTACTTTACAGATAGCATTCTCATTGATAAAATATACATATTCGTGTAAAGTGGACCTAGAGAGTCCGAATTCCTTTGTTATGTTACATTATTTTATATAGCCACCAAGTGATGTAATATCAAACCAATCCCGTCAGTATATTAAACCAGCAACTACATAATATATTTAGGAGTTTTTTTTCAACATTTGTAATATTCAATAGCAGAAATTCCCCTCAGGGGTCCTCATCTAGGGGATATGTAGATGGCGACCACAAGGTGCCCAAGCTGAGCAAAACATTTCTTCCACTTACTTGTGTTTTGCACTCTTTTAACTTTACTATCTAACCTCCCTTGGTTAACTCTTGTTTTTTCGACCCCGACGCTATTAGGGCATCCGAGGGCTAGGGAGTCCTTCCTTTTTTCCATTTCTTCTTTCCTTTATTTTCTTTTCTTCTCCAGAAAAGCCTGACCAGAGGCTATAATATGGCAGCCCCATCACTGGTCTTGCCTTCCTTTGGCCAGCAACCAATCGAAGGAATTATTATGCTTTCAAGTCTTATACGAGAATTTCCCATAAGGGAAATTTTCTATAGGATCGTAACAGGCCTCGGCCTAATACTTGGAAGGAAGAAGAAGAAGAAGAAATTAAGAATTGATTCTTAGCTTGTAAAACTTTAAAGTAGTCATTTTATAAATATCACAAATAAACCCTTCCTCGCACAGAGAATAAAAGAAATTGTTGACGAGGGGAAGAAGTTAAATATTTTCTGTTCTAGGGTAGGACCAATTAATGAAGATATTAACAGGGTCCACTCAAATAGAAGGGTTCACATTACCCGAACTTCCCTACATATTCTGTAAAACGATAAAATCTGACCACAAACTCGACTTTCTGAGGAATTGGTTTAGTTTACAGAGCTCCCGCATGACATTTGTTCCTTCAGGAAACAAATACTAATATCGGAGTCCAGTTACAAAAGGTCAAGTTAAATATGAAACTGATGCAGTGTTCTGTGAGTACAACTAACCTGAGGACATTTCCCTGTTACTAATGGCAACGAATAAGAGAGATGTGTGTGCAGATGAGGCAATTATTTGGATGAGTTTAGTAGGCTGTGCTGGCTGGTGACACTAAGGGTTCAATGCGAATCGAAGCCAATCATTATAAATTTGACCCCCTAGGGCAGACATTCACTGTTTCATCATATACTAGTTCCACTGACAAATTATCTGTCTATTCTGTCAAAAAGGAACTTGATTTGACTGCACGCAAATCTATTTGCAATACAAGTGCATGCTCAAATATTGCAGTAGACATAAAGTTACTCCCTGTGTGCTAATGGAAGAGGAACAATGTATAGTTCAGTGGTTCTCAACCTTTTTAAGTCGGGTATGCACCTTGAAGGGCACAATACTTCAAGCGAACCATACGTTCAACTCTGATCATCAAGCAGATGAATTTTAGTAAGTAAACGGAACAATCTTATTAACACATGGATTATAAATTGTGATAGGATTAAATTGGAGAACGATTGATGACTTGAGATCTGGATGTATATAGGTTAGCTTAGGTAGCCAATTTAAGTTCTTTTCGGGGGATAGAAAAATCTTGTTAAGTATTCGCTTCCAAATTGAATATATATTTTCGTTGAAATTCATCAGTTCATTTTCTACTATTCTATATTCCTCTAACTCGAATAGTCTTATGGGTTGGAAAATCTTCAGCGTCGTTATTCTAATTCTGCTTTAATTAATCCTTGTAGATATTTTAAACTTACTAATAACACTGGTCGACAAAAATGAACTTCTTTCTTTCACAAGAATAAAAATATGAGATTTAGAAGTATTTTTCATCCTGAATTTAAATACCATTTCAGTTTTTTTTTTTCCTATCAGACAAGAGTTTTCTGTGATATTCATTTACATTCCTTTATAATTCTTAATAAAATCCATCTAACTCATTCTGACGTACCTAGAAAGTGGTAAATATTGATTTTCAGGCATATTTTGCATCTGGAACATCTCTCTTCTTCGTCCAACAGTAGTCAGCCAGCATATTAGAACTCCACTTGTCTTGATACGTGCTTTCCATTGTGAAAATGTGCTGATGAAAACACTCACCGTGCTCATCAGAGACAGCCCTTAAATACAGCTTTAATAAAATCGCTACATATAAGGTTCCTGTGACAGGTCAAAGATAATGCTAAACTAAATTTTTAAAAAGTTGCTGTCGCAAAAAAACTATGCCCGATGGAAAAATTCTGACTACATATCTGAATTCAGTATGAAACAATGCACTAGATTCAATAATCAGATTTCCTGTGAAGAAGACCTTGTCGACCAGTGTAATTAATTTTAATTCCACTCAACCCAATATTGGTGAGGAATTCTGGAACGACTGAGGAGCGTTTGCTTCCTTCTAAGTAAAGCTCTCTTGCAGAAATGATGAAATCGCCATATTAACGTTATAAAATAGATTATTAAGTCGAATAATCATTTGACTTGGTTTGAAAAATTTTGGACCAAAGAGAGATGAACACACGGTGAATGGAGAAGACCGCGTAACAGTGAATTACATGGTCTTTATAGGAAGCCAGATATTAATGAGAACAGTTAAGTCTCGTAGACTGCGATGGGCAGGACATGTGGCACGAATGGGGAATGAAAGACGTGCATGGAAGCTTCTTGTAGGAAAACCAGAGGGAAAACGCCCAGTTGGTAGACCAAGAATGAGATGGGGGAATGACATTAACTATGATTTGAGGGAAGTAGATTATACAGAGGATGATTGGAAAACATTGGCTCAGGATAGGGATATATGGAGAGCTAATGTCCGCGCGGCCATGAACCTACGGGTTCGATAGTGCCAGTAAGTTAGTTAGTTAGTTAGTTAGTTGAGACTTGAAAGTAAATGTAAATGTTTCAAGATCAAGCTGATATATCAAAGAAAATCACAAAATTCACAAAAACAACGGGGATAATTAACAGTACAATGAAACTATCTTTAGTATAAAAGAACACAAAATTACGGCTTTATAAGGTTCTCGCAAGACCAGTATTAAGATATGGAAGTGAAGCATGGACAATAAGAAGAAGAGATGAAAGCCGAATAACAACAAATGAGATGCGATTTATGCGCCGTACAGCAGGCTATACAAAGTAGGACCATAAAAGAAACGAGGAAATTATGGAAGAGCTGGATGTAGAACCCATTCTCCACCATATATAAAACTATCAGTACAACTGGAAAGCCCGTCTTCAACGAATACCATCTCATAGAATTCCAATAGCCATGCTTCGTTACTGCCCCCAAGGCAAAAAATCGCCGGGACATCCAAAAAGCGCTGGATGGAAAACTCCTCTTTGAGACCGTACAGGCTACACGGCCTAATACTTGCATGGATGATGATGATGATGATCATTTGCTTTAACCATATTGGTCTATTCCTATGCTTAACCCTTAAATTGACAGAACACTAATTTATCATGTCAGTTATTTAAATGTGGCGAACCGCAGTGAAAACAAAAGCATGTTTAACTGTTGTTATTAAGTATATTGTGTAATTCTGCATACATTTAAGTAATTTATTTTAGTTCATTTTCTTCCGTTTCGTTATAAATATTAAATAAATCAATCCAATTGATGTTTCCTGTAGGATACATTGCTAATCTAAGGATTAATATTACACCGTGTCCCATTCAAACCTCCCACATTTTAATTAATCATAACTCTCAAAGTATGCGGAATTATGAAATGAGGTTAGTATTAAAAGAAAGAGAAACTCATAGAAGTTTTGTTTTCATTGTTGCAGTTAATTCATCTGTCCCATGTTGGACAATAATGGCATAAAACAAAATGGCGACTCATCAGCAATGAGCACAAACTGTTTTCTGGTTTGTAAAAGACCGTGTGTTTGCGACTCCAGTACAAGATCTTCATGATTTACAAATATGTATCCTTGACACAATTGCAACACTACTAATGCACATGTTGGACAGAACGTGGCACGAAATCGATTACAGATTTGATATTGTTCGTGCTACTGATGGTCGACATATAGAGGTGTTTCAGTGTGTGGCAATGAAAATTTTTGAGTTTCTGTTTCGTTTAATACCAGCCTCATTTCATAATTCAGCATGCTTTGTAAGTTATGAATAATTAAAATGTGGGAGGTTTGAATGGGAATGTATATCAAACCTTATGGTCACATGAAGGTTTTATTACCAATTAAAATTTAGTTTACTTTATTTATGCCACATGTAAATTATTCAGGTTTTATTTAAAGTTTAATAAAAACACTTCATAAATTTGTACAATACTTACTTACTTACTTACTAACTGGCACTATCGAACCCGTAGGTTCATGGCCGCACGGACATAAGCTCTCCATACATCCCTATCCTGAGCTAATGCTTTCCAATCATTCCCTGTATAATCTACTTCCCTCAAATCATAGTTAATGTTGTTCTCCCACCTCATTCTTGGTCTACCAACTGGGCGTTTTCCTTCTGGCTTTCCTACAAGAAGTTTCCAGGCACGTCTTTCATTCCCCATACGCGCAACATGTCCTGCCCATCGCAGTCTACGAGACTTAACTGTTCTTATTATATCTGGCTTCCTATAAAGACCATGTAGTTCATTGTTATGTAGTCTTCTCCATTCACCTGTCTGTTCATCTCTCTTTGGTCCAAAATTTTCCTAAGAACTTTATTCTCAAATACTCGTAATCTCCTTTCCTCCCTTAAAGTAAGAGTCCATGTTTCGCACCCATATAATATAACTGGTAGAATAATAGTTTTATATATTTTCAGCTTAACGTTTTTTGAAAGGAGTTGGGACATCAAAAGTCTCTGCAATGCATAATAGCATGCATTTCCAGAATTGAGCCTATGTTTAATTTCTTTGTGCATCTCATTCCTATTTGTGATTATTGTTCCTAGGTATTTTGAATTCAGCCAATTCCTCAAAATTTCCCTCATTTGTCATTAGCTGTCCATTTCCATTATATAATGTATTTCTACGTGTGACCATATATTTAGTTTTACTGATATTTACTTCCAGTCCTAATTTCTTAGTGTTACTCAATAGTGTGTGCGTGTTGGCCTTTAGTATCTCCTCGCTATCGGCCAGTAGTACTACATCATCAGCATAAACTAACAGCTTATTAATACCATTCAGGTTGTAAGCCTTCCTCATTCTCTAAAGATTTAATGGCATGCTCTAGTACAAAATTTAAATAGTAGAGGAGATAGTGCATCTCCTTGCTTCAACCCATTCTGGATTTCAAAAGTGTCTGAAAACTGTTTGCCTACACGCACCCTACTCGTTGAGCCATTTAGACACATTCGTATAAGTCTAACTAACTTTTTAGGAATTCCGAACTCCAGCAGCATACTATATAACTTCTCCCTCTTAATTGAATCATATGCTTTTTGGAAGTCTACGTATAGTTGATGTACAGTACCATTATATTCCCATTTCTTTTCTAAAATCTGTCTTATACTAAAAATCTGATCTGTTGTAGACCTGTTTCTTCTAAATGCACATTGATGATCTCCTAGAATGTCATCAATATAGGGAGTAAGTCTGCTTACTAATATATTTGTTAGAATTTTGTACGAAGTTGAAAGTAATGAGATGCCCCTATAGTCCTGTTCTGTATGTACATTTAATAGCTGATTAAAATAACTTTTCCATCTATTTAATATACTCTTGGAATCTGCAATCATATCCCCATTTTCATTCCGAATTATGTTTGTTCTAGCCTGAAACCCTTTCTTCTCTACACTAATTCCCTGATATAATTCTCTAATGTTCCTATTTTTTGCATTCATTTCAAGATCATTAATCTTCTCTCTCAAATATTCCCTCTTTTTACTCTTTAGTAACTTGGTGGTTTCCCGTCTAACACTACCCAATTGCTCTAAATTTACCTCATTTGGCTGGTGTAAGCATTTCATTTTTGCTAGCTTTCTTTTCTTTACAATGTCGGCACATTCCTCATCAAACCATTTCTTGTTTTGCCTCTTTTTTAAACAACCAATGCTTTCTGATGCTGACAATTTAATAGTATCTCTTATAGCCTCCCATTCTTTATTTATATCAGTTTCTTCTTCGTTTGCCACATTGTCATCTGAAGATTCCAGTACTTCAAATCTATTAGCAATTTTGATTTGGTACTCTTGCCGCATTTCATCATTTTTCAAGTTTTTTAATTCATATTTTACACAATCATCTTTAGCGTTTGTTCCTCTCATAAGCGATAGCCGTTGTCTGATTTTCACCCTGACCAGATGATGATCTGAATTGCAGTCTGTCCCTCTAACTGATCTAACATCAATGATGCTACTGTGCCAGCGTTTATCCACTAATACATGATCTATCTGGTTCCGATTTTCTCCATCTGGGGACGTCCAGGTGTATTTATGAATATCCTTATGCTGAAATGTTGTGCTCTTAACAATGAGATTCTTTGATGTGGCAAATGTGACTAATCTAACCCCGTTGTCGTTACTATCTTCATGAAGACTGAATTTGCCTATTGTTGGTTTGGAATATATCTTCCTGCCCCACTTTTGCATTAAAATCTCCTAAGACAATTTTCATATGATATCGTGAAAGGCTATCAAATAAGCATTCTAATTCTTCATAGAACTCATCCTTGATGTTGTCATCTTTATCTTCTGTGGGGGCATGTACATTTACAATTATAAAATCATGTCGTTTACCCTTTAGAATTATGTATGATATCCTATCACTAACAAACTTAATATCTCGGATAGCGGATAGGATCCTCCTTCTGACTAAAAAACCCGTTCCAAATGCAGGTCTTTCTGCACCCCCATAGTATAATGAAAAGCTTCCTGATTCCTGACTACCTTCTCCTGGCCACCTAACTTCCTGTAAAGCGACTATATCCAAGGGTGATTTATCTAATTCCCGCGTTAATATCTCTAGTGCCCCGCTATTGTATAAAGTCCTAACATTCCATGTTCCTAGGAACATGTCCCTGTGTTTGAGCCTTTGGCATGGGTTCCCTGAAGTAGTCCCCGCCCGGAGAACCGAATGGGGGACTATTTGACCTCCGGAAAATTTTACCCCAGTAGAACCCATGTCCGCATTTCTTGACGGTTGTATTTTTACGGTGAAAGATCGTCACTCTTTCGACCAAGGTACTTATTTCGTCTGGCTTATCACCTTCGACCAGTCCGGCATGGGTAACCCTATCGGCAGCAATGCTACCGCCGGCATAGCTCTCAGGATCATTTAAGCACACAAGCCACTCCACCACGACAAGGTAAAGATACCATGGATACAATAGTGATTTAAAATAAGTTTTAAGAGTAATTGTTTAGAAGATCTTTATCAATTAGAAATATTTTAATTATTGAGATGTTATTTTTATTCAACACATAATTTTACAAGAAATATCTAGTTTCTAATCAATGTTAAATTTATTCATTAAATAGTCTGTCATCATTATTTCGTAGATCTGTCCAAAATACTTTATAATAATCAAGCCATTGGTCTTCTGTTCCATCCATAGTGATTCTGCTCGAACGCAGGTCCTTCATTGCAATCATAGCATTTTCATGCTATGCTTGCAGCTTTACTAGGGAATTGTAGGTGTGGTAGCTTCCCGTTGCTTTCCACACCGGTGAAGGATGATGATGATATGATAATGATAATGATGGTGATGATGGCCGCATGATTTCGGGGACCGTTTGGGCCTTAAACTTTTCCTGACATTTGTCTTGCAGGTGAGGAAAAACCCCGATAAAAACCTCTTGGGACTTTCTTTTTCTGTGAGTACAATAGGCATACCCCATATTGGTGTACATTGAACACTGCAAATTTACAGGTGCGCCCAGATTTTCACAATGCGTTCTTAACTTAATTGTGTAGTTAGTAAAACCCGTTTCCCTGCTAAGCATTGATGAAAATTTTAAAATACTCGTACTGTTATGATGTCATTAAAAAAATTACTCTAATCAAGAACATGTTAAACTTTACTCACCGAACTAATGTGAAGGTTGACGGTTGAGCTTAAGCTGATGTGTATTTGGTTCAGATGAGTCGAGTGTCCCTTTCAAGTTCACAAGGCACTAGAAAACACAACGAAAACCTGTGCTGAACTCACTATTGAATAAAAGTAATTCATATTAAAAGTTGTATTATAAATGTAAGGACATACAATTGAAAAGATTGTACCAAAACAGAAAGATGTTTATTGCAATTGTATCTTACAGTTACAAATTTTGTGAGCTCTTTATCAAAATGGGAGAGTTCGTGACCCATCGAACACATCCTTAAGATCCACCTGTGGGCCGGGACCCAAAATTTGAGAAACGCTATTCTAGATGATTTCGGTCTACTCGCCAATATTAAAATTTCATAATTAGCGTACAAAAATTCATTCTTTAAAGTAATATATTCCGTTAGTATAAAATAAACAAGGCGCGACTGTCCTAGGAGGCACTTGGTCTACCAGCCGGCTGCTGGCTTCATTTCCATATTTATCAACAAGAGTGATGGACGATCGTCCAATCAGTATAGGATTAACAGGTGGTCAGTATTTCGGATTTCTATAGCTCTTATAGCTAGAATTCTAAAAACTGGAGACGCTACTTGTCACATCTACCCAAAATTACCAAGATGATGCATGGGCACCTGTCCCCTACACTAGTCGAAATTATATGAAGAAATTTCTTCCCCATTGCAGACACCAACGCATATTCCATAGCTCTAGAGACCAAGGCATGATGCCTTAGACTGTTCGTCATAGTGTCAGAGATTCCGCAAAAATATTTTTAAACAATTTTGAAGACAAAATTTATAAAAAAAAAGGTTAGGAATATACCAAATAATAAGGTCTTAGAAGTTTCAACAGAAATTATAAGATGCCAAGACTATCAAGAATTATGATTAACCAATCGTCTTGTACGGATCAGAAACATGAACGGTAGACATAAAAATCCTTAGTGTATGGGGAAGAAAAATATTAACAAGAATTTATAGATCTGTAAATGATCAAATTTACTGGAGGGCAAGAACTAATTAGAAACTAAGCTTATTATTGCTATGCAGGGTGGCCATAAAGTATCGATCCATTTCTGTGTTAACGTAATTATTTTCTTTTTTAGGATAACAAATAAGCATGCTGACGATAGAATAACGTGTGTATGCTGTTAGTGTGCGACTGCGCGGATTATCTTATACCGAGGTGCAACAAGCGTTCACTCGGAAATTTCACAAACCAGGACCACACGAGCAAACATCCGGTTACTTTACAATAAATTTCAAAGAACTGGGAACGTTGAGGATGAACCATGCTCCAGGAGATCTTCTGTATCAGAAGAGACTGTGCAGCGAATCATAGAAACAATCGAAAGAAGCCCGAGAACATCAAGTCGTCGTTTAAGCAATGAGTCAGATGTGCCAAAATCAAATATTTTGAAATGTTTAAACTTCACGTTGAAAAGAAGTACCACATTCAGGTGCTCCACAAATTAGACGCAGACGATTACGCAGCTCGTCAGGCTGCGTGTTATGATTTGAAAGCGGCTGCACACAATGAGGAATTTATGGATCACATCCTGTTCAATGATGAGGCCACGTTCCACATCTGTGGCAATGTTAATAAACATAATACCAGAATATGAGGCACCTCACACTCTCATAGAATTGGAAAGAAACCCACCGAAAGTGAATGTATGACTTGGAATAACAAGGCCACAGTGTAAGGACCCTTCATGTTCGCAGAACAGACAATTAATGGCAACAATTACCTTGACATCCTCGAGTTATTCCTCAAACCACAGCTACACCAGAATGGCATTGCTGACTCTGTTGTGTTCCAATAGAATGGAACACCCTTCATTTTGCGCTAGTTGTACGGGTTTGCCTCGATCGAACATCCCCCCAAGAGATGGATAGGCAGAGGTTCAGCAAGGCTGTGGCCATCGCGTTCCCCTGATTTGACGCCCGTGGACTTCTTTGCTTGGGGATTCATAAAGGGTACTGGATTTCCAGGATCTTAGGACTCGAATCCGCAATGCAGTGACGGCTATTTCACCATCTTTGCTTCAAAAGTCTTTCGGGCTACTCTCGAACGATAGGATCAATATTTCGAAATGGACAGAGGTCATGTTGAAATATGGTGAACATGTATACATATCTTGACAATAAAGATACATAAAAATCATCAAACTAAGTTCATCATTTCTTGAAAATGGATCGAGACTTTATGACCACCCTGTATAAAAATGAACTGATCCCAATATTAAAGCCAATATTTCTCCAATATTTGGAACATATATTAAAATGTATGAAAAAACTATTTCATGCTTCGTAGCCAAGCGGTTTAAGGTATGATTCCTTAGGGTAGAACTACGGACTTCTATTTTTCGAATCCCCATGGAGAAAGAAACTTTCTCATATAATTTCGCTCAGTATGGGGCACGTGCCCATCCAGCATAGTGAGGAAATGTGGGTAGCTACGATAAGTAGTATTATAGGTTGAGAAAAATTGTTATAACGACTGGGGGACTCGATATGCAGACCACGTGTCAGCCGTATACTGCCTATATAATCGTCCAACTCCATGACTAACATGTGGATGTGAGATAAGCAACCGGCTGGTAGACCAAGAACATTCCAGGCTGTCGAGTCATGGAGTAGTAAGTAACTAATATAGAAATTCCCGAAGGACGGAGACAACTCACAGGATGGCTGGTCGAGAGTGAGAATGATATAATGAACTTTGGGTACGAAGTTGGAGGAGAAAGACAGAAAACAGAAACTCTTAGACTAAATTATTAGTTAAGGAGGAAAAACAAAAGTTTTCACGGGTTGTAGCGCCCCAAGTGGTTGTTAGACTAACAAAGAAATGGAACGGGCAGCTGAAAGAAGAGAAGAATGGTACCACTGACAAAGTTGTTCTTTTATAAGAAGACTAGCTAATACCCGGCGTGCACTGCTACGCCTAAATAAATGAAAATTAGTGTGCTTTATGTTAGGTTGAATAAGTAAAGAAAAATAATTACAATATATATTTTTAGATATCCCATGCTGAATTCCCGGCGTTCCCCGGGAATCTACGTATCCCGATCTTCTTGACAGAAATGAGCTGAAATACGAAAATTAATGTGTTTTATGTTTAGTTAAATAAGTGAAAGTAAAAATGTATATCTTAATTATTTTTAGACACCCCGTGCTGTTTACTCGGCGTTGTCCGGGAATCTGCTCATCCCGATCTTCTGGCATAAATGAGCTGAAAGACAAAAATTAATGTACTTCTTACGATTAGTTTAATAAGTAAAATGAAAAATATTTATAAATGTATATCTAATTATTTTAAGATTTCCCGCGCTGATTACCCGGTGTTACCCGGGAATCTACTTATCTCGATCTTCTTGTCATAAATGAGCTAAAAGACAAAATTCGTTATTGTGAGTTATACGTTAAAAAATACCCGCCATGTGCTACTATGCTTGCACAGGAATCTACGTACTTTTCTCGATCTTCTTGGCATCAATGAAAGACAAAAATAATCATTGTGAGTTATCCGTAAGAAATAAACGTATGCCGTCGCGGTAGTCTTTGTAGAGCTTTTTGAGATATCAATTCTGTGTACATTAATTTTGTGTATTTGCTATGGTTTAGGCAGCGTAAGCCATTTAAGCGTCTAATGAGCTTTTTTTTACGTTTTCCACTACAAAGGGCGATTTTTAAGGGTGTAGGAGTTGAGTATCACAACTCTCGTATAGCCTATGTTCATTCCGGGAATCTCCTGAACATTTTGCAAAAAAGCCCCATCACAATCCGATCAACGGTATGGCCGCGCATAAAGTACGAACAAACAAACAAATATTCATTTTTATATATTAGATGATGCTGTTGAAAAAGTGTTTTGAAACAAGGTATCAATATTTACAAAGGAAGTAATATGCAAAATAGAAAATATATATAGGCTATAGCTCTTATAAACATGGATCCTAAAATTAATATCTTCTGAGTAACGATAAATTGTATTGAAAGCGTAGCTTGTTTACAGAGAACACTGGGAAGAAGTATCTTCAACCTTTTACATCTTGGCTTTAAGAACATTTAAAACCTGTATCACGTGGAATCTCTATAAGGTATATAACCTACGATAACACGTGCTTAATGCACTTAAGGCAATGCAGTAAACAAATAGGAGTGTACCAAACAATGCACTATTACCTCCTATTACCACACGTGTTTCGGCGGAAGTGGTCTAATGGGCATGTTCCTTGCCTCTAGTTCCAAGAGTAGCGAGTTCAAATCCAATTGGGGTCAATTTTTTAGGGAGGGAATTTAAGTCGTTTATATGAAGATTTTGAGGTTCGTAAAAGAAGCGGCCACCAGAATAGAAAGATCTCTGTGCAAAATTTAACCGAACTTCATCCATCAAAATAAGACCTTAGCTGGTAACTATAGTCTCATTGGGGCGATGTGCTAACCTCATGTCACTCGCTGACATCTGTACGTAAACAAGCGTAACTATTTTAGCTTGTTAAGAAACTTCCGCTAGGGAACACCCGTAAAGTGGAGGGGTATACACACATACATACATACATACATGTAGTGCGGGATGTTGCGCTATAATGAATAGAGTTCATATTTTTATAGTATTTTCTGACAAGAGTTTTTCAAATACCTCACAAAGATTTGCTGATATGAAATAGTATTAATAGTGAAGTTAAAAATATATTATAACTAAGAAGACAATGTTAGGATCCATATATATAACTTTCTTTTATAATACCCTGTGCCGGATTCATGACGAAATACCCATAATATCTGCTGAAATTATTTTTTTTAGACGAATGACCGAGTACAGTCGTTTAGATCATACAGAGAATGCAATCATAGCGTTAAACCTTAAAATTCCACCTAGAGCCGAATAAATACAACATTACAGACAAAGTGGCTTCAGAATATAAATAGAATGGGCACTGTAGAATACCTAAAGATATTCTACATTACATTCTCAAGCGAACAATATCTGTGGGTTGACAGCATAGAAGAAGAAGAAGGTGATGATAATAATAATTAGACCTGTAATAATATAGTAATAATAGCTTTATTTTTATCTGGCAGAAATAGTACATAAAGGTCTTTTCTGACTCTTTTGTATCTTGGTTTCACACACAAACAGTTGAATAATATATATGCTACTATCTGTATTGCAATCATTTATTTATTACATAAAAATCCTCACTGCTAATATCATAGAATAAATTTCATTGTTTAAATTATTCAATAACTTATTGTATTAGCTTGACTTAAAGATGATCAATAATAAAAATAGGACTGATATAATTCTTTTGCATTTTTCTTCAAAAATGTTCAAGTGAGTGCAACTGCTGATACATTGAGGAAGGGAATTATAAGAGCAGGTTGTTGCTATTGTGAAAGAAGTAGAATAAAATACGTTTAATGAAGGGGTATTGTGTTAGTAAAAGATAACAGGATAATAACTGAGAGGATGATGATGATGATGATTCCTCCTCCATAAATATTGAAATTATACTCACAGCATCCTGCATAGAGTTTTAATAAAACAGATCGTAGAGCTCGCGAATTAATATTTACCAAGCTCGTCTCTGGTCCAGAGATTTGCAGGTTCAAACCCATTGTGGTCACTAGATTTTATAGATATCAAAATGTTGATTATAACTTAGTTTGGGTAGTAAACAAAGCCGTGGGTCAGGTGTCGAAGATTTGCTTTCCATAATAGATCCTCACGCCTGAAATAAGAGGCCCCTTAGGAAAATTTGGCGGCCCTTTCAAGCCCAGCTTAAATTCAAGTTCACGTAAGTTGTAAAACAAGCCATTAAATAAGAAAATGAAAAAGATCATACAGGGTTATCAATACATGTGGAAATGTTACGAATTTCAGTATTCCTTAAAAGAGCCTAGTGCCTGAAATAAGAGGCCCCTTAGGAAGATTTGTCGGCTTATCTAGCCCAGCTTAAATACAAGTTCACGTAAGGTGTAAAAGAACGTCATTAAATAAAAAAATGCTTACAGATCATATAGGGGTTACCAAAACTCGTGAAAATGTAAATGTAAGTATTAAATTAACAACAACATTATTGTTATATTACCAAACTACATACCGCGACAGGCCTTGAAGTCCCTTGGCTTACCCCAGCCAGCTGCTGACCTCACATCCACATGCATTAATTACAGTGGTAGACGATCATCCATCCTATAAAAGGATGACACGTCTTCAGCTTATTGGGTACCCATTTGTTATAGCTTATTTCTTCAACCTGGAGTAGCTAATTATTGTAGCCACCCTAATTTCTCACAATACTGTGGGACCAATTTCAAGCACTTAACATATTGTCTATATATTATCTATTTTTTTTAATGTTTTCCTCCTCTATTGTCAAGAATACTTTGTCATTTTTGACAAGTTTGGGTAAGTATGTTAAAATTAAAATAAATTTAAAAAATCGAAGAATTACTGTCATTTGTGAGAGAAACGAGTTTTTTTTTATAATATTGTGTTTATTGATATGTGGTACCTCGTTTTACTTTAACTTGTTTCTCTGTAACAAAGAAAGAAAAAGAGTTACCTGCATTACTCTCTCTGCTGCAATTTTAAATAATATATTTAGATTTCCAAATTCTCTGTTCCGGCGTCTTTGAATCTCCACCCACAAACAAACAGTCATGCGCCAAACAGCCCGTAGGAACAATAAGTTGTGAAGTGTATAAGTTTCGTGGAAATTTCACCCCTGGCCGTGTAAGATTTAAAATTACAGAAGAAGAAGTGCAGTATTCAGTTTTATAGATTTTATTTTATAGGTACCCATATGTAATGATTTATGATGGACGTTTACAAAAACGGTTATTACAGTATCTCGAAAGAAATTCTGTAAGGTTTCAACTCTCGGACTGACTTCGTTGGACAGTGGCGCCGTATGGTGTGTTAGCATTATCGGTCAAGAGCCTTATCTAGGACTCATAAAAACATTACCGCAAGTCTGGAATATATATTCAACCTGGTCCAGAAAAAAAGTGTCTCGAAAGTACAGTCCAATCAATATTACATTGGATTTTCTACTCATTTCTTACAATCTTAAAATACAGCTATAAAACAGTTATTCTTCCAGTTATATGGAAATAAAACATGGGCTCTTACTTAATAATAATAATAATAATAATAATAATAATAATAATAATAATAATAATAATAATACTTTATTTATTCTGGCAGAGTTAAGGCCATAAGGCCCTCTCTTCCACTCAACCAGCACAAATACAAATAAATATTCGACAAATATAGATATACACTATACTAATTATAAACAGTTAAAGATACAATAAATGTAACAATGTACATGTCATGTACAAACAACATTTTATAGGGTAATAACAGTAATGATACGATAATAATAATAATAATAATAATAATAATAATAATAATAATATAAATATGATACATTATACGGGAAACACCAATTAATATATATATCTTACACTGGATAATAATGAAGGGAGGAGGAAATATTACGAGTACCCTATATGAAAATAAAGTTATTAGGGATAGTTTTAGGGTAAAGACAGACGAACAGACAGAAAGGAGAATATTACATAACAGTGAGGTATATCATTTTTTTATGGGAAACCGCATGCAATAAGAACAGTTTCGTAGATTGCAATGAACAGAACACATCGCACGAGTGGGGAATCAAAGAAGGCAATAAAAACTTCTTGCAAGGTAGTCAGAAGAAAAGCATTTAACATGTAGGCCAAGAAAGAAGTGATACAATAACATTAATAATTATTTGAAGTAGGTAATTTATAAAGAGGATGATTACCTGGGATATTACAAAGAGGAAGATTATCTGGGAAAGGGATGTGTGGAGAGCTTATCCCAGTGCGGCCATGATTATCCGGTTTCGGTAGTGCCATTGAGTTAATTATTATTTGATAAGTACATTCTGTTATTCAATTTGTTACTTTTAATGCACAAGGCATAAAACCAAAGTATAGTCCCATATATATATATATATATATATATATATATATATATATATATATATATTATTTTTTTATAATATATCAGTTTATAAAATGTATAGTGGATGCATGGACTTACACTGTACTTGAAGTACCTACCATCCCTGATCAAGCTCCAAAAATGAAGTACAAGATTCCAATAGATTTATGATTAGTTGAAAATAAACATCGTTTTAGATTAATTTGTATACTCCAGGCAGGTTTAAAATATTTAATTGTTTATTCTTCAATGGCACATACAGGATTTGTAATTGGTGGATTGATGACTTTAATTTAATGGAAGCTCGCCTATAGTTGTGAGGTTCGCAGGTTTAAACCACTGGGGAACGACAAAATTTAAAGACTTATTAATCCTTAGTAAGGTTTCCTTTGTAATAAGTTAAGTACGTCATAGATCCCGTGTGGTAGATTTACGAGTCGTAAAAACCTAAAGCTGAAATAAGATACCTATGAGCAGAATTAATTGACCCTTTCACACTCAGGTTAGAATGCCGACGCAAATGAATTTAGTTGTTAAAGAGCTTTGTTAAATAAAATAATAAAACAAACCGTAAAACTGTAGATCTCAAGTCACTGAAATACAAACACACATCTTCTCAATACTCTCCTTCTTTCATTGTCTCAAATTTTCAGTCTGTCAATAGTCTCTTTCAATAAAATTAGACATAATTTCTGACACTTCTACTGTACTGTCATTTCATATAATGATGTCATAAGTTACTTGATAACTCACAAATAACGTACACAATATGTTTTTATAACTACTGCATGATGGGCGATGTGTACACACCAAAGAGCCTAAGTCAAATTTATATTCTTTGTATTATTCTAACAGCTGTATTTATATTTAAGTCCATTTTAGTGAATTCCGAAGGAATGAAGCTTTTGAGGTTGTTCTCATGAAAATATTGTATTTATTGTTTACAGATCTTTACCGAGATTATTTAGTAGACACCGAAAATTACCATGATCAAAAAAAAAAAAAATATATATATATCCGGTAACGTTCTACCGTCCGTAATTTTTTGTTTCGTCGAATCCAAAGCTGGCATATATCAATTAGGGCCTAATTAAAAAAGTAAGATCGATTTTGTTAACCAGCAAATTCGGAGCAGAGAAGTTCAACTGAAACGAAGATTTAAAATCGCTCTAGCGGTCACAATGTGTTGTGTTTCACAACAAAACTCAGTATATGCCTTTTAAATTAACTGAGAAAGGTTGTATATCCAAAAAATTAGGAAATGTATATGATTTAGAAATGAAGACTTACCTAAAACCCGAAATTAAAAAAAGTTCTAGCAGCTGCCATGTTTGTTGGTCGTAAAGTGTACCATAAAATTTAACAACCCTTAAATTAGCAATGTATCCTATAAGATACACTATTTTAATTTATTTAATATGTTAGTAAGGTAATGAAAAATGAATCGTTATATATCAAACTATTCAACAATATGCAAGTAGATAATAACTTACAGTTACGCATAATTATTTTCACTGAGGTCAAACACTTTTAAGTAAGAATTTGAGTTCCTCCAATTTAACAAAAGAAATATACTCCGTAAGATATAAGCAAGTAAATTGGTATGGGCATGTACGACGAATACAAGAAGAAAGGTTACCCAGAAAAACATTGGAATGACGTCCATCTGGAAGAAGGCGGAAAGGAAGACCTCGAAACTCGTGGATGCAAGAAATAAAAACAGCAATGAGAACAAGAGGACTGGAGGGAATGGAGTGAATAGATAGAGACAAGTAGAGAAAAAAAATAAAACTTTAGGCACAGAAATATGTGTAAACATTAAAAAATCTGTATATAAATAAATAAAATTATTATTATTGTTGTTATTATTACCATCATTAGGCAGCAAGAAATAAGAACCGGAATGAGAACAAGAGGACTAAGGACTAGGTGATCTTCAGAGCATGAAGTCTGCAGTTTACGCGACACTATACCACTGCACTTTCACTAATTCAGAGCCAAAACATTTCAAAGGTCCCAGTGTAGAAAATTCCTGGTGTTTTTTCAATCGTGCAAATGTAAAAGGTGAACCTGCCCGTAAACACAAGGACAATTTGAAGACAGTCCTCTCCTCCACAGTGCTTCAGTAGATTATGTGTGTACCAGAGACTTGCATTTAATGAAATCTTGGAACGGTGCTATAGTGGAAAAATGCAAAATGCAAATGAAAGTTTGCACTGTTTTGCGTGGACAAAATGCCCTAAAGAGGTGTCCGTTACAAGGAAAACGCTGAAAATTGCCATCACACAAGGAATATGTGAATTTAATATGGGTTGTGAGGTTCTCAAAAGGTGAAAGAGATGGTAACTCTATTGTTCTGAATAGATCTGAAGTTGTCAATTGTCAGGGATCGTCAGAGGATCATGGACAGCGCCAGGAAGGGATCTAAGTCTTACCAGTCTAGCAGGAAAAGTCTCAGGTTGTCCAAAACTAAGGCTGAGGAAGCTATGAAGAAAGCCGAGGGTCCATCTTATGGTGCAGGTTAATTTAAACAACATTTCAGGCCAGCATTATTACTTAAACTCTAATGTTTTTTTTTTCTCTCTGTTTCCATTTTTTACATTTTTCAAAACTTAAAATTCTCGTTACGATGCAATTTGTGTGCTATCAAAGTGAAATTTTGTGGTTAGACTCGCCAATATATGGTAATTGAAATTTGCTATTGTCTTTACTAGTCTAAGACAAGTCTTGTTTTTTTAATTGAGATCGAAATGCATAATAGTGAATAATTGTTTCAAGAAATGAAAAATATGCAGTATCATCCCTTTATGATTTTATTTTGCATAGCAAATGCGTTTAGTGGATTTATAAAGACTCTGAATCTCAAATTTCATGAGAGAATATTTAAAAATGCATCGTAAGAAGCATTTTTAGAAAATATTAAAAAGTAGTTTGAAAAAATCATAAATCTGAAATTATTCTACTTATAAACACTTCACAGAAACATTTCTATAAGCACATAAATTATATAATAAAAAGTTCAAAACAATCAGACGAAAACTAAAACAATTTGAAATTCACCAGTCGGTCTCCTTAAGCTAAAATAAAAAAAAGAAATCCGTCACGCAAGAAGTAGGCTAATTCCTCAGCAAATCGAATTTATAGTCCGATTTCACTGGTTAACGGAATACTTATTTTGTTAAATCGAAAAAATTCGATTTCTGATGCAACATTACTTAAAAATGTCAGACTGCAGTGAAAACAAACAATGCAGAACCGTAAGTTATTACCTTTGACACATTATTGTATAATGTGACACAAATTTAAATAATATTTACCGATTTATGTTTCTATTACTTTATTAAAAATGTTAAATAATTTAAACCAATGTATCTTATAGGCGACAAAGCAAACATGGAGGTAGCTAAAACGAAATTTAAATTTCGGGATTCTAATAAACCCCAACTTCTAATCGTGGGATTTCGTTGATGTTCGGAGAATATCTTCTCGATTTATTCTAATACCGTATACTGACTTTCATTGCGAAACATCGAAAATTGCGATTTTTAAATTTTCGTTTCAGGCGAATCCCTACACTTATTGTCTGATTTTGCTGTTAATGAACTTGGCCTTATTTGTTTAAACTGATTGCAATTTGCCAAGTTTGGTTTTGATAAATCAAATATTGCGACCACTAGAGCGTTAATAGACCCACACACACATACACACATATTATATTGATCACGGCCATTTTCGATGTCTACTAGGTAAGATGGGTGAACATTTGTGAAGAAAAGTTTCAAAAAATATTTTCATGAGACAAACTCAATAGTTTCATTCTTTCTGAATTCGCTAAATGGATCGTTTGAACATTCTGTTAACGTAACGCTAGACTTGAACTAAGTTTAAGAGAATGCGCTAAATTAACGTTAGTCAACTTTTATAAGATTCATGATGTGTTCCGTTGAGGTATTATTCAAAATTAATATAAAATTATGGAATATTCACCTGAAAGGTCCGTCTCCTCAACTTAATTAATCATTTAACTGTAGCGCTTTCGGGACTTTCATCGGCAGGATTCAAAACTGGTGTTTCACTGAAGATGAAACACCAGTTTTGAATCCTGCCGATGATGGGACAAGTCCCGAAAGCGCTACAGTTAAATGATTAATTATGTTGAGGAGACGGACCTTTCAGGTGAATATTCCATAATTTTATATTAATGTTAGTCACATATTATTTTGTAGACATCCTGTATTAATTTCGCGTTCAGATATTTTCAAAGCACTCCACGGGGATATTTTGAATGCGATGACTGAATTAAACTACACGATGGCACTGGCACGTCTCTAAATCCTATCTATTTTATATGTTTACTTGCTTCTGGTGCGATTTCAAGTCTCACCAAATCGGGATTTATTGACTGAGAAAAAAAAAATCTTCCTGGTTTGTCACATGTCAGAATTTCTATCTTATTCCTTGCATACTATCAAACCTGCAAATGGCTTAAAAAATCGAAAATTTTGCACAAGTACAATAAGTTATTATATAAATATATTATATAAATATAGATATATATCATCTTCTACAGAGCGTCAAAATATAAATCACAGGTACGTTTTAATTATTTATTCGGCCTCGGTTGTCCTGTGGTTATGTTCCTTGCTTCTAGCTCCGAGGGTTGCAGATTAAAACCCTGCCGGGGTTGATAGATTTTTATGCTGGAAAAATATAAAGAGAGAAATCCTCCGGGAGAGACACTAAACCATAAGTTCCTGAGTCTGAAGACTTTAAAAGAACTACTAACCTACAATTAGTGCCTCTGAGGAAACCCTAACCGGCCTTCCCCATTCAAGTAACCCTTAATTGCCTATCAGATGTCTCTTTGAGGCGATGTCCTGACCACATGTAAATCATAGGTATATGTAGGAAATAAAGGTGAACAAAATTAGCTTGGTCACGAAACTACTGCTAGAAGAGTTCCCATATTTCCATGAGGGATATATAAGCCTGCATATACATTTTAATTCAAATAAAAACGTCGAATGAAGTTTTTTATAGAAATGCTCATCAATATCACTGTTATACAGTCCAGACTATAATAGTATAAACTAGCTAATGCCCAACGTGCGCTGCTACGCCTAAATAAATATAAATTAATGTGATTGTATGTTTAGTTGAATAATTAAATGGAAAAAAAATTGTAAATTTATATTTTTTTAGATACCCCGTGCTGTTTACCCGGCTTTGCCCGGGAATCTACTCATCCCGATCTTCTTGATATAAATGAGCTGAAAGACTAAAATTCATGTACTTCTTATGATTAGTTGAATAAGTAAAATGAAAAATAATTATAAATGTATATCGTAATTATTTTAAGACTCCCCGGGCTGATTACCCGGTGCTGCCCGGGAATCTAGTTATCTCGAGCTTCTTGGCATAAATGAGCTAAAAGACAAAATTCGTTATTGTGAGTTATCCGTAAAAAAAATACCCGCCATGTGCTGCTTGCTATGCTTGCACAGGAATCGACTACGTATTTGTCTCCATCTTCTTGGAATCAATGAAAGACAAAAATGGTTATTGTGAGTTATCCGTAAGAGATAAACATATGCTGTCGCAGACTTTTTTTTGGTAGAGCTTTTTGAGATATTCAATTCAGTGTACATTAATTTTCTGTATTTGTTATGGTTTAGGCAGCGTAAGCCATTTAAGCGTCCAATGAGATAATTTTTTCACGTTTTTCACTACAAAGGGCGATGTTTAAGGGTGTAAGGAGTTGAGTATCACAACTCTCTTATAGCCTATGTTCATTCCGGGAATCTCCTGAAAATATTGCAAAAAGCCATCACAATCGGATCAACGGTATGGCCGCGCATAAAGTACGAACAAATAAACAAACAAACCAACCAACAAACAAACATTCGTTTTTATATATTAGATAACACTGTACAACATGAAAAATATCCTTTAGGTGAGTATTTAACTCATGCCCCAAATGGGAGTCAATGACCAATCAGATTTCAATGAATTTTGATTTACAACTTATCACAGTCGTGTTTCACCTGATAATTATCGAATTTTCATTACCAAAATAAATAAAACTCCTCCTTTTTAATATTCTGTACAGATCAGAGTATTATTTTGCAGTGACTGACTCTCTAACAAATACGTTGAACATAGCAAATAATGAACAGATTCCTTCGAACTACACATTTGATAATTGTGTGTTGAATAATTGTATTTTAAATACTGATTTTACTGAGTTGTTTCAAAAAAAAGTATTAACCTATAATGTTGGTTATAACATACAGTATGATGTGTTTAATTTTTTTCTCCACTAGGGTGCATTCTTAAAATATTGCGATCCTATTTGGCAATAAATAATATGATCTAGTTGCAGTAATGGACAATAGCATAACCAAACATTTGTCATTTGTTTTCAAACATCGCCGTTTACATTAAATATATAAATATTTTAAAATAACTATATTTGAATAATGGTTTGTGAGTAAACAGCTTACTTTTTTTCGTTAAATAGTTCTAATAAATGCCAGTCTTGATTTCCAAATCCTCTAGATACATTGGAAATCACTCGTGGTATTACTTATGATAATATGTGTTCCTAGATTTGTGCATTATAGCTGGCCGTTTTCAAGAAATATTTAATGGTGTGTAAAATAACGAGCATGGCTTTCGGGAATCAAGTAATGAGATGGCTTCCAAAGTTAATATTTACATTGCCTTAAATAATATATTTATTTAATAGTTGCTCGCATATGCTATATCATTTTTTCTCATTTAAAACATTTTAATGAAACATTCTCTGCATTTTTTAATTTTATTGTGCACGCTATTAAGGAATCACTCTGTATTATAATTCTACATTTAATTTGAAATACTGGCTAGCATCTCAGGGGATTGACAATATCATAGAAATTATTCATTGTGTACAGGGCATGGAATATATGTTCTTGACATCATGACATAGCGCTCCTCTGTTTGGAGATAGAGAATGCTGCCTTGAGATATGGTGGGTAGCTACTAATATACAGGATGAATGTTAATTACAGCGACAAACTGCTAAGACTTATTCCTGACTAGAAAAGGAGGAAAAAATGTCCTATGAATAAGTGTCAATAAATTCATCGTTGCCACGGTAGATGGCACTGACGAATGATATTCTCTCGGCACTGTTGCATGGCCTCCTAGATCACCGGACTTAACCTCCCTGGATTTTTACCTCTGTCCACGTCGCATGTGACGCTATTCGGATAGAGGTCGGAACATGCGAAAGAGTGAAGTAATCCACGGTACGTATGAGCTCGTGCATTGCATCTCGTGGAGGTCACTTTGAACTTCTGTTGTGACGTGGATGGGATTACGCTATGGACTGTGTGCCGGGACGATTTTTTATCGTTGCACGCGCATCGATCAATTCCGGACACATGTTTATGGGATATTTTTTCCTTCATTTTCTGTCAGGAATCAGTCCCTGAAGTTTGTCGGTGTAATTACCTTTCACCCTGTATTGAAAAGCAGTCATGTGGGTTTATGCATGAGGCTAAAAACCTCATATTACAGACATAATTTTGTTCAGAAATATTCAGTAAGGAAGCAATCAAAAATAAAGGAAGTATCCTGAAGAACTCCATAATTTTCAATAGTGTTCTGATATCGTCAAGGTTATTGTGATTAGAAGATTGATATGGCAAGTCCGTGCCTCGAATGAGCAACAGTAGAAAACTGTTGGGGAAAAGATCATTAACAAAGTCTAAGCATGGTTGGGAACATAATATTCGGATGGATCTTAGGGAACTGGATATCATAGATACGAACTGAACTCAGTTGACTGAAGATAGGACTAGTGTAGAGCTTTAGTGAATGGGATTTTGACCTATGGCTTCCATAAACAATGAAGTGAATTAGATAATTATTTGTGAAATTATAGCCAATGTTGGCAAGAATGCAAAATGATCGCCTGTTAATGTCGATAACAAATTATAACCTAAAAGCTTAATACGGTTATGAAAATAGAAATTACGGTTGGCAATAACAATGTGACTCCCTAACTGTCATCTATTTGACAGTCACAACGAACAGTTTAGACTGCCTTGAGTCTTCAGAGCTGTCATATCACGAATTTATTATTAAGAAATAGCTGTAGATGAAATGAGTAACCATACTTTGTTATCACTATCTATTCGCCAGAAGGCAACCAATTTTTTTGAACATAATAGATCGATCGGCCTTAGAATTTAAATTTATCAACCAAGTACCAAATTTCATAATATAAAAACATGTGTCTAGAATATCGTAACTGCTTTAATCAGTATATATTTATGAATTGTTTCGTACATCAAAAGAGGAACAGACTTTAAGCCAGACATCGAACGTAGTAAATCCTATCAAAGAGAGGAGATTTTGTTACTTGATCATATCAGCATTATAAAAATGTGTCACACAAAAGAACGTTTAATTACAGACGGGTGTATTACCAAATTAAATTAAATACTTTTTTCTCTCTTCACCTCCAAGTAGTTTTGTAACATTACACTACAGACAAAGTATTATTACATGCAAGATATAAAGTTACATCATTAGATACGCTCAAAAACTGCAATAAGACAGTCTAATATATTCACTATATCATAGGACTTTTTCATTTTATCGATATAACCATACATTTAACTTAACTCTAAGTGTGGCACAATTAAGAGATCATTCCAATACACTAGAAGAGAAACTAGATTAAAGTTTAACAAAGTAATGGCTGCCTCTATATTACTGCATTATTGTGAGCTTTGAAATTTAACCAAAAGAGAAGAAGCCAAAATAGAAGCAGCAGAAATGTGGTTTTTAAGAAGCGTAGCTGACTGCACGATTTTGATTAAAAGAAAAAGACAAGATGACAGGAATTAACTAAATAATTTTAACTTGAAAGGTAAAATAGAGCAGACATAATCATCTCTTTCCTCTAGAGAGCGAACTCTAGTCAATGTGTTCTCGTTGGCGAGAGGCGTAATATATGGGGAGCAACAGACAGAGGTTGTATAGACAGTGACGGTTACTAGAATTGCAGAAAAGTACTGCTGCCATATTAATTGATCTGGATGAATGTATTTATTTATTATTATTATTTATTATTATTATTATTATTATTATTATTATTATTATTATTATTATTATTATTCATCCGGTATCATAGCGGTTGCCGCCGTCTTCCGGAAACCAAACGACATTCCTCTCTGTCCATCCATTGATTTTTCTCCATTCCTCTGATATTCATAGCTGCTTGTACCCCTTCTATCCAAGTTTTCTTCGGTCTTCCTCTCTTCCTCCTTTCCATTGGGTTCCAGTCCATAATTTTTGGCAATCCTTGCTCTGGCATTCTTTTGACATGACCATACCACTGTAATCTATTCTTTTCTATATTGTTTATGATGTCCGGCTCCTCTTGTACACCCATAATTTCCCTTATTTCTTTATTTCGTATTCTATCCATTCTTGATTTTCCAGCTGATCTTCTTAAAACATCCATTTCTGCACTTAAAATTATTTTCATTTCCTTGGTAGGAATTTGCCAGACTTCAGCACCATATATTAAAATACTCTGAATTATGGTTTGATATATTTGTAATTTTCTATTTTATGTAATATTTTTTGCTCCACCAAACAAACTTTAAAGCAATTATTGCTTGTTTTGTTTGTGCGATTCTAGTTTTAATTTCCACTGTGTTATCGCCTGAATGGTCTAATTTCGTTCCTAAATAAGTGCATTCAATACTAGGTTTTAGTTCTTCTCCTTTGTTGAAATTTATATTTTCTATTTCTTCTCCTATACACAGATATTTCGTTTTCTCAATGTTTATATAAAGTCCCCATTTTCCATATTCTTCTTTTAGTTTTTTAGCCATATATTCTATGTCATCGTGATTATTATTATTATTATTATTATTATTATTATTATATTTTCGAAATTATATACACGTATGTAATACATTATAACCTGTATATTTTATCAAATTATAGTATTATTAACTAATAATAATAATAATAATAATTTTAATGGATATCAAAAAATTGACCAAATGGAACGAGGACAATTATCGTAGAAATTGAGAAAAAATTGCTTTATGTTATACTTTGTTTAAACAGGCCTCTAATGAAGAGTGAATGTATCTAGAGAATTTGGAAATCAAGAGTGGTATTTGTTAGGACTATTTAACAAATAAAATTAAGCTGTTTACTCACAAATCATTATTTAAATATAGTTATTTTAAAATATGTATATATTTAATTAAAATGGCTGAGAAACGTTATGATTCGTTTGTATATCACTGCAACCAAATCATATTTATTGCCAAATAGAATCGTAATATTTGTAAGAATGCACCCTAGTGGAGAAAAATAAAACACATAATTACTGGTTATTATTTAATTTCTGATGTCCTATGATGTAAATATGCTTATTATATTTTTCTGCAACGTTAATTCCTGGGAAATAATACGTTTAAGAAAGTGCAAACATTGGTTACCTTTTTGTGGTATAATCAATTGCTACGAATGTTTTTCTGTTATATCTCGCAAGTAGAATCTGTTTACATTCGTGCACTATATATACAATCTGAAATCCACTTGATAAAATGAAAGTGATAAAATCGAGGTGAAACACGATTGTGATTGGTTGTAAATCAAAATTCATTCAAATGTGATTGGTCATTGACTGCCATTTGGGGCATGAGTTAAATAGTCCTAGTAATGACTTAATTCCCTACTACTCCGTAGATGTCTCATTGGGTGGGTATGTTGACCGCATGACATTCATGACATATATAGGGAAATAAGCGTTGCTAAATTAACTTAGTCTAGTAACTCCTTATAAAGGAGAGACTAATGCCCAACATTGAACTGTTACGCCATTGTAGGTAGATATAGATACATGCTTTCTTAAACAATTTCCATTTGGTTAATTTTAAATACTAATAATTAAGGTGGTCTACTGATATTAGAATCTTCAATCAAAATGTTATTTATGAAATTATTTCATCCTTTTGGATTAATATTTTATAATGAAAATTTGGCACAAAAATATACATATCTTTAATAATAACAAAAATAAATTTAAATATGATGTATCTTATTACAAATTAAATATTTTGCTGAATTATCTTGTATTGTAAAATATGTTTCCTTTCACCAAGTGTTGTAGCTACTTGATGTTACGTCAACATTTCCTCATAACTCCTCATCTACGAGCTCCAAAACAAGTGGGTCACAATTTCATGAAGTCTGCTGTATAGGAACAATTGGAGAGAGCATTTCAGAGAATTAAAGCATTCCGAATACTAAAACTTTTTTAGATTACAGTACAAAATGTAGAAGAAATCTTGGTACGCCGAAGAAGAGGTGGGACCAACTTTCCAATTAAAATCTGTGAGACCAGAACGTGTCTTAACGGTTTAACCAGTGAATTATTGTTATTTTTATTTTAACAGACAATTTTAATAGTTTCAGATAGGAACATAAAATTCGTTATTGGAATGTTAATTAAGTAATAGTTATAAAATGAGTTTGAGCTTGTGTATCTGTTTGAGTGACCTTTATGGACTCAAAAACTACTTGACCGATTTGAATGGTGTTTTCACAATCATTTATAGTTTTTTCTGGGATAGTATTAATTTACCGTATATACTATTTGGCCGGAACTAAAAAAAGGAGAGGGGCATCAGTGTACTACAAAAGTCGCTTTTGTAACGCTTAAATGGCTTACGCTGCCTAAACCATAGCAAAAATAATATACAGAATTGAATAACACATAAAACTCTACAAAAATGTCCGTGACAGAATACGTATATATTTTACGGATAACTCACAACCACCACTTGCGTCTTGCAAATCATTGATGCCAAGAAGATCGGGATAAGTAAATTCCCTGGACAACGCCAGGTAATCAGCACGGTGTATCTAAAAATAATTATAATCCGTATAATTATTTTTCTTTTTACTTATTCAACTAAACGTAAAAACACTTATTTAGCGTAGCAAAGCAAGCCGGGCATTGGCTGATTATTGAATAAAAATAGCAAATCCTAATTTTAATGAAAATATAGATTATATGAATTACTAACTTACTGGCACTATCGAACCCGTAGGTTCATGGCCGCGCGGATATAAGCTCTCCATATATCCCTATCCTGAGCTAATGCTTTCCAATCATTCTACTTTCCTCAAATCATAGTTAATGTTGTTCTCCCACCTCATTCTTAGTCTACCAACTGGGCGTTTTCCCTCTGGCTTTCCTACAAGAAGCTTCCATGCATGTCTTTCAATCCCCATACGCGCAACATGTCCTGCCCATCGCAGTCTACGAGCCTGTGTTTGAGCCTTTGGCAGGGTTCCCTGAAGTAGTCCCCGCCCGGAGAACCGAATGGGGGACTATTTGAAGGTTATATGAATTACACTTCACATTTCAAATAATACGCTAGCATCTTCAGAAAAAATGTAAATATTATTTATATTTAGTTTTACACACAAACTAACCAATAATTAAGGAAAATGTCTCTTTATAATCATTGCCTGATTATTTATCACGCCGCTTCACTAGACTCTCTGATACACATACATTAAATACCCGATCCCATTCAGCACATTGCCCTTTATGTCCCTCCTCAACACACTACCTGTTACTCCAAATATTTTACAGTTTCTCTTGCAATAACATGGAATTCTCTTCCACGCTATGTCAGAGACTGCCAAACTTTATCTTTCAGAAGCAAATTGAAAATACAATTATTAACAGAATAATACCACTAATAAAAATGGTAGTAAGATTTGTCAATATATTTATCTAATGCCTTATATATAAGCGATAGATTAATTCATTACAGTTTATTACATTCTTTGTATTTTTTTCTTTTCTTTTTATGTATAGTAGATTCGAGCTCTTATTCCTTTGTGTATACATTCTTTCATTAGTTTAATTTAATTGTATTTAATTTTATTGTATTATTAGACACTATTTTCATTGTTGTTCAGTTTTACCAAATAATTAATTGTTTAGTATGTACTATTATTGTATTTAAATATAACATATGTTTGTCCTGGTGAGTGGAAGAGAAGGCAACATGGCCTTAACTCCATCGGGCTAAATAAATATATTCCAGATAAATTTATTCTAAATCTAAAATTATATTTCCATAATCAGAACTAATCTCTCTTGTTTACTGTTTCAGCTTTAACAAAATATTACAGTTAACTTAGTAATTTCTCTCTATGACGCTCTTTAACAACTTACGTTATAAGCGTTGCAATTCATATTTGGACCTAAAAGATTCGACAAATTTTGTCCAGGGATCTCTATTTCTGGCTTGAGGTTATTTTACATGACGTTAAAACATCTGTAAATAGAATGGAAAACCGTAAGGGAGTATTTAGCATCATTGTGTAGGCAGGCCAGCCTAGAAGGTCACTTGAACGTGATATAGAAGACTAATGGAAGAAATTAACGATCAGAGAGCTTTTATATATTCTATACCCCTACATCCCCACGCAGGAACAAGGGTACTCCCTAAGGGAAGTTACTTAACAAAACCAATTTAGACTTTTGAGAAAGATCGTTTTACGTGGTTTCCATCCCGACGCACAACTGCGATATAACTTATGAAGAAAAATAAATAATAATTTTAAAAAACTAAAACATCACGCTTTATTAGAAAACCGAACTCAAAAATGAAAAATAATTTTAATTTCCAACACGCTTGGGATAAATATAAAGTGATCAACAAAAAAATCATCTCAACACATATAGAATAAAACTAGAATTATCAACAAAAAGAAAATAATTTTACCATCAAAAGTGTGGGGTGCTCTATATCAATTAATATATTTGATAATAAACAGATATTGGCAAAAGTAAAGTCTCTAAGAAGAACATAATTTGTTAAGGATGATGATATATATATATATATATATATATATATATATATATATAATTTATTTATTTATTTCCCAGAATAACGTATATGGAAAATTAGGAAATGCTGACATTTATATATAAAACACAAAATAACGCAGTGGCTTCTCGTACTTCGCGACTTCCGATATTTACCTCCGGAAGAAAACAGAACTTATTTCCATCATAACAACATAACCTTGAAGCTTGTATTGTATTAATTTTTTTTTTTTTTTTTTTTTTTTTTTTGCGGTTCACCTCAAACAGACGGACCAGTTACTGTCATTGCATTTCTGACCAGGGCTACTAGCTTCAATACGCGAGGCTGGGAAACATTATCACAGCAATTTTCATAGACTATTTGGCTCATACCCCAAATGGGAGTCAATTACCAATCACATTTCAATGATTTTTTTATTTACAACCAATCACAATCGTGTTTCGTCTCGAATTTACCAACTAAAGTTTATCATAATAAAGAAAGCACTTCCTTTTTAACATTCTGAATAGGTCATAACATTATTTTGCTGTGACTGACTTCGCAAGAAATACGGCTACCAGATTGTATAAATAGTGCACGAATGTCAACACGTAACGCATGCGAGAGTTAATATAAAAACATTTTTAGCAGTTGATTATACCACCAAAAAAAGAAACCACTGTTTGCACTTTCTTAAATGAATTTTTCCCCAGAAAAATATAATTGTCATATTTACATCATAGGACATCAGAAATGAATTAATATACAGTTTGATGTGTTTAATTTTTTCTGTACTAGAGTGCATTCTTACAATATTGTGTTCCTTTGGCAATAAATAATATGATCTGGTTGCAGTGATGAAAAAAAGAAGCAGATGAAGCGTACCAATCGTTTGTCATTTGTTTTCAAACATCGCCGTTTACATTAAATATATATAAATATTTTAAAATAACTATATTTAAATAATGATTTGTGAGTAAACAGCTTAATTTTATTCGTTAAATAGTCCTAATAAATGCCACTCTTGATTTCCAAATTCTCTAGATAAATTCACTCCTAACTTCGTGAGTCGTGAATTTATCGATAATTTGGAAATCACTCGTGGCATTACTTATGATAAATAGAGGTAATGTTACTGTCTTAATTGCCAGTCGAGCCTAGTTCGTTAGTGTCGCAGCAATCTGTTTTACTACACGAGTTCTCGAAATTTCTAATTTTAACCCTGCTAAAAATGTAACTCGCCTGTGCCACTGATTTACATTGAAGTATATTAAATGTAGTACATAAAACATAATATTCTCCAGAACACAATTTTCGTCGTATAAATTTGAATTTTTTCTGTCGTTGGTTGACAATTTTTGTTTCGTTGGCTGCCAACTGATTAAAATGTTGAATTCTTAACCTTTCAGTTCTAAATCTGAAAGCTTGCAAATTAAAACTGCAAATATATTCCGATATTAATCTCCTAAGAAAATTTTAGTTTTGTATTTTTTCCTCGCTTTTTTTATAGACACATCCGTACAGATGCGCCCAAATTTATAGACAAGGAATTAAATATATAAGAAGTATAGAAACATGTAGAGGGTTCCAGCGTGCACTTCTCCCGGCGTTGCGTTGTCTGGAAGGCAGAAAACTCCTGAAGTAATCCCCTGGAACATTTCCAAACCGACGGAGAATGAACGGTTCGACCCCTACTCCAGCACAACCTCCAAGGTTGGTAGAAAACCGGAACTAGCTACCCCACCCTAACAAAAAATATGTATCTCCCTCACCCTCCATTCTTGTGATTTTTTTTAGTTTCCTCTGCCTTCTTTAAGATGCAAGTCTTGTCAACACTACATAATACAAGAAATCCCATACTATGGATGCTTCCGTATGTAGTGGACATGCAACCAATAATGATCGTTAGATAATTTATAATATACATACTAAGTGTGTTTTAAAAAATCGACAGAGTTAAACAGTGTATTTTATATAGTAGAAACCAGCAAAATGTTATTTCATAGATCGCGATATGGTTTATGAAACCATTCGGTCCAATGCCTTATCCTCTATGGCATTACACTACTTTTTTCCACAGCCAACTCAATCAAATTCATATCTTCGATATCCAGTTCTCTAAGATCCATCCGAATATTATTCTTCCCACCTTTAAATAATATTTTCTCTTGATCTTTTCCAAAATGGTGTCCCATTAAATGTTTAGAAAGTATTTCTACTGTCACCTATTCCAGCTTCATAATCTATCTCAATATTCTTAATAATTCTGTTTACTCTCTTCCTGCATAACTTAACACACACGATCAGTCCCGCATCATGAACTCACGCGGGAAATTCTTTAAGAATATTTTCTGTATTAATAGCAGTCACCTTAAGCTCTACATAAAATATCTCACTACTCCTCATCCTTCCTTGTTTCTTAAACCTATGGGTTCCATTAGCCATAGGGTTGGTGAGCTAGTTATTTAGATGATAATTATGGGATCGGTTATTTTTCATTGAGGTTAAGACCTAAATTTCCTGCATTTTGTTTTACATTTGAGCAAAACCGAAAAAAATGCCGAGATATCAATCAAACCGTAAATCGAACCCAGGCCGACTATATGAGAGAAGACGATATACACACAGACCAAAGCGCGGCTCGATAATTTGTCTTAACTAAAAAATATTAATTCAAGTACATTTTTGATAAGAATGGATTTTTTTTATTTAGAATTACAGGGTACTATTCCTTTCATTAACGAATTTTGCTCTGTTGCATTTGAATGTGGGAATTTAATCAGAAAGTTTGTGTGAAAAGGCACAAAGGTAAAGGAAGGAAGTTTCATTACATTGTGCCTGTGGCAGCAGGTAGAATTCTGTCACAGTTATTCCAACTACATTGGAATGACATTTCCTGAAACATATGAGTTGAACAATTTAATGATTTTATGAAATACAAGCTGACGACATATGCAAAAATGGTTTTAATTTCCATAGATATTTAAAGTCCATCAAAATCGTTCAAAAATATTTGATAAAGACGAAATCGTTATCAGACAGAAAACATTCGATCATCTTAACAATTAATTGGAATTAAAATTAACCCACAGATCACAAATTTATATATGCAGTGATGTCATGATTAACCGTTAAATTAGCTAAACACCTGTTTTTCCTCTGAAGAATGTCATGTTTAGGATTTTGCTCCATTAACCCTTAAATTTGCAATGTCTTACAGGATGCATCAATTTGTTTAATTTATTTAATATTAGCTAATACCCAGCGTGCTCTGCTACGCCTAAATAAATGAAAATTAATGTGCTTTTATGTTTAATTGAATAAGTAGAAGGAAAAATAATTGTAAATTTATATTTTTTTAGATACTCCGTGCTGATTACCCGGCGTTGCCCGGGATTCTACTTATCCCGATCTTCTTGACATAAATGAGCTGAAAGACAAAAATTAATCTACTTCTTATAATTAGTTGAATAAGTAACATGAAAAATAATTATAAATGTATATCGTAATTATTTTAAGATTTCCGTGCTGATTACCAGATGTTGCCCGGGAATCTACTTATCTCGATCTTCTTGGCATAAATGAGCTAGAACACAAAATTCGTTATTGTGAGTTATCCGTAAAAGAATTACCTGCCATGTGCTGCTATGCTTGCACAGAAATCTATGTACGTGTCTCGATCTTCATGGCATCAATAAAAGACAAAAATGGTTATTTTGAGTTATCCGTAAGAGATAAACATATGCTGTTGCGGACTTTTTTGTAGAGCTTTTTAGGATATTCAATTATGTGTATTTCTTATGGTTTAGGCAGCGTAAGCCATTTAAGAGTCCAAAGAGATACTTTTTTCACGTTTTCCACTACAAAGGGCGATTTTTAAGGGTGTAGAAGTTGAGTATCACAACTCTCTTATAGCCTATGTTCATCCCGGGAGTCTCCTGAACATTTTGCAAAAAGCCCCATCACAATCTGATCAACGGTATGGCCGCGCATAAAGTACAAATAAACAATTTTTATATATTAGATATATAGGCTAGTAGCCCGCTGTTAGGCTAAGGCTGGACTTCTTGCGCCATGGTGTTACATAGGTTATATATAATTTTTTGTCATGGTCTACTAAGTGGGATCGATAAAGATCTGTAAAAGTTTGTTTTCTTTTTTATATATATATATATATATATATATATATATATATTCATGAGAACGACCTCAATTGCAGCATTCCTCCTGAATTAGCTGAAACATAATTTCAGAACTTTCACACTCTACGACAGAAATATTACAAAATCATGTTTGGTGTTGTTATTAAAGGGAAGCACTTCACAGTGGACAAATACCAGTTCTCTCAACTTCAAAACCATGCAAAGCATGTATTGGTGTGGTTAACCAACGGAAGGACGGGATAACAATGACATGAAACTGGAAGACATTTATTCCCGCTCCTTACATTACCCGGATTATGAGTAGTGAAGTATTTGTTAGGAGGTAGACTTCTTGGTATAATTTTTCGAAGTTGATTTAATTTACAAATACCTTCTAAAATATTTATAATTACTGTCCCATGCTACCGAATATTATTCTACCAGTTATATTATATGGGTGCGAAACATGGACTCTTACTTTAAGGGAGGAAATGAGATTACGAGTTTTTGAGAATAAAGTTCTTAGGAAAATTTTTGGACCAAAGAAAGATGAACAAACAGGTGAATGGAGAAGACTACATAACAATGAACTACATGGTCTTTATAGGAAGCCAGAAATAATAAGAACACTCAAGTCTCGTAGACTGCGATGGGCAGTACATTTTGCGCGTATGGGGAATGAAAGACGTGCATGGAAGCTTCTTGTAGGAAAGCCAGAGGGAAAACGCCCAGTTGGTAGACCAAGAATGAGGTGGGAGAACAACATTAACAATGATTTGAGGGAAGTAGATTATACAGGGAATAATTGGAAAGAATTAGCTCAGGATAGGGATGTATGGAGAGCTTATGTGCGCGCGGCCATGAACCTACGGGTTCGATAGTGCCAGTGAGTAAGTAAGTAAGCTACCGACTGACAAATCGTTGAATACCTTTAAACAGACTACCTATTAAGGAGGACCAAAATGGATCGCTCACCGCCAACACTTAAGTGATGGCCGCAGAGCTTTCCATCTATCTATCTATCTATGTTGTTTGAAAAGTATTTGAATGATGCTGCAACATTACTCCTTTTATATAGTCTATAAAATTAATCTAAGAACTAGAAAATAAATAAAACAAACATATTGTGTTTATAGCTATACGTGATAAAAGTATAGAAAACCACGTAACCACCGTTACCAAGGGTGAATTTTAGTTCAACCACATTTTATTTTTGCCTGGCTTGCGTAGGGAGATATTTTCAGTTGATAGTGTGGATCCCATTAGCAAAAACAATGCCCTCCAGCACTGCGTTGCATAATTCTCACATTTACCTTTTTCTACCATCATCATATAAACCCATTTTACTCCTCTACGGCTTACAAAAAGAAAAAAACTAGCCTATTATTTATCGTTTAAAAGCCTAAAATTCTTTGTAAAATTTTGTGTGGACTTTTTTTATTCTGGAAGATGTAAAATTTAAGCTGAGATGTTTCCTTTCATTTCTAGATTAAATTAATATCGTTCAACTAAAGTTAGATTTATTTCCAAGATAAAGTGAAGTACATTTATCAAGAGTTTAAAAATCATAAAATATGAACTCACCAAATTCCAAAACGTACATAGGTAGACAGACAGCTGGACCCAGAATTTATACAGTAGTGCAACTGATAGTCCGTGAATTTATTTTTCCTACCCGAAAATATAACATATCCATCCATCCATAGTAATTCTGCCCGAAGGCAGGTCCTTCACTGCAATCATAGCATTTTCATGCTATGTTTGCAGCTTTACTAGGGAATTGTAGGTGTGGTAGCTTCCCGTTGCTTTCCACACCGGTGAAGGACGATGATGATAATGATAAGGATGATGATTATGGCCATATGATTTCGGGGACCGTTTGGGCCTTGAAGTTTTCCTGACATTTGTCTTACAGGTGAGGGAAAACCCCGATAAAACCTCACCCAGAAAAACTGCACCGACCGGGGATCGAAACCGGGGCCGCTGCGTGACAAGACAGCACGCTACCTCGAGACCACAGCGGTGGACAATATAACATATGAGTCATCAAATATGAAAAGACACCCAAATCCATTTTTTTCCCCCGTTTGTATTTTATCGATTCAAACTATGGTTTAGGTAGTCCAAAACATCCCAATTCTAACTTCAACTTCGTTAAATTATACGAAGAAAACCGACCTAATTCGGTGAAAAGAAGAAAAGAAAACAATATCTTACAAAATTTTGTTTTCTTAAGTTAGATATATAAGTGTGTGTGTGTGTTACATTATATGTTTAGATTTATTTAATATATTTTCTTTGTATAAGTACACTATTTTTACGTCGTATTATTGCCTTTTTATTTATTCTTCTTTGCCCACCGATATATCTACAAAAAAAATTATCAGCGTACAAAGAGAAACTTAATAGCGCTGATGAATAGTAACGTCAAGAATAAAAATACACAGTATGTTTAAACATAGAAAGATGCAAATCAGAAAACTGAGTAACACAATTTAAAGTATTTAATATCAGGGTTCCCCACTTCTTTCTTATGTGAAATTATAGGCTGTTCTTTAACATGAATAGATGAACAGTTGTACAAATTCAGTGAGACTATTTTACGAGGGCTATTCAATAAATAATTATTTTTACAGCCATAATTTACCACGTAAAATTTTGGTTTTACGACATTTATTGACCTAATTTTTCATGTACATTTGGTACAAGCTTTACACGAAATCTCTCCCGGCTTATTTTTGTCAGTTGTGTACAAGTCGAAAAATGTTCAATATCTCATATGGCTACAAATAAGGTGAACATAATGCTGCTTTGAAATTCTTTAACTGACGCATATGTAATAATACTGGAGGTCTATAGAAATGTTGTTCTTCTCTATACCACAGGTCGAAGATGGTATATTTTTTAAGAAGGAGACAATCAATTTAAAAAGTAGATTATCCTAGCTCCAGTTATTACTCTTAGGGAAGAAAACTTCAAAACTGCTGCTGCCGTAGTGAGAAAGGATCGACGAATAAGCTTAAGATAATTTTTCTGAAATCTTGAAAGTTTCACTGGACGCCACCAACATGTTTGTGATATGAAACAAGCTGAATCATCCATGGCGATAATCCAAGGCCGCATGTTGCAAATGTTGTTGCTGAATATATTGCAAAAATCAAAGTGAAGTGTGTTCTCCTCACCCTCTCTATAGTCCGGATTTATCCCCTTATTATTTTTATATTCCCTTACCCTAAGAAAAACCTTCGCGGGAGGCGTTTTCCATCTTCAGAAGCAGTAATGAAGGCTATAGAGATAGTTTTGAAAGACCTATCAAAAAATGCTTTCCAGAATGCATTTGCAGATTGGCAGAAACGCTGGGCCAAGTGCATTATATACAGAGGAGACTACTTTGATAACAACCGTAAATATTCTGAGGGTAAACAAAGAAAAAAGGACTGCACAAGATTGGATCGGATAAATAATGAAGAAATAAGAACAGAGTTAAATATATATCCATTGAATGATAAAATCAAAGAATATAGAGATAAATAGTTTAGACATGTAGAAAGAATGAATGTAATAAGGTTACCAAAGGCAGAATTTAACTATAAGCTAAGAGGTTCAATGAATGTAGGAAGGCCAGTGAAAAGATGGACAGAACAACTGTGATGCGAAACAGGTAATTTGCCTAATCCGTGAAGTGAAGAAGAAGTCAACATGATTAACTCGTTTCGAAAGAGTTTGAAATATTCAAAGTTAAGGTAAAAAAGCACAAAACGTGACTGCTAAAACGATCAGAGTCACGTTAACTACTTTTTCAGTAGATCTATTTACGGAACTTTCAAGGTCGTAAATATATAATCTAATATTACAAAAATTGTAAAAATTAATAAATTGTTAAACAATAAAAAAGAATAAAGTTTTATTACAGAGAAATTTATTATTTTAATATATAGTGAAGTGTCGGCCGCGGTGGACTAGTGGTTATGCTCCTTGCCTCTGGTCACGAGGGTCGCGGATTCAAACCCGCCCGGGGTCGATGGGTATTTTAGGACGAAAAATCCAAGGAGCAAGTCCTCCGGGAGGGACTTTAAGCCGTGGGTCCCGAGTCTGAAGATTTTCAGGCTCGTAAAAAATCCTTAAGCCTGAATGATGAGGCCTCTAAGCAAAATTTACCGAATATTCCCGTCCTAGTACTACCTTATTTTCCTAGATGTCAGTATGAGGCCGAACGCTGACCACGGACCACTCAAAATGGCATCTATACGAAAACAAGTGTAACTAAATTAGTATGGTTCAAATTCTTTCCTGTAGGGGGAGAGCGCCTAAATCTCTGTAAAGGGAAAACATGGGCTTACAATAAAAAAAAATATAGCCTATAGTGAAGTAACACTAAAAACTCGTTTTACAAAAAAAAAAAAACTATGAACATTTCGTTTATAGCCGTCATCCTTCACGCATTCAACTCCGTGTTCTAAAAAAATAACTTTCTAAAATTGTATTACACTGTTTGAACCACGGGGCAAATCATATTGAGCATGAAAATATGGTAACTTAGACATATTCCCAACTTTAGAATTCTGAAATGATAAAAAGTGAAAATTACCGTTGTTCACTGCTCAACGTATCTATGTATACATTTTTTAAAGCTTGATTTCTACTACCTCAGTTGGGTAACTATCTATTAATTAAAATAAACCTCATAGTGTAATTTCCTTTAAATATTAAGAGTAAAAATGACTTAAATAATGGAAATGGACAGCTAATGACAAATGAGGGAAATTTTGAGGAAGTGGCTGAAATCAAATACCTAGGAACAATAATCACAAATAGGAATGAGATGCACAAAAAAATTAAACATAGGCTCAATTCTGGAAATGCGTGCTATTATGCATTGCAGAGACTCTTGATATCCCAACTCCTTTCAAAAAACGTTAAACTGAAAATATATAAAACCATTACACGGAAGTGAAATTTGGATTTTAAATAAAAGAAACTCTCATAAACTTCAAGTAAGCCAAATGCGCTTCTTACGATCATTGTTAGGAGTTAATAGACTGGATCACCAAAGGAACACTATTATCAGAGGAAAACTTGGAGTAACAAGTTTAAATGAAGATATACAAAGATACCAACAAGAATGGAAAAATCATCTGAGGAAAATGGCAAGAAATAGACTTCCAAAATTGGCATTCCAATATACCCCAACTGGACATAGGGACCAAGGAAGACCAAAACATAGGTGGAAAGATCAAGACCATCTTCGCTAGGTTTACCGTACAGGCCACATGACCTAAAACGAATTTGTTCATGATGATGATGATGATGATGATGATGATGATAAAACTATTATTCTACCAGTTAATTATATGGGTGCGAAACATGGACTCTTACTTTAAGGGAGGAAAGGAGATTGCGAGTATTTGAGAATATGGTACTTAGGAGAATTTTTGAACCAAGGAGAGATGAACAAACGGGTGAATGGAGAAGACTACATAACAATGAGCTACATGGTATTTATAGGAAGCCAGATATAATAAGAACAGTTAAGTCTCGTAGACTGCGATGGGCACGACATGTTGCACGTATGGGGAATGAAAGACTTGCATGGAAGCTTCTTGTAGGAAAGCCAGAGGGAAAACGCCCAGTTGGTAGACCAAGAATAAGTGGGAGAATAACATTAACTATGATTTGAGGGAAGTAGATTATACAGGGAATGATTGGAAAGCATTAGCTCAGGATAGGGATGTATGGAGAGCTTATACCCGCACGGCCATGAACCTACGGGTTCGATAGTGCCAGTGAGTAAGTAAGTAAGTAAAAATGACTTAAATAAATCATTTAAAAAAACCATTTTTTAAACCAAATTTCATTGATTTTCAAATACAAAATTCTTCCTTAATCATAATCCTCAAGTACATCTGAATATTATTTTTCCAATTTCTACTTTAACTTGAGTTATTCCTAGCGAATACTTTGTTCTTTATTATTATTTAAAAGTACTTTTTAGTCCATCGTTGTAAGAAATTAATATTATATCCTCTGGTAGCTCAGTGGATTGTAGGGGTATATAATTTCAGTTATCCATAGGTCGCTGGTTCAAATCCAACCCGGAGGATTTTTTTGATGATTATTACTTTTAGGTCCACCGCTGTGGTCTCGAGGTAGCGTGCTGTCTTGTCCCGTAGCGGGCTCGGGTTCGATCCCCGGTCGGGGCAGTTTTTCTGTGTGAGGCTTTCATCGGGGTTTTTCCTCACCTGTAAGACAAATGTCAGGAAAACTTTAAGGCCCAAACGTTCCCCGAAATAATATGGTCATCATCATCATCATCCTTCACCGGTGTAGTAAGCAACGGGAAGCTACCACACCTACAATTCCCTAGTAAAGCTGCAAGCATAGCATGGAAATGCTATGATTGCAGTGAAGGACCTGCCTTCGAGCAGAATTACTATGGATGGATTACTTTTAGCTTATACTACAATAGTATCGAATTTAAAGATATTTACATTTTTATCTTATTCTGTAAAATATTAATGACAATTTTGTAAACTTACCACACTGTAATTTATCGAAAAATATGAGAAGGATGCGATTAACTGCAGTATAATTTTTGTGTCTAGTATGTAGAATCGAAGATGATTTTCATTTTTTTATATTTATATGAGAGCAACGTCAATAGTTACATTTCAGGAACCTCTAAAACTCCTGAAATAGAGATAAATGTAAATTAAATATCAGAATTGATTAAATTTTAGTGAACGCACAAAAACGTCATGTAGCCTAGATTTGTCGTCGTTTTCGTCTTCATCATAACTATTACAGACTTTTGCAGCCCTTGACCTCAAAAAAATCGTGTCTTATACTCTGTCTTCCTTACACTCACAGTTCTTAAATCCATTTCGAACTATCCAATAATTTTTTCTTTTGACACCTACTATGTTTAAAGTTATTTTTCGATATGGGTAAACTTTTGTTCCTCTGAAAAGTTGATCAGCCACTTTTTTGGTTATTCATTTTACTGTCATTGGTTGAGGTGACGATACATCAACTGTAACTTCTTCAATAACTACAACACTAATTTATTAAAATTACCTTCTCTTTAATATTTCATACTAACTAATACTCGGCGTGCGCTGCTACGCTTAAATAAATTAAAATTAATGTGTTTTTATGTTTTGTTGAATAAGTGAAGAAAACATAATAATAAATTTATATTTTTTAGATATCCCGCGCTGATTACCCGGCGTTGCCCGGGAATGTACTTATCTCGATCTTCTTAGCATAAATGAGCTAAAATACAAAATGTATTAGTGAGAGTTATCAGTAAAAGAATACCCGCCATGTGGCTGCTAATGCTTGCACAGGAATCTACGTACTTGTCTCGAACTTCTTGGCTTCAATGAAAGACAAAAATGGTTATTGCGAGTTATCCGTAAGAGATAAACATATGCTGTCGCGGACTTTTTTGTAGAGCTTTTCGAGATATTCAATTCTGTGTACATTAATTTTGTGTATTTGTTATGGTTTAGGCAGCCTAAGCCATTTAAGCGTCCGAGAAGCTACTTTTTTCTCATTTTCCACTAGAAAGGGCGATTTTTAACGGTGTATGAGTCGAGTATCACAACTCTCTTATAGCCTATGTCCATCCCGGAATTCGCCTGAACATTTTGAAAAATGCCCATCACCATCGGAGCAACGGTATGGCCGCGCATAAAGTACGAACAAACAAACAAACATTCATGTTTATATATTAGAGGATAATTACTCTTATATAAGTTATGTTCTTGGTTTTCACAGTATTACTGTTGTCTCTTTTTTACATCTCGCTAATACACTTCAGTTCCACATTTACTTCATTCTTCTCTTCCCAAATCACAATTTATTCTTGCTAAGTAACTAATTCACTCACGGCACTAACGAATCCGTAGGTTCATGGTAGCAAGGACGTAAGTTTTCCATGCATCCCTATCCGGAGCTAATGTTTTCCAATCATCCTCTATATAATCTACTTCCCTCAAATCATAATTAATGTTATTCTCCCACCTCATTCTTGGTCCCACCTGGAATTTTTCCCTCTGGTTTTCTTACAAGAAGCTTTCATGCACCTCTTTCATTCCCCATTCGTGCCCATAGTAGTCTACAAGACTTAGCTCTTCTCATTATATCTGGCTTCCTATAAAGACCGTGTAGGTTATCTGTTATTTAGTTTTCTCCATTCACCTGCCTGTTCATCTCTCTTTGGTCCAAAATATTTCCTAAGATCTTTATTCTCAAATACTTGTAATCTTCTTTCCTCTTTAAAGTAACAGTACATGTTTCGCGTCCAATAATATAATTTGTAGAATAATGGTTTTATATGTTTTCAGTTTAACGTATTTTGAAAGGAGTTGGGACGATAATAATCTCTGCAATGCATAATAGCACGCATTTTCAGAATTGAGCCTATGTTTAATTTATTTCTGCATCTCATTTGTGAATATTGTTCCCAAGTTTTTGAATGCAGCAAATTCCTCACAATTTCCCTCATTTACCATTAACTGTCCATTTTCATTATATAATGTATTTCTGTGTGTCACCATATATTTAGTTTTATTGATATGTACTCCTAGTCTCAATTTCTTAGTGTTACTCAATAGTGTGTGCGTGTTGGTCTTTACTATCTCTTCATTATCGCCCAATAGTAGTACATCATCAGCATAAACTAACAGCTCATTAATATAATCGAGTTGTAGGCCTTCTTCCCCTCCATGGTATCTTTACCTTGTCGTGGTGGAGTGGCTTGCGTGCTTAAATGATCCTGAGAGCTATGCCGGCGGTAGCATTGCTGCCGATAGGGTTACCCATGCCGGACTGATCGAAGGTGATAAGCCAGACGAAAAAAGTACCTTGGGCGAAAGAGTGACGTTCTTTCACCGTAAAAATACAACCGTCGAGAAATGCGGACATGGGTTCAACTGGGGTATGGAGAGCTTATGTCCGCGCGGCCATGAACCTACGGGTTCGATAGTGCCAGTGAGTAAGTAAGTAAGGCCTTCTTCATCCTCTAAAGGTTTGATGGCATGCTCTAGTACAAAATTAAATAGTAGAGGAGATAGTGCATCTCCTTGCTTCAACCCATTGTGGATTTCAAAGGTATCCGAAAACCGTTTGCCTACACGCGCCCTACTCTTTGTGCCATTTAGACACATTCGTACATATATATTATCGCTGTCTCGCATACTTACACATATGCATTCGAATTTCACGGATGATGGCGAGAATAGTGGTCTCGCATTGGTAGAAATAGGTTTATGAGTCGCTGGCCCGCAAGTCGTAAGACACGCGCAGATCATCGATGCGTCTGGACTTCTCTTTCAGAGATTCATCTAAGCTTCGGCCCTTCCTATCGGGATAGTTCGATATGAGATACTTTCATACGAGAAAAAACTCGATTGGGAGCCGAGATACTTCCTTCCCCGGCCTATATAAACTATTTCCAGGCTTGGAAGTCAGGCAGTTTTGTTTTGACATTGATATAGTGAGCTGTGAAATAGTGGATTCGTTGGACACTGACGATAAATAAGTGATAGATAAACTTTAAAACAATGCTAATTATTACAGCAATTTGTGAATATAATCTCACAAATAGTTCATCATCATCATCATCATCATCATCATCATAGTACATCCACGAATTTGGGTCATTTCTTGACCTGTTTTGGCCTCAAGAGAAACACCATCCAAAAGTCTTTTGAGTGGATGTTCCTGGTCTTTTTCTTCCTTCAGGTTGATATCTTAACATTTGTTTGGGTATCCTGTGATCTTCCATTCGATGTACATGTTGCATCTCTTGACTTATAATCAGAAATGTTGTGTTCTAAAGGTTCCATGTGTAATTCTTGTAAGATGTCTTCATTTTTTTGTGAACTAGTAGTGTTTATCATGCAGTCCTCAGAAGGCATCTCATTTCGGCAGTCACGAATGTTTACAGACTTAAAAAAACGTTATTGTGGAGTTTTTCATGATCATCTATGTTGTTTATTACGAAAAACAACTTAAAGAGAGACCCATGGCAAACAGCGACAATTTTCAAACTCGAGACCTACAGTTTATAGTCCGTTCCGGAATTGTCCCTTGGGTTTTTCCATCCAAAAAGTCCATCGACCTCTACTGGATTTGAAGTCGTGATCGTTGGGATCACGGCAAGAAATATAACCACTAGATAGCAAAGGCGATCTTAAATAATACTACTATCACTAAAGCTACTACTAATAATACTACTACTAAAAGAATGTTTTCATATAATGGTAAATGATTATTTCCATCTCTATGGAAACATTAATATGTATTCAGTTTTGATTTGAAAGTAAATTCTAGTTTATTTATCTCAATTATGGATAATCGAAATAACACTAATGTTAAACAACCAGAATGTTCTCGAATAAAGAGTACGTTAAAGAGAATGAATGTTTCTGAAGGATCCCACCAAGATACAGATAACGATAATCGATCATATGACACTAAGGTACATGGAGAAAGATCCACTGATCATGCTCAAGATAATAGATCTCTGACAGAAGTTGATGAACAATCTAATACAGAACCTGAAGAATCTGAAACTACCTACCCTAGTAGACATCGAAGAACATTTCATAGAAATAGACGTGACAGAGGCACTGAACGATCCGATCAAGATACTGACGATTTTAACTCCTACAACCGTTCATGTCAGTGTAGAAAATGCACAAAGAGATTCGATGAACATCTTCATTTGCGCTCCCGGGACCAAAATAGAAGAAAAGAATCAGTATGGAGTAGAACATGGATTATACAGATGACCAGCAAAGATGTTATAACAAATTTTCTATCATCATTGGGAATTGAGAGAAGAAATGGACGATATGTACCTCGTAGACAATGAGACTCTAAATTTTAATGGTGGGGTAATTATGTTTGGTAATTCAGCATTGAAATTATAAAATTTCAAAATAAATCAAAGTGGACTGTACTTACAAATATTAATCGAACAAATTTTACGGAATTATTTAAATTCATGTTACAAGAATTCAATAACTAAATAAAGAAATAATTAAGAATTTGTTCTCTCCGTTGTTATTTAACCTCTCGCCTTATAGGTAGTTTTACGTCATGTCCCACGCCACCCGGACCTTACAGTGGCACCATCTGTCGGGAGAGGGATCATGCACATAAGTTATTGACCACACACGGACATGGATAGCCTCCGCGAATGTGAGATCAATTCAATCTAGGGCCTTCTCCGATACAGCACAGCATTAAAACGAAACACATAATTTACTCACAAATTCATAATAAACATGGCGAATACGGTGATGATGATTATGATGACTAGTTCACACATACAAATGCATTACTTAATGGAAATGAACAACTAATGACAAATGGGGGAAATTTTGAAGAAGTGGCTGATTTCAAATACCTAGGAACAATAATTGCAAATAGGAGTGAGATACACAAAGAAATTAAACATAGGCTCAACTCTGGAAATGTATGCTATTATCCATTACAGGGACTCTTGTCGTCCCAACTCCTTTCGAAAAACTGTAAACTGAAAATATATAAATACGTTATTCTCCCAGTTATATTATATGCATGCGAAACATGAACTCTTACTTTAAGGGAGGAAAGAATTTAAGGATTATTTGAAAATAGAGTCGTTAGGAAAATGTTTGGGCCAAAAAAGAGATGAACAGACAGGAGAATGGAGAAAACTACACAATAGTGAGATATATCATAAGTTTAAGAAGTCAAATATACTAAGAACAGTGAAGTCTCGTAGAACGCGATGGGCTGGACATATAGCAAGTATGGGAGATGAAAGAGGTGCATGGAAGCTTCTTGTAGGAAAACCAGAGGGAAAACGTCCAGCTCATATACCAAGAATGAGGTGGTAGAATAACATTTTCATTATTTGAGGGAAGTAGATTGTACAGGGAATGTTTGGAAAACATTAGATCAGGGTAGGGATGTATGGAGAGCTTATGTCTGTTTGGCCATGAACCTACGGGTTTCATAGAGCCAATGAGTAGTTAGATGATGTTCGGGGACCGTTTAGGCCACAACGTTTCCTAACTTTTGTCTTCCAGGTGAGGAGAAACTAATAATAATCCAGGATATATGTGTTGAACGGGGACAATTTAACTCATGCCCCAAATGGGAGTCAATGACCAATCACGTTACAACGATTTTTTTCATTTACAACCAATCACAGGAGTTTTTCACCTCGATTTTGTCAGTTTAATTTTATCACTGTAAAATCAAGCTCCTCCTTTTTAACATTATAAATAGGTCATTGCATTATTTTGCAGTGACTGACTCATCAAGAAATACGGCTACCAGATGTTATGTATAGTGCACGAATGTCAACACTTATCATGGTTGCGGGAGATAATATACAAACATTTGTAGCAATTGATTATACCACAAAAAAAAGAAGAAAAAACCTGTTTGCACTTTCTTAAACGTATTTTTTCCCCAGATAATAACATTCCAGAAAAATATGATTGAAATATATTTACATCATAGGACATTAGAAATTAATTTAATATACAGTTTGATGTATTTAATTTTTTCTCCACTAGGGTGCATTCTTACAATATTGCGATCCTTTGGCAATAAATAATATGATTCGGTTGCAGTAATAAACAAGTGAAGCACATAAAGCGTTTCAATCATTTGTCAATTGTTACAAACATCGTCGTTTACATTAAATATATAAATATTTTAAAATAACTATATTTAAATAATTATTTGTGAGTAAGCAGCTTAATTTTATTCGTTAAATAGTCCTAACAAACGCCACTCTTGATTTCCAAATTCTCATAAGTAATGCCATGAGTGATTTCCAAATTATCGATAAATTCACGACTCATGAAGTGAGGAGTGAATTTATCTAGAGAATTTGGAAATCAAGAGTGGCATTTGTTAGGACTATTTAACGAATAAAATTAAGCTGTTTACTCACAAATCATTATTTAACTATAGTTATTTTAAAATATTTATATATTTAATGTAAATGGCGAAGTTTGAAAACAAATGAGAAACGATAGGTACGCTTCATCTGCTTCTTTTGTTTATCACTGCAACCAGATCATACAATTTATTGTCAAAGGAACGCAATATTGTAAGAATGCTCTCTAGTGGAGAAAAAATGAAACACATCAAACTGTATATGAATCATTTCTGATGTCGTATGATGTAAATATGACAATTAAATTTTTCTGGATTATTACCTGGAAAAAAATACATTTAAGAAAGTGCAGACAGTGGTTTCTTTTTTTGGTGGTATAATAAATTGCTACAAATGTTTTTATATTAACTCATGCAATGGCTATGTGTTGACATCTATGCACTATATATACAATCTGGTAGCCGTATTTCTTGTACGCAAAATAATAGTCATACCTGTTCAGAATATTAAAAAAGGAGGAGTTTTCTTTAATATGGTAAATATAACACTGATAAATATTTCGTGAAACACGAATCTGATTGATTGTAAAACAGAAATCATTGAAACGTGATTGGTCATTGACTCCCATTTGGGGCATGAGTTAAATAGTCTATATAAATTCACTCTTCACTTCGTGAGTCGTGAATTTATCGATAATTTGGAAATCACCTGTGGCATTACTTATGAAAAACGAGAGCAACTTTAAAAAATATTTAATTTCTTTCAGTTTTCAGGAAACTAACACGTTTAGACTAATCAACATTAATAAAATTCATGATAAACTTCCGTTGAGTTATTACAAAATTAAAATTATAATAGCTTTATATATACATCCACAGTAATTCAGCCCGAGGGCAGGTCTTTCACGGCAATCATAGCATTTTCATGCTATGCTTTGCAGCTTTACTAGGGAATTATAGATGTGGTAGCTTCCCGTTGCTTTCCACACCGGTGAAGGATGATGATGATGATGATGACCGATGATATATATCCATCCACAGTAATTCTGCCAGAGGGCAGGTCTTTCACTGCAATCATAGGATCTTCATATTATGCTTTGCAGCTTCCCGTTGTTTTCCACATAGGTGAAGGATGATGTCCATGACAATGATAAGGATGATGATGATGATCATCATCATAATTTTGGGGACCGTTTGGGCCTTAAAGTTTTCCTGACATTTGTCTTACAGGTGAGGAAAAACCCCGATAAAAACCTCAATCAGAAAAACTGTCCCGACTGGGGATCGAACCTTGGCCCGCTACGTGACGAGGCAGCACGCTACCTCCAAACCACAGCGGTGGACTTATATATATAATTCCTCTATACGTGTGATTCTCACTCTACTCCTCCTAAACGACTGGATCGATTTTGATGGCATTTTTCGTGTGTGTCCCATTGGGTACCTCGATGGTTTAGATTCACAATTGGACTCTCTAAAACCATTAGGTGTACGAGTTCACCTGAAGTCAAGATTTAAAAATCGCTAAGGCAGTCACATTTTCGATGTTTCACAACGAAATTCACTACATCCTATTAAAATAAACAGAGGTAAGTATTATCCAAAAACGAGCTAAATCTGACATTTTGAAGTGGAGATTTACTTGACGAAATTAAAAACTGTTTAAACGATTGGACCAACTTTTGTGATTTTTTGTGTGTTTTGAGTGGGTCCCTTGATGGTTTAGATTCACAATTGACTCGATAGGTGGCGCTGCGATAGGATTATAAGAATGTTTTATGTCAGGTGTGTAGTCATCTGCATCATCGATATATTCCGCGCGACAACAAAGTGACGTCATCGTGCACGTTTAACGGATGGGAGTGAGGAGTTTTCTTGCGAACTTATTTAATATGTCTTAATTAGTGAATTTTATGGTAAAAAGGTAACATATTTTTATCGTCCTGCCATGACACGAGAATTGAACGTTTGGGCAGAAAACGTCTGCTGCGTCCGCATGCCTGCAAAATTATAAAATTGTTATCTAGTAAGTCGGTCTCCTTAACTTTGTAAACTGTTAATTCTCTGTAGGCCTTTCGGTACTAGTCACTTCATCAGCAGAAGGATCAGGAGACAGGCCTGTATCTACTGATCCTGAAAGCAAAAGGTATAGTGCACAAAGTAGTAGTAGTAATAATAATAATAATAATAATAATAATAATAATAATAATAATAATGTTTTTATTTATTCTGGCAGAGTTAAAGCCATAAGGCCTTCTCTTCGACTCAACCAGCACAAATACAAATAAATATTTGACAAATATAGATATACACTATATTAATTATAAACAGTTAAAGATACAATAAATGTAGCAATGTAAATTTAATGTACAAACAACATTTTATACGATAATAACAATAATATAATATAATAATAATAATAATAATAATAATAATAATAATAATAATAATGATAATAATAATAATAATAATGATAATAATAATAATAATAATAATAATAATAATAATAATAATAATAATAATAATAATAATAGTATAAGTATGATAAATTATACGAGAAACGCCAATTAATATATATATATATATATATATATATATATATATAATATACCGTACACTGGGTAATGTTGAAGTCGAGGTTAGAGCAAATATAAATTTTGATTTCTTTTAAAAGTTGCCAATGTCCGGCAATCCCTTATTTCTTGTGGTAGGGAAGTACCCATTCCTTTCAGGATCAGTAGATGCAGACCTATCTCCTGCTCATTCTGCTGATGATGTGACTAGTCCTGAAAGACCTACAGAGAATTATCAGTCAACATATTTGAGGAGACAGACCTATTAGGTAACAATTTTATAATTTTATAGTATAATTTTAACGTTTATACTATCTAAAATATAGGGCTATTCAGAAAGAAGGAACAGACTTTAAACATTTATTTCTCCCAAACTACAAAAAAATATGAACAATTCCAACGTTCCTGGAAAGAGAAAAGTTCAAATTTCACTATTTTATCATTCAATATGAGCACCATGTGTTACACAACAAATATCAAAATGGTAGCTCATTTCTTGCCACACACGATTCAGCTGGTCCTAGTTATCGAACAATTCGATGTCGCAGATTTTCAAGAGTGTCAGGCATGGGGAGATAAAAACACGGTCTTTTACGTATCACCACAGATAAAAATCACACAGGTTAGGCCTGGTGACCTGGGAGGCCACCGACGATGAAGTTGATCTTCTGCTCCTCCTCTTCCAATCCAACACCCTGTTGTGTAGTCATTTTAATACAAGCAATTAACATTACAAGCAACAGTGCCAATGCGGCCGTGATCGGAACTTGAAACTTTTCTCTTTCCAGGAAAGTTGGAATTGTGTTTGTATTTTTTCTAGTTTGGAAGACATAAATGTTTGAATTCTGTTCCTTCTTTTCGATTAGCCCTGTATATCAAATATTACATATGAAGGGCTTAGGGCACTAACATGAAAAGCCAAATTCTGCTAAGAAATTACATATCTCCATATAAAAGCAAATAAATGTATTGAAATTTCCATAAAATAATGTGTTTAAGTGCGCCAGTGACGAGTTAAAGCATATATATGACATAAGAAAAATAAATTCCTGAACGGGATTTGAACCCGGAACTCTGTGTCGGTACCCCAGCATGTTATCCATTACACCATCAGGCAAATCAAATTATAACATACATATATATATTTATTTATTTATTTATTTATTTATTTATTTATTTATTTATTTATTTATTTATTTATTTATTTATTTATTTATTTATTTATTTACTTATTTACACTAGGGTTATAACTTTTTGGACTTTTGTAAAATAAAATATTTCCTGTGCAATGGATGGATGGGCTTGTACTTAAAATCATTGGTAAAGGTCTTCATTTCACTGAGATTCAAGAAAAGGTCACCCCCAAATATATATATATATATAATATTGATTTGGGGTGACCTTTTCTTGAAGCTCAGTGAAATGAAGGCCTTTTTTCAATGGTTTTAAGTAAAAGTTCACCCATTCTTAGCACAGGAAATATTTTACACCCATTCATTGCACAGGAAATATTTTATTTCACAAAAGTCCAAAAAGTAGGCCTATAACCCTAGAGGACTAGGCTATAACTTTTGGACTGTTTGTTGAAATAAAATATTTCCTGTGCAATAAATGGGTGAACGTTTACTTAAAACCATTGAAAAAGGTCTTCATTTTACTGAGCTTCAAGAAATATATTTGGGGGTGACCTTTTCTTGAAGCTTAGTGAAATGAAGGCCTTTTTCAATGGTTTTAAGTAAAAGTTCATCCATTCATTACACAGGAAATATTTTATTTCACAAAAGTCCAAAAAGTTATAACACAATCTACGCCTATTAACCACAATACTGCCCAATTAGAATTAGAATTTTTGAAACATTAAAATCCTTACATCTCAGAAAGAACAATATGTGACTTATCATGTTATTGCCCTAAGCATTTCATATTTACTGTTTGATTACCGGGTAGTTATTTATGTGAAACGTATTGTCACCAACCTGATCAGCGATCTCGAAAGCTATGGATCCGACACTTCTCTCGGTTATTTTGGACAATTTATTATCTATAAATTCTCATCTCCAACGCCGTTAGTGTCTGAACTTGGATTAAATGATAAGTCCGTGTCACTATTCATCTCCTAAGCCCCCGAAAACAATATTTATTATACACTTACATCGATCGTTTTCATTTATTCTTATAATTCGCTCTTTTTTGGGTGCTAAGAGTCAAAATTTGGTTTAAATAACATGAATACTGTTACCAATCAGATTAGCGATCCCAAAAACTGAGGATCAAGAGTAATCTCGGTCATTTCAGGTGCTTGGAAGAGGAAGGGCGAGTAGTAATTCCACATAATTGCCTATTTGGCCTTCAGTTTCCTTGAAGCAAAGGATTTTAAGGGCGAATATACAATTATGTGGAATTACTTTCGCCCTTCCTCTTCCGAGCACCTGATTTATTCATCTTATTTTTCGTCTCCTCTAACTTCCCGTGCCAATGGGGGCTTAAACTGACTTAAAAAACATCGGGAATATCAGTATAAATCTCCAAGATCTCGAAAAACATTGATTTCATTCTAATATCGATCGTTATCAAACATTTTTACAGGTCACTCTCACTCACCCACCCTAAGATGCTAGGGCTCAAAACTGTGGGATTAAATGGCATCGGAACTGTCACCAATCAGCTTAGTTACCCCGAAAAATCAGGATTTGACGCTAATCTAGATCATTACTAAACATTGTTAAAACCGTTGAGGTGGATAGTCATAAAATAAAATAAGTTAAAATGTACCTTCTTAGGTCAGAGCCGTCGTCCTCAACTTATAAAATATGTATTTTTGTCCGGAGGCCTTTCAGAATATGCATTCCATCTTCAGCAGGTCTTTCGTCGTTACATTACTTGATGTGTGGTTGATGGTGCTGGTCCTAATGTAGTGTTGTCGTGACCCTAATTTAGTGTTGTGACAACATCAACCACCACACCAAGTAATGTAGCGACGAAAGATCTGCTGAAGATGGAATGGATATTCTCAAAGGCCTCCAGACAAAAAGCATACATATTTTATAAGTTGAGGACGACGGCTCTGGCCTAAGAGGGTACATGTTAACGTATTTTATTTTATAATCTAGATAATTTTAGACATTTTATTTTTCATCGTTTTTGACTCTCCTAGGAGTCAATCTTAAGACTAAATGTCATTAGGAATGTCACCAATCAGCAAAGCTACACTGAAAACGCTAATCTCTGGTACATATGATATCATATTTAACACTCCTTATCAATCTCCTCTCCACTAGGGATTTTAGGGGTCAAACCTGGGATTAAAGAACATCGAGACTGTCACAACCAGATTATTGTTCATGTAATCCGTGGAATCGATTAACTATTATTAAATGTTACCATCTCTTACCTCCTATGGATTTTTCGGGTCTCTTACTTCGGAGCATATTTTTTCAGGCTGCAATTCATGTGTATTAAGTTTAAATTAAACTGCTACAGGAGTTACAGAGTTTTGCCGGCATATAACGTATATATACACACACATACACACAATTGTAAACATCTATATATATATATATATATATACAGGGTGCACCATAAGTCAATTAACCACTGCACATGGTTGTAAGAGGAAAATCAGATTGTTTGAAACTGAGGTTCGAATACGGGACCTTAAGAATATAATCTCAAACACTACTGATTGAGGTAATTTGCTAACTATGGAACAATTTCAATAGTCGCTTTTCGTATGGATGTTGTAAGCAACAGAAAATAATACATTTTCATTTTCGGTTAATTGACCATACTGTATATATATATATATATATATATATATATAATACATAAGGACTTTATATATATATCCATCCATAGTAATTCTGCCCGAAGGCAGGTCCTTCACTGCAACCATAGAATTTCCATGCTATGGTTGCAGCTTTACTAGGGAATTGTAGGTGTGGTAGCTTCCCGTTGCTTTCCACAATATATATATATATATATATATATATATATATATATATATATATATTAAAGTTTATATAATACACAATTGGCTAATAAACGATAAAGCTAGTTACAATAACAACTGGCGCTTGCAAAGTGGAACAATTCATGGACAGTTATTGCGTACCAATATTTTTGGAGATTTTGTGATTCTTTCTGATTGCACTTGAATGCAGTGCTTGTCTAACAGGGAATAAAATATTTGTTGGGCTGTGTCACGAGAATAGGCTCCAATATGTTGTTTTTAATAATGATAAGATTTCCAACAGTGGTGTCATTATTATTATATTATACGTAGAACTTATTAAGTAGTCACTAGGAAACGCAATATATTTTTAATTTATAAATTCTAGTTTTATTTTGCAATATGGAAAATCATAACTTCAGACCCACAGTTGCAACACATTCCAAGATAGTTAGAACCAGTTCAAATGCAAATGACGATGAATATAACGCATATTCTGATTTTTCCAACAGACTCAGTGCTTCTAGGAGATGTGGAAGAAGATCTGAACAAGACGTTCAAGACCACAGAAGAGGAAACAACAACAGAAGAAAGAAAACACGCGTTTGGAAGAAACGATTGACTTTTTATCTAACTAGTAAAGACATGCTGAATTTTTTCCTATCTACTTTCTTCCAAACATAACAATTTAAATTCTAAATCTTGTTCTCTTGTATATCATATAGTCTTTCGGAGAGAAAACGAAATTAATTTATTTGCAATTTTTTTTAAAGTGGAGTGTTTTAATATTTCTACATATTATAGGCTATAAGAACTTTTATGCCTAATTGTAAGCATTCAATAAATGTATACACAAATTAATATATTTATAAAATAAATTCCTGATTTTATTTATCTGTATATATTTGATTTTTTCATTAAATACTCTAACACGCTCCTTCATGCTTGGTGGTACAAACTTTGAACCTCCATTCCTGCATTTGCTCTTGTTTTATTTAAATATGGTCTTTAACAGCTAAGGTAACGATGCAGTTTATATTTGTATGTGAAATGGACGACAATTTTTCTCATATGCCTTTTTCAAGCATGAGGATCTTTTAAGTTCCGTAATTTTCTATGACACAGGACATGGCTGTAATTCTCTTTCGAAGAATCACATACTAAGGATTTCTTTGCCCTGAAAATTTCTTCTACTCAGGAGAGGTTTCAATCCTCGAAATTTGGGGGACCTGAAGCGAATATAGTAACCGCTAGTCCGTAGAGTGGTTGGTTAAGGCAATACGCTAAAAGCCGGAAGGTCGAGGGTTCTAGTCCCGATGGGATCAGCAATTTTGAAACTGACTCAAACATGCTTGTGGCACAATGACCCTGGTGTCGACTCAGCCTCTAAACTAAATGAGTACCAAATTATTTTTCTGAGGATAAAGGCAGCCATCACGCAGGTCGACATCAAGTGACGTTTGGCAGAAAAGTGGGAGTCTTAATCTTACCCCAAGGTTTCATAAATTCTGTAGTGGGATCACTATCTTTTTTTTAGTGCAGCAGAACCGATTCATACATTCAAAATTATCAATATTTTATCGACACAAAAACTGTCTCCATTTCTTTCTTCAATTGCTTTCTCAATACAAACAATTTTAAGGGAGTTAGTTTTTCCATCAAATCGACCTCGGTCATTTAGAGGTTACTTCATTTCACCCGAGGGTCGCGGATTAAAACCCGGCCGCGGTGGAAGGATTTTTTAGGATGGAAAATCTAAGGGACAAGTCCACATGGAGTGAGTATAAGACGTGGGAACCGAATCCGAAGATTTTCCGGCTTGAAAAAGAATCTCAAGCCTAAATTAGTGCCACTGAGCAAACTTGAATAGGTCTTCCTCATTCAGTAATACCTTAGTTGCCTCTTTGAAGCGATGTGTTAACCACTGTCACTCGCTGACATCTTTAGGAAAATAAGTGTACCTATAGTAGCTGTTAACAATCTCCCGCTAGGGAGCATCCATGTTCCCACGAAGGGATATAACGGTATAGAATAGACTATACTTTTTTTTTCCAGCAAGCACTTCAATTTTAAGCAGCACAAGCCTAACGGACTATTATCTATCTTTACTGTTAGTTAAGTACTACTAGTGTGATGATTTTGTAGAGGGGGTTGTATTCGATGGATATGCTTTTGTTTAACATTCTTCTTATGTTTAATTTCTTTCTGCATCTGATTTTTGTTTGCAAATTTTTTAGGCATTTGCTTTCTGCCATTTCTTAAAAAATTTATCTCGCTTGTTATTAACTGTCCATTCCATTATATAATGCATTTATATTATGACAATATATGAAGGATAAACAGGGGAAAAAACAACAGGTAAGTAATTTTTCCTTGAAGCCAAAAATAGTATATTACGATGAGAGGTTGGGAAGTGGTTTTTACAGAAGCGAGGAAATGTTTAAAAGCCGAGTGATAGCGAGGTTTTCAATTTTCGAGATTCTGTATAACACTTCACAAACATGCGTTGTACATTATTTTTTGCGCTATGGTGTTTTCAAAATAATAAGTAATAGCAAAATAACATCTTTGTTGAAAATATTTGCGATCATTATATACAACTGAATAACGTTAACAGTTTGGGCAATGTTTGTTAGTTGAGACTACAGCAGGCCGTGACACCAATCAGTCATAAAATGGCGGCAAGTACGTATTTATTGCTTAATTTTGTTTCAAATAAAGTTCAGTTGATTTAAAATGCAATGATTTGTTTCGTACAATATATATTAACACTACCTTTTGGATATATTTTTATATGCACATTGTACGTAGTATACATAATGGGCAGTGGATTTACGTCCCGCACAAGGTTTGTAATATGTAATATTACCGTATAGTTATTTAGGTAGGCAACCCAGAAATGTAGGAAGTTGAACTTTCAATCATTATCGCCACTGCTGCAAGTACGACAAAACGAACTATCGCGCATAAAGCACTTTTATTTGAAGGGTCTAACTGCAAAACTCAAATTCTCCACTTTTGGGCGAAATGCATTTTTGCTGTATCCCTGCTCTAAATGTTGATCTCCATGTGAATCAAGTCAAATTATATAGGTAAATTCATGAAAATTACAGAATAAGTTCAAATTAATGTTTGTTTTCATTGCTAGGAATTTTACTTAAAATTTTAAAAAGTAGAGAATGTGAGTTTTGCAGTTATACCCTTCAATTGTACAACATACATACTTTCTTACCCGAAAGCCAAATTTTTAAGGTAATTAAACCCATCACTAAACTATATAACGAGCTTCCAATATAAAACCGGACCGGCCTTACCGAGTTTCGCCCGGCACGCAGTGCTGTCTCTTCCTCCCGCAATTCACCCTGCCTGCCACCCGTCCTTGAACTGTTTCTTACCTTATAGAAAATGCTGGAAATGTTGTCCTCCCGCAGTTAAACAGGCATTATACCGAGTAAACACATTTAGATTGACACGTTGTAGTTTGGGCACTGTCAAGTTTCTGATTTCATTTCTTATGTTGTTCTTCAGTTCTTCCAATGTGTGCGGATTTGTTTTGTACACTTTGTCTTTCAGGCTACCCCACAAATAAAAATCACACACTGTTAGATCTGGGGAGCGAGTGTTTCTTATTTTGTACTGAACCAGTGGTCTCAAATTTAGTCACAAGATCGTGGATTGTCGATCTGGAAGGAGGTAATTGTCCAGGGAAGTTCCGAATAAATTCCTCGCGAACGCGACGAGCTGATTCGTATTTATAACATTTACACACATAAATGCGCTGCTCTAATGTCAGCTGACGTCTCATCTTGTCGAACGATAGTAAACTGACTAGTTCAAGGAGGAGCGGCTGGCAGAGTGAAATGCGGACGAGGAGAGAGCGCTGCCTGACGGGTGAACCCCCGTGAGGCCGGTCCGGGTTTATATTGGAAGCCCGGTATTTTACTCTTTCAAACTTATAAATGATCATTATTTTATTAACTATTTAATTTTATTGACGTTTACTTCCAGAACCCTCATCTAATATACCTTACCTTGTTGCAGTTAGCTATTTATAATATTTACATTTTTACAGTATTGTGTAAGGTAAAGAATGAGTAGACTTATAAGTTATTATTCTCTACTTGCTAATACTCGGCGTGCGCTGCTACGCCTCTCTACTAGCTAATACTCGGCGTGCGCTGCTACGCCTAAATCAATGAAAATTAATGTGATTTTATGTTTAGTTAAATAAGTAAGAGGAAAAATAATTATAAATTTATATTTTTAGATACCGTGCTGATAACCCGTCCCGCGCCGTAGCCGAGTGGTTAAGGCAGGAAGCCTTGGCGCAGAGCTACGGGACTTGCGCTGATTCGAGTCTCCAAGGGGGTAGAAATTTTCTGGTATTTCGGCCAGTATGGGACCGGTGCCCACTCAGCATCAGGAGGCATTTGGGTAGCTACAATAAGTAGCGGCTCAAGGTTGAAAAAAAGCTATAAAGGCTGGGGGAAACGACATGCTGACCACATGTCACCCTACACTGGCTGATGATCATCTGCCTCTGTGACTTCCACATGTGGATGTTAGGCCAGCAGCCGGCTGGTACGCTAAGGGCCTTCTAGGTCTGTCGCGCCAGGAGTAGAGTTGAGTGATGATAACCCGGCGTTGCCTGGGAATCTACATACCCCGATCATCTTGACATAAATGAGCTGAAATACGAAAATTAATCTGTTTTATGTTTGGTTAAATAAGTGGAAGAAAACATTTATATCGTAATTATTTTTAGATACCCCGTGCTGTTTACCCGACGTTGTCCGGAAATCTACTCATCCCAATCTTCTTGGCATAAATGAGCTGAAAGACAAAAAATGAATGCACTTCTTATGATTAGTTAAATAAGTAAAATGAAAAATAATTATAAATGTACATCGTAATTATTTTAAGATTCCCGTGCTGATTATTTTGTGTTGCTCGGGAATCTACTTATTTCGATCTTCTTGGTATAAATGAGCTAAAAAACAAAATTCGTTATTGTGAGTTATCCGTAAAAGAATACCCGCCATGTGCTGCTATGATTGCATAGGAATCTACTTGTCTCTCTCTTCTTGGTATCAATGAAAGACAAAAATGGTTATTGTGAGTTATCCGTAAGAGATAAACATATGCTGTCGAGGACTCTTTTGTAGAGCTTTTTGAGATATTCAATTCTGTGTACATTAATTTGGTGTACTTGTTATGGTTTAGGCAGCGTAAGCCATTTAATCGTCCAAAGAGCTAATTTTTTGTTCACGTTTTCCACTACAAAGGGCAATTTTTAAGGATGTAGGAGTTGAGTATCACAAGTCTCTTATAGCCTATGTCCATCCCGGGAATCTCCCGAACATTCTGCAAAAAGCCCCATTACAATCGGATCAACGGTATGGCCGCGCATAAAATACAAACAAACAAACAAACATTCATTTTTATATATTAGAAGATAATACCTCATTACTAGATCATTATTAATATTATTACTGGCAATACTATTACTATTATATTATCACTAATATCATTATATCATTATTATTATTATTATTATTATTATTATTATTATTATTACTTTTGTTGCTTTTATTATTATTATTATTTTTATTATTATTATTACTTTTGTTGCTTTTATTATTATTATTATTATTATTACTTTTGTTGCTTTTATTATTATTATTAATATTACCCTGCTGGAGTTCGGAATTCCCAAAAAGTTAGTTAGACTTATACGAATGTGTCTAAATGGCTCAACGAGTAGGGTGCGTGTAGGCAAACAGTTTTCAGACACTTTTGAAATCCAGAATGGGTTGAAGCAAGGAGATGCACTATCTCCTCTACTATTTAATTTTGTACTAGAGCATGCCATTAAATCTTTAGAGAATGAGGAAGGCTTACAACTCAATGGTATTAATAAGCTGTTAGTTTATGCTGATGATGTAGTACTACTGGCCGATAGTGAGGAGATACTAAAGGCCAACATGCACACACTATTGAGTAACACTAAGAAATTAGGACTGGAAGTAAATATCAGTAAAACTAAATATATGGTCACACATAGAAATTCATTATATAATGGAAATGGACAGCTAATGACAAATGAGGGAAATTTTGAGGAATTGGCTGAATTCAAATACCTAGGAACAATAATCACAAATAGGAATGAGATGCACAAAGAAATTAAACATAGGCTCAATTCTGGAAATGCATGCTATTATGCATTGCAGAGACTTTTGATGTCCCAACTCCTTTCAAAAAACGTTAAGCTGAAAATATATAAAACTATTATTCTACCAGTTATATTATATGGGTGCGAAACATGGACTGTTACTTTAAGGGAGGAAAGGAGATTACGAGTATTTGAGAATAAAGTTCTTAGGAAAATTTTTGGACCAAGGAGAGATGAACAGAGAGGTGAATGGAGAAGACTACATAACAATGAACTACATGGTCTTTATAGGAAGCCAGATATAATAAGAACAGTTAAGTCTCGTAGACTGCGATGGGCAGGGCATGTTGCGCGTATGGGGAATGAAAGACGTGCATGGAAACTTCTTGTAGGAAAGCCAGAAGGAAAACGCCCAGTTGGTAGACCAAGAATGAGGTGGGAGAACAACATTAACTATGATTTGAGGGAAGTAGATTATACAGGGAATGATTGGAAAACATTAGCTCAGGATAGGGATGTATGGAGAGCTTATGTCCGCGCGGCCATGAACCTACGGGTTCGATAGTGCCAGTGAGTAAGTAAGTAAGTATTACTTTTATTAGGCGGCTCCGTGGCACAAGCGTTTAGACGCTAGCCTCTCACCGCTGGATATCGAGTCTCGGTCATTCCACGTGGGTTTCATGGTGGACGCAACGGAGCTTGGGTAAGTTTTTCTCGGGATTCTCTCCATTTTTCCCCCGCCACAATTTAATTTCACCATTCCCTGTACTCATCCATTTCGTTTCATTTCTTTGATCCGTCCCTGTGACGGTGCGTCAAAAGTGATGGGCCGGCACCCTTGTAGTTTACAGACTTCTATAAATGTAGGGGCTTCACCTCATCTCACCCCTCGACCCGACCCTCAGTTGGACACGAGTTGAGGATATTTACATGTATTTATTATTATTATTATTATTATTATTATTATTATTATTATTATTATTATTATTAATATTATTATTATTACTATTATTATTACTTTTCTTTTTTGTTGTTGCTGTTGGAAGTGAAAGTAGTATATGTTTGTGTTTGATTACTTGGGGATGTAGTTAGATTGTCAGGCATCGATTTAATTTTGCAACAAACCAAGTTTGTCGTTTGGCGCTATAAATTTTGAAAATATGTCACAATGCCTCCAATTGGCATATAATATCATACACTGATGTATTGGATCTCATTAAATGTTAGACAGTTAATTACCTTTCAAATCATAGCACAAATAAACATGTCAGTCACAGGAGAGTGAGGGAAATTAATTTCAACATATTGTTCCTGGTCATGCTCACGCTTTCATTTATTGTTTATAATTTATTATATTATTGTTCGTCGAAAATAGCTTTTTGCGCCATAGTGCGTTTTGTCGTACTTACCAGCAATGGCGACCATTATTGAAAGTTCAACTTCCTACATTTTGTGGTTGCCAACCGAAATAACTATACTGCATTATTACATTTACACCCACGTGCGGGAAGTAAAACCACTGTCCTCTATGTGTACTACGTACAATATATATATATATATATATTATATATATATATATATATATATATATTATAATAATAATAATAATAATAATAATAATGCTTTATTTTAGGTGGCAGAGTTAAGGCCATAAGGCCTTCTCTTCCACTCAACCAGCGACTAGTAGAATTATACAAAAACTACATACATATTACAAATTAAGATATTATTAAAATACAGACTAAACAAAATACGGTACAATGGTGATGTGATCTAATACCGCTAATACTAACAAAAACATAGAATATAATCAAATTGAAATGATATAAAATAAGGTAGGTAGCTTCCTAGATGATTATTTATAGAATCCTCTATATAGTTGTTAAGTAGTTAATGTTTTCACTGTGTCGAACTTAAGATATAAGATGTATATACAGAAAATATCTTAAAGGTAGTGCTAATATACATTACACGAAATAAATCACTGCATTTTAAATGAACTGAACTCTATTTGAAACAATATAAAACAATAAATACGTATTTGCAGCCATGTTATCAATAATTGTTCTCAAGGCCTACTGTTGTTTCAACTAATAAACATTGCCCACACTGTTAACGTTACTCAATTGTTTATAATGAAAGCAAATATTTCCAACAAAGATGTTATTATTTCACTAATATTTATTATTTTGAAAACACCATCGCACAAAGAACAATGTATAACGCACATTTGTGAAGTGTTTTACAGAATCTGGGAAATTAAAAACCTCGCTATCGCTCGGTTTTTAAACATTTTTTCCTCGATACTGTAAAAGCTACTTCCCAACCTTGCATCGTAATATACTATTGTTTTCAAATTCATTATTATTATTATTATTATTATTATTATTATTATTATTATTATTATTATTTTATTTATTCTCGCAGAGTTAAGGCCAAGATCTCCTCTTCAACTCGACCAACACATATTACAAATATATGTTTACAGTGTAGATTAAATAGGCCTATACACTATACTAATTATAAAGAACTAAAAATATATTAAAAGTTGGAAAGTAAATTTCATGTGCAATCAACATTTCATACGTTAAACATAATAATAAAAAATAAAATAATAATAATAACAATAATAATAATAACAACAATAATAATAACAACAATAATAATAATAACAATAATAATAATAATAATAATAATAATAATAATAATAATATAGATATGATAAATTAAACGAAAAATACCAAATACCTTACACGAGATAATGAATAAGCCAAGGTTAGAGCAAATATACATTTAGATTTCTTTAAAAAGAACTAACGTCCGGCAGCCCCTGATTTCCCGTGGCAGGGAATTCCAGTTGCGAGAAGTGAAGATATAACGTGGAGTGATGTAATGTCCCTTGATTAAGCAGGAGATTATGTTGTGATCGTGTGTTTAAATTATGGTTGGAGGATGTGTTAGTAATAATAATTATAATAATATTATTATATTAATAATATTATTATTATATTAATAATATATTATTATTATTATTAATTTTAAGGGAATAGGCCTATATTTATACATGAAGGAGAAACATCTACAACCAGGAGATTGGATGGACCGACAAAATTGGTTAATAGGAATCGGACGATGTCAGAGACATTAATCAACTGTACCACCACTATGTAGCACCACTCTGGAGGGCCACTATGAAACACCACTATGGAGGGTCACTATGAAGCGTGATAGTCTGCTCGGCTACTTGCTACAGGGTCCACTAATACAACTTAAGGATGAGGGATCCTTACTGCTGGACAGTTTGGATTAATGGTGCACCGGACTAAGGTTCTCAGGGGTTCTTATTATCGGAGAGCACAAGGATCTTATCTCAGGTGTAACGGAGGATTATTTGACGGGAGAGCGACACCAGGAAAATGTGAACAGCTCTACATTAATGCACAGTTTTACACAAAAAGAATCACACTTCTTTATTCTTCTAGACTTGAATTTTCTCCTTTTTTACACTAGTTAATCTGCCGGCGGAGATATTTGCTGGGTAGAGCCAATCTATATGCAGTAGATTTATGTCTCTACCGAAATATGTACTAATTTTTACAGAGTCCGACCCTTAACAGCACTCGGAGACCACATGCCTCCTGACGACCGTGTCTCGACTTCACTCCTTGACTCCCCTGCGGGTTCTCACACAATATTCTTTTCTCAAAAATTGTTGGCCTACATACAGCAAAGTTCTCTGTCCGGCTTACAATTTATTTTAATACGCTCTCTGATTGGGTATTACCCTGGTAGGGCGTATCATCATTACGGTAACAACTTATCGATAAATAGGATTTTAATTGCAGAGGCGTTTGCCAAATTTTACTGGCCCATACCTAAAGTGATTTTTTAACTCTATTTGCCCATTGGCTGGAGGTCTTTTCTGGGCTGCAATAGATGGCCTACTTCCTCCTTCCTTTCTCTTCTGGGCTTCCCACGCAACTTGATTTTGGGTAAAATATGTTTTTTCCTTAACATTAGCAAAATTTCAAAAGGCCGGATATCGGCAATAAAAAGATGTCCCAGTCCTAATTGATTTATTGCGAAGAGAAAATAACACTTGTTTTTTTTTCCTTACTTCACTTTTATAAGGGTCTTCCCGTATTAAGGGTGTTTTTGCTAAGCAGTAGCCTGCACTACAAAAACAAGTTACCCAAAGGAAGTCATACTCTATTGTCCAAAGAGATCTGTATTGTTATACAGTGGCTTGTCCTTCATAAAAGTACAGAAACGAGCAGACCTGCTCACTCATAAATATATCAAGTTGACGGACAGTCTTCTTAGGAGAACTATGAAAATATGAGAAAAATATATATCTTAAGGCCCTTTAGAAAAGTTACTTGCGGCATATGGGATTTGCTGCCATAAACATAGTAAAGGGGCGACATGTTTAATAGCTTTGCAAAACATCTGCCCATGTCTGACTGTCGATTGAGAAGTAAAAAGAAGTTAATATTTAATATTAGATTCCCTTAAATATCATACATTGATATGCATTCATAAGAATTTATATTATATCAATTATAGTTTAAATTTATAAAATTCAAATCATTACGGCTGGGGGATCTAAATCTTGGTTCACAACCAATGATCTATATATTATTAATTTTATATACTTGCAGAGTGTACCACAATTCACAAATATTATACACACAGGGTATAACGAAAGATACATAAAACGTTTGTAAGAACATTCCTCACGTATTCCACGGCGCGACTGGCCTAGAAAGTCTTGGCCTACCAACCGGCCGCTGGCCTCACATCCACGTGCTAGTGTAGGTGTAACATATTGTAACCATGTCAGGTCCCCCAGCAGTTATAGCCAGTTTCCTGTACTGGAGCAGCTACTTATTGCAGTTATCCAAATTCCTTATGAAGTTGAGTGGACACCGGTTCCATATTGGCCGAAATTTCATGAGAAAATGTATTCCTCATGTGGACTCAATCAACGTAAATATCATAGCTCCGCATAGATGATAAAAATATGTTACATGAATATAAATTCAGAAACATTTTTATTTTACTCCTATACTGAAAATAAGATTATAATCTCAACTTCGTTAGGCGAAATATATTATTTGTGTTATTATGAGACCTCAGCCTAGGGTCACAAAGCTAAAGGACTAATTTTGGAATACAAGGACCTTTTGGGGTTGTATGGCACTTCGAGCATGTAACTAGTTCCATAACGAATTGCATTACGTCATAATAACAGGCAATTATCTTCTGTACTAGATAATTATATAACTAACTCACTGGCTCTACTGAACCAATAGGCTCATGGCCGCGCGGAAATAATCTCTCCACACATCCATATATTGAGCCAACGTTTTCCAATCATCCCCTGTATAATCTACTTCCCTCAAACCACTGTTAATGTTATTCTCCCACATCATTCCTGGTCTACTTACTGGTCATTTCCCTCTGGTTTTCCTACAAGAAGCTTCCACGCACCTCTTTCATTCTCCATACGTGCCACATGTCCTGCCATCGCAGTCTACGAGACTTAATTGTTATTATATCTGGCTTCCTATAAAGAACATGTAACTCACTGTTATGTAATTTTCTCAATTCACCTCTCTGTTCATCTCTCTTATATCCAAAAATTTTCCTAAGAACTTATTCTCAAATACTTGTATACGAGTATTTGACAATAAAGTAAGAAATCATGTTTCGCAACCATATAATATAACTGGGAGACTAACAGTAGGGTCTACTAGATAATTAACTTACATCATCATCATCATCATCATCATTGTTTTATCGTCTCCTCCTGTTGGAAGGTCAATTCCAAATATGCCTCCAACCATCTATATCTTCTCAATTCTTTTTAAATGTCCAAACCATTTTAGTCTATTTTTTTCTATGTCTGTTGTTAATTTTTCTACATTTAATGTCCCCCTATATGTGTCGTTCCTTATTCCTTAATTGTATTATGTTTATTATTTAATAGAGATATATTAATAAATACAGAATTTATTATTACATATTTTTTTACGGATTCGTTAAAGATTTTGAAGGAATATTGAATGCAAATGGCCTATCTAATATGTTTCTTCAGAATAAACTTCCTGCTAGAAATAATGATCATGGTGAAATGAATAACTGATTTAGAAAAACCATGAAAAAATCTTAATTGAATCTGTGGTTTTCAGGAATTCTTCTGAAAAAAATTGTGAAACATTTGCCACTAAATACTATATATATATATATATATATATATATATATATATATCCCAGGAAATAATATAATTTCATCTAGTAGATTCATTTCATATATCATGCAAGCAATTCAATTAAATCAATCTCACAATTTATGAATAAATACCAACTACAGTGGAAAACGCATGCGCAAGGAATGAATCGCAAGAGACTTAAAAAAGGCATGCTCCAATATAGTCCTCAATGGAAAAGATCTTTGGGACGTCCTATAAAAAGATGGACCGAGAATACTTCACTGAAACCGATAACAGGCTTTGGGCCTTAAACTTGTTTGGAAGATGATGAGATTAAATTTAGGTGGGGCAGCTATATTTCATACTCTTAGTAAAAATCAACTCGAATACATTATTGATATAAAGTTTACATTTTGTTACTAGTCTACTTGTACCTACGAGTATGTCCACAAGTAATTGGAATTTTAAAGAAAAACAATTTCTAATATACCAACCATATCCATCCATAGTAATTCTGCCCGAGGGCAGGTCCTTCACTGAAATCATAGCATTTCCATGCTATACTTTTGCAGCTTTACTAGGGAATTATAGGTGTGGTAGCTTCCCGTTGCTTTCCACACCGGTGAAGGATGATGATGATAATGATAAGGGTGATGATGATGGCCGGATGATTTTCGAGGACCGTTGGGCCATAAGCCTCCTAACACCCGTCTTACAGGTGAGGAAAAACCCCGAAAAATATCTCACCCAGGAAGCTTGTCCCGACCGGGGATCGAACCCGGGCCCTCTGCGTGACAAGGCAGCACGCTACCTCGAGACCGTAGTGGTGGACACTGACCATATATATATATATATATATATATATATATATATATATATATATCATCATCATCATCATGAACAAAATATATATATATATATGTGTCCTTAATAAGCAATTATAGATTATTTACATTTAACGAACTACAGGCACAGAGTAATGTTATCTTTTTTGGCACAGTAAGCAATAGTAACTTTTATTTCAGTCAAAAAAGCGAATGATTTTTCTACATCTACCTTCTTTTCCTTTTTTAATAGTGAAACAATGAGACCAAACAGTTGGAATGTAATCATTATTAATGTAATTTGTTTTTACGTTTTGCGCACGCAGAATAAGAGTGAATGGTTGGTTTTAATAACGGGACGAGGGCTGTAACTGCTCCGGCAAATTAATTACACGAGTTTATTTTATTGGTTTAAAAAGTTGAATTTTTTTAAGGGAAGAGGCAGTTGGTCAAAAGGGAAATTGTACTGGAGTGATCTCGTAGCATGCGAGGGATTGTCATAATGAAAATGGAGTTCAGTTTTAAAGGGTTTCAACTAATTTAATTAGTTGCAAAACCTCTAACCAATGACGATACCTTAAAATGTTTCTTTGAATGCAATAAATAGCTTTGAGACTTCTAGTCATTAGTAATATTGAATGTTTTATGAAGTTTTAATAGAGGGATGTTTTCTGATACTTTCTCTTTCTATGATTATTTATACATAAAAGAAACGATACGAAAAGTTTTGTCCAAAGGGAATCATTAGGAAATTACGTAAATATTACACAATATTTTCAGCAATTTATGCATACGAATTATAGAACGGAAATGGATTTTTTTACTTAGAATGTAGTGTCATCGTATAGGGCAGGGGTCATCAATTAAATTTAATGGGGGTCCATTTTCAAAGTAGTAAATTAAGTGGAGGTCCGGAACTACAGTTGATTAAACATACGAAGCTTTTATTAAGTAATTAATGTTACAAGGTAATTATTTAAATTATGTTATGGGTATGAATTGCACAAATTAAACAAAAACACGTGGTAAATACTAAAAGGATGCAGCACATTAGTACACATTTATTAATTCTAATAATTATTATTAATAAGTTTATGATAAAGTTAACATATAAATTAGTCAGAGTAATATTTAAATATCTCACTTCATAAATTTCGTGTTTTTCACGATACCAGGTTTCAAACTGAATCCCGTTCATCTTCAGTCAACTCTCCGACCACAACCAGTACTGCCAACCGAGCCAACAGTAATAGCATATCATGACATAACATTTCGTACAACTGGTTGTGTTTGATATTTAACCGGTTTTAAAATTGGTATTAATTCGATATTTAACCAATCCGGAAACCAAAACCTCAAGGTCCGGATCCGGACCGCGGTCCGCCAATTGGTGACCCCTCATATAGAGTGTTCTTTTAGTATAATTGTAAATTTTAGAAAACTGTGTTGGAATTTCTGTAGAATGGCGAGGTGATACAGAGCATTAACAACATAACAGAATAAAGTGTAGCGAGCGCAGTTGCTGTCCTACGAAAAGCGCTAGACTTCAACTCCGAAGTTATCTGGGAGCTGAGAAGAATTCTGTGGCACCATGTATGAAACCAATAACCCTCACTTAAGTAGTTCTGAGAAAATGAAGATTCATGCATGGAGGTTTCCTATCTGAAGTAAACCTCCAATGTGTTGTCCATCTCTGGATCTTCTGTTTAACTAATTGTACAGCAATCAAAATTTGAGGGATGATAAATGACAGCTCCAAAATTACAATAATAATATTAACTCTTTTTTTTAATTTGAGGGTTATGGGTTTTATGCATGGTGCCACAGAATTCAAACCGCAATTTATCGAAACTGATGGCATCATTCTTCGATGTTCCATCTGCGAAGTAAATATTGCAATAAACCAAAGAACTATGAATTACGTCTTATGGACTCTATAAAGAAGAAAAATGGTCCAAAATATATGCATATTATATAAACTGATTTCATGTAACTGGTTTAAACCTTAATTCAATTGTTTCAGCAGCACCTTTCATTGCATCTTTTTATATGTATATTCAGAACCTTTTTTTCCCCTTTTACGACCAAAATTTGCACCTTAAAACCCCTTCCCTATTGATAACAAAGCAAAACCTTATTCATAATTTGTTACAAGTTTGGGTTTATATCTAGACTCTAATCCATGTTGGAGTATCCAAATAAATCAAATGTCAAAAAGGGTATTTTCAATAATACACTCTTTAAATACAGTAGATTCAGAAATTTTCTTCCGACGGATCTCAATAGAATTCTAATGCAAACTCTCATTATACCACATTTTGGCTATTGCGACATCTTATTGACATATTACCGATGGACTAGCACACAAGTTTTAACACATTCATAACACATGTATCAGATATATTCTCAACATTCGTAAATATGACCATATTCATTCCTACTTCAGCGAACTATCATGGCCTCATTTTCATGATCGTAAAAAATGCGTTCTCTTATTCTGCTATTAAAAATTGTGCATACCTCTACATCAAACTACTTATCCTCTTGCTTCCATCTTCTATCTTCCAATTACAATTGGATACACAATCGCACAAAAACCTCCTATTTCAGATTCCACAACACAGAACCTCCCATTATCCTAATTATTCCTATAATGTATCTATGCTAGAATCTGGAACTCCTTACGACAAGAAATCAGGGACTCGCGGACATTAGCTTCTTTAAAATAAATGTAATACTCTTTCCGTTATTGATCTTTAAGTAGTATATTTTGTTGATAATTTCTGATATTTTTTTGATCGCCTAATAATATTGACTTGATTCATCATAATCATTTAATTTCTTTAAATGTCTACTTTTAATTGTACACGTTATAATCTTGAGTAAATGTTTGCTATATTTAATATTTTTAATTTGAAGAGAAAACTCAGCTCAGGTTTTATAAAATGATGGCTGATCCTGTTCTTTTATATGGATCCTGAATCTATGGTACTTATAATAAAAAAGATATCTCACACATTCAAACCACTGAATTTTTAAGATCAGTAAAAGGATATACACGCATGGATAGATTACACAATTAATCAATAAGAAATGGACTGGAGATATTTTCAATACTAGAAGAGCACAAATACCAATGGAAAGAACATTTAGACAGAATGGACAATACAAGATTACTCAAAACGATCGACACCTACAAACTACATGTAGAAAGATCTTTGGGACGGCCAAGGAAACGATGGACTTGAAACCGGAACAGGTCGCATTGACCTAATCCTGGAAAGGAAGAAGAAGAAGCAGAAGAAATTTGAAGAGAACTACAGTCGCCTTGGCTGAAGAACAACTACTATTTAGTATAAAAATCTTTATTAAAATTTTATCATTAGCATCACCAATATTATTATTATTATTACTATTACTATTTTCATTATATAATATATTTCTATGTGTGACCATATTCATCCATCCATAGTAACTTTGCCCGAGGGCAGGTCCTTCACTGCAATCATCACATTTTATGCTATGCTTTGCAGCTTCACTAGGGAATTATAAGTGTAGCAGATTCCCGTTGCTTTCCACGCCGGTGAAGGATCATGATAATGATAAGGATGATGATGATGATGGCCGGATGATTTTCGGGGACCGTTGGGCCCTACGCTTCCTGACATTTGTCTTACAGGTGAGGAAAACCCCCAAAAAACTCACCCAGGAGCCTGTCCCGACCGGGAATCGAACCCGAGCCCGCTGCGTGACAAGGCAGCACGTTACCTTGAGACCACAGTGGTGGACAGTGTGGGCAAATATTTAGTTGTACTGATATTTACATCCAGTCCCGATTTCTTAATGTTACTCACGGACACACTATTGAGAAATTGAGACTGGAAGTAAATGTCAGTGAAACTAAATATCTGGTCACACATGGAAATCATCTTCTTCTTCTTCGGCATTCCCCCACTTATAGGTTTGCCGTTTTCAATTTCAATTTATCTCTATCATTCCAATCTCCCTCTTCCAAATTCTTATCCTCCATTATTGTTCTGACGTAGGTTTTCCATTTCCATCTTGGTCTGCCACGTTTATTTCTTCCAGGGGGTGACCATTGGTAGGCCCTATATATTTTTTGGCCATCTTTCATTTTCCATTCTTTGTACATGACCATACCTTTTAAGCGTTTGATTTTCAATCCTCTTAACAACAGATGTGGTGACCTTCAATTCTCTCGAAAGAAATTCATTTCTTATTTTATCCTGCCTTGTTTTTTGGAGGCTTCTTCTAAAATAATCGAATTCGACTGTTCTAATTTTATTATTTTGGAAATCTAATATATAAATAACATATATAAAAATGAATGTCTGTTTGTTTGTTCGTAATTTATGCGCGGCCATACCGTTAATCCGAATGTGATGGGGCTTTTTGTGAAAAGTTCAGGAGATTCCCGGGATAAACATAGGCTATAAGAGAGTTTTGATACTCAACTCCTACACCCTCAAAAATCGCCCTTTGTAGTGCAAAACGTGAAATAAGTAGTTCTTTTGACGATTAAATGGCTTAAGCTGCCTAAACCTTAACAAATACACCAAATTAATGTACACAGAATTGAATATCTCATAAAGCTCTACAAAAAAGTCCGCGATAGCATATGTATATTTCTTACGGATAACTCATAATAACCATTTTGTCTTTCATTGATGCCAAGAAGATCGAGACACGTAGATTCCTATGCAAGCATAGCAGCACATGGCGGGTATTCTTTTACGGATAACTCACAATAATAAATTTTGTCTTTTAGCTCATTTATGTCAAGAAGATCGGGAATAGTAGATTCCCGGGCAACGGCGGGCAATCAGCATGGGGTAATTATTTTTTCTTTTACTTATTCAATTAAACATATTAATGTTAATTTATTTAGGCGTAGCAGCGCACGCCGGGTATTAGCTAGTACATTATATAATGGAAATGGACAGCTGATGACAATCCAGGAAAAATTTGAGGAAGTGGCTGAATTCAAATACCTAGGAACAATAATCACAAATAGGAATGAAATGCACAAAAAAATAGGTTCAATTCTGAGAACGCGTGCTATTATTCATTTCAGAGACTCTTGACGTCCCAACTTCTTTCAAAAAACGTTGAACTGAAAATATATAAAACTGTTATTCTACCAGTTATGTTATATGGATGCGAAACTTTGGAGTCTTACGTTAAGGGAGGGAAGGAAATTACGAGTATTTGAGAATAAAGTTCATAGGAAAATGTTTGGACCAAAGAGAGATGAACAGACAGATGAATGGAAAAGACTACATAACAGTGAACTTCATGGTCTTTATAGGAAGCCAGATATAATAAAAATAGTTAAGTCTCGTAGATTTTGATGGCATGTGGCACGAAAGAGGAATGAAAGACGTGCATGGAAGCTTCTTGTAGGAAAACCGGAGGAAAAACGCCCAGTTGGTAGACCAAGAATAAGGCGAGAGAATAGCATTAACAATGATTTGAGGGATGTAGATTATGCAGTGAATGATTGGAAAACATTAACCCAGGATAGGGACGTATGGAGAGCTCATGCCCGTGAATCCATGAACCTACGGGTCCGATAGTGCCAGTGAGTTAGTTAGTTAGTAATAATAAATTAAGGATGTTTCCTAAAAAAGCTGTAAGCGTGAACATCCTATTTCCATATATTCAAAATATGTTTTCTCTATAATTAATTATAATAATAATTATTATTATTATTATTATTATTATTATTATCTGTTAGTTCTGATGGGCTGGTAGTTGCAATACTCGTTCCTGGTTCTGAGGTTCACAGATTCAAACTTGGCCTGGGACGATGGATTTTTAAGTGTAAGGAAGTAATGCCCTATGTTCAGATTTATAGATTTACAACACACAAACAACCTTAAGCCTAAAATAAGAGATCTCCGAACAAACTTTGTCAGCACTTACAAGCCCAGATTTCAATAGCGGTACCAAATATCTGAAATGTGAAAGAGGGACGTTAAATAAAGATCTAGTTATAAAATGTTACGAAATTTTAGATTAAATGAACATTGGGTTGAAAATTTTGGTGGATACAATATTTTGGAATCGTATAAATGCCTAAGACATAGGTTGCGATTCATCTATGGAAAATGTGAAATGCAAATAAGAGAATAAAATTCTCACATATGAAGGAAACAATCCCAAAATGCCAAATTGAGACTACTGACTAGGGATAAAATCAGAAGATCGTGTACAGTGGACTCCTAGATTTTCCAGAAAGTACCTTATTTGCGCAGGTGAAGTGAAAAAAAGCTAAGAAATAGGACAATTGTCCACACAGCAGGAACAAAGGGGTAATATACTGTTCAGACAGGTGGAAATTTATAATGAACCCTTCAGATGTCACCTTTAGATCAGGAGAGCGTATCCGAATATCCCCACAGACTTCCGCCATATTTTAGCCAAACATTTGTCTCTTCTTAACTATTTTCTGTAGATACGAATCAAAAAGAGATAACGTAACTAGGGTATGTACTAATAACAACACATATATAACAAAAATACATTCTTCTTACAAAATAATTCGCTGGCACTATCGAAGCAGAAGGTTCATGAGCGCGCGGAAATAAACACTATATACTTTTCTATCCCGTACTACTGTTTTCCAATCATATTTAACTTTCCTCAAATCGAGTTTAATGTTAATTTCCAAACACATTCTTGGCCTAACAACCGGGCACTTTCCCTCTTGTTTTCTTACAAAGAGATTCCATCCCCCTCTTGCATTTACCATGCGGTCACATGTCCTGCCCATTCCAGTCTACGAGATTTAACTGTTCTTATTGCATTGCATCATTTTTCCATAAATATCACGTAGCTCGCTGTTATGTAGATATCTCCATTCACCTCTCTGTTCTGTTCTCTTTGCTTCAAAAATATTTCTAAGAACTTAATTCTCAAATATTTGTACCCTTTCTCCTCCCTTAAAGCAAGAATCGCAACCATATAACGGAAAAATAACAGTTTGATATATTTTCAGCCAGACGTATTTGGAGAACATTGAGACAACATGAGTCCCTGAAATATGAAATAACATGTATTAGTACAATTGAGCATATTTTTAATTCTTTTGTGCAACTCATTCCTGTTTGTAATTATTGTCCCTAGGAGTTTGAATTCAACCATTTCTTCAAAAATTGTATCATTTTTCATTAACTGTTCTTTTCCCATAATATAATGTATTCCTATGTGTGATCATATATTTATATTTGTTAATGTTTATTCTAGTCTCAGATTCTTAGTATAAATATTACTCAATGGAATGTGCGTATTGACTCATAATACTTCCTCTCTCGCCTAATTACCCTGGTCAACATGATTTTTGTCTCATGAGTACGAATAGTTTTACTTAATTCAGTTTTTTATTGTGTTTTCAAATATGTATTCGGAATTTCTCCATCGCCAGCAGTTTTTTTTATTTCAATTTTCATTAATGTATTTAAATAATTATTTTTAATAAACTTTTTTCGTCCATTTGTCCATTGTAAAAATAATACCAAATGAGCTTACTAAGGAGATTTCCGCTATGGAAAAGAGATATCAAGGCAAATAGAATCCTAATATGCTGGCCGATTATTGTTGGACCATCAAGAGGGATGCTCCGCAGGCGAAATATAACAGAAACTCGCAATTTCTTACTTTCTAGACGAGTCCGAATGTTCGAATATTGTGTAGTTACGAATGTAGAAAATATTAAAGTGTTTCAAATTATATATTCCTGTCTTTAGGAAACCTTGCGGGATGGAGAAAAACCGATATCACATTTTAATTCGGGAGAAAAAATACTATCAGAATCACATATTTTTCTTTCTAAGACAAAAAAAAAATGTTTATTTTTTGTTGCTCATAGTTACACTACAATTCATCAACATATATACATACCTTATTAATACAATTGAGATGTACGCCTTCTTTATCTAAAGATTAGACGATGCTCTAAGTATAAATTATAGTAGAAGAGATAATGCATTTTCTTATTTTGACACATTGTGAATTTCAAAGGTATCTGTTCACCTTCCCCTAGCCTTGTTCTTTGTACCTTTTAGACACATTCGAATAATTCTAACAAACTTTTTAGGAATTCCGGAGTTCAGCAGGATACTATACAACTTCTCCCTGTTAATTGAATCATGTGCCTTTTTTAAGTTTACATGTAGTTTATGTGCAGTGTCGTTATCTTCTCATTTATTTTCTAAAATCTGTCCTATACTAAAAACATGTCTGTTATACATCTGTTTCTTCTAAATCCGTATTGATGATTATCTATTACGACGTCAATATAGGGAGTAAGTCTGCTTTGTAAAAAGTTGAAATAATTAATGCCCTTATAGTTATTATCCTCAGTTTTATCTCCTTTCGTATGGATTGGTGCGATAATAATCGATTCTTTCAATCCATTTGGATGTGCCTCTTCTGCCAAAATCACACTAAATAACGGTTATATCTTGTCCATTAATTTATTTTCCCCTGATTTTATCGTTCCGCTGTGATAAAACCTGAACCATATTATTTATGCATCTTTAATTTTTCTATCCTCAAAGCCTCGATTTGACTTGGACTTTGTAAATAAAAATAAGAATCCCTTTCAGAACTTCAGAGAGGAAATATTTATCTTACCCCTGGGGTAGTAAGAGCTAAAGACTACTACTTTTCTTAAATAATCGGCACTTGATGTCAGCAGGGTGTCAACCCTGGGTGACGGCCGCCTTTACCCGCAGAATGAGGAAATAGTAATCATTTCAGGTAGGTGCTGAGTCGACCCCATGACTGGGTGCCCCTTGAGATTTGGGACAATTTAAAAATCCTGATCCGACCGCAACTCGAACCCTCGATCTTCCATCTTGCACCATATTGACTTAACCAACTGCGCTTCGGTATGACCTCCATTTAAAGAATGCGTTATTGAAAACAGATTTTTTATATTTGATTTATATATTTGGATGTACATTAACCCGAGCGGGTTTGAATTCGCATACTCCGTAATAAGGGGTAAGCATTAATCCATCGGGAACGACTACTACACTAAAACATAATAAACATACATAAATTTGATCAGTTACAATACATTTAATTACTTTCTTCACTTTGGTATTAACATATTATAAATTATTTTGCTTATATTATTTCGTTTATATCATTCTCCATCGCATAAATTATTCGTGTACGTTAGAGTGAGTTTTATATGTGGATATTTTCTCTTAAATTTGTTTTACTTTATATTATTACATAATGTATTTAATTACATTTTTCATTTTGATATTAATTTATTATATAATGTTTTGTTTAGATCTCTCTCCATTGTATTAATTATTTGCATGTCAGAGTGCGTTTTATATTTTGAAAATTCTCTTAGACTTTATTTGTTTTATATTATTTCCTAATACATTTAATTGCTTTCTTCAGTCAGGTATTCATATGTTCTACATTTTTTGTTTATTTTATTTCTCTTGTATTGTTTTTTTACATTTTTTATGTGCCAGATTTTTATTTTTGTCTTGAAACTGGCTCCTAAATATATGTATTTTCTTTTCCTCGCCCTTTAACTAAAACTATCTAATGTAGGCCTATATATTCTATGCTGTATATATTATTAGTGCAAATGAACTGTACCAGAACACGAGCACTTGCTCATTCGGATGTCAATATTGTGTATAATATTTGTGAATAAAGTTTATTCTTAAATATAATATGATTTTTAAAGGAATAATTTATTTGTAATTCCTTTTCATGTTTTCCTTTCACCATGCATCTATTCTTATTACAAACCCTAAAACACAAACAAAGAATATAAATCTCTGAAGATTCTGTGAGCCTACAATGTAGACATGAGAAGGTTTGGTCAACGAGAAATCCTGAAGGAATGAAGACAGATTTACGACATAATGGGAAAAAATCTGGTTATTTGTATAAAGCTTCTATACAAGTCGAGAAAAAATCACGAGCTCACGCATCTCATTCAATTCCAAGGGACTGTATCCCACCATTCAACAGGAGCAAAAAATCGTTTATTCTATGTTCACAAATTCCCAGAAAATGCACTACCGCTTTTCTCAATAGTTACTCAAATCATGATACAGTAGACCCATGTAAATACATTACAGTCTGACTTAATACATTCTTATAGACTAACTCTCTGGCTATATCGAACCCGTAGGTTCATGGCCGCGTGAACATAAGCTCTCCATATACCTCTATCATGAGCTAATGTTTTCCACTCATCCCCTGAATAACACTGAGCAATAAAAAATAAACTTTTTTTTTTGTCTCAGAAAGAAAAATACGTGATTCTGATAGTTTTTTCTCCTGAATTCAAATATGATATAGGTTTTTTCTCCATCATGCAAGGTTTCCGAGAGACAAGTTTTTATAATTTCAAACACTTATAATAATTTCTACATTCGTAACTACACAATAATCGAACATTCAGACTCGCCTACAAAGTAAGGTGTGACGATTTTCTGCTATATTTCGCCTGCGGACCATCCCTATTGATAGTCCAACAATAATCGGCCAGCATATTAGGATTCCATTTGCCTTGATATCTCTTTTCCATAGCTGAAATCTCCTGATGAAAGTGCTCTCCGTGCTCATCGCTCAGTGGTCAAATGGACGAAAAAAGTTTATTAAAAAATTATTATTTAAATCCATTAATTGAAACTGAAATAAAAAACTCTGGGTGATGGAGAAATTCCGAATAGATATTTGAAAACACAATAAAAAAACTGCATTAAGTACAACTATTTGTACTCATGAGACAAAAATAATGTTGACCAGTGTAATCTATTTCCCTCAAATCATTGTTATTCTTCTTCTTCTTCTTCTTCCTTTCAAGTATTAGGCCAAGGCCTATTACGATCCTATAGAAAATTTTCCCTTATGGGAAATTCTCATATAAGACTTGAAAGCATAATAATAGTCCCTTCGATTGGTTGCTGGCCAAAGTAAGGCAAGACCAGTGATGGGGCTGCCATCTTATAGCCTCTGGTCAGGCTTTCTGGAGAAGAAAAGAAAATAAAGGAAAGAAGAAATGGAAGAAAGGAAGGACTCCCTAGCCCTCGGATGCCCTAATAGCGTCGGGGTCGAAAAAACAAGAGTTAACCAAGAGAGGTTAGATACTAAAGTTAAAAGAGTGCAAAACACAAGTAAGTGGAAGAAATGTTTTGCTTCGTCTACCAATTCGTCGTTTTCTTTCCCATTCGTGCCACATGACCACCCGGTCGCAGTCTATGTGACTTAAATGTTCTCATTATATCTGGTTTCCTATGGTTCACTGTTATGAAATCATTATACATAAAAATAAATTAACATAACGAAATTGTAGCTAGTCATAAATCCAAGATTTTCAAAGCAATAACGAATATACTTTATCAGCAAGAAAAATACAACTAGTATGGGTCTAACGTACACGTGAAATCTCACATCTTACATAACAACATGTCTGTCGGCGAGTTTTTCCTCTACATTATAGTCTAATATACTAATGATCTTCTTGGTGATAAAATCGTAAAATATGCAGTCAATATACCCAATTCACCAATTAATAATTAAAAGAGTCAACATATTTCAATAGCGAAGCTGTCATTTTCAAGACTAAATACTGACTACATTATAGACTTTATAAAAATGAAAGGTGACTGAAAATGAAAATAATATCATACTTTATCTACTCCTAATGAATACACTTATATCCATTATTAATATTATTATCCCTTTACAGCACCAAACTCGTTTTTTGCGAAAAAAAAAAGTGTGACACTCCTTTACTCGTAACCTCCTCATATATTGTTGTCATAAGTAATGCTACGAGTAGTGATTTCCAGATTATCGATAAATTCACGACTCACGAAGTAAGGAGTGAATTTATCTAGAGAATTTGGAAATCATGAGTGGCATTTGTTAGGACTATTTAACGAATAAAATTAAGCTGTTTACTCACAAATCATTATTTAACTATAGTTATTTTTAAATATTTAATGTAAACGGCGATTATTTGAAAACAAATGAGAAACGATTGGTACGCTTCATTTGCTTATTTTGTTCATCACTGCAACCAGATCATAAAATTTATTGCCAAAGGATCGCAATGTTGTAAGAATGCAGGCAGCCTAGTGGAGAAATTTATAACCAACGTTATAGGTATTAATTAATTTCTGATGTCCTATTGTAAATATCTCAATTACATTTTTCTGTAACGTCATTTCCTGGAAAATAATTCGTTTAAGAAAGTGCAAACAGTGGTTTCTTTTTTTTTTGTGGTATAATCAATTGTTACAAATGTTTTTATATTATCTCTCGTATGCGCTTTCTGTTGACATTCATGCACTATATATACAATCTGGTAGCCGTATTTCTTGGGGAGTGAGTCACTGCAAAATAATGCTATGACCAATTCAGAATGTTAGAAAGGAGGTACTTTCTTAATTATGATAAACTTTAGTTGGTAAATTCTAGACGAAGCATGACTGTGATTGGTTTTAAATAAAAAATCATTGAAATGTGATTGGTCATTGACTCCCATTTGGGGCATGAGTTAAATAGTCATAGTAATTGGCAGTATCCAATAATAAAATGGATGAAGGTTTTTTTTAAAGTAAATATCAACAGATGAAATTGAAGTAGTGGTTTTTCGGAGGACACAACTCAGAAAAGCAAAAAATGGTTACCTACGGGGAAATTATTGAACACATAAATAAGTTTAAATACTTAGGATACAATATAGGATACAATATAGGTCTCGAGGTAGCGTGCTGCCTTGTCACGTAGTCGGCCCGGGTTCGATCCCCGGTCAGGACTGTTTTTTTGGGTGAGGTTTTTATAGGGGTTTTTCCTCACCTGTAAGACAAATGTCAGGAAAACTTTAAGGCCTAAATGGTCCCCGAAATCATATGGCCATCGCAATCATCATCATTCATATTCATCTTATATTAAGCTTAGGAATAGGAACTCTCCTGGAGCACCACTATCATTATCATCAACAACACCCGTCATATCATTGGGGCAACGTAATCCCGCCTTCCAGGCGCCCCAAACTCAGAAGTAGGTTACAAGTACGCAATGCCAGGAGAGAACACCAGGAATGCCGAAAGACAACCTGGGGCATTTGAAAAAAAGATATATATATATAGGATACAAGAAAACTAATGATGGTCAACTAAAATTAAATAGGTTTAAGACAATTTTGTGGAACAATACAGAGAAAATTGAAATATAAAGTACAAAAAACAAACATTATTGAAATTATATAAAGTGATTGCATTACCACAACTTCTATATGACAGTGACAACTGCAAATTAACTGCACATCAGTTAAACCAAATATAATCTTCAGAAATGAAATGTCTTCGATTTGTTGCAAGTTGTACGTTGGTCGATCATAGAACAAATATAGACATCGGGAATGAGCTGAATACACAACCAATTATGGCAATGATCGAAAAATGTAGGACTAATTGGAGAGACCATGTTCAACGCATGTCAGCAACTAGAATAGCAAACGCCGTCCTGAATTATAATCCTATAGGAAAAACAAGTGTTGACCGACATATGAAGAGATGGTGTGATCAGTTTTAAACCAGAACAGGCCAACAAAGGTCTAAACCTTCACGTCGATGATGATGATAATTATGAAATTTTTTAATCCTTAAATTAGCAATATATCCTACAGGATATTATCAATTGGTTTAATTCTCTAATATATTAAATAAAACAGAAGAAAATGAACGAGCAGAAAGTACTTAAATGTGCGCAGAATTAAGAAATATACCTAATAATAACAGTTATATATGATTTCGTTTTCAGTGCGGTCCGTCACATTTAAATAACTGACACGTGAATCTAGTGTTTAGCCAATTTAAGAGTAAAAATACTTAAATATTTTCATGGGAATTATTTCAATTCATTCGGGATTTCCTACTAGAAGATTGAGATATTCAATAAGACAATAAAAATGTCATCATTATCATTCTTAATGGATTAGGTCTTTGCCTGTTCCGATCTCATATCTGTTTAGCCCAGCGCTTTCTTGGTCTTCCTACCGAACTACTTCTCCAGGATTATACATCAGTGCTATCTTTATCATCCTATCCTCTGTCATTTTTTGCAGATATTTTATCCTATTGTTCCTGTGTACTTATGTTTGTTGAAGAAGCGGTTGTACTTTTAGTTCCTCCCTAATATTCTAATTGCTAATATGTTCTCTTGTACAACCTTTCACATCCCGTAGGAATCTCATTTCCGTTGCCAGAATTTTACTTTTCTTCCCCTTCAGGACGCAGGCCTCACTTCTATACATTGTCACTGGTAGTGCCATCGTTGAGTAAAATCTTAGCTGTGTATCCTTTCTTGCATTGTTCCTCAGTTTTCGTCTGATTGTTCCACAAATACTTTGAAATTTCTGCATTTTCTTATTTATATCTTGTTCTTCTTCATAAATTATATCGCAACCCAAATACTGGAAGTGTGAAACCTGTTCCAACACTTTATCTTCTCTTACTAGTTTTGTTCTTACTGGGTACTTTCCATGGAACGCCATTACTTTAGTTTTTTAATTTTGAAATTATCATATTATATTTCTTACATATAGGCCTATTATTTAATTAATAGCTGCTTTTTGTAGCCTATCTTCTCTGTCAAAAATTAATAATATATCTGCAAAAATAATGCATTCAATGTTTTATTTCGTCCAAATTTTAATCCCTTATTAAAAATGCCTTCAAAATTGCAATTGGGAATCTCTTGAGTAAAAGATCATTTAGAATCTTAGACATAAATGGGATAATAATATTCGGATGGATCTAATGGAACTGCGTATGGGAGACATAAACAGGATTCAAATAGCTGAGAATAGCATCTAAAGGAGGACGTTAATGAATGCAACGATGAACCGAAGGATTAAAGGAAAAACGTAGTTAATTCGGATAAATATTTTATTGAAAACAAAGATGGTAAACAATCATTTGGAAATTACAGTAATAAATCATACAATTAATTAATGTATTATTGTGTTTCCAAACTGGAATATTGCCCGTCAACATTAGAAATGCGCCGAAGGCATAATTATTATAGTAGTAACAGTAAACAATCTGATATTAGCTCTCGGCTATTTAATCTTTCTATTGATACAAATGTTATTACGTTTGTAACTAGTTCGTTTTTTGCTGGGTATAAACTGCAATGCAAAACAGTTTAATTTTTTATAAAACGTACTTTTATGAAGTAAACACAGAATTGTAAAAAAAAATATAATTAAACATCCACGTGTGTGGATAGAAAAAGTAGCGTAGTTTTATTTCCTCAAAAAGACTGCTATGATTTTATTTGATAACATTTGAATTTAAAAAAAGTGGAAACAAGCCAGAATCTGTAAAAGAGAGAAATAAAAGAAAATTTGATTGATTTTGTTTAATGTATTTCAATTTTAAAATTTGTACCTTATAAAACAGTCGAATCGGCCGCGATGGACTAGTGGTTATGCTCCTTGCCTCTGGTCCCGAGGGTCGCGGGTTCAAACCCGGCCGGGGTCGATGGATTTTTTAGGATGGAAAAATCCAAGAGGCAAGTCCTCCGGGAGGGACTTTATGCCCTGGGCCCTGAGTCTGAAGATTTCCATGCTCGTAAAAGTTTCTTAAGCCTGAATAAAAAGGCATCTAAGCAAAATTTACCGAATTTCCCCGTCCTAGTACTACCTTAGTTTCCTAGATGTCAGTATGAGGCAGAGCGCTGACCACGGGCCACTCCAATGACATCTATATTGAAACAAGTGTAACTAAATGAGTATGGTTCAATTCATTCCCTGTAGGGGGAGAGCGCCTAAATCTGGTTGAGGGAAACAAGGGCTTACAAGAAGGTAAAACAATCGTCCTCAACTATAAGGTACAAATTTTAAAATTGAAATAATTTTAACCTCAACAGTGTTCAAACATGACTATTAAAAGTATAGATTTTTTACTCTATTAGGTTTTAAATTATTTTCAATAGATTTTAACAATAATATGTGAAGAGAGCAATAATACAGTGTAATCCAGGAAAGTCTAGCATATGCCTTGAGCCCTCGCTAACAAAATCATATACAAATTTAAATATTTAACAAACTACCTTACTGGCGCTGTCGAACCAGTGGGTTCATAATCGTTCGGACATAAGCTCTCCACACATCCCTATCCTGAGCTAACGTTTTCCAATCAACCCCTGTATAATCTAATTCCCTCAAATCATGGTTAATGTTAATCTCCCACCTCATTCTTGGTCTACCAACTGGTCGTTTTCCTAATAGTTTTCCTACAAGAAGCCTCTATACCCCTCTTTCATTCCCCATTCGTATCACATGTCCTGTCCATCGCTGACTACGAGACTTAAAGCTCCGCGGCGCAACAGGCCTAGAAGACCTTGGCCCACCAGCCGGCTGTTGGCCTCACATCTACATGTGTTAATCACAGAGATAGACGATCATCCTGCCAGTGTAGAGGTGTCATATGGTCAGTATGTCGGGTCCCCCAGCCGTTATAGCTGATTTTCTCAACCTGGAACAACTAATTATTGTAGCTACCCAAATGTCTCACGATGTTAGGTAGGCATCGGTCCCATATTGGCTGAAATTCCATGAGAAAAGTTCTTCCCCCATGGAGACCCTGAACCAGCGCAATCCCCGTAGCTCTGCGCCAAGGCATCTTGCCTTAACCACTCGGCTACGGCGCGGGACTTACGAGATTTAATTCTTCTCATTAATCTGGTTTCCTATGTAGATCATGCTGCTCACAGTTATGTAGTATCCTCCATTCGCCCATCTGTTCATTTCAGTTTGGTCCAATAAGTTTCTAAAAACTTTATTCTCAAATAGTCTTAATCTTCTCTCCTCCCTTAAAGTTAGTTTCTATGTATCGCATCCACTTAATATAACTAGAGAATAACAGTTTTATATAATTTCGGTTTAACACTTTTTTTTAGAGAAGCTGGGACGACAAAAGTCCCTGTAATGCACAATAGCAAGCACTTTCAGAATTGAATCTACGTTTAATTTATTTGTGCATCTCTTTTCTAATTGTAATTATTGTCCCTAGGCATTTGAATTCAGCCGCTTCTTCAAAATTTCCCTCATTTGTCATTAACTGTCAATTTCCATTATGTTATCTATTCCTATGTGTGACCATATATTTTGTTTTATTGATGTTTACGTCCAGTCCCAATTTCTTAATTTTACTCAATAGAGTGTGAGTGTTGGCCCTTAGTAGGCTCTATAGATCAATTATTAAAAAACGATATAAATAAACATTTGATTTATTTATTTACTTATATGCATAAATATTTATTTATTTCATTATCTATTTATTTTTACAGCTAATTTTGTGAATGTATACAAATTTATTAATGTGATTAGTAATGCACGCTCAGAGGTATTAAAAAAAAGTATTATATCTGGGATCACTGTAGACTTGTAAAGTGTGCATTTATACACGTAGGACTGTGCGGTAACTTGACATCTAATCCATATTACTTAGTTTATCACAAGTTATGAATGAAAAAACAAAAAAACTACACACGTCCAATAAGAATGCTGTCATACACCGAATACTCAATTTATTTATCCATATATTTTTATACAACATTATTTGGTGTAAATATAGGCAAGTAAAGAGATAGTTGAATAGTAAGTTAGTGCTACCAGAAAAGCATAAATGTAAACAGTAGGCCTAATGTTGCAGGTATACTTACTTGCTTACTTACTCACTGGCACTATCGAACCCGAAGGTTCATGGCCGCGCGGACATAAGCTCTCCATACATCCCTATCCTAGCTAATTCTTTCCAATCATTCCCTGTATAATCTGCTTACCTCAAATCATAGTTAATGTTGTTCTCCCACCTCATTCTTGGTCTACCAACTGGGCGCTTTCCCTCTGGCTTTCCTACAAGAAGCTTCCATGCACGTCTTTCATTCCCCATACGCGCAACATGTCCTGCCCATCGCAGTCTACGAGACTTAACTGTTCTTATTATATCTGGCTTCCTATAAAGACCATGTAGTTCATTGTTATGCAGTCTTCTCCATTCACCTGTCTGTTCATCTCTCTTTGGTCCAAAAATTTTCCTAAGAACTTTATTCTCAAATACTCGTAATCTCCTTTCCTCCCTTAAAGTAAGAGTCCAGGTTTCGCATCCATATAATATAACTGGTAGAATAATAGTTTTATATATTTTCAGCTTAACGTTTTTTGAAAGGAGTTGGGACATCAAAAGTTTCTGCAATGCATAATAGCATGCATTTCCAGAATTGAGCCTATGTTTAATTTCTTTTTGCATCTCATTCCTATTTGTGATTATTGTTCCTAGGTATTTGAATTCAGCCACTTCCTCAAAATTTCTCTCATTTGTCATTAGCTGTCCATTTCCATTATATACTGAATTTCTACGTGTGACCATATATTTAGTTTTACTGATATTTATTTCCAGTCCTAATTTCTTAGTGTTACTCAATAGTGTGTGCGTGTTGGCCTTTAGTATCTCCTCGCTATCGGCCAGTAGTACTACATCATCAGCATAAACTAACAGCTTATTAATACCATTGAGTTGTAAGCCTTCCTCACTCTCTAAAGATTTAATGGCATGCTCTAGTACAAAATTAAATAGTAGAGGAGATAGTACAATTTACTAATATCTTTACATTCTTACATTTGCCATTTGATATTTTATATCTAATACGAGGGCGGATCGGAAAGTAACGCACAATAATTTTTTCTGCCTTGGTATTGCAGCTAGAATGTTGAAATTTCACAGAGATATAGTTTGAAGTTTTCACTACAGATGGTATTTTTTTCTCAGGTGCACCTCTTGCGAGAGAAGCTTGAACTATGCAACAAAGATGGCGCGCATGCTACAGTCGTCCACCTGTGAGGAACAGAGAAGTGTTGTTCGATTTTTGTGGGCCAAAGGGCATAAACCCAGTGAAATTCACAGGGACATGCGTGGCGTGTATGGGGATGATTGTATGGACCGTAGCAATGTCTCCAGGTGGTGCACATTCTTCCAAGAGGGACGCGTGAACCTTAGTGATTCGCCACGTGATTCGCCTTAGTGATTCCTGGCCGGCAAACGCTTTGAGACAGATGTGGAAGTGAAATCAGCATTGCGCAGATGGCTACACTCCAACCAAACGGACTTCTACGAACAGGGCATATTGAAACTGGTAACACGATGGGAAAAATGTGTTGAGAAAGTTGGTGACTATGTCGAAAAGTAGGTAAAAGATGTAAGTTCATTTGTGATTTTTTCCTTTTTTTTTTACTATTAAACTTTTAAAAAAGAAATTATTGTGCGTTACTTTCCGATCCGCCCTGTGGACGACTGTAGCATGCGCGCCATCTTCGTTGCATAGTTCAAGCTTCTCTCGCAAGAGGTGCACCTGAGAAAAAAATACCATCTGTAGTGAAAACTTCAAACTATATCTCTGTGAAATTTCAACATTTTAGCTGCAATACCAAGGCAGAAACAAATTATTGTCCGTTACTTTCCGATCCGCCCTCGTATTTATACTTTGAAGAAATTTTAATGTATCTTAGCGTACTTCTTACTGAATTCTGATATTAATTCTAGTTTTATTATGGACTGTTTATTAATATTTTTATTTATACATCAATTTTATTGTGTAATAAATATAAACTTCTATAATTACACTAAAAAGTTTCTAACAAAATTTATGTTTTCCATCTTTCCAAATATGATTACATGATTAATGCAGTTTTCTTGATTTTCCGCGTCACGGATTGAAGATCGGCCTCTGGCCGGGACTTGAGCGTATAATTTTTCTCTTCAAATATGATTTATCCATCATTGAGATGTACGAAATCAATAATAAAAACTTGGAAAAAGCCTTACTGGCTGTAATGTATAATTTCCCAATATGTCTTCTTAATAAAGGATGAAGGTCCGTCCATTTTGCAAGATAGAAGCATGGCTTCACAGCATTTGGTGGATGGGAATTACAATGTATATAGAGAAAGATTTGCGTTTAGATCGGTACTTGCTCAGGTAGCTCAGTTGGTAGAGCACTTGGTCTAGAGAACCGAGGGTCCCGGGTTCAAGTCCCGGTCTGAGCGTATAATTTTTCTCTTCAAATATGATTTATCCATCATTGAGATGTACGAAATCAATAATAAAAACTTGGAAAAAGCCGTACTGGCTGTAATGTATAATTCCCAAATATGTCTTCTTAATAAAGGAGCCGCCATTTGCAAGATAGAAGCATGGCTTCACAGCATTTGGTGGATGGGAATTACAATGTATATAGAGAAAGATTTGCGTTTAGATCGGTACTTGCTCAGGTAGCTCAGTTGGTAGAGCACTTGGTCTAGAGAACCAAGGGTCCCGGGTTCAAGTCCCGGTCTGAGCGTATAATTTTTCTCTTCAAATATGATTTATCCATCATTGAGATGTACGAAATCAATAATAAAAATTTATTAATCATACTTATATCCGCGAAAATCTAATAAGAAAATTGTGTCCACCGCTGTGGTCTCGAGGGGATGCTGCCTTATCTCGCAGCGGGTCCGGGTTCGATTCCCGGTCGAACAGGCTCCTGGGTGAGGTTGTTTCGGGGTTTTTCCTCACCTGTAAGATAAATGTCAGGAAGCTTAGGGCCCAACGGTCCCCAAAAATCATCCGGCCATCATCCTTATCATTACCATCATCATCCTACACCGGCGTGGAAAGCTACCACACCTATATTCGCTAGTAAAGCTGTAAAGCATAACACGAAAATACTATGATTGGAGTGAAAGATCTTCTCTCGTGCAGAATTTCTATGGATGGATGGAGATATATATATATATATATATAGAGAGAGAGAGAGAGAGAGAGAGAGAGAGAGAGAGAGAGAGAGAGAGAGAGAGAGTTACAGAGAAAGAGAAAATAAATGTTTGTGCTAGGATGTCTGGATAGCTCAGGTTGTAGCGCATTAACATATCAATCATATCAATCCCGATTCAGATATTTTTCTTTTCATGTCATATATATATATATATATAAACTTCTCCATGGCGCAACCGGATTAGAAAGTCTACCATCCAGCTGCTGATCTCACATATCTACATGTTTTAATCACAGAGATAGACGATCATCCTGCCAGTATAGAGATGACGTGTGGTCAGCAAATCGGGTCCCCAACCGTCATAGCTCGTTTTCTCAACCTGGATACACTTCTTATTGCAGATACCCAAATTCTCACGATTTTAGGTGGGCACCGTCACATACTGGCCAAAATTCCTTGAGAAAATGTCTTCCCTCATGAGAACTCGAAACAGCGGAAGTCCCGTAGCTCTAAGCCAAGGTATATATATATAATATATATATATATATATATATATATATATATATTCAAGTAATATTATTTCCACTATGTTTCATAAAACTGACAGATTTCTAACATTTTCATTTTTTAGACTGGTATCAAACTTTTATTCCTCAACTTAGTTATGGTTTGGGTCCTTTTTTATTTTTTTTCTCCTCCTCTAATACTTTCTTCGTGGTGCTAGAGGTATCTTACCCCCACAGCATATTTTCCACACTGATCGTTATTTGTGTAGACCTTACGAGGTACAGTTGAATTGCACCTGATATTCCAAACTTACCCTAGCACATACACACATACATTTAAATATATATGTACGTATGTAAACAGTATATGTTTGTTGGTCTATTTATACTCGTATATCCTCATATGGGTGAAGGGTGCTTCCTTGATGGAATTTCTTACTCAAATTGATTTAGTCAAGCTTATTTTTATACATCAGATTTCAGCGAGTGGCATATTGTTAAATTATCGCCTAAATGAGACATCATATAAAAATGTATGGTTAATCTCATACATATTGTATCTCTTGACGTTATGCGTAGTTTTCTAACTAAAAAAAAATATTCAACGTACCACACAAGTAGTCTTAAATAAAAAAAACATTCGTGATTTGTTTTATTATATATTTACTTCAGATTATTTTCCTTTACACACACACACTTATATATATATATATATATATACATAGGCCTACATAACTAACTCACTGGCACTATCAAACCAGCAGGTTCATGAACATGGGGACATAAGCTCTCCATACATCCCTATACTGAGCTAATGTTTCCCAATCATTCCCTTATAATCCACTTCCCTCAAATGTTATTCTCCCACCTCATTCTTGCTCTACCAACTAGGCGTTATCCCTCCAGTTTTCCTAGAAGAAGCTTCCACGAACGTATTTCATTCCCATTCGTGCCACATGTCCTGCCCATCGCAGTCTACGAGACTTCATCATCATCATCCATGCAAGTATTAGGCCGTGTGGTCTGTTACGGTCTCAAAGAGGAGTTTTCCATCCAGGCCTTTTTCTGGACGAGACTTAACTGTTCTTATTATATCTGGTTTCCTATAATGACCATGTAGTTCACTGTTATGTAGTCTTCTCCATTCACCTGTCTGTCCATCTCCGCTTTTTTGGACGAGACTTAACTGTTCTTATTATATCTGGCTTCCTATAAAGACCATGTAGTTCACTGTTATGTAGTCTTCTCCATTCACCTGTATGTTCATCTCTCTTTGGTCCAAAAATTTTCCAAAGAACGTTATTATCAAATACTCGTAATCTCCTTTCGTCCCCTTAAAGTAAGAGTCCATGTTTCGCATCCATATAATATAACTGTTAGAATAATACTTACATTTTTTTTTTCTTTTCAGTTTAACGTTTTTATACATAGATTACATATTTGAATGTATTGTCAATATGTACAATAACATGTTTTTTTTTTCCCTAAATTCACTTTTACGTAGCCGCTAGGTGATGAAAAAAAATCAACGGGCAGGATACCCTAACCTAATATAAAGCACGATATTTCCACTCGCGTAAAAGTTTCGTTACAAATTCAGAGTTAATATTGGTATTGTAGTCGTAAATAATTTCGAGCGCTTCGAAAACTGTGATTACGTGTTAATTATGATAAAGAAGGAAATATTTCGTATTGAAAAATTGCCAGGAAAACACAGAATGAGCATTTGTCCAAACAAATTAATTAGACCTACAATATAACGTGTTGCTGTAATGTATGATGGGGATACGTAACAAACGCATTTCAACTCACAGTTCAGAAACATTAATTTTCATCTGTTTTGTACGGAAAAAAAACTGACACGTACTTTTCAATTATCTTCTTTTTTTCACAAGCATCCATATCGAGGTATTTTTAGAAGATCGCTATAAAAATGTCACAAGTTCAACATACTTCAAAAAGGGACTTTTATACTAGCCTCAGGTTCCTGTGTTCAGAGTTTCCAACTATATATCTTGAGATCCTGAGTTTTTATCCGCTCAGACCACAGAATGTTTTTCTTAAAGAGATTTTTATTTATGCGGTCTGGAATTTAAGTTAAGTTTAGGTATAAGGATCTTCTCATGCTACGTTATTATTTATCATCTGTCATATTAATCGGGGTAACCAAACTCCGCTTTCCAGGATCCCCGACCTCAGAAGTTGCTTATAGTTCCACCAATATCCTTAGAAAAGGCCATAAATATTGTACGACAGCCTATTGGCACTGGGCAAAAATAAAAGAAAATTACCATTTTATTCCACAAGAACAAAAGAAGAGCAAATAAATCTACAAATATACAAATATACTGTACTGTATAATGGCTTACCCCAGTATTGAGCCATCGCCTCTCATTTGTTAGGAATTAATAGACCAAGTCCATATTAGTTACCTTATTTGTGCATAGATGTCATGAGTGGCATATGGTCAACACACCGACTTAATGAGACACCTAGCAGGCAATTATGGTATTACTAGGATGTTTGAGATCGGTAAATTTTGCTTAGAGGCATTTTTATTCAGGCTTAAGAATTTTTTACGAGCCTGAAAATCTTCAGACTCGAGACCCACGGCTTAAAATCTCTCCCTGAGGATTTGGATTTTTCCATCCTAAAAAAAATCATCGACCGCAGCCGGGTTTGAAACTGCGAGCCCCAGGGACCACAGGCAAGTAGCATAACCATTAGTCCACCATGGCGACAATCTATAAATGATACAAACTAAATTGGGATGAAATGGCCATACTCTTCGAAAATGAGATTCTATTGGGAAAGAAGATTTGTTTTTTTTATTTAAAAAGGAGAGATAGAGAGAGAGAGAAAAAAAAAACAGAGAGCAATACCACAGGCTATCTGGCGAAGAACAGTAGAAGAGGAATGTAGAAAGTAGAGACATATCGACCAGAAATTGCCAATATTGCCAACAATTGAAGAAGGTGGCGAATATTTGTTGGGGTCGTTTCCTCGAATAGGATATATAACTTATATATTCAATGTAAAATATATATTTGTTATTATTTTAATGATCCCCCAGGAGACGAATCGGTATTCTATACACAGAAAATTCCGTCACGCAGGAAGTGCGTGAACTAAACGAATTCCTCAGCAAGTCGAATTTATGGTCCCGTTTACGGAAATACAGTATATTTATTTTGTTAAATTGGAGGAACTCAACTGAACTTTATGACGCCAATAACGCGTCGCGCCGATATTCTTATATTTGGTCACTATAAAAAAAGAATCCTCGACCATCTATCTGGATCCAATCTATGTGTGCGTGAGTATGTTTCCACATGCTCTCTCCACGTTACTTCATAATATGATATACGTTCATTTAAATTCCTAATTGTAAATTTTCTCTCAAATGTCTTTGTTCTCTATTTTATTCCTTGTAGTGTCCTACCATAAGTCTCAAAATTCTCATTTTTGTGCAGCTTAAATTTTATTATTTATATGTTGTTCCCCACGTCCAAGTTTCACTTCCAAATTTAATTACTGAATTTAAGAACTTATTACATAGTCTCAGAAATATTTCTGAATTAATTTGTCTACCCGACGGCGGGGTTACTTTCTATGACTTTGCGTTACTTTCATTTTAAATGTGTAGCTAATGGGATCTTGTCATACAAAAATATTTTATTAAAGAATAAGAGTACATCAACTATATGTAGACTTCAAAAAGGCATACGATTCAATTAAGAGGGAGAAGTCATATAGTATCCTGCTAGAGTTCGGAATTCCTAAAAAGTTAGTTAGACTTATACGAATGTGTCTAAACGACACAAAGAGTAGGGTGCGTGTAGGTAAAGAGTTTTCGGATACTTTTGAAATCCACAATGGGTTGAAGCAAGGAGATGCACTATCTCCTCTACTATTTAATTTTGTACTAGAGCATGCCATCAAATCTTTAGAGGATGAAGAAGGCCTACAACTCAATGGTATTAATAAGCTGTTAGTTTATGCTGATGATGTAGTATTGTTGGCCGATTGCGAGGAGGTACTAAAAGCGAACACGCACACACTACTGAGTAACACTAAGAAATTGGGACTGGAAGTAAATATCAATACAACTAAATATATGGTCACACACAGAAATACATTATAGGCTATAATGGAAATGGACATCTAATGACAAATGAGGGAAATTTTGAGTAAGTGGGCTGAATTCAAATACTTAGGAACAGTAACCATTATAGGAATGAGATGCACAAAGAAATTAAACATAGGCTCGATTCTGGAAATGCGTGCTATTATGCATTACAGAGACTCTTGACTCCTTTCAAAAAACGTTGAACTGAAAATATATAAAACTATTATTCTACCAGTTATATTATCATCATCATCATCATAGTACATTCACGAATTTAGGCCATTTGTTGACCTGTTTCGGTCTCAAGAGAAACACCATCCAGAGGTCTTTTGAGTGGACGTCCTGGTCTTCTTCTTCCTGCAGGTTGATATCTTAACATTTGTTTGGGTATTCTGTGATCTTCCATTCGATGAACATGTTGCATCCATCTTGACTTATAATCAGAAATTTTGTTTTCTAAAGATTCCATGTGTAATTCTTCTAAGATGTCTTCATTTTTTTTGTGATCTAATAGTGTGTATCCTGCAGTCCTCCGAAGATATATTATTTCAGCAGATCTAAGTCTCTGTATATCCTTCTGTTTCAACGTCCATACTTCGCTATCATAAAAAGAGTTGGAAGAGCCAGTGTTTTATACACTTTCAGTCTTGAATGCTTTTGGACTAACTGTGGCTTGAAGATAGAATTTATTAACCCTAAAAATTCTTAAAAATTTAGATATTTTTGCATTTACATCCATTTTCTTCTTCATATCAGATATTGCATCCTAGATATGTAAAATTATTCACCTGCTCCAAAATTTTATTGTCCAGTACAATTTTACTTCTGACAGGATCTACACCTTGAAATGCCATATTTTTTTGTGTTTTCTGTAGATATCTTTAATCCATATTCTTCTGTAATTTTGTTAAGTTCATACAGACCTTTCTGTAGATTATCTTCGGAATTTGCTATTATTATTTGGTCATCTGCAAACAATAGGGCGTTTAATTTTCTATTTTCTGATATTCTTATTCCAAATTTATATGTTTTGTTCCAGCAACATATTACTTCATTGATATAAATTGCAAAAAGTGTTGGGGATAGGGGGCAGCCTTGTCTCACACCACGATTTATAATTCCTTCTTCAGAAAATCTGTTACTTAATTTAATCTTTATGGTGTTGTCTTTGTAAATATTTTGTTTGTTCTGCCGAAGTAAATTTAGTATATTTCTGTCTTCCAATATATTTAAGAGTTTTGATCTCTTGACTGTGTCGAATGCTTTTTCAAAATCTATGAAAGCAAAATGTGTTTCTAAGTTGAATTCTATTATTTTTTCAAGCAATAGTTTAACAGAAAATGCTGAATCAATACAAGATCGTCCTTTCCTAAATCCATGTTGACATTCCATAAGGAATTTTTCACTGAAACTTTTCAATTTTCCATTTAAAATGTCTGCATAAATTTTGTAGTTATATATTATATGTATGCAAAATATGGACTCTTACTTTAAGGGAGGAAAGGAGATTACGAGTATTTGAGAATAAAGTTCTTAGGAAAAATTTTGGACCAAAGAGAGATGAACAGACAGGTGAATGGAGAAGACTACATGACAGTGAACTACATGGTCTTTATAGGAAATTTGGTATAATAAGAACAGTTAAGTCTCGTAGACTGCGGTGGACAGGAAATGTGGCATAAATGGGGAATGAAAGACGTGCATGGAAGCTTCTTGTAGGAAAACTAGAGAGAAAGCGCCCAGTTAGTAGACCAAGAATGAGGTGGGAGAATAACATAACTATGATTTGAGGGAAGAAGATTATACAAGGAACGATTGGAAAACATTAGCTCAGGATAGGGATGTATGGAGAGCTTATGTCTGCGCGGCCATGAACCTACGGGTTCGATAGTGCCAGAGAGTTAGTTAGTTATAAGAATAAATAAAATATGTTATTCAAAATATTTTATACACAGTATTTAAACCTGACTGAGCTAGTACTCATGTTCGGGTGCAATTCAGTTAAAGAATTAAATTGGTCTACGTTTAGAAAAAATGCATTATAAATGTAGTAACTAATGTGAGAAGCAAAACAGAAAATGCAAATATACGAACAAGTTTCAAATTAAATACTGCGCTCTATGATACAAAATTAATTAATACAAACATGAACAAAATACAATACAATATTGGTTAGATTAATATCAAAGAGTTTAAAAATAAAAAAATGTAAGATGGAACATAAACCGAAACACGATACAACTTATTATAATTTTAAAGAATTCAAATATACTAATTCAATTGTTTCCTTATTTTTTTGAGCTAAAGTTTGACTTAACAATAGCCAATTACGGATTGCCAGATTTTTTTTTTAGAATTTTCCTCATCATTGTAGGTTTCTCGAACCAATCTTAGTAATTAACATGAACAAAAAAAATATATAAATGACTACGTACTTATAGACTATCAGTTTGCAACAAACATTCACAATTTTACCCTTAATTAAAGTTGTCCATCGTTCTCTGTTCTCTGTGTCTCCATCTGTTACACCAAATTTCCACATTGAATTTTGAATGTTGTTCTTCCAGGTTGTTCATGGTCTTCCTTTTCTGTACCTTTTTTCAATTTTCCATGCATAGACGGTCTTTGGTACTCTTCCATCCTGCATTATTCTTACGTGTCCATACCATTTTAGCCATTGCCAGATGTTTCAGAAGAAATAATCACTATTTCCTAATAGGAAATTATACCTAAAGCTAATAACGAATCAGGCAAATTTTGAAGAAGTGGCTGAATACAAAAAGCTAGCAATAATAATTATAAATAGGAATCAGGTGCAGAAATAAATTGAACATAGGCTCAGCTCTAGAAAGGCGCGATATTTATCATTACAGGAACTCTTGAAATTCCAACTTGTCTCAACAAAAGTTAAAACATATAACTATTATTCATCCAGTTATGTTTTATAAAAGCGAAACATGGTTCTTACTTTAAGGATGCAGAAAAATATTACGGGTATTTGAGAATAAAGTTGTTAATATTTTGGACCAAAGAGAGATGAACAAAAACGTGAATGGAGAAGACTGCTTAACAGTGAATTGCATTATCTTTATAGGAAAGCAGATGTAATCAGAATAATTAAGCTTCGTAGACTGCGATAGGCAGGACATGTGACAAGAACGAGGAACGAAAGAGAGGAATAGAAACCTCTTGTAAAAAAAATAAAGACAACAAAAGAGGGAAAGCAGACCAAGAATGAGATGGGAGAATATATTAACCTTAATTTGAGGAGGGTGAATTATAGAGACTATTTAACACAGGCCCCAAATGGGAGTCAATGACCAATCACGTTACAATGATTTTTTATTTACAACCAATCACGATCGTGTTTCACCTAGAATTTACCAACTAAAGTTTATCATAATAAAGAAAGCATCTCCTTTTTTAACATTCTGAATAGGTCATAGCATTATTTTGCAGTGACTGACTCTCCAAGAAATACAGGTACCAGATTGTATATATAGTGCATGAATGTCAACATATATCGCATGCGGGAGTTGATATAAAAACATTTGTAGCAATTGATTATACTATCAAAAAAAGAAACCACTGTTTGCAGTTTCTTAAATGTATTTTTTCACAGAAAAATATAATTGTCATATTTACATCATAGGACATCAGAAATGAATTAATATACAGTTTGATGTGTTTCATTTTTTCTCCACTAGAGAGCATTCTTACAATATTGCGTTCCTTTGGCAATAAACAATATGACCTGGTTGCAGTGACGAACAAAAGAAGCAAATGAAGCGTACCGATCGTTTCTCATTTGTTTTCAAACATCGCCGTTTACATAAAATATATAAATATTTTAAAATAACTATATTTAAAGAATGATTTGTGAATAAACAGCTTAATTTTATTCGTTAAATAGTCCTAACAAATGCCACTTTTGATTTCCAAATTCTCTAGATAAATTGGAAACCACTCGTGGCATTACTTATGAGAATGATTGCAAAACATTAGCTCCGAATAGGAATGCACGGAGATTATGTGAACCTCCGGGTTCGATAGTGCTAGTTAGTTAGAAAATTAACCTTTAATAATTGGGAAAAAGTTTATCCTTATTTGGGGTTATTTTGTTTTAAATTCGATTTTGCACTTTTCTTGCCTTTTAACATAACATGAGACAAAGTTGGTCCAAGAAAAACTAACCTTTGAATTTTACTGATTAAGAAAATTGTAACAAATTAAGTCATATTTTGAAAATTCGATAAATTCATATGTGATATAATTTCTTGTTAAATTCTAAATGTAGTATAACAATACTTAGATTTAATGACATGTGCGAGCTCATATATAGACAAAACTAACATTATCGCGTAAGTTATTCCTATTAAAACACGTTTTATTTCTTAAAGAAGACATTCACTTCAGAACAATGCATATTGCATCAGCTTCGAATAAATATTATTTGGACCTATTGTTGTCAATATACACATGGAATCTCCATCAATGACAAAGATGAACTAAAAACATTTTAAACATTTTACGCATAGTGACGCAAAGTAGTCCCCTATGGACTAAGTTATGCCGGTTTACGTTACTTAAATGTCTTAATAGTCCGTCGGTTTGGCGTAGTCGGTAGAGTCCCTACTTTCCACTCCAGCGACCCGGGTTCTATTCCCGGCGGGGAATCTACTCTACTTTGGGACTGGGTGTGTGTCGTGTCCTAGTTATACCCATTGGGTTTAATTCCTCAAAAAAAAAAATGTTTGTTATAAAACGGATTTTTTTTTCATAAATTTAAATCTCTTCTATTCTAAATCTGAAGAGAAAAATATATGCATAAATCGGGATTTGAACCCAATATATCTGGTACTGTATACCAGTGCTTTAACGATTTAAGCTATTAGACATTACGATTTAAACATTGATTTTTCTCTTATACTAACACGATTCCCATGCGCCAGATAGCAGTGAACTTTTGTTCCATTAAAGCCATCTAGTGATCCCTTAAATAAGAGCACTTTAAAATAGAAATCAACACATTACATTTCTAGCAAGTAAAGCTAATATTCGATATTAAATATTAAATTTATCGCTTCTCACTCAATGACAAATTAAATTTTAAGAGAAGAATATATGCCTAAATCGGGATTTGAACCCAATATCTGTGGTTCTGTATACCAGTGCTTTAACGATTTAAGCTATTAGGCATATTTTTCACTTCAAATTTAATTTTTCATTGAGTGAGAAGTGATAAATTTAATATTAAATACTTCTCGTATTCTATATTTCTCTCCATCAATACAAATAATATTAATACTGTCCGAGACATAATATGATAAAATCATTTCTGGATTATGCATTACCAGTTCCAGCCCTTTTCAAATCCGAGTATAGATCTCGGACCGCCAGGACTGTTAGCTATTACAGTTTATCATTTTTAGTGGCGTGTTGAATATGAAAGGGACGCAATCAACAGATAGATATATATCTGCTGTGAATAGTAGCAATTAAATTCATGAAGACAAATGTAATTTCACGTACAATCAAACTACTACTGTTCTTCGTTTATAATCAATCCATATTCTGCCGAAATCGAGTGTTATCAAACTTATTTGTAAAAATGATATCTCATAAAACCTTTTGAGCCATCATTCCAAGAAAAATAATATGAGTATTTTACAGTATAATCAGAACACTCGGATTTTAGGTTTTACGCCAATTTTCTCCTAAAAGAATAAATAAAAACCAACGATGTAGATACAAGTTTCATGTAACGTTATAGCACCTGGATAAAGTTAAATATCCCTAAAAATGCCTATTTTACCATGAATGCCTACTTTGTTTGTTTTAATATAAAATTGACTTTTTATTGCTTTTATTTTACTGTGGATAAAACATTCTTGCAGGAAAACCAGAGGGGAAAAACGCCCAGTTGGTATGCCAAGAATGATGTGGGAGAATAACATTAACCATGATTTGAAGGAAGTAGATTATACAGGGGATGATTGGGAAACATTAGCTCAGGATAGGGACTTATGGAGAGATTATGTTCGCGCAGCCATGAACCTACGGGGTTGATACTGTCAGTGAGTTAGTTAATTAGTTAGTGGCTAAAAACAACTATTTCAGCAACTGATGCTTATATTTGCTTTTTATTCTAAAATTACCATTTTAAATTAAAATTTTATAATTCCTCACAGTTCAGTGCTGCCATATCTCCGGAAATCTAACGAATTTTATGAGAGCATGTAATAATGTAAAAAGGCGATAATTGTACTTTGTAAAAATAAATAGATTTACTACAGTTAACTTTTTATTTGTATAATTTCATTAATATTGTATACGTTTTCCTGTTTAATAGCAAGTAGTATGTTCTTAAAATCCTAAATTAGTATTTGAAACATATGTTTACATTTTTGAAGCTTATTATGAGTTCCTTAATCTATGTTTTAGAGCCTAAAAACGGATCTAATAAATCAGTAAAATATATTATTATAGCTTACGAAAATATTTCACAAAACCTCCATGACCAAGATAACTGCCCAAACAGATTCTGGCCTCATATCCACATGTGTCAATCATATAGGATGTTTCAAATGTATTAAAGAACATACCGGTATATGAATGAGAAGTAAAAATGAAAAGAAGCAAAAACACTCCAGTAAACATTGGGTCGGAAATGAACTAGTTACGAGGTAATGTTGTTTACTGGTTGGGGCTCGATGAACACCAAGTAGATCTACTAATTCCAACTAAAAGCACTGCCAGAAGAGAAACTAAGTTGCACATCTACAATGGTTATAGTTTTAAGAAATGTAAAACAGAACCTGAGATCTCAGTCATTGAGGACGACTGAAATCTTAGGTACAGCTTTACATTTCTTAAAACTTTAACACAGTGACCTCAAAGGAGTTTCGTAATGTATTTTAAAATCTTGATCTACAATGGTATAACAGTCCAATGTTGAGTAATATGCTCTCCTCTGTTAGGAGTTACTACATCAAGTTAATTTAGTCACAATTGACGTTTTTATTATTAATTTAACACTTCTCACTGAAGGATAAATTATATTTGAAGAGAAAAATTTTCGCCTATACCGAGACTCGAACCCGGGACCCTTGGCTTTCCGGGCCAAGTGCTCTACCAACTGAGCTACCGAGGCGAGTTGCGATCTACCGTAGACGCAAATTTTTCTATTATATACGTTGTAATTCCCTCGCGTCAAATGCTTGAAACCTTTGCTTCTATGATGACGTTGATGAAGATTTTCGGGCTGTAGGCCGTGGTCGTGAGGCTTGTAGTTCCCCGACGTTTCGCCAAAGACTGCGTCTGGCATCCTCAAGGGTTGTCTTGAGACTGGCATTTATGCCGACTGTCTGTCCTATTTATACGTTCACCGCGATGTGTACGTAAGTTATATCTGCCTTCTGATTGGTCAGCGTTAGGGACTTCCATTGCTCCAATGAGATTGCTGTTTGATGGTCTAGTCGAACTACTTCAACAGAAAAGACAAATAAGAAGAACATGGCAACGTCTAAGAACACAGGAAGACAAACGACAACTTAACTTAATCTCAAAAAGAATAAAACAACTTATCCAAAATCATAAATTTGAACAACTCAACGAACAACTAAAGACTGCAGTTGAGACTGACGAAACTTGGAAAATAATCAAAAATTTCACTCATAGGCAAACGACCACAAACAGACCTCTACATGGAAGAAACGGACTACTTTACGACGACTTAGACAAAGCTAATGCATTTGCAGAGACCCTAGAAAATCAATTTAGATCAAGGACAAATAACAATCACTACGAACACTTCCAAGCAAAAATTAGAAGACAAACAAGGAACTACTTAAACGCACCCACGACATTCCAAATACCAATAGCTACCACAAATGAAATAAAGAAAATTGCCAACTCTTTAGACAACAATAAAGCCTCAGGACAAGACAGAATAACTACAACTGCTATAAAACAACTCCCTAGGAAAGGACTAGTTCACATGACTAAAATTCTAAATTCCGCACTAAAATTACAATATTTTCCAACTCCTTTCAAACAAGCAAACATCACTTCCATTCTCAAATCCGGAAAAAAATCCTCTTTTCCCACAAAACTACAGACCTATTAGCTTACTTGACCATAGGCAAAATACTAGAAAGACTAATACTCAAGAGACTACTTCCATACATAACTCAGATACTACCTCTGACACAATTCGCCTTTAGATCTGAACACTCAACCACACTACAGCTTACTAGACTCATCGATGACATAACAACAGGATTCCTACTTAGAAAATACACAACTGCAGTCTTCTTCGACATAGAAAAAGCTTTTGACTCCGTTTGGCATTCAGGTCTAATACATAAATTAATTCAATATAAAATTCCTGACAGCTACATTAAATTAATTCATTCCTTTTTAAATAAGCGTACTTTCAGAACTATCTTAAATAGACAAAAATCAGACTGGCATCCGATAAAAGCAGGCGTTCCCCAAGGATCTGTACTGGCACCTACACTATACAACATATACACTGCAGACCTCCCAACTTCAATACATACTAAAACAGCACAATACGCAGACGATACAGCGATTTACTGTACACATCATGACATGCATCACACCACTAGAAAAATACAGCTACACATTAACAAGATCAGCAACTGGTTCTCCAAATGGAGAATCAGACTAAACGCTGAGAAACCACAAGCCATCACATTCACAAGAAGAAGACCAAATCCACCTACATTACATATAAACAATACAAACATTGAATACAAAGACTCAGTTAAATATCTAGGAGTAACACTTGACAAAAAGCTAACATTTAAACAACGCATCATACAACTGAAAACAAAAGCACAAACCAGAACTTCACACATCTTTCCTATACTTACATCACGTACACTTTCATTAAAACACAAAATAAACTTATACAAAGCACTCATCAGACCAATTATGACATATGCCAGTCCAGCCTGGGGACACGCAGCAGCCTCATACATTAAAAATTTACAAATAGCTCAAAATAAAGCCCTAAGAATAATACTCCATGCAGACCGTCAAACTCAGATCTCTCTACTACATGATATCACAGAAATCTCTTACATAACAGACCACATTAAATATCTAGCACGCAGACAGAGAGACACAATAGTAACACATAATAACAGACTAATACACGACATAGGAAATACACAAATTCACACCACACTACAATACAGAACACCTATGCACATTACACATTAATTCAAAATATACTACAGAACACATCAAGAAATTTTAAAGAGCGAGTTACTTATGCTTTCTACTCGAGCTTAAATATTCCTCGTCGATAAAAGAAATTTTCACATAAAAATAAAACAGTAATTTTTCATATACTCATTCAAAAATCAAACTTCTACAAACAAGACATTTTTAGCCAAAAAACAGAGAGAGGAGCACTCTCCCTGTCATTAAACTAAATTTAAAAAACACTTCACTAAAAGCACATAAATTATTGGGTCAAGACCTTTCTAAGGTCGGTACCATTTCTCAAACCTAAATATTTGCTCTAGGACTGTACGTTATATCTGCCTTCTGATTGAGGATGCCAGACGCAGTCTTTGGCGAAACGTCGGGGAACTACAAGCCTCACGACCACGGCCCAGAGCCCGAAAATCTTCATCAACATCATCATAGCAACTCCGGCCGTGAAAGTCTACGTCAATACTTTGCTTCTATCTTTGCAAATGGCGGCTTCTTAGTTAAGAAGACATTTATTGTGAATTTAACACTACTTTATAAAGCCAGAAGGGCTTCTATTGACGTTTTTAATATTAATTTAACACTTCTCACTGATAGAAGCAAAGGTTTCAAGCATTTGGCGCGAGGGAATTACAACGTATATACGAGAAAAATTTGCGTCTAGATCGCAACTCGCCTCGGTAGCTCAGTTGGTAGAGAGCCCTTGGCCCGGTAAGCCAAGGGTCCCGGATTCGAGTCTCGGTCTAGGCGAAAATTTTTCTCTTCAAATATTAGTCACAATTGTTTACCCACAGATGTCATGAATGGTATGCGATCAACATACCGACCCAATGAGACATCTTGCAGGAAACTAAGGTTTACTAGGATGATGGCGTCGGTAAAGATTTCGTAGAGGAATTTTTATCCAGACTTAAGGAACTTACGAGCCTGAAAATCTTCAGACTCGGGACCTAGGACTGAAAGTCCCTCCCGGAGTACGTACTCCTTTGATTTTTCCATCATGGTAAACAAATTAAGAGTCGATTTGAAAATGTTACATTTGAGATACCAATCTAATTATCAAGAACTTGTAATGAGGTGATTCCCATGATCAGTTAATGTACGTATTTATTTTGTTGCCTTCTGATAAATTAAAAAAGAATAAATAATAGTTTTAAAAAAAATTAAAACAACACGCTCTATTAGAAAACCTAACTAAAAAATGAAAAATAATTTTAATTTCCAACACGGTTGGGATAAAATTAAAGTGGTCAACAAAAAAATCATCTCTAACACATATAGAATAAAACTAGAGTTATCAACAAAAAGAAAATAATTTTACCATCAAAAGCGTGGGGTGCTCTACATCAATTAATATATTTGATATTGGTAAAAGTAAAGTCTCTAAAAAGAAAATGTAAAAATCATAAAAAGCCAACACGTTATCATTTCGACATTCTGGTATTCTCTCCTGGCATGGGGTCATTGTAACCCACTTCTGAGGTTGGAGAGCCTGAAAGGCGGAGTTACGCTGTCCCGATGATATATGATAGATGATGATGATGATAATGATGCGCCAGGAGAGGCCTTAATCCTAAATTTAATGAATATGTTAATGATGATAATGATGGCCAGATGATGTTCGGGGATCATTTGGGCCTTAAAGTTTCCTAACATTTGCCTTACAGGTGAGGAAAACCCAGAAAAAACCCATCACACAGGAAACTTGTCCCGACTGGGGACCGAACCCGGGCCCGCTGCTTGACAAGGCAGCACGCTACCTAAGGACCACAGTATTGGTAAAATTCTTAAAATACTCTAGGTTATTTTTTACATTAAATAAACTCATTTGGAAAGTGAACTTTGTTACAAGGATGCATTACAACTGATGACATCTATGTGTAACCATTGCTTCACATGAAATACTCTTAACAGTCAATCAACAGTGTCAATTGCTTTCCTAGCCTCATTTTCACACAAATTGTCTGTTACGCCTTCCATCAATAACCACTATACATCAACTACATTTATTCATTTCGTTTTCTTCCTGTGACGATAAAATTCAAAATCACTGCTAAGAATATTGGATTCAGTTAAAACTTCGTATTGAATTCCTGCCGCTCATTTTTAGAGTTAATGAAAATAAAAAAACAGCAAATCATACAGAAATCTCTGTGTGTTCTTGACAAAATGTATGTCTTCTTCATAGTAGCAGTTACATAAATACGTAGATTTAAGTGCGAAATTATTGAGGTAAATGTACAAAATAAAAATTAATTATACAGACTTTATTATTCTACAGACTGTTAGAACTGGCGTTCTTTCTCTATTTCCAAATTTCCATTTCCTTCTGTCTAAACAATCCTTTTCTTCTAATCCTCTTCTTATCATGGCTTCCTGGAAATCATTCTTCCAGCTTCGTCCCTCTCTCTTTCTGCACGGCGGTTCCATTCTATGATCTTCTTCGGCCATCTTGTATTGTTCATCTTAAGTATACCTACTTTACTTTAGGCAACAAATATGCAATTTATAAAATAAATATTTGAATATAGATATATCCCTGCATATCTTTACATTGTTCGTATTTTCTTCATATTCACATACGTAGTATTATAAAACGGAAGTGAAATGAACCAATAATTTTCAAACTGTAATATTAACGCATATCTTGTAAATTATGTTAGACTATTTTTTTCTTGAAAGAGGCTATTGACCGATAAATATAATTAGTATACTATATTACTGCTATTATTATTACTATTATTATTATTATTATTATTATTACTATTACTATTATTATTACTATTACTATTACTATTACTATTACTATTACTATTATTATTACTATTATTATTACTATTATTATTACTATTATTATTATTATTATTATTATTATTATTATTATTATTATTATTATTAGGATCATGTGGCACGTATGGGGAATGAAAGAGGTGCATGGAAGCTTTTTGTAAAAAACCTGAGGAAAAACGCCCAGTTCGTAGACCAAGAATGAGGTGGGAGAATAACACTAACTATGATTTGAGGGAAGTAGATTATACAGGAAATGATTTGAAAGCATTAGCTCAGGATAGGGATGTATGGAGAGCTTATGTCCGCGGAGCCATGAACCTACGGGTTCGATAGTGCCAGTGAGGAAGTAAGTAAGTATCATCATCATCGTTATCGTTACTATCATTACATGAACATTATAATTATTATAATTACCATTAGCATTATTATTATTATTATTTATATTATTAAAAATATTGTGGAATGGGATAAGAATATTCTGTAAGAAATTGAAGAAAGAAAACTGAATTGATTTGAGCATATTAAAAGGATGGGGAAGAAATAATTCTAAAAGTATTCTGAAATTGACCGGCTGAAGGCAGAAGATGAAGGCCACGAAAGAACTGGATGGATGGAATCGGGAAGGAGCTTGAAGAGAAAACACCTACCAGGAAAAGTTATAGAATTTTTTTTTTGATTGAAGATAGCTACTGTAGGCATATGTTATAAACTATTCTTAATAAAAGTATTACGTAATATTAGCAGTGGTAGCATGCAGCGATGGACTAGTGATTATGTACTTTGCTTCGATGTATTTTTAGGATGGAAAAAATCTAAGGAATAAGTTCTCCGGAAGGGATTTTAAGCCATGGATTCCGAGTCTAAAAATTCTCAGGCTCATAAAAAACCTTAAGGTTGAATAAAGAGGCCTCTAAGCAAAATATACTAACTTTCATCATCCTAGTAATACCTTACTTGCCTATTGGATGCCTCATTGGATCGGTATGTTGACCGAATACCTTTCATGACACCTGAAGGTAACTAAGAGTAACTAAAGTAACTCGGTCAAATAACTCCTAAAAGCAGAAGCTAAGGTCCAATATTGGGATGTTACGCCATTGTAGGTAGAGAGAGAGAGAGATATTAGTAGTAGTGAAAAGAAAGCTAACAAAAGTAAATTGGTTACGCGAGCCAAATGTAGTAAATGTAGAACAATAATTGGGTAACATCAGACGGGAAACCACTAGTTTATTAGAGAGCAAAAGGAAGGAATATTTGAGAGAGAAGATTAATGATATTGAAATGAATGCATGTACATGTGTAATGAATGGGGAATGAAAGACGGGCATGGAAACTCCTTGTAAGAAAACCAGAGGGAAAGCCACCTGCAGGTAAGCCAAGAAGGTGGTGGATTATACATTAACAATGATTTGAGGGAGTAAATTATACAGGGGATGATTGGAAAACATTAGCTCAGTATAGGAAAGTGTGGAGAACGTACGTCTGCGCGATAATGAACCTATAGGTTAATTGGTTAGTGCGTTAGTTAGTAGTAGTAGTAGTAGTAGTAGTAGTAGTAATAGAAGTAGAAGTAATAGCATTACCTTTTTTCCATAGATTGCGAAATGTTAATTTAGTTATTTTCTTACATTCTAGGAGAGATTGAGAAAAACTAAAATAAACTATGCATACCACTTAGTACAGCACTTATATAAACGCCCGCGCTGCGTTGAGTGTATTAGTGCTGATACCTAAAGTACAGAAGATTTGGATCCGAATGGTGAATTGCAAGCCATACAAGTGAGTGATGAATCAGGGATTTAATTGTGTTGTTTTCCCTAATTCGGTTCCGCATTGTCAAACATGGCGGTCACTTCACACGTCTCTCTATTGTTTCTGTTCATTTGTCATTGCATCATACGTACAATGAAGCTGGTCTCACTGACCGACTGACTTGCCAACAAACAAACAACCAATGAACAAAACAAACATTCAACCAATAAACAACTTACTACCTAACAAACCAAACTACAAGCAGAGGGCTTTAGTAAACAATAAATTAAACCTAACCCCAAATAAAAACAGATAGCTATCTAATAATAACACCACCACTCAAATAGGTAAAAAAGCGTAATTTGATTTGCCAACCTCCTAAGTCAACACAAATACTTAATATTTATTTTCTTACAGGCAGCATCCATGAATAAAACATTTTTTTGTGATTTACTAGTAAATTTTCGCTCTTTTGGTTATGTATGGGTACAGTTATTATTAGGTCTGTTGTATTTTTATGAGAAACTGGGACACTTGGAGCATATAGTAAGCATATATTGTCTAAAATTGGAGAACCTTGGCAAAATTCCGATGATAATATGCAAAAGGATCTATGTGGATAATTTATTTAACAACTTTTTAGAGATTATTAGATCAGATTAGTAAAGATCGGTTCGGAATTTTAAGACCTTCTTCTTCTTCCTTCCAAGTATTAGGCCAAGGCCTGTTACGATCCTATAGAAAATTTTCCCTCCCCGGGAAATTCTCGTATAAGACTTGAAAGCATAATAATAGTCCCTTCGATTGGTTAAGATCATATTTTTGGTTCATTGTATTGCCAACTTTACTTTATGCAATGAATGAAATTAAATATACTGTATAGTAGTATGCAGTCTGTTACTGTGTTCCTGGTTCCACACACATCAAGCATTCACACACATTACTCAAATACTCATTTATAGGGATCAGCCTTAGGCCTATAGGGCCCTCTTTGGCCCTATTCTGACCTAAGTCGACACATAGGCTCGGAGTCATGAGGACATGCATGAGTACTCCATTATATCACCAGAACCATATATTTTAAACGCCTTGGTCGTAAGAGTGACGGTCTTTCACCGTAAAAATACAAATAGTTTTAAAAACTTCCTTCCTACAAAATTAAAACAAATACTTGTACAGACTCTTATAATGCCACACTTCGACTACTGCGACATATTACTGACTAATCTGACAACTGATCTATCTGACAGACTACAGCGTGCTCACAATGCGTGCATTCGATTTATATTCAATCTCCGTCGTTATGACCACGTGTCTCCTTCATTTCAGGCCTTATCATGGCTACGCCTAAATGACAGAAGAACTTTACATTCACATACCTTACTATTCCAAATTCTGCACACATATTTACCAACTTATTTAACAACACGTTTTCAACATTTATCGGCTCATCACAATTTAGGAACAAGATCACAAGACTCTTCTTTACTTTTGATACCACAACACAGGACCTGTCTGTACTCTGAATCTTACACAATATCTATGGCTAGAGCATGGAACTCACTTCCCAGTCATGTCAGGGACTGTCAATCGCTATCATTATTTAAATCCAAATTAACTGATATCTTAAGTTCGACACAATGAAAACATTAACTACATAACAACTATATAGAGCATTCTATTAATAATCATGTAGGAAGCTACTTACTTTATTTTATATCATTTTAATTTTATTATATTCTATGTTTTTGTTAGCATTAGCTAGTATTAGATCCATCATCATTGTATTTTGTTTAGTCTGTATTTTAATATCTTAAAATTGTAATATGTACGTAATTTTTGTATAATTTTACTATTCGCTGGTTGAGTGGAAGAGAAGGCCTTATGGCCTTAACTCTGCCAGCTAAAATAAATCATTTATTATTATTATTATTATTATTATTATTATTATTATTATTATTATTATTATTATTATTATTATTATTATTATTATTATTTAGTACTTAATATGAGATGAGGCAAAAGGTAACATAACATGAATGAATGAAGAATAAATGGCATGATTGGGGATTGAAGAGGGATGGAGAGTGTTGATGGGATGAAATTCGGGAAACGGAAGAACCCCAAGAAAAACAGCGTTGTGGCCCACTACCAATACCCCTACGGAACCGCCATGATCGAAGCTGAGAACCCAATTGGGGTTGCCACGCGTCCACCGAGACGGCTTAATTTTAGAGTAACTCGAGTTATTAGCTTCGTGATTCAAAGCTGAACGCAGAAGGGCTAACGTTTTATCAGAAGCATCTCATTTTAAGTTTCATATTCTTTAACGTTCCTTAACTCAACGCCTGTAGGATCCACGGGTTTACTTCCCTTCCAAAGAAATCCGTGCTCTAAATAATGAATCTCATTACAGAAGTGGAAATTGAAAATATAAATTAAACTTGATTTATCCACAAAATAACGATATGAGAGTCTTCACATACTATATGTGGCATAAAACGTCACACGTCGGTCTCGGTGGAAGAATGGTTAACGATAATCGTCTTGGTTCCAAAATTCACTGGTTCAGATCCGGCCGGGTAGATAGATTATTCAGGAAGTAAAAATTCTGAGTTTTGAGTTCCTTCGGAAGGAAACTAAAGCCGTGGGTCCCGCTTCATACATTTATGGCATAAAAGAACCTCAAAACTTAGGAAATAGACCTTTAAGCAAAATAAATATAAAATAAATAAATGTTAAATTCAATTTTAAGAAATGAATGAATAACACATACACTTGAATTACGACGCTAATAACGACAAATAGTAATATTTTATGCTTTTAACGTATTATTATAGTCCACCGCTGTGGTCTCGAGGTAGCGTGCTGCGTGCTGCCTTGTCACGCAGCGGGCCAGGGTTCGATCCCCGGTCGGGACAGTTTTCTGGATGAGGTTTTTATCGGGGTTTTTCCTCACCTATAAGACAAATATCATCAAACTTTAAGGCCCAAACGGTCCCCGAACATCATATGACCATCGCAATCATCATCATTCACATTCATCTTAGATTAAGCTTAGGATTAAGAAATCTCCTGGCGCACCACTACCATCATCATCATCATCACCATCACCCATGATATCATCGGGGCAATGTAACCGCGCCTTCCAGGCGCCCCAACTTCAGAAGCGGGTTACAATTACGCTAATGCCTAGGAGAGAACACCAGAAATGTCCAAAAGGACAAACTGAGGCATTATAAAATATTATTATTATTAATTATTATTATTATTATTATTATTATTATTATTATTATTACTATTATCATAATTTACTATTCAGTCTGTATATCACAATTAATGGTTACGTAATACCGGGGAATTTGAGAAAGATCGTATAAAGACTTTGTTAGTACACATGGAAAATACAAGCCATATTTAAAACCTCGTAGTTCATTTTGTTTTTCTTTGTGATTTAAAATCAACCTGTCAACAAAAATTCACATGTTTCAGTAACTAATGATGACGTAACAGATGAAAGGAAATTATGTGACGTAACTGATGATCAGTGCATGGTAATATACATAAAACAATGTTACGCCATAAAATGCGGATCACATAATTATGAAGTCCTATAATATTTTGAAACTTATGGCACTGTATATTCACCCACATGTGAAAATATATTGTATACCCTAATTCTCCAAAAATGTACCATCATTTTCAATAACATTTTTACAGTAACGTATCGGGTTGATAATTCTGCACATTAAATTATTCAATAAAATCTTTAGAAGGCCAAATTCATTTTTAAAAAAAGTAATTCTGAAATTTAATGCTGATTTCACTATAGATTTCATGCATTATGTTTATCAAATGAAATTAAATATGTATATTTAATTCTGGTACAATTAATGCAATTTCAAATCTAAATATCATGATAATCGTTAAATTATTATGTACCTAATAGGCACCACGAATAGAGACTGTGTCAAACGACAAGCTAATATACATTTTATGACAAATCATCAATATTATACCTTATTACTAATAATATTATATTAATATTCCTATTCATTATATAATCACAGGGAAAACGTCCAGTTGGTAGACCAAGAATGAGGTGGGGGGAATAACATTAACCATGATTTGAGGGAAGTTTATTATACACGGGATGATTGAAAAACATTGGATCGGGATAGGAGAGCTTATGTCCGCGCGGCCATTAACCTACGGGTTCCATAGTGTCAGTGAGTTAGTTTATACATTATATTATTTATTTATGATATTTTAAAGCACAATGCACAACTGTGGAAAGGCATGTTTATTATGCATTATAAGGACTCTTGTCAACCAAATTCTCTCAGGAAATGTTATACTAATCTAATATATAAAAATGAATGTTTGTTTGTTTGTTCGTACTTTATGCGCGGCCATACCGTTGATCCGATTGTGATGGCCTTTTTATGCAAAATATTCAGGAGATTCCCGGGATGAATATAGGCTATAAGAGAGTTGAGATATTGAACTCCTATACCCTTAAAAACGCCTTGTAGTGAAAAACGTGAATAAGTCCCTTTTTTACGCTTAAATGGCTTACGCTGACTAAACCACAACGGACACACAAAATTAATGTACACAGAATTGAATATCTCAAAAAACTCACAAAAAGTCCCCGAGAGCACATATTTATCTTTTATAGATAACATACAATAGCCATTTTGGTCTTTCGTTGATGCCAAGGAGATCGGGATAAGTAGATTTCCGGGCAAACATGTGCTGCCATACCATTCGTTCGATTGTCATGGGGCTATTTGCAAAATGTTGAGGATTTTCCCGGGAAGGTTACAGGTTATAAGAGAGGTTTAATGCTCAAGCACTTCACCCTTAAAATTCGCCTTCTGTAGTGAAAAAACGTGAAAAAATGTCGTTTTTTGTTAGCTTAAATGGCTTACACTGCCTAAATCATAACAAATACACAACATCATTGCACACAGAATTGAGTATCTCATAAAACTCTACAGAAATGTCCGCGACAGCATATGTTTATCATTTAAGGATAACTCACAATAACCATTTTTGTCTTTCATTGATGCCAAGAAGATCGGGATAAGTAGATTCCCGGGCAAGCATAGCAGCGCACGGCGGGTATCCTTTTATGGATAACTCAAAATAACGAATTTTGTCTTTCAGCTCATTTATGCCAAGTATATCGGGATGCGTAGATTCCCAGACAACGCCGGGTAATCAGCACGGAGTATCTAAAAATAACTTACTTACTTACTTACTCACTGACACTATCGAACCCGTAGGTTCATGGCCGCGCGGACATAAGCTCTCCATACATCCCTATCCTGAGCTAATGCTTTCCAATCATTCCCTGTATAATCTACTTCCCTCAAATCATTTTGCGGACATGGGTTCATCTAAAAATAATAACGACATAAATTTATATTTATGTTTCCTTTTACTTATTCAACTAAATGCAAAAGCAAATTATCATTTATTTAGGTGTTGCAGCGCACACCGGATATTAACTAGTATATATACAAAACGGTGATTTTTCCAGATATTTAGATAAGAAATGTGGAGAAAAATTGCGAGTCTTTTAGAATAAAGCGTTTAGGAAAATATTTGGATAAAATGAGATGAACCATACAGAAAGAGAAGGAAAATATATCAGAGTGATTCGTCTCGAAACTTATATTAACTTGTAGATTTAAATGGTCCGTGGTAGATACTCCTCTTCAAGTACTTGATGATAAATTAAATAGTGTCATGGCTCATAACATTTGAATGAAACCACATAAAATATGATCAGTTTAATCGCGTATATGCCGATTATTAGGACGTGTGACACCAATGGAGAAAAAGACAGAGAAATACAAACGTAATGTAGAAAATCCACAAAGAAAATTCAAATTTCGTAAGCCAAGAATGAAGTGGGAATCAGTGGCGTTCATTCAACCCCAGCTTCTCCAGAACTGCTGGGGTAATTAGCATATTCATAATTTTAGATTAAAATAAACTAATAGACTTACCAAATTTCATTCAAATCAATTACGCGTGAACATTAAATTTCAAACTTCCCGCTGTTGCCAACAGTAACCTATCGCATTCGGTCTGACAGTGCTTCCTGTGTTGACATTACCCATTCTAACACCAGCTACCAAATTACAGATGAAATCACGCATGCGTATTTCGATGCGTGGCTGATAAACCAACGATAATCCACACTAGTGGGCTATCGCTGCACTAGGCGAAGCTTGTGATGAAATCATTGAATACCAGCTAGCTGAGCCTGACGTCACAACACGAAAGCTAAATATATAAGTTGATCTATAACCATAAGGTCGAATGAAGTTTCGATGCATTCCTTTGCTGATGCGAGACGAGAAATGCGATTAGCTGATTTGAAAAGTAACAGTATCTCAATAATATAAGTTTTCGAATTAAAATGTTTATATGTAGAATATTTTATGTATGCAAGTTATATTTAAAAAAAAAATTAAAAATTCAAATTATGTGTTTACTTTGTTAGCTATAGCAACCTCTTAATGTACGAAGCTTCATTTACAACATCCAATTGAATAACTCAATAGTTGAATACTTGCGAACATGTATTTATTATTTGTAGAAATCAACAGTTGAAATAATTTAATATCGGTACTGAGTTTTTTCAAATGCGATAATAATTTGCTTTCACGAATTTTAGTTTGTGTTACTGTAAAATAATTTAAATTACTAAAAATAGAATTGAGTGATTGCATAATATACACTCGAGACCCATTTCAAGTGAGTATCACCGCATACACTGAATTGTGCGTACATGAGTATGATTGTAAAACATTATTTTTACATGCTCTACTTTTATGGTAGGTTTCTCGAAACACAATCACAATAATAATGCTAATACTATTTGTAAACAGAACAATTTGGAAAATAAGTTGTTATCAACCATGAGATACGAGTAAATTTTCGTCATACAGCTGGGGTAATTGTTGTGACCACCGCACGCCTTAGGTGGGAATGTTTCTGCGGACTATTTAACTCATGCCCCAAATGGGAGTCAATAACCAATCACGTTTCAATGATTTCTGTTTTACAGCCAATCACAGTCGTGTTTCACAAAATATTTATCAACATTATTTACCATATTAAAGAAAGCTCCTCCTTTTTAATATTCTGAACAGGTCTGACCATTATTTTGCAGTGACATCCTATAAGAAATACGGCTACCAGATTGTATATATAGTGCATGGATATCAACACATAGCGCTTGCAGGAGTTAATATAAACATATTTGTAGCAATTGATTAAACCACCAAAAAAAGAAACCACTGTTTGCACTTTCTTAAATGTATTTTTTCCCAGGTAATAATCCAGAAAAATATAATTGTCATATTTACATCATACGACATCAGAAATGAATTAATATACAGTTTGATGTTTCATTTTTTCTCCACTAGAGAGCATTCTTACAATATTGCGTTCCTTTGGCAATAAATAGTATGATCTGCTTGCAGTGATAAACAAAAGAAGCAGATGAAGCATAACAATCGTTTCTCATTTGTTTTCAAACATCGAAGTTTACATTAAATATATACATATTTTATAATATCTATATTTAAATAATGATTTTGTGAGTAAACAGCTTAATTTTATTCGTTAAATAGTCCTAACAAATGCCACTCTTGATTTCCAAATTCTCTAGATAAATTCACTCCTCACTTCGTGAGTCGTGAATTTATCGATAATTTGGAAATCACTCGTGGCATTACTTATGATAAACTGTATTATAGGTTTGTGCCTGTAAGCTAGAGTGAAATAATATTATTTCATTGCTAAATCTCTGAAGATAAAATATTATATAAATATAAAACCGTGTTGCTAGTTGCACGATTTTTCGCCAAATGGGCAAACCAATAATATGGTGCCCATGATTGATTCAGTTTCCAAGGTCGATTGTGACAAAAATGTATGAAATTTTTCGGGTCAGAAAATTCGAAAACATGGCCTTGCCCGGAGGGGAAGTTAAATCTCTGTTTCGGGTCGTAGAGATGAGTGCCACTTTAAAAGCATCCTAGTATGACTTTCATTTACAGGATTATTTTCAGATATCGAAGTTAATATCCTGATATTCCATTAGCTTTTTAGAAAAAAATGTTAAAGCTAGTTTTATTAGAGCTTCGAAAAAATAGTCAAGGGTTTTCAATTTTTGCGAATAGTGATCTTTTGTTTTAATCTATTTCAAATAGCTGAAAGCGTTCGAACTGCATTAGGTTAAATAAAACTAGATACTATTTTGAAAGTTCAAAATTATATTAACTTCAAGGGATATGAAAGCATAATATGTACGACTGAACATTCATGAAATCTCTAGCAATATTCTAAATTAAAATAAGCCAATAAAACCTTGTTTCGCATAGTCTACTAACAATGATTGTTATTGTTTGATGTGAAATCAATGGTAATAGATACTGCAGAAACAAGCGGTAAACACAACGAGGTTACTTGTATATCCAGAATGAACTCTCGTAAAGGGAATTATTTTTTAAAACAAAGGAAAGCCGCAATAATGTCTGAAATTTTCATTATATGACGCAATATCCTCTATGTGTTGTTATAAATAGCAGATTTTTTTATATTAAAGTATGTCTGTCAAATTATCTACATTGCAAACATTCCTTCTTTAATCCCTTACAATACGTAAACAACAATAATAATAATTTTATTCCTTTTTATATGGATATTGTTACGATTATGTTGTAAAATTGTATGAGGAGAGTTAAAAATATAGTTTGCTACTTTTATGAATACATTATACTGCCACTCGCTACATTTGCTCCGTATTTAATTTAAAACATAATTTTATTTGAAATATGAATGAAATTTTATTAAAGAAACCTAATATTTATCACTATGCGTAATATATTTCCAGTTTTATGTTTCAAGTTTATAAATAGAGTAAAAGTGTCACACAGACAAAAAAAAAAATATATATATATATGGTATGATAAGAAAAATAAATGCCCGGACGGGATTCGAATCCCGTGCAGGCATTTATTTTTCTTACCATACCATTTTAAGCTTGCATTGCTCAATGTTAAACATTTAATTATAATATATACATACATGTATGTGTGTGTATGTGTGTGTGTGATGGTATCGCGCTAACATACAGAGTTTAGGGTCTCCGATTCAAATCCCGGTTCAGACGTTAATTTTTCTTATCATGCCATATATATATATATATATATATATATATTTCTTCTTCTATATATATATACTAGCTGGCCCGGCGAACGTCGTATCGCCTTTAAATACTTTTACGTTAATTTTTCCGATGTTTTAATAGTTATCTGCTATTCGGGGCGGAAGCAAATCCAACAAATCAAAGATCATAAAAATCGGTCCAGCCGTTCTTGAGTTATAAATAGTGTAACTAATCCGACTTTGTTTTATTTATATATATTTATATATTATATATATATAGAAGTCCCGGCCACGCGTTGCTGTGGCTAAGGTATACGTTAAATTATGTTGTAGTAAACTAAGTGAGAAATCGAAATCAGAAAGTTTTTGTTTTACACAATTTTTTAGTTCTGGTAGTTAACTACACCCGGTATAAATATGGGTGGTGGTTTATGTGGAAGTGGTTTTGTTGATTGAGCTGAATTTATGTTGTCTGCATTCTCAGTATCATAAGGATTATATACATTTATTGATGGAATATCTTGAGGAGGTTTGCTGAATTCATTATAGGCCTACTTTCGTTTTTTTTTCTACGAACTTGTTGGCAGTTTGGATTCTCATCATCATCAAGAAGTCTCTGTATAGTAATATCATCTTGTGATATATTATAGTCATCTTGTTTTTCATTTAATTGAGGCATGGAGATTGTTTCTGTAATATTAGGCATATTATTATAACTAACAGACTTACTTACAGTTCTGTTATTCCGTTCCTTAGGACCTTCATATGTTTTTAAATTGCGATTCTCCTTAAATGTAAGATTTATGTCACATAGGCCTATACCAATTTGCGGAAATTCACTTGATATCTTATCATTCATGGTCTCTAGAACTGATTCGCCATACCGTTCAATGTCTCTTCTTGGTCCAGTTAAATTTAAATTAAGTTGCTGTCTTTCAGCCAGATTACTTAAAACGAATACTTACACACGAAATTAATATTATTATCAATGTATTGAAAATAAAATAAACACAAACACACTTAAATTATGAAATAATCAATATTTGTAATTCAATTGAAATTCGCGGTTGAAACAAAAGCCTGCCACCTGGTTAAATAATAAACCAATTACCTTACAGGGTCATCTGTTAGAATCATATGGAACTCACAGTTAAATAATAAACAAATAATTTGAAGTAAAAATAATAAATTTAGTTATAAACTTCCCTAAGTCTCAAGTTGGATCAAACTGCACACAGTGTGCAATATTTTATTAAAATCGGTTCAGTATTTTCGGATTCCATCGCGGACAAACAACGTGACACGTAATTTTTATATATTAAGATATACATATACATATAGCTGTTGCTTCCAGCATTCATGAGTAAATTGCTGCACTATTATGAACCAAGTAGAGGTATAACCAAATAATTTGTCCGCGATATTCGCAAACGTACATGGTTTTGAGACGCTTAAGGTCAGTGTAGAGGAGTACCGTGGGTGGGGACTCGAGCAAGTAAAACTCAATATATGAGAATATGATTGACGCTGTCGGGGAGAAGAAGGAAAGAATGAGAGAGGAGGTTAATCTGGGTATTTCTGTGTTTCTGCGCTGCGTTCAAATGATTTCGCATTATCTCAATCCGTTATAAGGTTTTTATTCAATCATTTTTGTATTGTTTGCTGTTCTATGGAATGTCTACACTGACTCATTTTCAGACAAGCACTATTTGGAGCAATTGGCATCTTGTCTGTATGTTATTTACACCAACATATGTTTAATATAATCCATAATTATTAATTGAAACCCGCCAAAGCCTGCCTCAAGCCAGGTTGAAAAGGGTGAGGTGGAGGAGTAACACCTCGGAAAAAAAAACCTTGGTTCAGCTTGCCCGGCTGATAGTACCTTATGAGGACCCTTTGCCAGGGTTACGGTGAAGATCTCCAAGGCAGATACAGCGGAGGAGTCCTTCGGTACGGTTTACCTGGCGGAAGAGGCAACTATACATCTACTGTCTTGTAGATCGACTTTGGTTCGTTAAAGGTATAGGAAGAATACCTCGAAAAAATTTCCTGTTACTCCAGGTTGGGGGTTGATGCATACGCCAGCTTCCTATTCATCATTAAAATAAGTAATTACTAAAAAGTATAAAGTATTAAAGTCGGAAGGATTTAATTATAAGAGACTTGAACTAAGAAAATGTACATAGTATGCCAGAGAAAATATTATCCAGACAAGCTTTGGAATGGATTCCACCTGGGAAAGTAAAGAGAGCTCGAACTAGATTTAAATGGATGGATGATATATGAAGAGGTTCTAGATGTCAGTATGAGGCGGAACGCTGACATCTGTACGAAAACAAGTGCAACTAAATTAGTATGATTCAAATTCTTCCCTGTAGGGAGAGAGCGCCTAAATCTCTGTTAAGGGAAACATGGGCTTACAAAAAGATACAAGAAGAATGAGGAAGATATGCATGGAAGAATTAGAATGGAAAGATAGAGAAGAATGGAGAAAGAAGATAAACATTTTAAAAGCTTTGGACACAGGAAGAAGTTTTATTACATTGTAAACATGTTTATAAATAAATAAATAAATAAATATTATTAATTGTGATTTCAATAATGGTAGTAAAAAGGTACAAATTCCGTACAGTATTTTTCAGTGTAAAACAAACTTGCAATTAGTGAAAGTCACATGGAGATACAAACTTGTGTTTATTATCTAAACAGAACTAATGCACCTGATAATAGGAAATACCACTAAACTCAATGAAAACAAGTAGTCGCACACTTCTAATTACTAACATAAACCCCACAAGAATTAACTCTTAAATAAACACCAACATCCCTGGAAATGCAATGGTTTGACCTTTGCTATAGCTTATTGTGTTTTGGTCTATAGCTATCTACTATATGAAGTTTCGAATGTTCCACAATTCACTTCGAAAATTTCTCGGAGACAAATTTCAATCAACTAAGTTCACTTGCATAGTACGAGTATTTAATGGGTATAATAATTTTGCATGCCCTTAAAAGACTATCAACATATCTCACTCTAAACAAATAACTTAGATTTAAAAATAAGCATCTAAGGGTAAGACGCTGTTGAACAAAGAAATATAAGACATTTTCTTTTGTGAATCACCAGTTTTTGTTATAGATTCATATATACTCTAATGTAAGTAGCCTATGCTAGCCTAGTACACGAATACAAGATACGTGCTACGTTTAACAATAATAATAATTATTATTATTACTATTATTATTATTTTCTTTTTTTTTATTGCGGATAAGCCCATGTAGGACTACGCAAAGTACTTAGAGGCGTTTCCTTTGAGCCCAAATTCCTTTCATTCTTTTGCTATGAGCTTGTTTTCTATCATCTGTCCAAGTTGTTCCAGATTTTTTTCTTCGGTTTGTCCTCTTGGTCAAGTTGCCACATATTCGCCTTAATTCTAAATATATCTCTGTTTGGGATATCTTCTTTAGTAATTCCTGCCAATTTCAAGTCCTTTTTGACTTCACCAATCCACTTCATAGTATCCACTGGAGCTTTGCTTCTGTTTTCGTAGAATTCCATTATCTGTTTTGTAAGCCTATTTGAGTTCATTCGTTTAATATGGCCATACAATTTTAACCTTCGTTTTCTAATATCACTATGAATGTCTGTATATATTTTTATTTCCTTTTTACTTCTAAGTCTAAATGCTTCACCTATGACTTGTGGACCTAAAACTTTTCTTATAATTTTGCTCTTTTTTTCACTATATTTTCGATATATTTTTTTTTTGTGTTCAAAATTAATGTTTCTGCTTCATAGAGGCACTCTGGTTTAATATTATTATTATTAGCATTATTATTATTATTATTATTATTATTATTATTATTATTATTATTATTATTATTATTATTATTATTATACATATTATATTACTTAATGAAGTTACAACCGCGAGGTTTCTCTTCCACTTCACCAGGGCTAAATTATACAGATCTTAACGATTATGAATCAACTGTTATTAAATTAATAACACAAAACACATAAGAGAACTAATCATAAAAGCAAGCAGAATATACATTATTTCGGGTATGAATCAAGATGCATGATTGTAATGAGTAAGTTGCTGATTTTAACTTACGTCCCGTTAAGAGTTTTGTTATATTTATACATAATTATATGTGACTGCCAGAGTTATCTGTTTGTTTTATTATTGGATAATATATCAACTGTCACCGGAAATTTATGCTTGTATATTTAAATTAATTTTCAAATATTATAAGTATATTTATTTCAGCCGCATTTATTTACCTTATATCTAAATTAATGTTTAATATGTATTAAACATTAATTTTCCCTGATGCATGCTTGTAATTGAACTTAGTGTAACTTCGCTCTCCCATTAGGCTATTGTAACAATTCCTATTTCGAGAAAATACGCTATACTAGACAACGCAATCCACGCTACATATGATGTGCAGTGCCTCCCCCAGCGTGTACCACCCCCCTTCTCCGTCCAAGTGAATCACAATTACGGATTTAAAAACCGCAACGAAAACAGTTCTAAAGATAATAATAAAACTGATTAGTCCACAGGATTTTCAGATGCAAGTGTTCAGTTATAATTAACTCGCTGGCTTTATCGAACCCGTAAATTCCTGGCGGCGCGGACATGAGCCCCTCATACATCCCTACCTGAGCTAATGTTCTCCAATCATCCCCTGTATAATCTTCTTTCCTAAAATCATGGTTAATGTTATTCTCCCACCTCACTTTTGGTCTACCAACTGGGCGTTTACCCTCTAGTTTTCCTACAGTAAGCTTCCATGTCACTTTTTAATTTCCCATTCGTGCCACATGTCCTGCCGATCGCAGTCTAAATGACTTAACTATTCTCATATCTGGTTCCCGCAAATACCATGTAGCTCGCTGTTATGTAGTCTTCTCCCTTCGCCTGTCTGCTCATCTCTCGTTGGTCCAAAAATTTTCTTAAGAACTTTATTTTCAAATACTCGTAACATTTTGTCTCCCTTTAAAGTAAGCGTCCATGTTTCGCATCCATATAATGTAAATGAGAGAATAACAGTTTTATATATTTTCAGTTTAACGTTTTTGAAAGAAGTTGGAACGACAAGAACACCTTAATGAATAATAACATGCATTTCCAGAAAAATCTTGAATTACACTATCGAGAAATTATTAATTTTCATTCTAACTTTTTGTGATACTATTTCTACTAATAGACCATGGATCTATTTTAGCCAATTTTAATGTTTAATTATACAAAACTACTCATAAAATTAACCACACTATAAAACAATTTGACATCAAATAAATATTACAAGTAAGAGAAAATAAATATTACAAGTCAGATTAAATAAAACTTAGTAAGTAAAGTAAAGTGATCCCACAACAGGCCCGGAGGCCCTTGGGGTAGTAGGAGGTTAAGGCTCCCACTTTTTCTAGACAATCGGCACTTTATGTCAGCCGGGTTGTCAGCCCTGCGTGACGGCCGCCTTTAGTCCCAGAACAAGCGTCTGGTACTCATTTCCGTTAGAGGCTGAGTGGACCCCAGGGCCATAGTGCAGCCAGAGGGTTTGGGTCAGTTTAAAAATCCTGACCCCAACGGGACTTGAACCCTCGACCCTCCGGCTTGTAGCTCAGTGCCTTAACCACTACACTACGGCGTGCCCCATTAAATAAATAAATAAAACTTCTCTACGGAATATAAAAGGAATAGTAACAAATATATTTTATTTTTAATACAGTATCTAAAACTACGATTTATAAATTACTTTTAATCTACCAATATAACTTATTTTTATTAATATTGCTAAAAATAAGTGGATAAGAAAGTATAATATTTAATTTAAAATTCTGTACTCTACGCTAGTTATTAGGCCTACATATTAATCTAAGTTGCTATCCCACAAGATTCAATAAATGAGAAATGGTTCGTGATGAAGGCGAAACCCCATCAAGAAGATTATTCAATGTATAACATATGCATATACCTATGCATATCAATGTTGCTATATTTGATAGACAAACGTCCCTGTTGGTATATTTGATTACAACTTCCTACTAGCAACATTTCTGGACAAAGGAGCATCGGATAATTCAATTTGACGGAGGGCATATGTTATCATTAATTGGAGCCGATATTAGCACAAACCCTCAAGATATGTCCTGTCTTGTTTAGTATTAGGCAATCCTTGTTGCATGCAACTTGATAGTCAACATACAGGCCTGTGCAAACATCAATACCAATTGTTGTTTGTCCCTCTTCAGCCCAGAGACTTATCCAGTCAAGGTGGTGTTCTGGGACAAAGTTGAAAGGGAATCAGCAACTTGACAAATGTAAGAAGATTGAAAATGGCAGAATTGAAGTTGAAAGAGTAAGGACTACTGATATTTCTGGTCATGTAACAAATGTTGTGTAACTTTTAAACTCAGTGTAATATACTAATTTTCAAATGTATTCACAAAAATCTAATCAATTTTATTTTTAAAAGATATACTTCGTTAATTAAAAATAATAATTGCACATGTTCATCCAATAGCATAATCAAAAGGAGTTCGATTAGTTTCAACTAAAGAAGAAGTTAATCATACAAGAATTATGTAACAATTAATTCAAATAATATTATAACAACATTTTTATTTGATTGAATATCACTAAAATGTATAGGAGTTGAATTTTTACCTCTTTTTTAGTAATTCTTTATACATATAATTGTATACATGGTGATTTAAATATTTATCAGATGATCAAATTATTTTTGCAGGGGATGAAGATGATATGAAATATATGATAAATAAACTAATGGAAAAATATAAAAATGTGGACTGAATATAAATTTACAGAAAACAGAATATATGTGTTTGGGAAAGGATGTGGATGACCTCATACTCGAAACAGGGAAAATAAAAAAAATGTGAATTTTTTAAATATCTTGGGTCAATAATTACAAGTTTAGGTACCTGTGAGAGAGATGTACAGACTAAAATTTCAATGGCAAAAAATGCAACTAAAACATTACATGGAATTATTTGGAACAAACTATCACAAAGGAAACTAAAATTGAACATTTATAAGAGCATAATACAGAATATTTTGTCATATGGAAGTGAAACTTGGTATTTGACGGAAGTACAAAAAATAAAATTAGAACAGTTGAATTCGATTATTTTAGAAGAAGCCTCCAAAAAAACAAAACAGGATAAAATAAGAAATGAATTCCTTTGAAGAGAAATGAATGTCACCACATCGGTTGTTAAGAGGATTGAAAATCAAACGCTTAAATGGTATGGCCATGTACAAAGAATGGAAAATGAAAGATGGCCAAAAAATATATACCAATGGTCACTCCCTGGAATAAATAAACGTGGCAGACCAAGATGGAAGATAGGAATTTGGAAGAGGGAGATTGGAATGATAGAGATAAATGGAAACTGAAGACGGCAAACCTATAAGTGGGGGAAAGCCGAAGATGTAAGAAGATTTGTTTTTCTTGTCCTCTTATTTGCACAGGGAATATTTTCATCACAAATTCACTAAAAAATGTGTGTTCTTGTTCCACCACTGTAATTTACGTGCATCAGGTTCCGCACTGGCGTTAATGCTATCTATTTTCAATTTACGCACTATTTTATGTAGATTATGCATTCTTATATTGTATACGGAGAGGAGTGCAGGATGAGTGTATGCTTATATTTGTGGAGTGTAAAGAGTGTTGTTTGAGATATGGAGAGAAGGGAGAAGGCGAAACCTGGTGCCGTCACGTAGCTTACTCCTATCGAAAAGCACCAGGGTGGCAGCTAAGACCATATGCCTTCCGAACGTATGTATTGCGGAGAGATTTGCAATTTAATGCAGGGTTTTGATGCATAATCTAGCGATTACGATTTGTACACCACCACCTCTCCTGGCCCCGAGATTGGAAATTTTACAATTAAAAATTTCAACTCCGCCGAGTATCGAATCCGGGATCACTAGTCAGGAGGCAAGCATTCTACCACCTGAGTCAGCACGGCGGCCTTCATCAAAAATGTTAAACTGAAAATATATAAAACTGTGATTCTTTCAGTTACATTATATGGATGTGAACCAATGGTGTATTATATTATACTTTTTAAGTTCATAATTGTTTTTTATACCGTTGAGGTTATAACAATGTTAAATTATAATTTTTTTACCTTGTATACTACCATCGTCCTCAACTATAATATTTCTATTTAAAATGTTCGTTGATTTCACTCTAGACCTTTCGAAGCTGCTTCGAGAGCCCAAGAGTAAAATCAACGAAAATTGTAAATAGAAATATTAGGTAGTTGATTTCACTCTAGGCAACGAAAATTTTAAATAGAAATATTATAGTTGAGGACGACGGTAGTATACAAGGTAAAAAACATTTTATAATTTGACACGATTATATTAATACTTAAATTGGCAAAACACTAATTTCTCGTATCAATTATTTAAATGTGGCGGACCATACAGAAAACGAAATCGTGCATAACTGTTATTACTTAGTGGACTCAGTATTTCAGTTTACTGGCGCATTTCTTTGTAGTTAGGTAGGTCTATTTTGCACCGACGAGCATTTAGCATATCAAGCGGCGTTGTCATGTTTTATTCACTGGCACCAACATACTATATTATAATAATATTGCAAATGACAAAAGCTGCAACTCTGTTAAGGTAATTATATCCACGCGGAGTTGACATGGAAACGTCATTTAAAAATTCGAAGACATTACTGGCAAAGAACTGTTTTCTGTTTTTGGTAATTGGAGCGGTGTCTTATAAGCTTCTAACAACAACTCCCCGGCTCTGCCAGGCAGTAACAATGTTTTTTTTTTAATCAGAGGTAAACAGTTGCCTTTGATGCCGCCTGGAAGCTAAAATACTGAGTCAATTTTATATTATGTAATTGCACACACATTTGTAATTTCTTATCGTTAGCTTTCTTCTGTTTTATTAAAACTATTCTACAACTAACTGACGTATCCTATAGTCTGGGCATCACAATCTATTGAATGCAATAGAATTGCCTAGAACAAACCCTGAATGTGGTAAATACAGGGCTTCCAATATAAAATCGGACACGCCTCACGGGGTTTCACCCGTCAGGCTGCGCTCTCTCCTCGTCCGCATTTCACTCTGCCAGCCGCAGAGTGTCCGGTTTTATACTGGAAACCCTATATAATTGTTACAATAACGACATTAATATTGATTTAATTCAAATGTCAAAATAAAATGTTGTATTTAATTCATAAAACATTTTAATACAAATATAACGAAAAAAACGGCATAATTGCTGACGCTAACCTTCGACCTTCATTAACAGAACAGTAACTGCATGCTTTACCGCTGACCTAACAGAACACATAGGAGTGTCTTCAGTTCATGCCACATAACACAGTAGCTCGGGACTGCACAATTATGACTAGTTTCCTAGTTTGAACCCAGCACTGTGCCGAGTAGGACTTAGAAGAAATGTGCGTTCAAGAGATGACTCTTTTTTTTTGTCTTAGGATATACGGGACACTAGACTATACTAGACTAGACTACATCATTTAGTCTTAGTTCTTTGTGAACTAAAGGCTAATATGTAATATACAGTAGAGCCGCGGTTATCCGAGCCCCGACTAACTGAGTTACGGATTAACCGAGGTAGTCTCAATTTTTTCCCTCGTTTTACGCTGTAAAAGCGTTTGGATAAAGTTCCGCGGAAAGGCTATCCAGTACCTAGAGCAACTGTCAGAGACAACAACAGATCTTCTACTGCTACGATTGCGTGAAACGGCGACAAAGAAGCGAGCGACTTTTGTTAAACAGGAAATACTTGTGGACTTTTTGAATAAATAACCTTTTTAAGTGGAACATGCATTGCATGTACTGTGTATTCTCTTTTATTTCATAATACAGTAGATGCCCTTTCTCACATCTTTGACTACGTTTTCATTAATTTCACCAATTTACCATACGTTTCCCTCCCGATTTTAGACAGAGTCCCTATTATTATGAATGGACACGGTAAATTTTGGACATTATTTGGAACGATTTAATATAGGCACAGATACCTGTATTTGCAAAAACTCCAGCCAGACTATCTCACTCCTGTTATTTGAGTGTCCCGCATTTGATTCCAAAAGACATGAATTTATTTAAAAAAATTAAGTTATTGCCATAATAGATTTCAACTTACTTACTCACTGGCACTATCGAACCCGTAGGTTCATGGCCGCGTGGACATAAGCTCTCCATACATCCATATCCTGATCTAATGCTTTCCAATCATTCCCTATATAATCTACTTCCCTCAAATCGTAGTTAATGTTATTCTCCCGCCTCATTCTTGGTCTACCAACTGGGCGTTTTCCCTCTGGCTTTCCTATAAGAAGCTTCCATGCAAGTCTTTCATTCCCCTTACGTGCAACATGTCCTGCCCATCGCAGTCTACGAGACTTAACTGTTCTTATTATATCTGGCTTCCTATAAAGACCATGTAGTTCGTTGTTATGTAGTCTTCTCCATTCACTCTGTCTGTTCATCTCTCTTTGGTCCAAACATTTTCCTAAGTACTTTATTCTCAAATACTTGTAATCCCCTTTCCTCCCTTAAAGTAAGAGTCCATGTTTCGCACCCATATAACATAACTGGTAGAAGAATAGTTTTATATATTTTCAGTTTAACGTTTTTTGAAAGGAGTTGGGACATCAAGAGTCTCCAATGCATAATAGCACGCATTTCCAGAATTGAGCCTATGTTTAATTTCTTTGTGCATCTCATTCCTATTTGTGATTATTGTTCCTAGGTATTTGAATTCAGCCACTTCCTCAAAATTTCATAGATTTCAACTGCATTTGTCAAATATTTTATGTAAGAAGTGTTGGTATAGAAAGCTGTGTGACTTTATCCGTCGTATTTTTAAGAGACTTTAGTTAGTTTTTTCTTGTGTTTGTTATTTAATTAATTTATTTGTTCATATTACGTTATTATCTAACGCTAGAAATTAACCATACTCTAAATTGTTGTAAATAATTAATTGCATTGTAACTAAAACCCTAGCATACCGGATGGTGAAATAGGGTTCATATTATTGGAGATTCAATACTTACTTACTCACTGGTACTATCGAACCCGTAGGTTCATGGCCGCATGGACATAAGCTCTCCATACATCCCTAGCCTGAGCTAATGTTTTCCAATCATCCCCTGTATAATCTACTTCCCTCAAATCATAGTTAATGTTATTCTCCCACCTCATTCTTGGTCTACCAACTGGGCGTTTTCCTTCTGGCTTTCCTACAAGAAGCTTCCATGCAAGTCTTTCATTCCCCATACGTGCAACATGTCCTGCCCATCGCAGTCTACGAGACATAATTGTTCTTATTATATTGGAGATTCAATAAAAATAATAATAATTATCCGAGGTACCCTCGGTTCATATTACGTCGGATGATCGAGACTCTACTGTACATTTAATGGAATTTGATATTTTTATTTCAACTTATTTATAGACGCTTCAACAAGAAGTTACATCTCATCTTAGGAACTCAAGGTGTAACTAGTGTAACCATCAATCTGTGTGTTTCTATTTCTATTGTAATGTGTTTTTGAACAAGATGAATATGTACCGGTGAGAATGATTTCCAGATGTAATTCTGGGACTATTTTGTCCTTCATGATTCTCTAATAGGTGAGGAAAAATCCCGTAAAAACACCACCCAGCAAACTTGCCCGATCGAGAATCGAGCCCAGGTCCGCTGCGTCTAAAACGACGACGTTACTCCTAGACCGCAGCGGTGGACTTGTATAATTTATTATCACATATTTAACTGAATTTTATTAAATGTCATTTATTTCTTGTACATTATTTTTTCTAAGTTAAAGTTTTTCATTTTCTTAAACACCCAATTGATTCACTGAAGCATCAAATTTAACAGTTTAAATGCTAGCAAAATTTAACATCTATATCGACCTAATGAAGAACTGCTTCAGGAATATGGGAGGCATAAACATGGGAGGAAGAAGAATTAAGTGCATAAGATATGCTGATGATATGGCTTTGCTAGCAGAAGATGCAATGACACTGAGGAACATGCTGATGGAGGTAAATGACAAGTGCGATGATTATGGAATGAAGATACATATAAATAAGACGAAGGCCATGATTATAGGAAGAAAAAAAGACGATAAACACGAGGATTAAAGATGAGGCCATTGAGCAAGTGGAGAGCTTCAAATATTTGGGTTGTACTATCAGTGGTAACATGAACTGCGGTCAAGAAGTAAAGCATAGGATAGCAAGGGCAAAAGAGGCCTTTAACAAGAAGAGAAGCATTTTCTGCGGACCTTTGGCAAAATAATTACGAAAGAGGCTAGTGAACTGCTTTGTGTGGAGTGTAGCATTGTATGGTGCAGAGACTTGGGTATTACGACAAAATGAGGAAAAGCGACTGGAAGCTTTGAGATGTGGATATGGAGAAGGATGGAACGTATAAAATGGACACACAAATAAAATAATGATGTGCTAGACAGAGTAGGTGAAGGAAGAACAACGCTGGAATTCATAAAAAAGAGGAAAATAAATTGGATGAAGATTGGCTACGAAGAAACTGTCTGTTGACGGATGCCCTAGAAGGAATGGTCAACGGAAAGAAAGTTAAGAGGCTGAAAAAAGACGTCAGATTATAGTCAATATTAAAATAAATGGTTTGTGTGCGGATACAAAAAGGAAAGCTGAGTTAAGGAAAGAGTGGATAATGCTGAATTTGCAGCGAAAGATCTTCTCTTGGGCAGAACACTATGAATGAATCGACCTAAATAGTTAAATAAGGTACTTATAACACTTTAGTTTTATACAGATAGATAATTAGTGGAGATATTGTATCAATGTAAAGCTTACAAAAGATTGTTTTCCTGAATTAATGTAATCAGTTCTTACCGGAACTTTGTGATGCAATTATAGGATAAAACTGTTTCCGGTAGGAATGCTACACAATGGAAAACGTAAATTATAATCATTGCTGACAACTGTTGATCGCTGAAAATTGTGATTTTATGCGGATGAAATTCAATGTGATAAAACGAGTTAATTTTATAAACCTATGACTTTATCCCCGCTGTCAAAATAATTAATTTAAAGCACCTTAATTAATAAATTAGTAAATAATAATAATAATAATAATAATAATAATACATATATTTATTTTCTGAATGAAAATGGGTAATTTTATTTACGAACTCCTTTTAATATATTTCCGATTGAGGGTCTTTCCACTTTTCAGCGGTTGCCCTTTTACCAGCCGGCTGCTGGCCCTTCACATCCACATGTGTCAATCACAGAGGTAGATGATCAACAGCCAGTGTAGGGGTGACATGTGGTTAGCATGTCGAGTCCCCCAGCCGTTATAGCTGGTTCCTCAACCTGGAGCCGCTACTTATTGTAGCTACCCAATTTCCTCACGATGCTGGGTGGGCACCGGTCCCATACTGGCCGAAATACCATGAGAAAATTTCCCCCATGGAGACTCGAACCAGCGCAAGTCCCGTAGCTCTGCGCCAAGGCTTCCTACCTTAACCGCTCGGCTACGGCGCGGGACCTTTTAATATATCAGACCATTAATCTTTCAATTCCAAGCTGGGGTGAAAGAACTTCCGTTGTTCAGAGGTCTCTTATTTCAGGCTTGAGTTTCCTTTACAGGCAGTAAATGTAATACAGAACCCAAAGTTTATTTTCCTTTAGTAAAGGAAAAGTATATTCAAGATGTCTACATCCTCAAAAATTCAACTATCGAGGCCAGATTTCAACCTGCGTTCTCAGGGGAAAAAAAAGTATATATTATATTTATGGGAAATGTATTATCTTTCCAAATACTATTAACTACTTGTTGTTTAATAATTTTTGATTTTGTATTTTGACAAATATAATTTACTGCTGGATTTTATTCTGTGGATTTGATTTTGGAAATATTTAATAGCTACTAACATATCAATAAATTATAATAAAAATTTGTTTTCTGAATGAATATAGTATTTATTTATTTATTTTAAGCCTATGTTTTCTCTTTACAGAGATTTAGGCGCTCTCCCCCTACAGGGAATAATTTGAACCATACTAATTTAGTTACACTTGTTTTCGTATAGATGTCATTTTGAGTGGTACGTGGTCAGCGTTCCGCCTCATACTGACATCTAGGAAACCAAGGTAGTAGTAGGACGAGAAAATTCGGTAAATTTTGCTTAGAGGCCTTTTCATTCAGGCTTAAGGATTTTTTACGAGCCTGAAAATCTTCAGACTCGGGACCCGCGGCTTAAAGTCCCTCCCGGAGGACTTGCTCCTTGGATTTTTCCGTCCTAAAAAATCCATCGACCCCGGCCGGGTTTAAACCCGCGACCCTTGGGACCAGAGGCAAGGAGCATAATCACTAGTCCACCGCGGCCGAATATTTAATAGAGTTCTTTAATATCTCTGATAATTAGTTTCCCAATTTGAACTTGGGAAAAGAGCATGCCATATTCCTAGGAGATTTCTTATTTCAGATTTGAGGTTATTCAGGCCTATATATCATAAATCTATCATAGGGCTTATGGATTTATTTCCGTAGCAAAGGAAGATTTCCGGACCCTCAAAAATCCACATATCCCGACCGTATTTGAACCTGCGTTCTCAGAATACTATGTACGGTAAATTTCTAGCCTGGTTGAGTGGTAGACAAGGCCTTAGGACCTTAACTCTGCCACGTAAAATAAATCGATTACTATGATGATTATTATTATTATTATTATTATTATTATTATTATTATTATTATTATTATTATTATTATTATTATTATTATTATTATTATTATTATTATCGTCTTTGCAGACACTTTGAATTTCTTACTATTTAATAATTTCTGATTTTGGATTAAGCTAAATGCCTTTTCTTGCTAAATTTTATTCTATGGATTTGATATTAGAAATAGTTTCAAATGGGTAACTTCCCTGCCTTAAAAGATTATAATTGTAGTTTTATAAATTACTAAACTCTAAGACATTAATCTTAATAAACCATGCCCAATTAAAATTGTCTTAAAATTGTAAAATTTTTTGGCCGACCTTCTTTACTCAATACAATAAAAATCATTATATTCAAAACGTACAAAACTAATTGGGATTAATCATGTACAGTTATACATCAGGATAGCTTGTATTTATTTATTTAGTTACTTATAGTCTAAGTATATTCATACATCTTATATATAAAAATTAATGTTTGTTTGTTTGTATATTTGTTTGTTCGTACATTATTCGCGGCCATACCGTCGATCCGATTGTGATGGGTTTTTTTGCAAAATGTTCAGGAGATTCCCGGAATGAACATAGGCTATAAGAGAGTTGTGATACTCAACTCCTACACCCTTAAAAATCGCCCTTTGTAGTGGAAAACATGAAAAAAGTAGATCTTTGGATGCTTAAATGACTTACGCTGCCTAAACCATGACAAATATATAAAATTAATGTACACAGAATTGAATATCTCAAAAAGCTCTACAAAAAAGTCCGGGACAGCATATATTTATCTCTTACGGATAACTCACAATAACCATTTTTTGTCTTTCATTGATGCCAAGAAGATTGAGACAAATATGTAGATGCCTGTGCAAGCATAGCAGCACATGGCGGATATTCTTTTACGGATAACTCACAATAACGAATTTTGTCTTTTAGCTCATTTATGCCAAGAAGATCGAGATAAGTAGATTCCCGGGCAACACCGGGTAATCAGCACGGGAAATCTTAAAATAATTACGATATACATTTATAATTATTTTTCATTCTACTTATTCAATGAATCATAAGGAGTACATTAATTTTTGTCTTTCAGCTCATTTATGCCAAGAAGATCGAGAAGAGTAGATTCCCGAACAACGCCGCGCAGACATAATCACTGCATACATCCCTATCCTGAGCTAACGTTTTCCAATCATCCTCTGTATAATCTACTTCTCTCAAATCGTGATCATTCTCCCACTAGTCGTTTTCTCACTGGTTTTCCTACAAGAAACTTCCATACTCGTATTTCATTTCCCATCCGTGCCACATGTCCTGCCCATCGCAGTCTACGTGACTTAACTGTATCAATATATCTGGTTTCCTATAAATATGATGCAGCTCACTGTTATGAAGTCTTCTCTGTCCACGTGTCTGTTCATCTCTATTTGGTCCAAAATGGATCCTAAAATATTAAATATGTATTCTTAAATATTCTTAATATTTTCTCTTCCCTTAAAATTATTATTATTATCGCAGTGCCTATTATTACTTATGGATCCGAAACACGGACAGTGACAACACAACAATCTGCCAGAATACAAGCGGCTGAAATGAAATTCCTCAGACCAATAGCAGGATATCAAAGAACAGACAAAAAACATAACACAAAAAACAACTAAAAGTAGAGGAATTAAACACAACAATAGTGAAATACAGAACAAACTGGAAAGAACACTTGGCAAGGATGACTGAGAATAGAATACCAAAAGCAGCATACAACTATTCACCACGAGGAAGAAGAAGTTTGGGAAGACCAAAGAAAAGATGGAAACGGCTGCAATTTGGAGCCGAAACAGGCTAGTAAATAAGCCTAAACCGTGATGAAGAAGATTATTATTATTACTATTATTATTATTATTATTATTATTATTATTATTATTATTATTATTATTATTATTATTATTATTATTATTATTATTATTATTATTATTATTGCTGTTGTTGTTAAACCTGACTATGGTTATAAGCACAAATTCATCTCCGAGAAATGCAATTTTATGAATATTTCCATTGTGATTAGGTTGAAAAGGAATGTTTGATTAAAGTCAGAGAGTAGGAAGTGGTGTTGTGACAGCCCTGCTTCTTGGTGACAGACGTTGAATACACTTCCCTTCTGCTGTATACCACGCATTCAATAGAGGTGTACGATTGGTTGCAGAGAATAATGGCGGAAACTATGTTTGCAAATTCCTATTTCCCTTTAACTGCAACAGTTTCCCTCCTGGAAGTGCGAGAGTCTCCCCGTGACAAATAACAATGACAGTGTGATGTACCACTGTGTACTACAGTATGGCTAAAAACATTGAGCACACTTTCATTCTAATAGTCTGAGCTGAGGTAAAAATATGCGAAATAAACAAACTGGTAATATACTTGCCCACATAATATATGGAATTTGGGATATTATTTATAACATGTGACACGACTTTTTTAATTCCTTCATAAACTCCTGTCAGATTTTATTATTACGGTTCCATTTTTTTTTCAAATTATTTTCCATCACTTACAAGATTTTTACATTTATTTTCTAACTATTATTTGAATACTTTTTCTATTATATCTAACTATATACGTGGCTTGAAGACGAGGCAGCCATATTGATTTTAACGAATATTCTAAGCAAAAACAAAGTCGTGTTCCAGTGCAGCCAACATAGAGTATGTACTAATTAACTATATACATATACTTCAGAATTTCAGAACTTACTATTTATTTTTGGGTGTTGCTTTCTTTGACAGGTTAGAATGCTTAAATTGCATGGTTGATCTTTCATAAAATGTATTAGATTAGCTTTTAGGTTCGTTAAATATCGCGTATATGTTGGCTGCATCCCGAGATTCCATGGTGTACACCGTTTTGCGTTTGTTGGTACATGTGCATGGTGTATGATAGGAACTTTGAATTTTTTCGCGCCACATGTTGCAAAAAATCCCCGGAATTTGTTTCAAGAAAAACTACATCGTGAGAGAACTATCGAATTATACGGATTCATGAAGGTCGTGTAGCTATTCTTGAGTGTTAGATTTTAAATTCAAGTTTATGGTAAAATAAAAGAAAAGATAACACAGCAAGTTGGCAGTTTTATGATTCATGTATAGATGACTTTTATTTAATGGAAAAAAACTGAAGTTTGTAGTATTTATATGAATCCCTTGAATTAATGTGACTATTTAACCTAAGCCCCAAATGAGAGTCAATGGCCAATCACGTTTCAATGAATTTTGTTTTACAATCAATCACAGTCGTGTTTCACCTCGATAATTATCGAATTTTGATTACCAAAATAAATAAAGCTCCTCATTGTTGCATTTTTCTCCACTAGGGTGCATTCTTACAATATTGCAATCTTATTTGGCAATAAAGAGTATGATGAAGTTGCAGTGATGAACAAATGAAACATAACCAAACAGTTCTCATTTGTTTTCAAACTTTGCCGTTTACATTAAATATATAAATATTTTTAAATAACTATATTTAAATAATGATTTGTGAGTAAATATCTTAATTTTATTCGTTAAATGGTCCTAACAAATGCCACTCTTGATTTCCAAATCCTCTAGATTAATTGGAAATCATTCGTGGCATTACTTATGATAATGTTTCTGCCAAGCTAACATCGTATCGATTTCTAATAGTAGAGATATCTACTGCACATATTTATTAACAGATATTGGTGAGGAAAAAATGCACTTTTCACGTCGAGTTATGAATTTAAACTCTAAATGATATCACTTGTAAATGTGCGTCGTTAAATAATATAGCTATCCATCAATCACTCTGTTTTAAAATGGGGAAATAATGAACACTATATATATATATATATATATATATATTATATATCCTATATGTTCTCACATCTCAGGCACAAATAGATATTCAGTTAAAAATCCACTTATAACTTCCCTGCAAGACTTTAACACAAAAAATACATTTTTTGTCACGTCAAGGCATTAAGTAAACTATAGCACGGCACTAATACATACATAGAATTTAATACCATGCACAATAACACTTGCAACACTAATACAGAAATCACATTTCATATGAAGCACGTCAAAGCACGATCACGCTGAAACACAACTGCTGTGAGACTGACTGAATGACTCCCCCGCTCCTAAGAAGTCTGTTACAGTGCCGGGAGCTCGATTATCGTCGATTGCTATCGCCGGCCGCCATGAAATGGGGCAACCCGACAGCAAAAGACACTGTAGTTGTAGATATAGAAAAGAATAACATTTTTCTCCAATACTTTTTAAGTAGACTTGTTTGGTTTTAAAAGCATTCTCTGCAATTATTCTAAACTTCTTTGCTTTGAGATTCTTTGTATTCAGTAACGTTTTTACATTTTTTAATGTGGACATGTTATATTTTGAAAGTTTTATCGTCATTTGTTTTGAGATCATTACTTATTTACCGCAGATTGCTTTGAGATTACTTGTATTCAGTAACTATGCAGCGTATATTTAACACTTCAGCGCTTGCATGAGTTGTACTTGAGAAAAAATACCCTCCAGAAAATAGACAAAATTCCATGTCTAGGGCTGTGTAATGTACATTTTAAACATTTTTCATGTTCTAACTAACTATCTTGAAAGGGGTCCGTCAAATTTAATTCCACACATTTCATTCAACTATTAGCCTAAAAAGAAAATAAATAGTGATCTCCCTTTTACGAAATAGAAGACTCGATCCTTTGACATATAGTTGGTCAGTGTCTTAATACAAAGGCCAATGGAGAGAAAAATTATTAACACACCCTATATTTCGAACAAAGTTTATCTCTGTGACTCTCGCCGTAGGTCTGTATGGTCTTCACAAACTGCATATTATTTTAATGACCCCATAGGAAATCGAAATCCGGACAGTTTGCGTTATTATGCCCAACCAACTAAGCCACCCAGAGCTCACATTACTATTGTATTTGGCAAAGGGTTGTAGAGGAGTAGAGGAGAATGGGAAAGGTCAATCGCTTGTACTTGTCACCCCTCCCGAAGCCCTTTATTCGTGGTTCAGTTAATATGTGATCCTATTTCAATACTTGCTGAACGCTGAAGGATTTTAGAGGGTTGGGTATTGGACACTTGGTGCCAAAGCTATATGTAATATGTTGTTGACAATAATTGGAAATTATCGTTTTAGAAGGGGGTGAGAGAAGAGGGGGTGCTTCCACAATGCGGACAGCAAGTGTAATTACTGGCGGGGCAGTTTATCATGTCAACCTGCCTCCCCCCTCTCTTTTCTAACTCCCTTCCAAAAACTATGAATCTGCATCTGAGCCCTGGGCCAAAACCCACTCTACTACACCAGCAAAAAGTATGAAGGCAAAAAAGCTAGATTCTAAAAACTCTTAACTGCAAGTAAAAGTGACATAAAGGGCTTCATAAAACCTATGGTTTTAGGAGTTTATAAAAACAAAGTCCATGACGCGAGAGGCCTAGAAGGCCCTTGGCCTACTAGCAGGTTACAGGCCTCACATCCACACGTGTTGATCACAGAGGTAGACGATCATACAGCCAGTATAGGGGTGACACTTGGTCAGCATGTCGGATCTCCCAGTCGTTGTATCTGGTCCTTTTCACAACCTGGAGCCGCTATTCTTTATAGTTACCAAATTCCTCACGATGCTGATTGGGCACTGGTCCCATAATGGCTGTAATTCTATGAGAATATGTCTTCCTCCATGGAGACTCGAACCGGCACAAGTCCCATAGCTCTGCGAAAACATATTGCCGTAATCACTTGGCTACAGTTTAGGAATTTATATATTTGTGAAAAAAGTTTTTGAAAACATATTTCAGAAGTAAGCAAACATACCCAGAACAATAAGAAAATATATTTTTAATAAAAAGTAAACATTTTAATTATAACTACTGTGTTCTTTATTGCAGTGATGGAATGCTTACATGCATTTGTATAACTTAGTTTTTAGAATAATCTAACGTATTTCGAAAGGTAGATTCAATACGTTCTACAATTTATTTATTTTTCTCCTTTACTGATGTATTATTAATATAAAAGTTGAAGTAAAAATTAAATTTGCTCAAAATGCATATATCCTATTAAAATATAACATTTCAAAACACGAGATTAATATAGATATTGGTCGGAAGCTATGTAATATAAAGAAAATTGTTTTTATTTGAATTCCGTTAAGTAAATTTCACACATTATTCAAAAATTCATCATAGCTGCTTCCAGATGTTCTGTAAGACAGATGCGCAACGAAACCGATGTAACGCAATGAAACATTTATTATGTGGTCAGCGTCGAACATTAATTTCTAGGCTATTTTAAGTTGTTGTTAGGTTGTAGAATGTTTGTAAAACAATTCAGCCACCATTGCAAACATATTGCGCCACGCTTTTATAATTCACGGCATTACGTCGCTGCTCATTAGCACTTTGTGTCACAGAAAATTTTTTCGGAACCGAACCCCGCAATTATTAATTAATAAAAACAAAGTAGAGTTCTTTAACCGGCAAAATCGGACATTAAGAGTGGGGGGTCAAACGGAAGCCAATATTTAAAAATTGCTCTAGTGACCGCAATTTTCGATATTTCGGAAGAAACTCATTTTATGCCATTGAAAGAAGACGAGAAGAACATTGTTCAAAATTGAGCAAAATTTGAGCATGAAAGATAAGAGTTTACATGAACCCCGAAATCTGTAGGAATAATAAATAATGTAATGAAGTCTTTTACGACCGCCCCCGTATATAAGACATTGGCAAAACTGCTATGGGAGTGAGGCATGGAACCTGCGAAAAGGTGATACATTTTTTAATTATAGCTAGTGAAATGAGGTTCATGTACCGAACAGTAGGCTGTTTTTAAAAATCGATTTAGCGGCCGCGATTTTCAATTTCTCGCAACGAAACTCGGTATACGTCACTGAAATACAACGTGAAATACACTATTTTAAAATAATTCGGAATTCGACTATTATGAGTGGGGGTTTACCTGAAAGCCGAAATTTAAAAAATGCTATAGCGACCTCCATGTTTTATTTCTCGCAACGTTATTCTATACTTACGATTCAATTAGCAAAGGGAAGATACGTTCGGCAAACCAATAAAATTGGGCTATAAATTAGACTTGGTGAAGATTTAGTTTAGCTTAAGCAGTTCCTGATTGAAGGGCTTTTGTAGACAGCAATAGCCCTTTTAGGATTACAACATATAGGAAAAATGCTGATGATGAAAACACTCTGACAATATGCCTGTACAAACTTCGAAATGTATTGGTAGAGGTATGTTCCCTCCAGCATATATATGCATGATGCTTCAGAATAAGTATTACAAATTCTAGGGGTTGTAGAGAGAACTTAGTAGATAAAATTTTAATAAGGAACTCATGTCCGGAAACGTACCATTTCGATTAAAATAGGTTTGAAGATCCAAATATAATGTCCTGGTATCGTGTGTATTGTGTTTCAGAATAAGTATTACAGATTTCTAGGGGTTGTACTACAAGTGTAGTTCCACATGGCGACCCTGTTGTTCATTGCACGAAGTGTATCTGTGACACATGTTTTCATACACACGCCACACAAGACCTGGTGTATGCTCAATAATTTCTGCTGCCGCCAGAATTCGTGCAAGAAGATCTTCATCAGGTATAGTGCAACACCTAAAAGTCTGTAATACTTCTTCTGAAACACAAGACATGTGATATCAGCCCGTTGTGTTTCGATCTTCTAACTTATTTTACATCGAAATGGTATAATAATAATAATAATAATAATAATAATAATAATAATAATACTTTATTTATTCTGGCAGAGGTAAGGCCATAAGGCCCTCTCTTCCACTCAACCAGCACAAATACAAATAAATATTCGACAAATATAGATATACACTATACTAATTATAAACAGTTAAAGATATAATAAATGTAGCAATGTAAATGTCATGTACAAACAACATTTTATAGGGTAATAACAATAATGATACGATGATAATAATAATAATAATAATAATAATAATAATAATAATAATAATAATAATATAAATATGATACATTATACGGGGAACACCAATTAATATATATATCTTACACTGGATAATAATGAAGTCGAGTTTAGAGCAAATATAAATTTAGATTTCTTTTAAAAGATGCCAATGTCCGGCAGCCCCTTATTTCTTGTGGTAGGGAATTCCAGTTGCGAGAAGTGGAGATGGTATATGACATGGAGTGATGTGATGTCCTATGTTGCTGTATATTAAGTAAGAGACTATGTTGTGATCTTGTGTTTAAGTTATGGTTTGAGGATAGATACTGGAAACGGGATGATAAATAATTGGGAATCGAGGTATGTAGGATCTTAAATAGGAGAATTAGACCGTGCGATTTTCTTCTCTCTTTTAGATGTAGCCATGACAATTCGTGGAATAATGGAGAAATGTGATCGTATTTTCGAACATTAAATATGAATCTGATACACATATTATGGACACGCTGCAGTTTGTCCGACAATCCGTCACTTATGTCAGTTAGTAGAACGTCACAGTAGTCAAAATGCGGCATCACTAAAGTTTGGATTAAAATTCTTTTAAGAGTTGTAGGAAGAAAATGTTTAAGTCGCTTTAGGGAATGTATTATGGAGAAGATCCTTTTAGATGTTTGTTTTACTTGCACATGCCAATTTAAATTAGAATCTAAGTAAAATCCCAAATTTTTAACGACGTCGGTATAAGGAATTTGTTCATTATCTAATATGACAGCCGGCATATTGCCATTGTTTATGAAGTGTAATAGCCTTGGATGTCCGATAATTATTGCTTGCGTTTTGTTTACATTTAGTTTCAGCCCATATTGTCTGGACCATAAAGATATATGCCTGAGGTCAGTGTTTACTTTGTCAATATATTCATTAATTTCGTCAGGCCTAAAGTGTGTGTAAATCTGTAGGTCGTCGGCGTAAAGATGATGCTTGCAGTTTTGTAGTTTCTTAGTCACGTCATTAATATAAATCGAGAAGAGAAGAGGAGCGAGGACGCCGCCTTGAGGTACCTCTTTCCTCACCAAGCGCCAGGAAGAAATGCGATTATTAACAGAAACTGATTGCTGACGATTAGTGAGGTAAGATGTAAACCAATCAAGGCAGTTTTCCGACAGATGTAGTGTCTTTAGTCTCGCTAGCATTAAGTCTATATCTACTGTGTCAAAGGCTTTGCTGTAGTCGAGTAGGACTATTGCGGTGAGTTTGCTTTTGTCCATTGAGTCTCTTATGTCCTCTACAATGTCAAGTAGTGCAGTACTTGTAAGATGTCCTGTTCTAAGACCAGACTGATGCTTATCAAGTAAGTCGTGTGTGATGAGGTAGTCTGTTAACTGTGAGTGTATTATGTGTTCCAGTGCTTTAGATAAACAGGGAAGAATACTAATTGGTCTATAATCAACGAGTGTTGTGGGAGTGTTTGATTTCGGTGTAGGACGAACTAGAGCCACTTTCCAGAGTCTGGGATAGGTCCCGGTCATTATAGAGGCATTAAAAATGTGGGTTATTGTTGGGAGAATAATGTCTATTATTTTTTGCAGGAGAGTTATTGTTATATTGTCTATCCCTTGTGCTTTAGACTTAATACGTAATACTGCTCTTTTGGCGTCATCAGGTGAGATATAGGAAAAAAAGAATTTGTCTCGGGTAGGTTGGGAATATGACATTAGTTCATCTATTATCTGTTGTTTATGTTGTGAGTTGTTGTCAGTATGGAGGCGGGTAAAATGGTCATTCAACTCATCTAGTGGTAGGTCAGCTGTTTCTACCTGTAGTTTATTTTGACAGAGGCCTATAGATTTTTAATTTTTCCACATGTCAGCTGAGTTGGACATAGATTGTGTAATAATAATATGGGCATATCTTAGTTTTGCATTCCTGACAGTCTGGTTGACTTTATTCCTCAGATGTTTGTATGTCTGTTAGTCTGTCAGTTCTTTGTTCCTCCTGTATTTCCTGAATGCTACGTCTCTCTCAGTCATAAGCAAGCGGATATTATCAGACATCCAGGGTGCAGGTGGTCTGTTTATACGTCTAGTCTTGATAGGTGCGTGTTTGTCATACAATTGTAAAATCATGTCATTAAAATTTTCAACTTTCTCGTCTACAGTCCTAAGTGTCCGTATGTTGTTCCAAGGTAGTTTTGCAGCGTCATCAATTAATTGCGCATAATTTATATGTTTCAAGTCTCTGTATGTTACAAGTCTAGGTCTACGTTTAGAGAAAAGTGAATATTCAATGTATATTAAGTCATGTGCAGAGATGCCTGGAGCTTCTATCTGTCCACTAGTTATAACTTTTTGAGGATTATTTGTTATAATTAAGTCTAGTAGTGTGTCAGAATACCTAGTATGATGGGTTGGTTCTGAAGGCAGTATTGTCATATTGCATGACTGGAACATTGTCTGTAATTGTATAGTGTTGTAAGAATTTGTGGCTAATAGGTTAGTGTTGAAGTCTCCTAGTACAATTACATGTTCATAAGATGGTATCAGATTTTAGAGAAGTTTCAATGTCATGCAGGTGACCGACATTTGGGGGCCTATAAACTACTCCTAATAAACATTTCTGCATTTTTGCTCTAATTTCTATAAATAGGTATTCGGGTCGAGACGAGTATTTACTAGGCGAATGGGATACAATTTTCGGTTGTAGATCGGATCGTATATACATCGCCACGCCGCCTCCATTTTTCCGAATCTGTCATTCCTAATCAAGGTGTAATTTTGCATGTCTACAAGAGAATAAGGAAGGGTATTTTTCAGCCATGTTTCAGAAAATGGCATGCAGATTTAGTGTTGAAAATATAGTTTGGAATTCTGAGAAGTGGGACAGGAGTGACTGTGCATTACAATGTGTTATTTTGAGTGTATGTTTCGGGATATGGGTTTCTTATCAAAATTGTATTTACTAAGTCCCCTCTACAACCCCTAGAAGTCTGTAATACTTATTCTGAAACACCCTGTACACAAACACACACACACATATATATATTCTACAATAATGTTTTAGGTTTAATTTCGTATGTCCGTAAGTCTATAGATGTACTTGACAGGTCCACCACTCTTTTGGTGTTCCCTGCTTCTGAATCTTTCTGCTTAGTAAAATGAAACATTTTTGGTCCATTCCCTGCAAAAGATCCTGTCAATTATTCTGACTATTTAACTTCTGCCCCAAATGGTAGCCAATGAGCAACCACGTTTCAATGAATTTTGTTTTACAACGAATTACAGTCGTGTTTCATCTCGCTCTTTATCGATTTATCTTTACCAGCTCCTACTTTTGTGATAAAGAAAGCTCCTCCTTTTTAATATTCTGAACAGCTCAGAGCATTATTTTTTCTCGAAGAAATACATTGAATATAGCAAACAATGAACATATTCCTTAATTTTACTGAGTTGTTTACTAAAAATAAATTGATTAATAACCTATAATGTTGATTAAAATATACAGTTTGATGTTTCATTATTTCTTTACTAGGGTGCATTCTTACAACACTGCGATCCTACTTGGCAATAAATAAATATGATCAAGTTGCAGTGAATGTACATAACTTCACATTTCTGATATGATTTAAAACATCGCTGTTTACATTAATTATATAAATATTTTAAAATGTCCATAAATATATTTAAATAATGATTTTTAAGTAAACAGATTAGTTTTATTCGTTAAATAGTCCTTACAAATGCTACTCTTGATTTCCAAATCCTGTAGATAAATTGAAAATCACTCGTGGCATTACTTGTGACAAGTCTGGGTGTCTTCTATAATTGTTATAAACTCTTAAAGCTGCTCTTATATCCGCGATTTTCTTTTGTCTATTCTAATCTAATTAAACCCAACAGTGTACGTAAAAATATAATTTTGTCTGCTTGTAGTAGGAATTTATACTTAGAGTATAAAATCCAGTTTCCACTGCTGTATTTTAAAGATGCTTTTCGTGTTCTAGTATGTAACCGTATTTTTGTATTTAACTTTTTTTCCTAAGTGACGTAAATAACTCCATTAATGTTGTTATATTTTTGTTATTTATTTTTGTCTATTTGTACCAGAAATTAAATTACCTAAATACGTAAATGCTTCAACTTGTTCAATAATATCCCCCCCCCACACACACACACACAGTCTATCGCCATGGTCTGAAGGTGGCGCGCTGCCTTGTTATGCAGCGAGCCCTGATTTGATCCCTGATCAGTACAAGTTTCCTGGGTGAAGTTTTTCGGGGTTTTTCCTCACTTGTAAGACAAATGTCAGGAGACTTTAAGGTTCCGAAAATCATCTGTCATTATTGTCATATTGTATCATATTCACCTCAATAGATTAAGGCCTCTCCTGGCACATCATTACCATCATCATCACCCATCATATCATTGGGCAGCGTAATCCGCCTTTCAGATAACCCAACGTCAGAAGTGGTTTACAATACGCCAATGCCAGGGGAGAAACCCAGAAATGTTAAAAATGACAAACTGATGGCATACATATATAAGTAAACTCCATGGAGCGATAAGCCTAGAAAGCCCTTGGCCTACCAGGCGACTGCTGGCCTCACATCCACATGTATTAATCACAGAGGTACAGATCATCCAGCCAGTGTAGGGGTGACATGTGGTTAGCATGTCGTGTTTCACCAGTCGTTATAGCCGATTTTCTCTACCTGGAGCCGCTATTTATTGTAGCTACCCAAATGCCTCACTATGTGGGTGGGCACCGGTCCCATACTGACCGAAATTCTAAGAAAACATTTAGGGACTCGTGTCGAACCAGCGCAAATCCATAGCTCTCCGCCAAGACACCTTGTCTTAACCACTCGTCTACGGCGCGGGACATATTTATTTATTTATATACTTACACACATCAGATGTAGAGAAACTCCACACCGATGGGGTATAATGTGTTTCTTAAGCCCATAATTCTCGTGTCGGTTAGAAATATATGAGTACAGTAACTCTAGTTTTAATAAAGAGATATTACCATTTTGTTCCCAGTCCATTCGAATATGTAATTGAAAGGTCTCTGACACTAGATAAGATTTTTTTATTACAGAACGTTACTGGACTGGATTCATTGTTCAGCGCCATCTCTCTTTTTCTGGTATCTAAGCAATAACTTACCCATATAGATAACTGGCATTTTATGTGAATTTTATTTCTGTTACTTTACGATCCCATTTTAAAATTTCACTATTTTTTTTTAGCTTTAGCAGGTAGTGAAGTTGTTGAAAATGAAATTTTGACAATTTTTCTAAAGTTTTGTAGCATATCTAGATAATTAAACAACTTATAGTTCAATAAAATTAAATTAGACACGAACAAATGTATAAAAGCATCATTTATTACATCCTATGTAAAATGAAATGTCAACAAAAGTTATTCGTGGTTCCCTAGAGATTCAAAGCAGGAAAATTGGATTTCAAATTTCAAACAAACGGAAGATACTACTATTACTACTAATAATGATAATAATAATAATAATAATAATAATAATAATAATAAATAATAATAATAATAATAATAATAATAATAATAAGAGGAATAATAATAATTGTTTAATGTTTACACATTTTCTATGCCTAAAGTTATTTTCCTTCTCCACTCGTCCCTATCCATCCACTCCATGTCCTCCAGTCCTCTTGTTCTCATTCGAGTTATTATTTCTTTCATCCATGAGTTTCGAGGTCTTCTTTTCTTTCTTCTTCCAGGTGGACACCATTCCAAAGGTTTTCTGGGTACACTTTCTTCTTGTATTCGTCGTACGTGCCCATACCAATTTAATTGATTATATCTTATATAGTCTACTACTGAATACTTAATATTCATTTTTTCTGGTATGATTTTATTTCCCTGTAGGGGGAGAGCGCCTAAATCTCTGTAAAGGGAAAACATAGGCTTACAATACAATACAATGATTTTATTTATTTATTTATTTATTTATTTATTTATTTTATTTTCTTGTAATTTGAATATCTTGCTGCTTTCCTCGTGAAATCCATGTTCATCGACATAAGTTTTTGTTCTAAGTATTTGTTGAATTTCCATATTTTTTATCCATAAGTAGTAGTACTTCTCATTATTGAATTATATATTTGTAACTTAATTTTCCTGGTTATGTGTCTGTTCCATAGGACACCATTTACCATTGCTGTAATTGCTCCATCTTTATTTATTCTGTTCTGAATGTCATTTTCTTACTTATCCTCTTTATCTATTTTTACCCCTAAATACTCAAATTCTTCACATCCTTTAAATATTCCCCTTCTGATCTTCTAAATATTAAATGTTAATAACAATGATAATAACAAGAAGAAGAGGAAGAAGAATACTCAAAAACACTAAATTAAATGATACCATGAAAACGAATACATATATATCCATCAATCTATAGTAATTCTGCCCGAGGGCAGGTCCTTCACTGCAATCATACGAGTAGATAACATTTTCATGCTATGCTTTGCAGCTTTACTAGGGAATTATAGGTGTGGTAGCTTCCAGTTGCTTTCCACACCTGTGAAGGATGATGATGATGGCCGGATGATTTTCGGGGACCATTGGGCCCTAAGCTTCCTGACATTTGTCTTACAGGTGGGGAAAAACCCCGAAAAAACTTCACCCAGGAGCCTGTCCCGACCAGGAATCGAACTCGAGCCCGCTGCGTGACAAGGCAGCACGCTACCTCGAGACCAAAGCGGTGGACGTTTTTTTAATATTTGCTTTGCAAGTTTTTTATATCACGTCAGTTCGTTGTCATTTAATCTACTTTGGCAGATAATGCAATTTCATGAGTACTTATACTGTATTATAAGTGAACTTTTAACCCAATTTTCCCACAACCTAAGAAGTTTTTCATACTATTAAACTTTTACTTAGCACAATACAAGAGTATGTATTTGACGCATTTACTAACATTTAGATTTGATTGCTACATCGATCTAAATCTACATATTGCATTCATTATATTTACTGTTTTAATAGTAATATATATTATTTATAATATTTAATACTAATTTTATATCCCGTCATACAATATAATAATTCTTCTTCACGGTTTAGGCTTACTTACTAGCCTGTTCCGGCTACAAATTGCTGCTCTTTCCATCTTTTCCTTGGTCTTCCCAAGCTTCTTCCTCGTGGTGGATAGTTGTGTGCTGCTTTAGTATTCTATTTTCAGTCATCCTTGCCAAGTGTTCTTTCCAGTTTGTTCTGTATTTCTCTATTGTTGAGTTTAATTCTTCTATTTTTAGTTGTCTTATTTCTGTGTTATGTTTTTGTCCAATAATAATAATAATAATAATAATAATAATAATAATAATAATAATAATAATAATAATATGTCTTCCGTAACTGAATAAAATGTACTTTATATTATTTCCGAATGCCATGTTTATTATAACCGCATAGTTTCACTTTGCACGAAACTTTAACAAGCGGGGGTGGCATTAGGTTATGTCCTCTGTGCAATGGGCGGGGAAAATTGTTAATGCTTTATAGCATTTTATAGGTAGACAGAACAACTTAGACTACAGTTGATACCGGAAAACATTTTCTCAGCTCGGAATGTGGGAAACCCCTCATGCGATAAATCGAACATGAAGAGAAAACATGCAATTTTTTTGAGCATAGTAACTAAAATGAGCGAAGGCAAAATTGGGGCTCAATGAATAAATCTGTGTAATTAATAATGAAAACTTTAATGTGGTAATAGCTTCCGGTAATTTAATTAAATTTGTACAGTGTATAGATTCACAACTTGTAAATTCACTGATCCGCTTTCATGAAGATACTCGTTTTCAACAGAAAATTATTTAAAATCTGTTCTAGAATCCTATCTCCCAGGCTCCGGTCTCTTAATGATTGTAGAACATCTGCAAAAGTAATAATAATATAATATTAATACGCGAAGAAAAAACGTTGTACCCCTTTTTAAGCACATTGCACGCACGGAGGAGTGTGATATTTGGCATAATTAAAGTTCATATATAGAAGGAGTGAAGAAAAATAAAATTTATGTATAATATGTGTTACAAATAAATTAAATTAAACAAAATAAAATTAATTGTCTCTAAGGAATTTATGTGTATAACTCATTCATTTGTTTACGTTCATACTGAAAATTCATATTGTAAAAAGAAAATTGTGCAGCAGCAATGTGAATTGACTCTCGTGTAATTATTATTAGCGGTTTATCATTTGTGATTTAAAAAAGTGAGTACATTTTATCATTTAAATTAAACCCTGTCTAATCTTTGTTTCAGTCATTTCATTACATTACACACACACACACACACACACACACACACATATATATATATATATATATATATATATATATATACATATTCGCACTACTTCCATTATGCCTCGATATAGAACATTGACGGATCGGAGTGAGAGACAAAGAAGAAGGGGTATATATTCCCGTATACATAATAATAAGCCAAATGCAAATTTAAATATCCAAGCAGGCGAGATGAAATTTTTAAGAAGAGTAAAAGGCTGCACTAGAATGGTCCAGATAAGAAACGAGGATATCCGTGAAGAACTTCAGATCTACTCCATAAAAGAAAAGATATTTAACAACAAGATACAGTGGAAAGAACATGTAGAAAGAATGGAAGAAAGTAGATTACCAAATAAAATCTTCCATTATTTTCCAAGAGGAAGAAGAGATGTCGGACGTCCTCGGAAGAGATGGTCTTAGATCTATTAGTGAAGACGGAACAGGCAACTCTTGCCTAAACCAGGAAGTGAAGAAGAGGCAAATTTAAATATTATAAAAAGTGTACAAATGTCAAATGACGCGTTATTGGTTTTTAAATATGGCTTAGCCAATCTATACCACATATTTCCTATTGTTCGTATTTTTAAAATAAATCGAAAATTAATGCATGATATATTTGTGACAAACGTAAAAATGTAATGAATTGTGGTCGAATTTCGACCACTGGGCGACCACGATTGCGAATAAATGTATTTATTCGTAAAGCCGCATGATTATCTACATCTAGAAGACGAAAATTTCTTTCAATTTGAGGGATTATGAATGAATCAAATCCAATCTTTAAGAAGTCTGAATATTCATAGCTTTAGTATAACATAGTGTCCCAAATTGATGTATACACTCTTTGAAACGTTATTTCTCAGCAACGAAATGAGATAGAAATACAATTTTTGTTGCGCATGATCCACATGACACTGGAAAAGCATAGCAATACGTTCATCGATCTTCACTTCTTTATAAACAACAATGGCGGCGAGATTATCATTCGATGAACGTAAATGAATAGTGAAGTGTTATTGGAAAGTGGAGAATGTTGTTGAAGTGCAACGACGTTGGATGGTTGAATTTGGGACACCACCACCAACAAGGGTAAGAATAGCAAGAATCCGAGACAAGTTTGAAGACGATGGAACGGTGCAAGATGTGTTGAAAGGTCGGTGCGGAAGAAAGAGACGTTCGACTGGTAACGAGAGTACTGTTGCATCGTCTTCAAACTTGTCTCGGATTCTTGTTATTGTTACCCTTGTTGGTGGTGGTGTCCCAAATTCAACCATCCAACGTCGTTGCACTTCAACAACATTCTCCACTTTCCAATAACACTTCAGTATCCACTTACGTTCATCGAATGATAACCTCGTCGCCATTGTTATTTTATAAAGACGTGAAGATCAATGAACGTGTTGCTATGCTTTTCCAGTGTCATGTGGATCATACACAACAAAAATTGTATTTCTGTCTCATTTCGTTGCTGAGAAATAACGTTTCAAAGAGTGTATACATCAATTTGGGACACATGTATATATATATATATATATATATATATATATATATATTCGATTGTTTTTATTGAGTGCAATTATTAATTTTAGCTACATACAGTAGCTCAAAAGCTGATATATCTCAACGGTTCTGGTTCATTCATGGACAATGATGTAGTGGAGTTTCCTTATCAATCATTTATGTAAAGATTGATTTTGGAGATACTCAGACTCCTATCTTAGAACGATTAATATGTTTTCAGTGATTATAACTAACTCAATGACAAACCGGAGGCTCATGTCCGCGCGGACATACGCTCTCTATACATACCTATCCTGAGTATACTCTATATAATTTCTATGTATAATGGTGTAGCGCATTGTTGAGCCATAGCCTCTCCTTTGTAAGGAGTTACTAGACCAAGTTAATTTTAGTTACCTTATTTGCTCATAGATGTCATGAATGGCATGCGATCAATACACCGACTCAATGAAACATCTAACAAGCAACTAAGATATTTCTAGGTTATTGAGGTCGATAAATTTTGCTTAGAGGCCTTTTTATTCGGGCTTAAGGATCTTTTACTAGCCTGAAAATCTTTAGACTCGGGACTCACGGCTTAAAGTCCCTCCCGGAGGACTTTCTCTTTGGATTTTTCCGTCCTAAATAAATCATCGACCCCTGCCGAGTTTGAACCCGCGACCCACGGAACTAGAGTCAAGGAGCATAAAAACTAGTCCATGGCAGCCGACTCTGTATAATTTACTTCCCTTAAATTATTGTTAATGTTATTCTCTCACCTCATTCTTGGCCTACCCACTGGTCACTTTCCTTCTGGTTTATCTACATACTGTTTCCGTGGTCTTTTTTCATTCCCAAATTCGTGCCACATGTCCTATCCATCAATTATACGAGATATAAATATTCTTATTACAACCGGATTCCCATAAAATCCATGTAGCTCTCTACTATTTCATGATTATAATTCAATAATATTACACTGGTCAACATGATTTTTGTCTCATGAGTACCAATAGTTGTACTTAATGCAGTTTTTATCGTGTTTTCAAATATGTATTCTGAATTTCTCCATCACCCACAGTTTTTTTATTTCAATTTCAATTAATGGATTTAAATAATTATTTTTTTTAATAAAACTAGATTTCTTCCCGGAAAATATTGGCGCAGTGAGCGATGAGCACGGGGAACACTTTCATCAGGAGATTTGAGCTATGGAAAAGAGATATCAAGGCAAATGGAATCCTAATATGCTAGCCGAGTATTGTTGGACCATCAAGAGGGATGCTCCACAGGCGAAATATAGCAGAAAATCGTCATTTCTTACTTTCTAGATGAGTCCGAATGTTCGAATATTGTGTAGTTATGAATATAGAAAATATTAAAGTGTTTGCATCTCTCGGAAACCTTGCGTGATGGATAAAACCCGATATCATATTTGAATCCAGGAGAAAAAAAATACTATCAGAATCACTTATTTCTCTTTCTGAGACAAAAAGAAAGTTTAGTTTTTATTTCTCAGTGTTATTGTTATAATTCTAGCATATAACATGTGTACGCCTAGATATTTTACCAAATCTACAAAGTATCCTCTGAATTAGTTTGGATATCATGGGTGCTGATCATCATTGACTCAACAACCCGATGATTAAGAATGGTGAATCCTCTATCCGGAAATGAAAGACTTCTGAGCAAAATTTCTCAGCCTTTTAGCACCCTGATCTGAATTGCGACGCTAATAACCTGAGCTGTTAAAGAATATCGTTCAATTAAATACCGTACTAATTAATTTAATGATGAAATAATCGTTGGTATTTATGTTATGGAAGAACTAGTTTAAAATAATTCAGATATGTGTCCAATAATAATTTTCTATCGTATTACACATTGTCAATAAAACCTGTAGCAGTAATTACTAGACTCTAAATACTAAAATATAATTAATACGATTAATAGTAATGACTGAGCAAAATCCCAAGAAGTGAAAGAACACGTAGAAAACTATCAATATATTTGATAATAAATGGAAAGCGCACAAACGTGCATGAGTCTATTACCAACATTTAGGAACACAAAACGAATGATACCTGACCCCTCTAAGCTATAATGAATAACGTGTGCATTTGGAGTGGGGAAGATGACTTTATGGGAGGAGTCATCGGTCTTATAAGCCGAAGACTCCTGTCAAAACTCTCTCACACTCATATATTCAAAGCAGCTCTTCAAATCGTGACATCAAGACCATCCACGACCTTTAGTAAATTTAGAAAATCTTAAGTATTTTAAAATCCAAAAAAATTAGTAATTCATAATTTTAAGCGATATTAAACACACGTGAACTTGAATAAACTCATCGACTCCACTCTGAATATCAGTAAGATATAAAACGATTGTAATTCTCTGTAAATTAATAGTGCAAAATTAATCAATAAACTAAAGTAATAAGTTTAAATTAATTTATAATTACATAAACAATAAAAAATCCCTGAGTTCTCATTTTCTACCGTGAGCGAACCAGCTCAAACCCAAATCAACAAATCAAAATATTGAAACAGTCAACGCGTTTCGATAGCGAGCTATTATTATCAAAATTAGTTATTGAATCAATAACTTTATTGATTATATACAATAACTTTCATTTTATTATCACCAAGAAGATTCTATTTATTTATTTAGTAATTTTCTACCTTCAATGTTATTTCGAAAGTATGTTTCACGGTTCTCGATAGGATTTAATTGAACGTAAACATTCTCTGCTGAACGAATGGCTTACATCGAGAAATCCACTAGACTACTATTCCCTAGCATTATATAGATATTGACAATTATTTGTAATAACTATGGAACAAATGGTCAGTTTACAAGCAACGAAAGTGGATTATTACAAAACAAAAGCCTGAATACAATAGCTTCTGACAATGTTTTCTACTATGCATTTGCAACATTTTAATTTGTAATAAGGTCGGAGTAAAACCGCCAAATTACATGGCATGACCGCCATGGTAGCTTTAGTCCTGTGAAATGGTCAGCTAATTTAAATATGTGAAACTGGATATTCTAGCTACCCTGTTACTGTACACAATTATTTTTCATTTAACTTTTTTTATGCTAAAAGGAAATGTTGGCTATTAACGTTGTGAAATATGAGTTCAGAGTTGGTGGATATAAAGCACGTTAAATAAAAACAAAGCAAATCTCAGAAATGAAGTATCGCTAGGATGTAGTTTTATCATACTCGGAAATATCGAGTGAGACGGGATATATTTACAGAAGACAAGAATCATAAAAAGCTGGTACATCCCAATAGGAAATTAAATTTTCAACTTTTTTCTAGAAATGTAAACTTTGATTTTAATGATTTTTATCAATTCTAGGTAATATATGTCATAAACACACATCCTTTTATCATAAAAATAATGTTTTATAGAAGGAAAGTAGTTAATTATACCCAGTGTACTGATTCTTCATTTTGTCCAAAAGCTTGAAATTAAAAAGTTTAATATAAAATAATATTACTGTATGTTTTTATCCTGTTTATGATATTCTATTAAAACTCATATAAATGAAGTAGAGTGGAAAAGGAATACTAAATTACCTCCGCTTTGATATAAAAATAAAATCGCTTCTGAAATTAACTTTACAATCCATTTTCTATTTTTTGAATAACATAGCGAACATTTCTTCAATAATTTTAATTTTTTGTCCTGAACATCTATAGATCATTCCAATTGCCCATTATGTAATTTCGATGGTAAATCAAAGCATTACAGGTAAAAACAATACCGAGCTATCGATATTAGAGAATGTAGAATAAAAAAATTCAGATTCTTCGACTCCACGATAATTATTTTGAAAGCACTGATTTCAAATTAAATAAATTACTTATTTAAATGGCACATGAAAATACAATATAGCTTTTAGGAAACTAAGTTGACATGTTACAATGTTATTTTCTATGGAAATAAAACAATGTGAAGTATTTGAAATTAATTAATTGACACATAATCTCTGAAGTCCAAAAACAATGCAAGAAATTGGCATTTGTAAAAACTTTAAAATCGATAAAAGTTTTTTTTTCAACGAATAAAAATTAAGAAAATTTGAATTGATTAAAACTATTTTTAAAAACTTGCTTCACATTAGCCGTCTCGGTTTACGCGTGAACTGCCCCGACTGGGATTTAAGGTTAGAATCCTGGTGGATCCAAATAAATAATAAATACCCGGCAGAGTTAAGGCCTTTAAGGCCTTGTCTGCCACTCAACCAGGTTTTTTTAAAAAAATACAAAAAAAAATAGTCTTACAACTACATAAACAATTACATATTATAAAAACAATACAATACAATCAATATTTATAATATATTTTGATTTACTCTAAATTTAACGAATTAAATATATAATATGTACAAGGTATAAAAAAACGAAAAAAAAATATTAAGGGTATTGATGCTGGACAATATCGGGATTTTCGATTTTTTCTCGGGTTCTCCCGTTTCCCGAATTTCATGAGGTACTAGGAGGTTGAAGCTCCCACTTTTTCTAGACAATCGGCACTTGATGTCAGCCGGATGTCAGCCCTGCATGATGGCCGCTTTTACCCCAAGAACAAGCGTCTGGTACTAATTTCCATTAGAAACTCAGTCGAGCTCAGGGTCATGGTGCCACCAAAGGTTTGGACCAGTTTAAAAATTCTGACCCCACTGGGATTCGAACCATTGACCTTCCTATTTGTAGCGAATTGGCTTAACCATCTACGCTACGACGTGCGGGGAATTTCAACTACTGTTCTCAAATGCTACCATCTGAGGCAATATTTAGACTTTTTTTAGCCCTTTTTACTTTTTTAACAATTCACAGTGTAGATGAGCAAAGACTAACTGCGGCAGAAATGAAATTTATGAGACGTACTACAGGTTACTCAAGAACAGATCATAAAATAAATTCTGAGATTCTCAAAGAATTACAAACAGAATCGATCATGGAATATGTACAAAAATATAGAAACAACAGGGAATTTCACGTAAGAATAATGAGCCGAACAAGAATACCACGTCAAATCTTATATTACCAGCCACCAGGAAAGAGATCCTTGGGCAGACCTTTCAAAAGTTGGATTGAGACCGTAACAGACCCCTAGGTCTATCACGTGAAAGGAAGAAGAAAAACTAACAATACATTATGAGATTCGTTCATGATAGTATAAAATTTCAATCATTGTAAATAATATCATTTTGCATTTTATGTTCAATTTCAGACTGAAAAAGTATCTATAATTTCCATAACTCATGTTAGTTGAACAAACATCAAATTATATCAGGCAATTCGGATGTCTGGTACACGTATTATAGGATTAACGCTGATTAACAGAAAACGTCAGAGTTTTCCAAACATTATCACACCGATGTGCATTATTAATTTATAAATGTGGGCGTTGGAAATTAGCGATATTGGTGTAATAAGTCACCGTGTTTTGTAAACATGTTTGTGTTTAAACAGAACGTAAATCTTATTGCGAGTTTGACACGACATCGCCAAAACAAAGTCTTCTGTAAATTAAACATTATTAATTATCCCATAAATTAATTAAAACTATCACACGTAATTCCAGTTACATACACAACTGTCAACTGTTGAATTATAACAGGAAGCTACTAAAAATAATGCTAATAGATTTTTATCATAAGTAATGCCACGAGTGATTTTCAAATTGTCGACAAATTCTCGACTCACGAAGTGAGGAGTAAATTTATCTAGACTATTTACCTCATGCCCCAAATGGGAGTCAATGACCAATCACGTTATTTACAACCAATCACAGTCGTGTTTCGCCTAGAATTTACCAAGTAAAGTTTATCATAATAAAGAAAGCACCTCCTTTTTAACATTCTGAATAGGTCATAGCATTATTTTGCAGTGACAGACTCTCTAAGAAATACAGCTACCAGATTGTATATATATATATATATATATATATATATATATATATATGGTATGATAAGAAAAATAAATGCCTGGACGGGATTCGAACCCGGAACTCTATATATATATATATATATATATATAATATATACAATTTATCTTTTTGGAGAGATGATGGGACAAGTCTCTTTAATGTATAATAGCACGCACTTCCAGAATTGAGCATATATTTAATTTATTTGTGAATTTAATTCCTATATGTAGTTATCCTTCCTGGGTATTTGAATTAATTCACTTCTTCAAAATTTCCCTCATTTGACATTAACTGTCCATTTCCATTTTATAATGCATTTCTATGAACATTTATAGTTTTATTGATGTTTACATAGACCAGCGATTTTCAACTGAATTCTCTGTGGCGTCACAGTATGTTTCTCTCGTGCTCCATAATAAAGCAGGCGACTATACAGGAAATCACTCCGCCTGTCCATGTCGAAGAAGCGGCGTAAGACAAATGAATTCAAAGCAATGTTGTAATAATGCTGTACTGTATTAGAATGAATTACTCTCACGAAACTAAATGTAGCAGGCTGTTCCAGAATCTTATCCTCAAAAATGGCGGCTACAGAAAATTTGCCTTCCACGTATTTATTCAAATAAATAGTCTCATCTCTTTACGATCTGATCCATGGATCGAGTTAATCAAACTTATCAAGAAGTACAGGTAATTAAATAGATATTTAGAGTGATTGTCAAATGTGAAATTACTTACAATATTCGGGCAAAATACTGCATCTTCGTAAAGTATTTATAAATAGTTTTGCAATATAATAAAACATCTTTCTGTGCCCAAAGCTTTTTTAATGTTTATCTTCTTTCTCCATTCTTCCCTATCTTCTGATTCCAATTCTTCCAGATCTATCTCTTTCATACCTCTTCTCATATCGTCCATTCATTTAAATCTGGGTCGACCTCTCTTTCCTTTCCCAGGTGGAATCCATTCCAAATCTTGCCTGGCTAATCTTTTCTCTGGCATTCTACGTATATGACCATACCATTCTAGTTGTCTGTATCTCACAAAATCTAATATTGAATTTTGGACTTTAATTTGTTGTCTGATGATTGTATTTCTGATTTTTTTTTTCCCCAATTTAGAATGTCTAGTTGAGTGATCTTCGCAATATTTAGTTATTTAGACTCTCTTGCAGAGGAAGTTTTACTGGTTCATTTAGCTCAACAGGAAATATCGGTGCAAAATGGAACTTCGTGTGAGCGACAAGTTTTGAGGTTCGAATCCTACAAAGGAAATCCACTTACAAAGTAAAAGTAAACTTAATTGACTATAGAGTAGATGTAATTAAAAATCTTCGTCGATGATGTCGAATTCTTCAAATTTGAAATTAAATCCCTTATTTGAGCCTCTTCAAAGTCATCGTCAGTGTTGAAGTACACAACAGTTGTCAATTTTGAATTTTTTTGCAGTATTTTTTTTAAACAAATTCCTACAACCTACGTTTACTCTATGATTATATCCAGGGAGCGGGGTTTGAGTAAGTAAACAGACGTTTCATATTACCTGCCACACGGAGTATGAACTGCGCAGAACACTTCCTCTACAACAGAGTGTTTCTTAGCGACTGTTTCATGTATTATTTGTATACAGAGTAGTAAATAACTGTACATTTCGGAAATATATCATTGTACATTGCAATAACTATAATAATGTTGTATGAGAAAATATTTCTGTACGTACATTAAACACTTATTCAAAATGAAGTAGTTTTATTGCACACTACAAATAACTAAACATACAATTGTTTGCTTCCTTCTATAATTCCTTATCCTGGTGTAATTATTTTTGAATCAGGGTATAATGCCTTCCACCGAACATTATTTCGTTTATACTGAACACTGCACGGTCAAAGGTGCTCCTCCCTCCTTATAGTCCGTTCATTCTTAACTTCACTGTATACTTACTTGAACCCCGCTCCCTGGTTATATCGGAGGGTACTTGGTCTAAGAAATGTATGTGTTAAAGTATGAAAATTGGTACCTCATTGAATAGTATGTTGTTGCGTAATTGATGTTCTATTACAGACAACTATGACATTCTGGTTATTATAAGAATTTTTCTTTATAGGGAAAGATTCAGAATATTGGGATGACCCATCATATCAGCCAGGCTGCTCATTCACGTATAATCTCTGACGATTGGTATGGACGTGTATTCTGTTTCCACGAATAAAGTAATTTAATCGCGAATTTTGTTGAAACTTTTCACTGGTCTATTGCACCTCAACTTAGACAATTTCTCATTAGATTAAATTTTTTCATTAAATTCCTCCGAACACATTAAATATTTTGAATTCTTTCCATGTATGTTTATAGCGAATACTGCTACACACTCAAAACACATTCGCCACCCCTCTGTGCTTCGGCTCCGAGACAGAAAACCTCTGACGTCACAACCTTTCCAGTTGGAAATGACTGATATACTGTAGGTAGTCGTGTCCAATTGTAGTTTGGAATTTAGCAACAGCTACTTTCTGGGTCGTTCTGGTAGTGTAATAATTATTTATATACTGATTTTCAATGTTTACACATCTTTCTGTGCCTAAAAGTTTTATTTTCCTTCTCCACTCGTCTCTATCTATCCACTCCATGTCCTTCAATCGGCTCGTATTTCTAGCATCCACGAGTTTCGAGGTCTTCCTTTCTTCCTTCTTCCAGATGGACACCATTCCAATGTTTTTTTTCTGGGTAACCTTTCTTCGTGCATTCGTCGTATATGCCCATACCAATTTAATTGCTTGTATCTTATATAATCTACTAATGAATAACTAACATTCTTTTTTTTCTCGTATGACAGTATTTTTTTTTCTAATTTTGAATTACTTGCCTGTTCTGCTTAAGAAATTCATTTCCATCGACATAAGTTTTTGTTCTAAGTTTTTGTTCAATTTCCAAACTTCAGCTCATATGTGACAATACTTCTCACTATTGAATATATATATATATATATATATATATATATATGTAACTTATTTTTTCTGTTATATGTCTGTTTCGTAAGACTCCATTCATCATTGTTTTTATTGTTCTACCTTTATTTATTCTGTTCTTAATATCACTTTCTTGTTTATCCTCTTTATCTACTTTTACTCCCGGATACTCAAATTCTTCACATCTTCTAATATACCCCTTCTGATATTCTAATATTAAATATTCGGTTTCTGCTCCACATCCCATATAATTTTTTTTTCTAAATGTATTACCAAACCCGAGTTATCGTAATTGTCCCATAATGAAATAATAATAATAATTTTACTAAAGGCTAAGGCAGAGTTAAATGACAAGAGTTAAACTCATAAGGTCTGACTTTCAATTCAACCACTAAAGTAAGATTTACAAAAAATGTATTTATAGATTGTATGTATGCTACGCCGTAGCCGAGCGGTTTAAGGCATGATGCCTTTGTACAGATGTGTGGAACTCGAACTGGTTCAAGTTCTCATGGGAGAAAAAATTTTCTCATGGAATTTCGGCAAATCTGGGACCAGTGCCCACTCAGCATCGTGAGGAATTTGAGTAGCTACAATAAGTAGCGGTTCCAGGTTGAGAAAACCAGTATAACGTCTGAAGGTCCCGACATGCTGACCACAAGTCACCCCTACACTGACTAAATCATGTCTACCTCTGTGATTAACACATACGACTTTTAGGCCTGTCGCGCCATGGAGGTTTTTCTTTCTTTTTTTTTCTTTTTAGTTTGCATGCTTCAGCTACCCTTCGGTAATAATAGTCATACCAATACATACGCAAAATCTCATTTTTAATCATAATAACGTATTATCTTTATGGGAAATCAGATATAAAAATAGTTAAGTCTCGTACACTGCGATGAGCATGTGGCAGGAATGGAGAATGAAAGAGGTGCATGGATGGAAACTTCCTGTAGGGAAGCAAGAGAGAAAGTGTAGTAAGTAGACCAAGAATGAAGTGGGAGAATAATATTAACAACGAACTGAGGGAGATGTATCTTACTGGGAATTATTAGATAATTTAAACTCAAAATATCGATGTATGAAGAGCTTATGTCCGCAAGACTATGAACCTATAGGTCCTTTAATATCATTGAATTAGTAAGACATTATTATTATTATTATTATTATTATTATTATTATTGTTATTATTACATGTAATGGATTAAAAAGACATGTGCGTCTTATCGAGCTTTCACTATAATTAAAACAACTAGATTAGAATATTTCAGGAGAAAGCAGCGTAAAGACTGTTCGCCAGAAGAATGAACATTTTAATTCAATGTCCGGAGTAGTGAAGATATTATGAGAGAAATCTACCATAGAAAGGAGGAGCCGAGGAAGAAACTTAAAATATGACTAATTCTTGTCTTAAATACATAGACTATATTAAAGAAAGAAGAGAAGATAAAGCTATGAAAATTCATCATAATTTGCACTTTCCAGAATATCTGAAAAGTGTAAAATAAATAGGAATGTAAGATGGAAAAGGACACGAGAGCTCATAGCTAGGAGCATTTTCTATTATCTAAGAGCACACTGAGATATTAATCAAGAGTGCTGTAAAACTTCACGGCTCTTGTTGTTTGTCTTGGAGAACAAACAATAATTGTTAACAGCTAGAGCTGGAGGGTGTTCAACCAAGATCATGTCTTCAGTCAAGTCAATTTCATATCATACCTACATTCAAAGGAATTCCATCTGTATTTCTCTCTTCTACTGTAGGCCTACATGGCTTGCGGTTTCCATATTTTCATATGAAATAAAAAGTATGATTATTATTATTAATATTGTTATTATTATTATTATTATTATTATTATTATTATTATTATCATCATCATTATTGCAAGATGTATTGAATACAAATAAGTGGTGACTAGAAGTGTATTTCAAAATGATAATCTATAAATCCGTACCCATTTATGTATTTTTTAAAACTCGTGTTAATTATTAAGATTGTTTGGAGAAAAATCTCAATGATGAGGAAAATTCTTAATGAATAAAAAATAAATAATAATAATTATTATTATAAATCATTATTATAAATTAGTATCATTATTATTATCATTATAAATTATTATCATAAGTAATGCCACGAGTGATTTCCAAATTATCGGTAAATTCACGACTCACGAAATGAGGAGTGAATTTATCTAGAGAATTTGGAAATCAAGAGTGGTATTTGTTAGGACTATTTAACGAATAAAATTAATCTGTTTACTCACAAATCATTATTTAACTATAGTTATTTTAAAATATTTATATATTTAATGTAAACGGCGATGTTTGAAAACAAATGAGAAACGATAGGTACGCTTCATCTGCTTCTTTTGTTTATCACTGCAACCAGATCATATTATTTATTGCCAAAGGAACGCAATATTGTAAGAATGCTCTCTAGTGGAGAAAAAAATGAAAACATCAAACTGTATATTAATTCATTTCTGATGTCGTATGATGTAAATATGACAATTATATTTTTCTGGATTATTACCTGGGAAAAAATACATTTAAGAAAGTGCAAACAGTGGTTTCTTTTTTTTTTTGGTGGTATAATCAATTGCTACAAATGTTTTTATATTAACTCCTGCAAGCGCTATGTGTTGACATCTATGCACTATATATACAATCTGGTAGCCGTATTCCTTATGGGCTCAGTCACTGCAAAATAATGGTCAGACCTGTTCATAATATGAAAAAGAAGGAGCTTTCTTTAGTATGGTAAATATAACACTGATAAATATTTCGTGAAACACGACTCTGATTGGTTGTAAAACAGAAATCATTGAAACGTGATTGGTCATTGACTCCCATTTGGGGCATGAGTTAAATAGTCATTATAAATTATCATTATCATTATAAATTAGTATCATTATGATATTCATTATTATTATTACTATTTTTATTATTATTATTATTATTATTATTATTATTATTATTATTATTATTATTATTATTATTATTATTTATTATTATTATTATTATTATTATTATTATTATTATTATTATTATAAACATTGTTAACAATTATAACTTAATTGCACTGCCTTATCTATTATATGGAAATGATATTATATGACCATATCACGTTGGAAGTCCTTCTGTCTGATAGCTAGAGAGCAGAATTTGCAGATACTGACTCATAAATAACGTCGTTCTATTAAACAAAATTTTATTTGGATTTTTTTTTTCTGACGAGAAATTAAACTACATTTCAAATTAGAGAAATTCACTTCCACAAATTTAATGATTTCAATGTTTTCGAAATTTCACGTATGAAATGGACCATGGATCGAAACGGATGGTAATATATAGGCCTAAGATCAGGGCTATAAGCATGGTGAGGTAGCCTTACAATTCCTGAATTTTTGTCATGGATATTCTTGCAGTGTGGGATCTCGCATTACCCTGGAAGAGAATTATATTTCGATTAACTAATGCTCAATATCCCCGTCTCAAAATGTAATGAGAATAAATATTCACATCAACTGAACGCCCAATAGAACAAACTTCCAATGAACCACGCCTTCAAAAATCCACCAGATCCACAACATTGCATTAAAACCCAATATTACCAGGCAACCTAATATATTTGCAATATACAAATACATGATTTATGTCAAAAAATCCTTTAAACGCCTATTGATATCTACTATCATTATGTACAATTAATATAAATTTGTATACAAACCATTTATGTGATAAATATTATTTTATTTATTGATGCCCTCATCAAGTTCGTTGCCATCGGAATTTAAATTTGGGCATGAAAAGGCCGCCAAATTTCGACTAGATAACTCTTATTTCAGGTTTGAGGTTCTAGTACGTACCGTAAATATACGACACGTGACCCGCGGCGTTACTTCTTTTCCAAAAGAATTTTCAATTTTTTTCTAAGCCCTGAAAAATCAAAGAACCCCGTCCATGTTCGAACCCGCAAACCCGGGAATCAGAGGTGATCTACTACACAAAACATTTTACTGTTTCTGGCTTTTCTATTATAGCAAGTCAATGAGTCATGTTAAATACATAAATTATTCTGTTTTATTTATTCAAATACTTATTTGTCTTAAATTTAAATTAATGAATAGAATTTTTCTTAAGTAAAGTAATCCCACTACAGGCCTCAGGAGGCCCTTCGAGTAGTAGGAGGTTAAAGCTCCCACTTTTTCTGCACAATCAGCACTTGATGTCAGCCGGGTTGTCAGCTCTGCGTGACGGCCGCCTTTACCCCCAGAACAAGCATCTGGTACTCATTTCCGTTAGAGGCTGAGTCGACTCCAGGATCATAGTGCCGCCCGAAGGTTTGGGTCAGTTTAAAAATCCTAACCACACTGGGACTTGAACCCTCGACCTTCTGGCTTATAGTGCAGTGCCTTAACCACTAAGCTACAATTTCCTTGGTGAGAATAAAAATATATTACACTTTATCAATAAAACTCAAATCACCTAACCAAAATATTAAGAGAGTCAATGCGTTTCGATAGCGAGGCTATCATCATCACGACTACTAAATGATTGAATAAAAAAACAGACTAAAATATACAAACACGATCCGTTACAATTCTGATTACGTCACTTCACGTGACTGGCAATTTTAAATTAGTTAATGACATCATCAACATAATCCTTCTCACTTTTAATTAAAGAAAAGATAACGCTGAACGGAATACGGCCCTTGTCATTATTCATATTTTTTCTTTGTTTTTTTAAATCTCCAAACTCTTAAAGACGTCAAGGAATTTTAATCAATGACCAATCTAACCAGTCTAAGATCATTCTTATCAGTAACATGACCATACTTATAAACATGTCTTGATTTATTTTTATATTGTCTATATTGTTTTATTCTATTAATTCATTGGTAAAATACTTTTTTGCGCGATAATGCGTTTTGTCGTACAAACAGCAAAGGCGACCATGATTGAAAGTTCAACTTCCTACATTTCGGGGTTGCCAACCTAAATAACTATACTGTAATAAAATAATTCTGTAAATTACAAATTACAAACCACGTGTGGGAAGTGAAAACCACTGCCAACTATGTATACTATGTACAATGAATATACAAAAATTATCCAAAAGGTAGTTTTAATATACATCTCATGAAACAAATCTCAGCATTTTAAATGAATGGACTTTATTCGAAACAATATAAAACAAATACGTACTTGTCGCCATTTTATCACTGATTGGTATCACGGCCTTCTGTAGTTTCAACTAATAAACATTACCCACACTATTAGCGTTAGTCAGTTGTTTATGCATCCATAGTAATTCTGCCTGAAGGCAGGTCCTTCACTGCAATCGTAGCATTTCCATGCTATGCTTGCAGCTTTACTAGGGAATTGTAGGTGTGGTAGCTTCCCGTTGCTTTCCACACCGGTGAAGGATGATGATGATGATGATTATGATAAGGATGATGATGGCCATATGAATTCGGGGACCGTTTGGGCCTTAAAGTTTTCCTGACATTTGTCTTACAGGTGAGGAAAAACCCGATAAAAACCTCACCCAGAAAAACTGTCCCGACCGGGGATCGAAGCCGGGCCCGCTGCATGATAAGGCAGCACGCTACCTCGAGACCACAGCGGTGGACCAGTTATTTTTAATGAAAGCAAATATTTCCAACAAAGTTGTTATTATTTTACTACTATTTATTATTTTGAAAACACCATCGCGCAAAAAATAATGTACAACGCACATTTGTGAAGTGTTTTACAGAATCTCAGAAATTAAAAATCTGGCTATCGCTCAGTTTTTAAATATTCTCCTCGATTCTGTAAAAACCACTTCCCAATCTCGCTTCGTAATATACTATTAAAATACAGATGTCTAATTAACTAGAGTATGGTTTATATGCATCCAATGCTCTCTGTAAAATTTAACTCATTTACGCTCGTTAACTCTCGTTAGTTAACGAAGCACAGTTCAAAACAAACGCCATAATTTTCAATGCGAAGCATTGTTTTCCCATTTAAAATATATTAGCTTATTTACAATTATTCTGCTTTCTATTTATTCGTCCAAATGTAATTGGATATTTCCCGCATCTAATTATGTCAGATTTCTCATTAAAACATTAACAAAACATATTAATCAATCCAGTTTATATTTCATTCAAATATTCTGCTTATAATAAGTATGAAATTACATACAAAATTCAGTACAGTGCTGTCATATCCTATCTGAATTTAATGTTAATTTATTGAGCATTATAATAATATACATTTGGTAAATTAATTTATTTCCCCATTCATAAACTGATTGTTGGCAATCATTACATAATTCCCACAACTATCTCAAATACATAAAATGTACAATTTAATGTTGATATGGTTAACCAGGTCCATTGTATAACGCGTCATACATTAAAGAAGAATGGGTTAATAACCTATTTATCAGAAATAAATGCAATAGCGAGACATTTGACAACTAATTATCGTTTTCGTTATTAATTTATTGCTATTTTAATTATCTTTCAAAAGTTCAAATTAACATTGCTATTTAATTCGTGTTGACAAAAAATACTCTAAGTTGTTTATATGTTGTTTTAAGAGATCAAATAAAAATCAAGATATCAGAGATGAATTACAAATATCTAATATATAAAAATCAATGTTTGTGTGTTTGTTTGTTTGTTTTTACTTTATGCGCTGCCATACCGATGATCCGATTGTGATGGGGCTTTTTATAAAATGTTCAGGAGATTCCCGGGATGAACATAGGCTACTAAGAGAGTTGTGATACTCAACTCCTACACCCTTAAAAATCGCCCTTTGTAGTGGAAAACGTGAAAAAAGTAGATCTTTGGACGCTTAAATGGCTTACGCTGCCTAAACCATAACAAATACACAAAATTAATGTACACAGAATTGAATATCTCAAAAAGTTCTACAAAAGGTCCGCGACAGCATATGTTTATCTCTTATGGATAACTCACAACGGCCATTTTTGTCTTTCACTAATGCCAAGAAGATCGGGAAAGTACGTAGATTCCTGTGCAAGCATAGCAGTACATGACGGGTATTCTTTTACGGATAACTTACAATAACGAATTTTGTCTTTTAGCTCATTTATGCCAAGAAGATTGAGATAAGTAGATTCCCGGGCAACACCGGATAATCAGCACGGAGAATCATAAAATAATTAAGATATACATTTATAATTATTTTTCATTTTACTTATTCAACTAGTCATAAAATGTACATTAATTTTCGTCTGTCAGCTCATTTATGCCTGAAGATCGGGATGAGTAAATTCCCGGACAATGCCGGGTAAACAGCACGGGATATCTAAAAATAATTACGATATAAATGTTTCCCTTCACGTATTGAACTAAACATAAAAGCACATTAATTTTCATTTATTTGGGCGTAGCAGTACACGCAGGCATTAGCTAGTAAATATAAACGAGAGAATATACAGAAATAAATGTAATTGGTTTGTACATGTACAAAAATATATAATAATCGTTTATCATAACAGATGCTTCATTACAAAACATCAAGGCTGAAGAAATGTAGGAAGACCAAAACGACGTTTGAAGGAAGACAAGTAGCATATTGTGCATCGGGGAGCGGAACGGACCAACAGGCCCATACCTTGAAGATGATAATGATAATGTTTCTACTTCTTCTTCTTCATTTCCATCTCTTAGTTTAACCTCTCGCCTTATGCAAAATTTTACATACCAACTCCGATCGGGTTTACAGTAATACGACCAGACGGGAGAGGAATTTTAAATGTTTGGATCACACACACACCATTATCAATACAATAACATGGAACGTCTCCCCAAAATGAGTGATCAGCTCAATCCAGAGCAACCTCTGAGACAACACAACATTAAGACGAAGCATACTATTCCCTCACACAACCATTCTAAATATGGCGAATGAAAGTATGATGATGCAGATGATGTTTGAGGACTATTCGGGCCTAAAGTTACCTGACATTAGTCTTAAAAGTGAGGGGGGAAAAACCCAAAAAGTCACCCAAGAAATTTGTCCCGACCGGAGATGAATCTGGGGCTGCTGTATACGAGGCAAGGACGTTACCCCCGAAATCACAGAGGGTGAGCAGTTATCTTTCAAAGTTTGAAATTAAAACTACTACGTAACCCTTAAATTGGCAATATGTCCTACAGGATATAACAATTTATTTTATTTTTTTAATATTTTAAATAAAACAGAAGAAAATAAACGAATAGAAATAATGTATCCACGTAGACTTTCACGGCCGGAGTTGCTATGATGATCTTGATGAAGATTTTCGGGCTGTTGGCCGTGGTCGTGAGGCTTGTAGTTCCCCGACATTTCGCCAGAGACTGCGTCTGGCCTCCTCAAGGGTTGTCTCAGGCCAGAGGCAGTCTCTGGCGAAACGTCGGGTAACTGCAAGCCTCACGACCACGGCCTACAGCCCGAAAATCTTCATCAAGATCAGAATAGAAATAACTTAAACGTGCGTTGAACTACACATTATACCTAATAATAACAGTTATGGTTGATTTCGTTTTCACTGCGGTCCGCCACATTAAAATAACTGACCCGAGGAATTAGTGTCTTGCCAATTTAAACGTCAATTTTTTTTTTTTTTTTTTTTGCTTATATGATTTGTGTCTTACGTGTCCCTCGCTGTAGCTGAGAGGTTTAAGGCATTATATCTTGGTACAAAGACTTGTGCTGGTTCGAGTCCCTATGAGGGAAGAAATTCTCATGGAATTTCGGCAGTGTGGGATCGGTATCCCAGCAACATGATGAATTTGGGTAGCTATAACGAGTAGAGGCTCAAAGCTGAGTAAATCAGCTATAGCGGCTAGGGGATCCGATTTGCTGATCACTTATCACATCTATACTGACTAGATGATCGTCTGTATTTGTCATTAACACAAGTGGGTGTGAGGCTGGCAGACCAAAGTTATTTCAGGCCTCTCGCTCCATGGAGTTTTTAGTAGTTTTTATATTAAATATAGAATCCATGGACAGGAAATACAGCAAGCTATCACTATTCAACTTGGACAAAATAGTCAACACTTTTTGTTTAGTATCACCAAAATAAAATAATGAGATTCCACTACAAGTCTTAGGAGGCCTTTGGAGTAATGTGACATTCAGGTTCTCGTTTGTTTAGACCAGGCGTGTCAATAAGAAGTAGAAGGGAGAAAAGCACATTTCCCCGTTTCTACACTAAGTGACGTCACAGTGTGGTGACATACGCTGCACTGTACAGGATAGTGACGGATTTTAATTCAAGTTGTTTTACCATAAAAATGATAAAAAAACACGGTAACTAGCTCTAGCAGACTTCTGTGTGGAGGAAGAGGAATTATTTGACTCCGTGGGATTCAGTCCATTAAATAATGTTTTTTAATTATTCATACCGCTGCGCTGTTGACGGGATCACCCTATATAATAATAATAATAATAATAATAATAATAATAATAATAATAATAATAATAATAATAATAATAATAATAATAATAATAATTAATAAAATTTAAGTTAAAGAGCTAGATGGATGCAGTATTACTTCATATTATAAGTACATGTTTCTATGATATTTCACAAATTGTCATCAAGAAAATCAAGAAAAGAGAAAATTCGGAACCAGAAAATTGGAGACATAATAAACGTTAAACATAATATTATATAACTAATAGAAGAACGAAGATCGAAATGGTATGGGCAACTGAAGAGGATAGAGAATAATAGAATCCCAAGAATTATGCTGGATTGGAATGCTGAAGGTAGGAGGAGGAGAAGGGGGAAACCCAGGGGACAGTGGATGGATGAAGTAAGATGAAACATGATCAGCAGAGACCTCGAAGTAAAAATGCTGAGGATAGAAATCTGTGGCGGAGCAAAATACATTTGGGCTGAAGGGTAACTACTGTAATGTATAGAAAATCCAAAATAAAAATTTTACAAATTATAAAGAAATTACCTGTTAAGACTATACTTTCATATTTCTTTAGATTTATTTTGTGGAAGTATCATCTAATATTAAAATGGATATGTGACGACAGGAATGATTACAAATTTAACAATATGGTTATCCATTATATATTTTTTTTTAAATATTATTTTTCCGATTCTTAATGCAAAATACATGAAGCCTTGTGGTGGTCTGCCACAGATCACTATTTTGTTTTGAGCGACTACCTTCTCCTGACATCCATAAACTTTATGGAAAGAGTAAACTACCTGTTAAGGTGAGGTGACAAGATGACAGCGGGTTGTTAGCCCTGCATTATTCTCTTCTTTACTCCCAGAACCTGCCTGATAGTCATTTTCATTACAGACTGTGTCAGCCTCAGAGCCTGGTTCCCCCAGAGGCTTTACCCAATTTTAGAATTTACCCTATCGAGATCAAACTCCCGATCATCTGCCTTGCAGCGTATTGACTTAACCAACTACGCCCCGAATTTATCATCAGTTGAGAAATTTGGTCTACCTGTGACGTGTTCGTTCGATATCGTACTGAGTAAGAATCTTATACGGGAACTGTGTCCCATGGACAATGTGTTGAAACAAACTCCAGTCAAAACCGTAAACGTAGAGCATTTCCAAGTGTATCCAAAGTTTGCATAATTTTCTTCCGAACGCCTAAAACATATGCAACTATCCAGTCATACACTTCCTCGTACTGCTACAGTCTCACTGCATTACAATTAGTAAGTAAGTCCATCCATAGTAATTCTGCCCGAGGCAGGTCTTTCACTGCAATCATAGAATTTTCACGCTATGCTTTGCGGCTTTACTAGGGAATTATAGGTGTGGTAGTTTCTCGTTGCTTTCCACACCGGTGAAGAATGGTGATGGTAATGATAAGGATGATGATGATGGCCGGATGATTTTCGAGGACAGTTGGGCCCTAAGCTTCCTGACATTTGTCTTACAGGTGAGGAAAACCCACGAAAAATCCTCACCCAGGAGCCTGTCCCGACCGGGAATCGAACCCAGGCCCGCTGCGTGACAAGGCAGCACGCTATCTCGATACCACAGCGGTGGACAATATGTATGTAAGGAATGGAATTTATTGCCTTTTTTTCAAAAGAAAGGAAGTACATTTGCAATTACATTGCGCACGGGCCTGCTTGGCTAGAATTTGTATATTAGTACTTTCTTCATTTCTGCAGACTTTCGTCATGCATTTACACTCATTTCCGCTTTCAGATATACAGCTATCGCACATGAAATAACATTCACATACAGTGTCTCAAAAACATTTAAATATTATAGAGATGAATATTTTCGCCGGCGAGATTTTCATCGACAACTTTAGGTGATTTTCATTGTATTTAAAATTATTATTTTTTTTTATCTCACGAGTGTTGAATGTGCATAACATATGCAAATTAAATGGAAGATAGCAGAGACAAAGTGTCAACCAAATTAATACTATTTTCATTTATCTTACTACCCTTATTATTATCAATATTCAATATATTTCCAATCACAATCAATAACAGATTTTCTATTAATCAATAACATAATTCCCTAATTAAATTAATATAGGAGATTTTAATTACTTCGTATATACAGATTATTAATAAAAATTGAATGTAGGATTAATTTCATTTGAATTTCTTATGGGGACGAAGAAGAAAAGGGAATTTAAGCTCTCTTTGTTATTGTTGCTAATACAACATTAAACTGATTAATTCCAAATCTAAATTTAAATAAATAAATGTCCGATTTTCGAGAGGACTTGCTTACAGTTGCATTCACATTAAAATGTTTTATACTTCCCGTTGATGTCTGTGAAGGTTTTCATGTACCAACGGCATGCATAACAAACCATGAAGAAACGTTTGATCTACATAGCATAATCTCGTTTCAAGAGTTTTCCCCCCTTTTTCTTTTTTAAGTTATATATATTTATAAACTTATCAGATTCTCTGCACATGAGATACATTGTAAACAAACATACCACAAACTACTAGATATCACCAATGGAACTACAAACCGTACATTCACCCCAGCACATAATTAATATGCAAATTAGAACAGACAAGCAAGCACACAACATCACAGCATTACAGCAAAATATAACTTATTAACTGCTGTCCTCGAACCGAATTACGATGGAAGTACTCCCTGTTTTTTTTTTTTTTTTTTTTTTTTTCTTCTCCACATTGAGAGCTATGTTCGAGAAGCCTACAATTCAAGAGTTTGTGCTTACCAGAATGCGTTGAAATTGAATAACCCTATCACATGTTCTGCAATGACGTCAACCGTCCGACAGAATTATTCATGAAATCTAACCTGACGCGTAAATACCAGGCGATCTTCAACAAATTCGCAACCTTTGAATCCTCACAATTTGCGTCCCGAAAAATTCATAAGTACAACATTGCGGTTTAATTCATAAGTACAACATTGCGGCAGGTGTATGTTTCAACACGCATACAAAGTTTAAAGGTGATTCCATTTTTCATGGTAGACAGTTCCCTTGTCAGAGGGACTTAAGTTCGAGTTCTGTTCTATTGGGAAGGAGTGTTGTTTTCATTAAATACAAATAATTCTTATTGTGTATAGAAACAATAGCATACTACTCGTTTATAATAATTATAATATTAAGTTATTATTATATATTATTATTATTATTATTATTATTATTATTATTATTATTATTATTATTATTATTATTATTATTATTATTATTATTATTGTTATTGTTTCAAAACATATGTTCTACAAGTTATTGAGGAAAGAAGACTGAAATGGTCTGACCCATAAAGAGCATGTCAGGTGACAGAATGCCTAAGATTATATTAAATTTTAAAGCAGAGGGCAAGAGAAGAAAGGGGAGACCGAAATAACAATGGTTTCACGGAGTGCATAGGAGTATGGTACCGAGAGGATTAACAGAGAGTGATGCAGGGAATAGGAATTTGTGGAGATGTAAAATTTGCAATAGGTTTTAGAAAACTATCTTATTGTAGATAAATTCCTAATAAAGATTATTATTATCATTATTATTAGTATTACCATTATTATTATTATATTGTTAATGCTATTATTAAGATATAGTATGAATTTGATTCCATGCATGATCGGAATGGTTTCTATTTCGTGAAAACGCCCCTTTCAAGTACAATAGACCTCACAACTTACGTCTCTCCGAGTTCATTTCTCAGTATGATATTAAACGCTTACGTCACAGGAAAATCAAAATGTGATGCAAAAAGGTAATTATTTTCTCTACTTTGATTAGAAATATCTTGCCGTAAATTTACGTAATTGAAGTGTACGAGTTACTTACTTTCTTTCCACTTTACCTTAGTTCAACCTGTCCATTTGTAGATACTTCTACATGTTCCATGTCACCTTGACCTTACAGAGATACGACCTGTCGGTAGAGGATTTTAAACTGTAGATCACACACATACGTTTTGTCTACAAAGGACACGAAGGTCCTCCCTAGATGAGAGATCAGATCACTGATAGGCACCTCCGAAACAACACGAATATTTAAGACAAACCATTCACTTTCAGCCTCGGTGGTCTAGTGGTTATTTTCCGTACCTCTAGTTTCGAGAGTCGCGGGTCCAAACCCGGCCGTGGTCTATGGATTTTTATGATGGAAAAATCCAAGAGACAAGTCCTCCGGAAGGAACTTTAAGCCGTGGGTCACAAGTCTGATTTTTTTTTTCCGGCTCGTAAAAGAAACTTAATCGATCGTCCCCATCCAAATAATACATTAGTTGATATCTCTGAGGCCATACGTCATTCATTATCTGAAGAGAAATAAGAATAAGAAAGCCTGGTTAATAAATTCAAGCTAGGGAGCACCCATGTTTCACGCGGGACGTGCGGAACTAGAATACGATACTACTAAGAGAAAACTACCTTACTCATATATTCATGCTATGCCCACTATGCGATGACCATGAAAACTGGCAGCATATTATAGCATTCTGTAGAGAGACAGAACAACTTAGATTACAGATGCTGCCGGAGAGATTTCTCAAGTCGGATCGAGGGAGAGTGGCGTGTTGGGATCTTTTAGGACGGATCGAGAGTGAATCAAAAACATGCAAATTTTTGGGTACAGTAAGAAAATTGAGATATAACAAAATTGTAGATTAAGGATATATGTATTAACAATAAGAAGAATCTCAATATGGTATTTGTTTTCGATCTTTAATCATGATAGTGCACTTAATGTCTGCAGGGACGGGGGGAGGGGGGTATGAGCGTGGGGTGTGTATATGTGTGGGGGTGTGTGGGTGTATGTGTGTGTGCTTTTTTTTTTCTAATTTGTTTTCTAGCATTTTTTTTTAATATTAATGTACGGAATGTGGATGAATGTAGATATGTATTATTTTGATTTAGTGCAGACATAGATTTTACTTATATGTAGCCTGTTATTGTTGTTTGATACAGGTGTATTTGTAGGTATTTGTTTATATTATTAGTTTTATTTTTTTATTCATGGAAAAATAATGCACGTACGGCCAAGCAGGCCCGTGCGCAATGTAAATGCATATGTATTTTCTTTATTCTGAAAAAAAAGGCAATAAATTCCATATTCTATTCTATTCTATATTCATGCAGAACTAGCGGACCCGGCAAACGTTGTCTTGCCCGAACGTTCAATTCTCGTGTCATGGCCGGACGATAAAAATGTGTTACTTTTTTACCATAAAATTCACTAATTAATAAGTTCGCAAGTAAAATTCTCAGTGCCATCTATTGTGCCTCAAGAAGCGTGCATTATGACGTCACATTGCTGTCGCGCGGAATATGTCGATAATGCAGATGACTATATATCTGACATAAAAAATCCTCTTACTCGATCGCAGCGCCATCCACCGGGTCTAATTGTGAATCTAAATCATCCAGGGACCCACTCAAACACACACACAAAATGTCATGAAAATCGGTCCAGTCGTTTAGTCAGTTTATAATTTCGGATTTCAAGTAAACTTGCACTTTTACTATAATTGTCTGATTTCGCTGACTTTTGGATAACATATACCTCGGTTTATTTTAATAGGATATATTGAGTTTCGTTGTGAAACATCGAAAATTGTGAACGCTAGAGCGATTTTTAAATTCCCACTTCAGGTGAAATCCTACGCCTAATGGTTTTAGAGGATTAAATTGTAAATCTAAGTCATCCATGGACCCACTCAAACACACACAAAAAATTCATAAAAATCTGTCCAGTCGTAAAGGCATTTTTTTTTAATTTCGGATTTGAAGTAAATTCCCACTTCTAACGGTCGGATTTCGCTGATTTTTGGAAAACACATACCTCGTTTTTTTAAATAGGATATTCCGAGTTTTGTTGCGAAACATAAAAAATTTCGATCGTTAGAGCGATTTTTAAATTTTCGTTTCGGGTGAACTCCTACAACTAATGGTTTTAGAACATTATAGATAACGACTGAACACTCGTCGCATCTGAAAACCGGTATAAACATATTTTCACGAAGATCGGTTGAACGGTTTGTAAAGGACAGGCGTACATACATTAATTTTTATACACGTAGATAAGGTGAATATTAAATGGATTTTTGTGATGGCCAGAGCGTGTGCCGAGATTATTTGAGCTTTTAAGTTTCCTGACGTTTGTTTTAGAGATGAGAAAAAAATCCAGAATTGAATCTCGCTCAGGAAACATTTTCCGACCGGGGATCAAACCCGGGCTCGCTTTGTCTATAGCAACGACGTTACCACTAGACTATAACTGTGGACCGTATGAGTTATTAACTAACTAACTCACTAGCATTATCGAATCCGTAGGTTCATGGCCGCGCGGACAGAAGCCCTCCATACATCCCTATCCTGAAGTAATGTTTCCAATCATCCTTGTATAATCTACCTCCCTCAAATCATAGTCCCACCTCATTCTTGGTCTACCAACTGAGCGTTTTCCCTCTGGTTCTCCTACAAGAAGCTTCCAAACTACGTACAAATATAAATTATACAACCAATATACGGTATTCCCTCGTAAAAATGAATAAATTAATCAATATTACTTTTTTCAGTCATTGAAATATTTAACTAAAAAATAAATTCAAAGCAAAAAATGTATCCCCACGAGAAAATAAACAAAACCCAGTTTCGCCTCAGTTAATGATCTGAAAATATTTAAATAATGGAAAGGCTGGGCAGCTTCTGTTTATATTTGAAGTATTCAAACATTTAAAAAGTTTACTTTTGAAACACACAATATTGAAACATACAGTGAACAGTGTAAATACATATTCGGTAGAGGCCTCCTGTTCGACGTTTTGTGGAATGTAGCTAAGAGAGTGTGGGAGTTGAGTAATCAATCATAAATTGGCTGCTTTATGAATAAATATCTCAGGTTCAAATTTATAATTATTGAAAAATACAAAAGAAAATCAATATAACAGAGTACTTGACATTTTCCAAATTCCTTATCTTAACGTTTTATATCCAAGTAATTCCATCAAAAAGTATATTTCTCTCTTAATTAGCATTAAAATTTAAAGTATTTTTATAATATTGAAAAATATAACTAACACTTACAAACATTTATTAAATAGGATAAAAATAGAGGTCAGGACAATAAATCTTGTTTCTCTTGTGAGTGAGTTTTTAAATATTATAAATAACATACATAAATGAAGCGTTTAAGATAAAATAATGACTTCTTACAATAAAGATTTGTCGGGCGATCTGGTAATAAATTAAATGTATATTTTCGCCTGTTATTGGAAACCAGATATGTACTTTATATAAAAATATATAAAAATACAGGCAAAGGTGTTCGACAAGGATGTGGACTATCTCCACTCTTATTTAATATATATATTAACAGAATAGTGCAAGAATGGAAACAAACAGTAAACAGTGGAATTTCAATAACTAGGAATAAAATAATTCAAACAATATTATATGCTGATGATCAAATAATATTATCAGGATTCCGAAGATAGCTTACAAATAGCAGCATATCAATTATTCAAAATTGCCAGCAAATATAATATGAAAATTTCCACATCAAAATCCAAAACAATGGCAATGTGTGGAAAAAACATACAACGGGTGAAAATTGAGATTGATGGAAAAATTATAGAACAAGTGTCAGATTTCTCTTACTTAGGAAGTGTATTTGCAGAGTATAAGAGTGACATTGATTCAAAATTACAAAAATATATAAAATGAATGGGGTAATACGAAGACATTTTGGTAAACAGATGAGGACAGAGACAAAACTAAGATTACATAACGTCACATCAAAAGCTGCTCTAAAATATGGAAGTGAAATTTGGATTTTAAATAAAAGAAACTCTCATAAACTTCAAGTAAGCCAAATGCGCTTCTTACGATCATTGTTAGGAGTTAATAGACTGGATCACCAAAGGAACACTACTATCAGAGGAAAACTTGGAGTAGCAAGTTTAAATGAAGATATCCAAAGATACCAACAAGAATGGAAAAATCATCTGAGAAGAATGGCAAGAAATAGACTTCCAAAATTGGCATTCCAATATACCCCAACTGGACATAGGGACCAAGGAAGACCAAAACATCGGTGGAAAGATCAAGACCATCTTCGCTAGGTTTACCGTACAGGCCACATGGCCTAAAACGAATTTGTTCATGATGATGATGATGATATAAAAATATTGCATAAGTATTACAAATATTATTAGTAAAGTTAGAAAAGAATCATTATTAAAGTTTTACAAAGTGATGGCTTGACCAGTTTTACTATATGGATGTGAGAAGTGGGTTTAAGGAAAAAAGATGAGAAAAAAAAGTAGCTGCTGAAATGAGGTTACTAAGGTTAGTATCTGGCTATACATTATTTGATAAAATGAGAAGTGAAGACATTAGATCTGAAGTAAAAATGCACAATATTATAGACATAATAAGAAGACATAAAGTTAATTGGAGAGAGCATAAACAGCATATGCCAGAAACGTCAATTGTACTGAGCAACAATTTTTTTTTGTCTCAGAAGAAAAATATGTGATTCTGATAGTATTTTTTCTCCTGAATTCAAATATGATATCGGGGTTTCTCTATCACATAAGGTTTCCGAGAGACAGGAATTTATAATTTCAAACACTTTAATATTTTCCACTTTCATAACTACACAATATTCGAACATTCGGACTCACCTAGAAAGTACGAAATTACGATTTTCTGCTACATTTCGCCAGTGGAGCATCCCTCTTGCTGACCCAACAATAATCGGCCAGCATAATAGGATTCCATTTGCCTTGACATCTCTTTTCCATAGCTGAAATCTCCTGATGAAAGTGTTCCCCGTGCTCATCGCTCACTGCGCCAAGATTTTCCGGGAAGAAATCTAGGTTTATTAAAAAAATAATTATTTAAATCCATTAATTGAAATTGAAATAAAAAATGTGGGTGATGGAGAAATTCCGAATACATATTTGAAAACACGATAAAAAACTGCATTAAGTACAACTATTGGTACTCATGAGGCAAAAATCATGTTGACCAGTGTTACCAGAACAATACACACCTACGATCCTCGCGGAAGCAGTAACCCAGGAAGACCTACAAAAAGATGGGAGACCAGTTTTGATTGGAGTTGGAACGGACCTTATGACCCACTTCATAATGTAGAAGATGATGATTAATATATTATAAAAATTAGAAGTTTCGTATATGTATGACTGAAATAGCATTCGTTAATTACCGGTAATTAAAAAAAAAATTACCGAAAAAAAAAGTATTTTTTTTATTTCACGATAATGTGTGCGTTTTCATTCTTTAAAAGCAAAGACTTTTTTTTACATTTTAAAAGATTTAAATCCTTGCATTCATAGAGCATACGAAATGAAGTTTAGGTAGGGACATTTCAATGGAATGTCCCATTATATATAGGGCCTATATACTAGCGGACCGCCAGACGTTGTCCTGCCCGAACGTTCAATTCTCATCAAAAGGACGAACGGTAAAAATATTACCATACAATTCACTAATTAAGACGTAATTAAATAAGTTCGCAAGAAAATTCCTCACTGCCATCTGTTGTGCCTCAAGACGCTTGCATGATTACGTCATATTTTTATCATGGAATATATTGATAATGCAGATGACTACACGTCTGATAAAAAATCATAACCTGATCGCAGCGCCACCTACCGAATCCAAGTGAATCTAAACCATCCAGGGAACCACTCAAACACACAAACACAAATTTCTTCAAAATAGGTCCAGTCGTTTAGGTAGCTTTTAATTTCGGGTTTTAAAAAAAATTCACTTCTAAATGTCGGATTTCGCTCATTTTTGGGCAATAACTACCGCGATTTATTTTAGTACGAAATATTGATTTTTGTTGTAAAACATGAAAAAATCTGACCGCTGGAGCGATTTTTAAATGTTCACTTCAAGTGAACTCCTACACCTAATGGTTTTAGAGGGTCCAATTGTTAATCTAAACCATCGAGGGACCCAATCAGACACATCCAAAAATGTTCATCAAAATCGACCTAGTCTAGTCGTTTAGGAGGAGTTCAGTGACAAACACACACGTACAGAGGAATTGTATATATATATATATGGCCCGGCGAACGTCGTATCGCCTTTAAATATTTTTACGTTAATTTTTTCCGATGTTTTAATAGTTATCTGCTATTCGGGGCGGAAACAAATCCAACAAATCAAAGATCATAAAAATCGGTCCAGCCGTTCTTGAGTTATAAATATTGTAACTAATCTGACTTTGTTATATATATATATATAGAAGTCCCGGCCACGCGTTGCTGTGGCTAAGGTATACGTTAAATTATGTTGTAGTAAACTAAGTGAGAAATCTAAACCAGAAAGTTTTTGTTTTACACAATTTATTAGTTCTGGTACGTTAACTACACCCGGTATAAATATGGGTGCTGGATTATGTAGAAGTGGTTTTGTTGATTGAGATGCATTTATGTTGTCTGCATTCTCAGTATCATCCGTAAGTTTATCATAATGATTATAGGCCTATATATTTATTGATGGAATATTTTGAGGAGGCTTGCTGATTTCATTATATTTTCGTTTTTTTTTTTTCTACGAACTTGTTGGCAGTTTGGATTCTTCATCATCATCAAGAAATCTCTGTATAGTAATATCATCTTGTGATGTATTATAGTCATCTTGTTTTTCATTAAATTGAGGCATGGAGATTGTTTATGTAATATTAGGCATATTATTATAACTAACAGACTTACTTACAGTTCTGTTATTCCGTTCCTTAGGACTTTCATATGTCTTTAAATTGACATTCTTCTTAAATGTAAGATTTATGTCACATAGGCCTATACGAATTTGCGGAAATTCACTTGATATCTTATCATTCATGGTCTCTAGAAACTGATTCGCCATATTGTTCAATGTCCCTTTCTCGGTCCAGTTAAATTTAAATTAAGTTGCTGTCTTTCAGCCAGATTACTTAAAACTAATACTTACACACGAAATTAATATTATTATCAATATATTGAAAATAAAATAAACACAAACACATTTAAATTATGAAATAATCAATATTTGTAATTCAATTGAAATTCGTGTTGCAACAAAAAGCACAGCCACCTGGTTAAATAATAAACCAATTACCTTTCACACGTCTATCTGTTAGAATCGTATGGAACTCACAGATAATTATAACTCTTTATTAAATAATAAACAAATAATTTGCAATAAAAATAATGCGACTATAAATTCAGTTATAAACTACCCTAAGTCTCAAGTTGGAGTAAACTGCACACAGTGTGCAAAATTTTATTAAAATCGGTTCAGTTGTTTAGGATTCCATCGCGGACAAACAACGTGACACGTAATTTTTATATATTAAGATTTTATATACAATGTTTTAAGTCTTATTTAGAAAGATTTTAGACCTTAGAAACTTGACTTACTTAAAATTTGAGTTAAAATAATTTTATTTAATTCTTATTTTCAGACGCTTTAACCCTTAAGTTCATTTCAAGAGTATAACATTTAGCTGTAACCAATATGCCGAGAATTTCTATTGCAGAATTGTTCATGTGTTTTCTATAGACCATTAATTTATTTGTAATATTAAATTGAAATTGTGATTTTAATTAAATGGATCCTAGCAATAAAATTTCAACTCAGGATTTTCATTGATGTCTGAATAAATCACAGACTAAACCTCAAATTCGTTACCACCGCGTTAGAACCTGAGACTAATATGAATCTCTAAACCTACCAATCGTGCTATCTCGATCGATCTTTCACTTACTTGCAAACTATTTAGCTTCTAGATTTCGGTATCAGTAAAAGAAGTGGTATTAGTAGTAGTCGTAATAGTACTACCAGTAGCAGTAGTAGCAATAACAATAGTAACAGTAGGGTGCACGCCGTAGCGTAATTGGTTAAGGCAATACGCTACAAGCCGGAAGGTTAAGGGTTCGAGTTCCGCTGGAGTCAGGATTTTTAAACTGACCCAAACCTTCTAGTGGTCCTGCGGTCGACTCAGTCTCTGACGGAAATGAGAACCAGATGCTTGTTCTGGTAGTAAAGGCGGCCGTCGCACAGGGCTGATCAACCCGGCTGACTTCAAGTGCTGATTAGTTAGAAAAAATGTGAGCCTTAACCCCTACTACCCCGCGGGTTTCCTAAGGCTGTAGTGGGATCACTTTACCTTTTTTTATAGTATAGTAAGTTATAAGTATTATAATGTCGGCATCAGCAGTACTAACAATAGTAGTAATGTACCGAAATCATATTTTCGTAACAACTACGTCATCGTGTCTTCCCTCTACAGTATCTTATAGAACAGTGCCAAATTCCTGCCTTCGTTGTCCTCCCTCCTACGTACCCCCCTTCCTTCTTTATGCGCTGCGTGTGACTGCGCATCTTCTCCTCGTTACCCAAAGCCTCAAATAACCTGGGCAAGTTAGTATCAGCGTCATCATCAACTTGGAATCGTCGTGGTCAGGTCGACGGTAGCTCGAGGGAGCTCTTTGGTTTCATCAGTCCCATAAGCCAGGGTAGGGCTACCAGGACTGTGAACTCTAGCCCTTGGCTGGACTGGATTGTGTGTGTGTGTGTGTGTGTGTGTGTGTGTGTGTGTGTGTGTGTGTGTGTATATATATTATTATCATTATTGACTTTTGAATCACTGATGACCAATTTATATTATTTCATTCATAACTTTTCTTTCAATGGTCAAGAAGAATATAAAATTTTGTTATATTATTTGTATTTCAATTATCTGACTCATGATGCTTATTAAAAGTTACATTTTTTAGTTAAAGTATGTTTACTAATTGTGTAGCTAGTCATGTTTCGTACCGACATATATTCTAAAGCTTTCTCAAGCCAAATTATTCCCCTTTTTTTCTTCTAGCTTCCATGATTATAATACTGTTTAGCATAGAGTACCATATGTTAAATAATTTACAAAGGAAAGGTGGATTAATCTTTGCCTTCTATGGGCCCGGGCAAAGGAATATTGAGATAGTCACTCAAAACTTTCAAACTCAAAGTAATCAAAAAGGTAGGATCACGCGGTGCAGTAATAATAATATTTAATTTAACCACACTCTTTAGAGTTCAATTAAAACTGCACGCGAAACGAGAAACAAATTTTCCTCAGAGGTTGTTTTACTGTCGAAAGTCTACGACACGGGATCCACGGCTTTAAACCTCACCTTCGAAGCTAGCTGTATTAACGATTTTTACGACCCGAAAATATTTATTCACTCAGCCCGGATTTGATACCGCAAACGTTGCTAGCAAATGCAGCATTGTGACCAGCAACCAACCGGAATCGACGATATTTAGTAATATCGAATTATGTTAACCCTTAAATTAGCAACATATTTTATAGGATATATAAATTAGTTTGACATATTTAATATTTTTAATAAAACGGAAGAAAACCGTTATGATATTTAGCTTGGAAAAGTTTGTTCCTTTATCTTTGAATTATTTGTTATTTTATGGGGTTTAAACTGTATTTAATCTCGCTTATTATTCAGTGAACATATTTAAATAGTCATTGAGGAAAAAAATCACTTAAATGTATGTCGAATTACACAATATAACTAATAATAGCAGTTATATAAGATTTAATTTTCGATGCGGTCCGCCATATTTAAATAATACGAAAAATTAGTGTTATGATAATTTAAGGCTTAAATAATTCGATACTTCAAACCTGATTCTAGAGAAAATAAAAGAGGGAATGATTGGCTGACGCCTATAATGTAGGCACACCAGCTGCCCTGGGATAGCATCTGGGTTTATTCTCTCCCACATAGAATAATGTTGCCCTGGTTACGTGCTGCGATATTGTGGCTATTTTATTGCTACCTGTGTGCATGAATATAATGGCTTCTATTTCATGCATTGTTTTATTACCAACAAAATAGTGTATATTTGTCCTAAATTTGTTTTCACGCTCGGTTGAAATGCTTTATATACCCTTATTTCAATTGTATTACATAATTCCATTGTGGTCCAGGTAACTCAAGCGACAAAAGCCTCTGATCGAGCTGCACGGTGCGAGTTCGATCCCGGGAAGGCAGCTGGTGGAACTTTTTCTTCACTCGTTTGCGCCATGAGCATTCTATAAAATGAGAACCGGGAAATTTCTTGAGGTAAAGTAGGCCTATCTATTTTTCACACCGTCAGATACAATCGTTCAAGGCCCCCATGATTCTTCACAGTCTGTTGACGGTATTACTTAATTTTTTAAGACCAAAAAGAGGTGAACAGACAGGCAAATGGATAAGACTGCATAAGAGTCAGATACACGATCTTTGTAAAAAAAAACATATATATTAAGAAGAAATAAATCTCGTAGACGGCAATGGACAAGGCATATGGCACGAATGAGGAATATAAAAGGGGCATGGAAGCTTCTTGCAGGAAAACCAGGGAAAACGTCTAGTTGGTATACCAATAATGAGGTGGCAGAATAACATTTTCCATGATTTGGGGAAAGTAGTGCCGATTGTCCAGAAAAAGTGGGAGCCTTAACCTCCCACTACCCCAAGGGCCTCCCGAGGCCTGTAGTGGGATTACTTTACTTACTTTACTTAGATTATACAAGGGAAGATTGGAAAACTTTATTTTAGGATAGGATCGTGCAGAGAGCTTATATTCGCGTGACCACGTGTTCGGTAGTGCCAGTGAATTAGTTACATTATCTATTTACTTTTAAAGGCAAGTCTATTATATTACATTACTGCCCGCCCCTTCTGTCAGGTTCCAAGGTCCCGGGTTCAAATCCACCCTGGGTCGATAGCTTTCTAAGGGAGCAAAAATCGAGTATCGCTTGTTTCGGAAGGGAAGCAAAGCTCTGGATCACAACTAATCATTACACATTACCTTTAAGCCTGAAATAAGGGGCCTCTGAACAAAATTTATCGACCCTTGCACTCTCATATTTGAAATTCGAAATTAGTTCCCCGAGTTGTTAAAGAGCGTCGTTAGAAATAACGTTCCTACCTATATCGAAATAAATTAAATTATACTAATTTTGCTTCATATCATCATTGCATTGTAACTATATTTGAGTAGTCTATAGCAATAAATAAATATTGATAAGTTTTAATAATAATTTAAACTTAAAATAATGTTAAAAATTTAAAATTAAAACATCAAGTGGAATCTTTGAATGCAGGCTTTCACGGCCGGTAATCATAATGTTGTGTGATTCCGGGTTCTGTGGCCGTGGTCCATAGTTGGTGTTGATACCAGACGTTTCACCCTCAACTGCGGAGGGCATCTTCAGTGGCGAGTGCTTCTAGGCGTGTTTCCTGGTCGGAAGATCTACTTAGAGTGAGCTCTGCTGACGTTGTGGACGTTGTATTGATACTAGTGGTGGGAGCAGGGTGAGTGAGCGTGGCTCTTGCTGATTGGCTAATGGTCGTCTCCTTGTTGTCCCTAGTGTTGATGCATTTATTTTCTAGTGTATGGTACCAGGCCTTAGGCAATTTGATACCTTCCTCTTTTCTGTTAATATTTTCTTTATGCTTGTATATTTCTATAGCCTCTCGGTATAATCTAGGGAAATAGTAGGAAGTTGTGGCTAAAACTTGTGTATCATCGAATAGAATCTGGTGTCCATTCATAATGGCATGTTCTGCTACAGCCGATTTATCCATTTCTCCTTGTCTGCAGTTTCTTTTATGTTCAGATAAACGGGTGGCTATACTTCTTTTCGTGGTCCCTATGTATGGTTTACCACACGAACAAGGAAGTCGATATACGCCGCAAGTGGAGAGAGGTGGCCGAGGATCCTTAGCTGAGCGAAGGCAGTCTTCTATTTTTCTTGTAGGTCTGTAAACTGTTTTTATGTTGTATTTTCGTAGGAGTTTTCCGATACGATCTGTGACTCTTTGTACATATGGTAAGTAGGCTATGCTGGTTGAGGGCGTGTTATCCATTCTGACGTGCTGTCTTCGTGGATGTATGGTTTGTCTTATTTCCTTGGATGTGTAGCCATTTTTCTGGAAACAATTGAACAGATGGTGTTGTTCTTGTTTAAGGTGTTGTGGTTGGCATAACTTAGTCGCTCTGTCGAACAGTGTCTTAATGACACCTCGCTTTTGTCTTGGATGGTGGTTAGAGTCTTTGTGCAGATATCGGTCTGTGTGTGTAGGTTTTCTGTAAACTGTATGTTGAATTTCCCCATTGCCAGTCCTTATTATTTGAACATCCAGGAAAGGAAGTCTTCCATTATCTTCTTTTTCCATAGTGAACTGTATTTTGTTGTGTCTGCTGTTAAGGTGTTGAAGGAAACGTTCCAATTCTTCACTGCCATGTCTCCATACTACGAATGTGTCATCAACATAGCGAAACCAATGTTCTGGAGACTTGGGAGCTGTTTTTAGTGCTTCTGTTTCGAATTTCTCCATGAAAAAGTTCGCTACTACTGGGCTTAGAGGACTGCCCATGGCTACTCTCGTCGGTCTGTTCATAGTAGCTGTTGTTCCATTGGAAGTAAGTAGTAGTTAGTACATGCCTGAATAAATTGGATATTTCTTCTGTGAAAATCTGTCTAATGTAGTCCATGGTCTCATTTACTGGCACCATGGTGAAAAGGGAAACCACATCGAAGCTAACCAGTATATCTTGAGATGTTACGTTTATATTCCGTAGTCTCTCAATGAAATGTGTCGAGTCTCTGATGTAGCTGTCCGTTTTTCCAAGGAGTGGTTTCAGAAGTCCTGTAAGATGCTTTGCCAGTAAGTAGGTCGGGGAACCGATGGCACTGACAATTGGCCGGAGTGGAATGTTGTTCTTATGTATTTTTGGAAGGCCTCCAAGACTCTATGGCCTTCCAAAAATACATAAGAACAACATTCCACTCCGGTCAATTGTCAGTGCCATCGGTTCCCCGACCTACTTACTGGCAAAGCATCTTACAGGACTTCTGAAACCACTCCTTGGAAAAACGGACAGCTACATCAGAGACTCGACACATTTCATTGAGAGACTACGGAATATAAACGTAACATCTCAAGATATACTGGTTAGCTTCGATGTGGTTTCCCTTTTCACCATGGTGCCAGTAAATGAGACCATGGACTACATTAGACAGATTTTCACAGAAGAAATATCCAATTTATTCAGGCATGTACTAACTACTACTTACTTCCAATGGAACAACACTACTATGAACAGACCGACGGAGTAGCCATGGGCAGTCCTCTAAGCCCAGTAGTAGCGAACTTTTTCATGGAGAAATTCGAAACAGAAGCACTAAAAACAGCTCCCAAGTCTCCAGAACATTGGTTTCGCTATGTTGATGACACATTCGTAGTATGGAGACATGGCAGTGAAGAATTGGAACGTTTCCTTCAACACCTTAACAGCAGACACAACAAAATACAGTTCACTATGGAAAAAGAAGATAATGGAAGACTTCCTTTCCTGGATGTTCAAATAATAAGGACTGGCAATGGGGAAATTCAACATACAGTTTACAGAAAACCTACACACACAGACCGATATCTGCACAAAGACTCTAACCACCATCCAAGACAAAAGCGAGGTGTCATTAAGACACTGTTCGACAGAGCGACTAAGTTATGCCAACCACAACACTTAAACAAGAACAACACCATCTGTTCAATTGTTTCCAGAAAAATGGCTACACATCCAAGGAAATAAGACAAACCATACATCCACGAAGACAGCACGTCAGAATGGATAACACGCCCTCAACCAGCATAGCCTACTTACCATATGTACAAAGAGTCACAGATCGTATCGGAAAACTCCTACGAAAATACAACATAAAAACAGTTTACAGACCTACAAGAAAAATAGAAGACTGCCTTCGCTCAGCTAAGGATCCTCGGCCACCTCTCTCCACTTGCGGCGTATATCGACTTCCTTGTTCGTGTGGTAAACCATACATAGGGACCACGAAAAGAAGTATAGCCACCCGTTTATCTGAACATAAAAGAAACTGCAGACAAGGAGAAATGGATAAATCGGCTGTAGCAGAACATGCCATTATGAATGGACACCAGATTCTATTCGATGATACACAAGTTTTAGCCACAACTTCCTACTATTTCCCTAGATTATACCGAGAGGCTATAGAAATATACAAGCATAAAGAAAATATTAACAGAAAAGAGGAAGGTATCAAATTGCCTAAGGCCTGGTACCATACACTAGAAAATAAATGCATCAACACTAGGGACAACAAGGAGACGACCATTAGCCAATCAGCAAGAGCCACGCTCACTCACCCTGCTCCCACCACTAGTATCAATACAACGTCCACAACGTCAGCAGAGCTCACTCTAAGTAGATCTTCCGACCAGGAAACACGCCTAGAAGCACTCGCCACTGAAGATGCCCTCCGCAGTTGAGGGTGAAACGTCTGGTATCAACACCAACTATGGACCACGGCCACAGAACCCGGAATCACACAACATTATCAAGTGGAATCCTCACGTCCTTACAAAAGAAAATCATTCAGTCACTTCTTTACCATATTTAGGCACACGACATTTTGACCATCCGCTGTACAATGGAGTGAAACGAAGCCAATATATGAAAAGAAGACGAATAAGATCATGAAATTGTAAGAAAAATAATGAATTCCCATAATATATTTTACTTTTACCATTTTTTTTGTTTAATGCCACCAGGTTGTCTTTTATGGCATTTCTGGCTTTCTTCACTAGAATTGGCAGAATTGTAATCCATTTCTTAGGTTGGGGCACCTGGAAGGCGCAGTTACGTTACCCCGATGGTATGATGGGTGATAAATGATAATGAAGCGCCAGTAGAGTTCTTAACCTAAACTTAACCTAAATTCCAGACCATGGGCAACCGCAGGAATAATTCTGTTTATAGAAAAAATCCTATGGTTTGAACGGGAATCGAACCCGGGACCTCATGAACAGTAGTCAGGAACGCTGACTACTAGCCCATGAGACTGATCTCTTGTGCCATTTATAGAAATCCTTGAAGAGAATTGGGTGGAAAATGAATTTTATCTGAATTTCTATAAGAGTTATAAATGGAACATCTGTTAGACTAATTTGTATGCGTCAGACTGATTTAAAATCTTTAATCCATGTTATTTATAGGCATATGTGTTCCCTCAGTGAACAGGCATATTCGCTAATTTAAATAATTTTACCGTAAAATAATTTTAAAATTCCTAATAAAAGAGAACTTCATGATAATTATGAATTTTTATTGGCACGTAAGTCTGATTTATTGGCTAACACTATGAAATTGGGGCTGGAAGTAAATATCAATAAAACTAGATATATGGTCACATATAAATACATTACATAATGAAAATGGACAGCTAATGACAAATGAGGCAAATTTAGAGGAAATGGCTGAATTCAAATACCTAGGAACAATAATTATAAATAGGAATGAGATGCAAAAAGAAATTAAACATACGCTCAATTCTGGAAACGCGTTCTATTATGCATTACTGGGACTCTTGACGTCCCAACTCCTTTCAAAAAAGTTAAACTGAAAATATGTAAAAGTGTTATTCTACCAGTTATATTATATGGATGCGAAACATGGACTCTTACTTAAAGGGAGGAAAAGCGAATACGAGTACTTGAGAATAAAGTTCTTAGGAACATTTTTGGACCAAAGAGAGATGAACAGACAGGTGAATGGAGAATACTACCTAACGGTGAACTACATGGTCTTTATAGAAAGCCAGAAATAATAAGAACAGTTCAGTCCCGTAGAATGCGATGGGCAGGACTTGTGGCAGGAATGGGGAATGAAAGACGTGCATGGAAGCTTCTTGTAGGAAAACCAGAGGGAAAACGTCCAGTTCGTAGACCAAGAATGAGATAGGAAAATAACATTAATCAAGATTTGAGAGAAGTAGATTGTACAGGGGATGATTGGAAAACATTACCTCAGGATAGGGACGAACGAAGAGCTTATGTTCGCGCGGCCCAGAACCTATGGGTTCGATAGCACCAATGAGTTAGTTATGTAAGTCTGATTTTTTTCAGATGTCGAGAAACCTAATTTTATTCGTAATAGATTTCTTCAGTTTTCAAGGTAATTGTTAGGCAAGAAATTTCAGTAATCCATTCCTTAACAATATTAAACATTTCATAATTCATTAAACTCAATATCATTTGCATTTATAGAAGGAATACAGTCAACAACAGACATAGAATAGTTTAGCGCCTATTAGTATACTAGTGTCCACTCTATTGGTTTTATAATTTTTATATACCGTACGTAAAACTGATGTCAACTGTCGGTTTACTTTACCGCAATAGCCCTAATAGAATTTAGCGCTGGATTTGCAAACAGAAACGATTTAATGCTACAAGCTCAATGCCTTATTGTAAGGCATTTTTACATAATTTAATTAATTGTAAATAAATTTCTAACTATAGAAACACGTATTATAATAGGAAGAAGCGCGCACAAATGTGCATTAGATTATATCTCTGCTGTAAGCCAGCACCAATTTTGTTCTCTTTAAACAGACATTGAAATGATATCTTGCACATGGTCTATCACAGATCATGTCCATTGTCGGATCATGATAGTTTGAAATTTTGCAGACTTTGTGGTGATATTCATGCACTGCCAGTCTTATTATTGCATTGCGTATCTTGTTGTTTGGTCCAGTCCAGTCTCGATTGATCATGTATTATGTCATCCAGATCATCCTGACGTTATTAATGACATAATCGTTGGGAACAAAATTAATGCGAAATTTGGTAACAAATTTTCGATCTTTCATATATCGTAATGCCAAGACCGTAAAGCAACACTGATTAATCATGGAGTGAGCCGTGGGTTTACACTCGAAAATAATGGATGTAATATGACCAAATAGGGATGTTGAAAGTATCAAGACAGATTATGTCTATTCTACACTACTAGCAATCTGTTGATCTTGGAACAAAGACTTATCACTGACAAATTACTAACTTTGTCACTACTTCTTGTTTAACTCCGATTACTTATTGTGATATTTACATGTTTACGAAACTTCGTTCCACTCTTTGTCATATTCTTACCTCCTCTGTGTGTTGTAATCAATAATAGTGTAACACCGTAACGTACATATGCTACACAAAAATGACAATATAGGGTTAGGGTGAGTATTTTCGTTAATTTTTTTGTATTTAAGATTAATATGGGTTATTATATTAGATTTTAGCGTATTTCCGTAAGTTGGTTATCCTGTAGTACCCATATTTATGTATAAGGCCGAGCCATCTTGCAACTTTACGTACGGTTATATGGTGTTCCTTACGTTTTTTTTTCTATCTCAAATTCTCATTCAGTTTTTAAAGTATTTTGCATAATTTCTTCAGACATAAACCCTTATGTGTGTGCGTGTGCGCGTGCGAGTGTGTGTGCTTGAGGATGTGTGAGTGTGTATGTGTGTATGAGTGTGTATGTGTGTATGAGTGTGTATGATACTTTGTTTTCTCCATTATTACGAGATATAGCGAGAACTAAGTCCTCATTGCCACCTGGTAGCTGGCTACTATAACAAATAAGCAAATTAAAGAGAATATTTTTACTTTATAGCAGTAACGCATTTAACTACAAGCCAAGAGGTTCAAGAAATGCAGGAAGCCCAATGAAAAGATGGACAGAACAACTATGAGGCGGAACAGGCAATTTGTTTAGCCCGTGAAGTGAAGAAGAAGAAGCAGTGACACTTTATCGATATTATAATTAAATATTTGACATTGAGCAATGCTTAATATCACATGATAAAAAATAAATGCCTGGACGGGATTTGAACCCGGATCTCTGGATTGGTACTACAGCGTACTATCCATTACACAACCGGGCAAATCCAATACAAACATTTACTTTTCTTATATATATATATATATATATATATATATATTCTACATTATTACGAGATGTAGCAGAACTCGGTCTTCACTGCCACCTGGTAGCTAGCTACTATAACAAGTAAGCAAATTAAAGAGAATAGTTTTACTTATTTATATATTTTACTTATTTACTTATTACTTATATATATATATATATATATATATATATCTACAAGGTAGTTATTCCCATACTGTTATAATTAATTTGTGAGTTTTTTTTGCCATTTTTATTTGGATTGTTGTATGCTGTAATTAAAAATTAAGTACATTTAAATTGGAATAAAAAGTTAGATTTTACATTTTATCTATACTTTTAATACTATTTCACTATTAAAATTACATCCCTTGATGAATTCTTCAAATGAATCTGTAATATCAATTTAAGTGTTCTGAAAATGAATAATAGTACGCTACTATCAAAGCCAGAATCTAGGATTTCTAGTTCTTTAATTATATTTTACAGATTTATAATTTCCTGTACAATTTTTTATATATAAAACATTTTTCTTACTGGGGAAGTTTCTTATACAACTCAGTAAATTTCGTTTAAAGAAAATGGAACCAGTATAAAATGTCAGTGAACTCTCGTCTGCAGAAGGTCGTTAAGTTTTTCACCTGTGATTAGCTGTGGAAAGGTGCTTGCAATATTTGGTGGTGTTTCAGAGCACTTAGGTAATTGCCTTCTCGGGTTATCTCACGAAAAAGCTTTTTGAAAGCTACCTAAAGGTAAATAAACACTTTTCTTCTACTTCTCTTAAATCTACCATCCTAACCTTTCTCTGCTTAATTTTTGGCATTAACGTAATTACAAACTTAATATAAAAATTAATATAAAATTATAGAATATTCACCTGAAAGGTCCGTCTCCTCAACTTAATTATCATTTAACTGTAGCGCTTTCGGGACTTGTCCCATCATCGGCAGGATTCAAAACTGGTGTTTCACTGAAGATCTGGTAGAGGGGGTTGCATGTATTTGGTTCGTTTTCGTTTATCAGGCTGTCGTTGTGAGCTGCTTTCATGATTTCCATCTCTTCGAGTACGAGATAAATGATAATTAAGTTGAAGAGACGGACCTTTCAGGTGAATATTCTATAATTTTATATTAATTTTGAATAAACCTCAACGGAACACATCATGAATCTTATAAAAGTTAAACTTAATATAATTGTTAAACTTACACTTCTATAAATAACATACAATATTTTAAATTACTCTTAAAAATACGTCCTTTTAATAGCCTTGCCTGCTGGATTTTCCGTAGTTTTCCCCTTTTCCATCCATCCCCATCATCATCATAAACGTATTATTAATATTGGTAATTATTATTATTATTATTATTATTATCATTATCATTATCATTATCATTATTGTATCATTATTATTATTAACATATATTTTATTATCATTAATTATTATTATCATTATTATTATTATCATTATTATTATTATCATGATTATTATTATCATTATATTATTATCATTATTATTATGATCATTATTATTATTATCATTATTATTATTATCATTATCATTATCATTATCATTATATTATCATATATTATTATTATCATTATATTATTATTATTATAGTATTATTATTATTATTATTATTATTATTATTATTATTATTATTATTATTATTATTATTATTATGGGGTCTCACAGTAAATTTACAACAAAAACAGAATATTTGGCAATAAATAGCAATGAAAGATATAATATAATATTGGAAGAAGGGATTCAAATAAAGCAAGTGAAACAAACTACATATTTGGGAATAATTATGGATAACATTGAAGGTATAGACAAAGAAAACAAAGCATAGAATTTAATTGAGTAGCAAAATGATATCATCGTTAAATTCCATATGGTGGGATAAGCATATTTGGAAAGACACAAAAAATATATTGGTAAAACATTGGCGGAATCTGTGCGCAATGTATGGAAGTGAGGTATGGACAATCAATAAGTACTACTAGAATAGACTAATAGCTCTAGAAATGGATTATTTACGCAGAAGTCAAAATTAGAACATGTCACAAATAATAAATTAGAAACATAATGGAAGCAGAAGAAAGCATAATTGAAAGAATTGAGAAGGAATTAAAGTGGTTAGGACATATTTTAAGAATGGAAGATGAGCGATGGCCGAAGCAACTATATCAATGGCAACCGACCAGAAAGAAGAAAAGAGGGAGACGGCAGCAGCTGTAAAAACCCGAAGATAGATAGATTTTAATATTATTATATTATTATTATTATTATTATTATTATTATTATTATTATTATTATTATTATTATTATTAATTGAAATTTTATTTTATGGAGGGGCTTTCTCCAAAACAAATATTAGGAAAAAAAATATGATACATAAGAATTTAAAGACTTATATCAAATGATAAGAAAATACCTGTAAAGACGATTTATTAAAACAAGAAAGCACTTCATTATTAATATTATTATAAAGATTATTCTTTAAGATGAGAAGTGGGTTTTAATGATTTTCACAATTTTGTTATTATTATTATTATTATTATTATTATTATTATTATTATTATTATTATTATTATTATTATTATTATTATTATTATTATTATTATTATTATTAGCTATCATTGTAATTATTGTTATAAATAATCCAAGATGTTTATGTTTATTCTTACTACTCACAAACATATAGGTCTTCGTTGAAGAAAGTCACATAACTATAAAATTACCATCGCATCATCATCATCAACAAGGATTATGCCCAATGGCCTGTTCCGATCTCATTGTAGGTCGAATTTGTCCTTCCATCTCTTCAATGGACTTCCCAACAATCTTCTCCCTTTTGGTTTATAAGTATACATTCTTCTTGGTATGCGCTATTCATTCATTCGTAATACGTGCTGAAGGTAAGCATTTTGATAGTATTTTATTCTTTCACAGAGATTAAATGTATTAAGTAAGTGCCTATTGTCTAGAAAAAGTGGGAGCCCTAACCTCCTACTACCCCAAGGGCCTCCGGGTCTGTTGTGGGATCACTTTACTCTAAGTCAAGATGGATACAACATGTTCATCGAATGGAAGATCACAGAATACCCAAACTAATGTTAAGATATCAACCTGCAGGAAGAAGAAGACCAGGACGTCCACTCAAAAGACTTCTGGATGGTGTTTCTCTTGAGGCCGAAACAGGTCAACAAATGGCCTAAATTCGTGAATGTACTATGATGATGATGAAGTTCTGTTCTTATATCTTAGTTTTTCTTTTTATCGGTCCTTTGGTATCCTGCCATTGCTCTCAACATCTTCATTTCTGCAGCCTGAATTCAATAAACGTATTCTTCTTTAATTTGTACATTCTCTTCTGTTCCCTTTTTGAAATATCGGAACAGTTATTGCGTCCTTCCATTCGTTCGGAACAGAACCCATTTTCCAGCAAAGGTTTATAAATTCAAGAAACTTAACAATAAATGTAATCGATGCACATTTGAATAATTCTATGTTTAATATATCTGCTCCAGGCGATTTCTTGTTTTCAAAAGGTTGCATTGTTAACATTAGCTCTTCAAACCTAATACTATCCACATTTGGGTCATTTTCTCTTTAGGCTATTGTTTGTTCTTCTACGTTTGTCCACAACGATGTATAATGTTGTTCCCATTGTGTAAGAGGTATGGGTTGGAACCGTATGGTGGCCCTTTGGTCGTTTTTATTTATATGTTTAATTACTTTATATGCTATAACCTTGGTTTTCGCTATGGACAACATCAGGGTGTCTCTGAAATTGGACACATATCTGTCGCCAATGCTCTCTCTTTAGTCTACGAAGTTTCGCCTTTTTAACATAAGCTGATTTTCGTTTATATTCAGTATTGATCGTCTGTAGATCTGCTCGGTAGAAATTTAAGATATGGTGATGTCTTGTTTCTTGTCCTTGGGGTATTTTTTCCGCTATGTCCTTTCAGTCCAAATCTCTATTCCCCTTTTCGTATAATTCGTCCTGTCCCTCCTTGTTCCCGTAGATTATCTTATGCTACTTTATGTAAAATATTGTTCAAATGTTTCCCCACATTAAAATGTATATTGTTTCAATTACCATCGCATTAATAAGAAATGCAAGCCGATTTTTATAAATAAATATTCATTTAAGACAAAATATTACATTTATGAAAGCAGATATCTTCAATGAAATTTTAATAGAAAATAATTTGCAAGGATAGATATATTTGCATAAACGTTACTAAGAATTTGTTTTTATGCCAGTAGATAGATAAAGCATTAACTTTCAAATTAATATTCAAAGCAGTGTTATTAACTATACCACAAGTAAACATAGAATATTTTATTTTATTTAAAATTGTACAAAGTTTGCATCACAATTCTTGTTTTGATTATAATCAAAAAACTGCACAGTAAATATGTTCATATTTGGATTAATTTTATGGAACATCTCTCATTTCTGATCTAGTGTAATATTCCAGTATCTTCAAGATGGCATTGTGGGAGACGGTTCATTTCATAGGCCAGAGAATTGCTTTCTCTCTCTGCGTAATATCTCCCTACACACGTCTGACTTGGTTTCTAGAAGGGGAAAATTAAGTCGGTACTGCAGTGTCTTTATCTAGTGCACCAAAATATATAGCTAAGAAGAAAAAGATGTTGGTTAAGAAACCCTCCTCTCGGTTTGATGTGTCCCAGAAAACGTATTCACATGTCTTAGATTAGCCCCGTTCCTTTCAACCCTTCTCTACTTATCCCACCCACTCTCTGTTTCCAACTCTTCTTAAGACAGTGCTAAATTTCAGCCCTGTGAAACCTCCTTCCAAACCACCGGAAGGACTGCTGTACCGTGAAATTGAAATTTGCACCTCCCTAAACCTTACCCTCTTACCCACTCTATTGCCACAATGACATGCTTATGATATTGTTAGTTGTTACAGTAATTCTGCTGTCAACTTGTAAGATTATGTCCCAATTACAAACTAACGTCTATCCAGTGTAACTTGCAACTACGATGTACAGTAAGCAACTGACAGCATTCTCTTCTCTGATATTGACTGGGAATCAAAGTCCCTTATAAAAATAATTTCAATAATTATTATTAACTATAGTGGGCTGTGAAGATAGGAAAAATAATTACAAATAGGAATGAGATGCACAAAGAAATTAAACAGTCTCAATTCTGGAAATGCATATTATTGTGCTATACAGGGACCCTTGTCTACCCAACTCCTTAAAAAAAAGTTAAACTGAAAATGTATAAAACTGTTACTATTATATAGATGCGAAACATTGACTCTTACTTTAAGAGAGGAAAGAAGATTACAAGTATTTGAGAATAAAGCTCTTAGCAAAAGTCTTATACCATAGAGAGATGAACAGACAGCTTAACAGTGGGCTATATGGTCTTTATAGGAAGCCAGATATAATAAAAACAGTTAAGTCTCGTAGACTGCGATGGGCAGAGCATATGGCACGAATGGGAAATGAAAGAGGTGCGTAGAAGCTTCTTGTGGGAAAACTATAGGAAATGCGCTCAGTTGGTAGACCAATAATGAGGTGGGAGAATAATATTAATCATGATCTGAGTGAGATAGATTGTACAGGAGATTATTTGAAGACTTTATCTCAGAATAGGGATGTATGGGAGGTTATGTCCGCGCAGCCATGAGCCTACGGGTTCGACAGTGTCAGTGAGTTAGCGAGTTAGTTAGTTGGCTGTGAAGAGGTTAAAAATGGCGATATGCTGACAACATGTCACTCGCTGACATCTGTAGAGAAATTATCGTAACTAAATTAATTTGGTTTTTTAAACTCCCGCTATGGAACACCCATATCCCATTGAGAATGTATTATTTATTATGTAAGATAAGAAATCGGTACCTCCATGTAGCTATGCGATTGTCAGAAGTTTATTTTTAAAAAATAATCATACTGATTTGTTAATGATTACAGAGCGTCTGGGTTAAGCAATCAGATAGCCAACGAGATATAAGGTCAGCACTGAGTGGTTTCGCAGGTGAAAACAGGGGTTGATAAAGTGTTCATGAGAATATAATGAATACTGAATCAAATAGTGTAAACTATTTTATATTCTTTGATTCAGTATAAGTTGTATTATTTCTAGTTTGTGTTCAATAGTTTCATAAAATCTACCAAAGAAGTTCACCGAGCGTACGAATTTCAATAATGAACCGTAGACTTTGTCCACTCATAGTTGTGTTATGCGGGATTTATATAAAAAGTGTGAACCCCTGTATATTTTTTGAAAGGCAAAACACTGACCAAGAAAATAATAATAATAATAATAATAATAATAATAATAATAATAATATTACTATTATTAATAATAATAATAATAATAATAATAATAATAATAATATTATTATTATTATTATTAATAATTATAATAATAATAATAATTATAATAATAATAATATTATATTAATAATAATAATTATAATAATAATATTTAATAATAATTAATAATAATAATAATAATATTATTAATAATAATTATAATAATAATAATATTATTATTATTATTATTATCCATCCATCCATAGTAATTCTGCCGGAAGGCAGGTCCTTCACTGCAATCATAGCATTTTCATGCTATGCTTGCAGCTTCACTAGGAAATTGTAGGTGTGGTAGCTTCCCGTTGATTTCCACACCGGTAAAGGACGATGGTGATGATGATGATAAGGATGATGATGATGATGATGATGATGATGGTCATATGATTTCGGGGACCGTTTGGGCCTTAACGTTTTCCTGACATTTGTCATACAGGTGAGGAAACCCCGATAAAAACCTCAACCAACTGCCCCGACCGGGGATCGAACCCGGGCCCGCTGCTTGACAAGGCAGCAGGCTACCTCGAGACCACAGCGGTGGACATAATAATAATAATAATAATAATAATAATAATAATAATAATAATAACAATAATAATAATAATAATAAATAATAAAAGTCACTAAAAGACAATAACAAAGATTGGAAGCAGCTGAGATGAGATTTTTAAGAAATATAGCAGGACATACTCTGCTGGATAAGAAAAGGAATGAAGTTATAAGAAATAAACTAAATATTTTCAAACTTACAGACCGAATAATTAAATATAGGAACGACTGGAATGAACATACTGATAGAATGCCAGAAGAAAGATTTCCAAAATTATTGCTAAATTATAAACCGCATGGAAAGAGAAATGTTGGACGCCCATACAGAAGATGGACTGAACAATTTTAACAATTCCAGCTTTCATGAAACCGGAACGAGCCAACAGGCTTAATCCCTGGATGAATAATAATAATAATAATAATAATAATAATAATAATAATAATAATAATAATAATAATAATAATAATAATAATAATTGCTGCATTTCATAAGTCAAATCTTAACAGTTTATGTTTGAGAAACACGAATGTGCCTATGAAAAACTGTCTTAGCTCTAGCTTCTGTGATATACAGTAGTTGGAAGTATTTCATTTCAACGGGTTAAGAGAAATCTATACATTTTAATTTCATAACCCAATAACATTGAAAGTCCATTTGAAATGTTTTAAAGATAGATTCTAAGAGTTTTGATCAGTTTGAATGACATGTCTGCCGCGCTCATCTTTAAGTTACAATGCAACCGGAGGAGTCGCGCCTAGGAAATTCCACCTTTAATGTGACGTCAAATGCATCACAATTAGATCATACCTCTCACAGTGCAATACTGACAAACGTTTATTATTTTCCCATAAATAAATTGACAGATAACGATCTAGAATATTACTACGTATAAAATACACATAAATCCAAGAAGAACATATTCCCGTATCAACATAAATTAGCAGTAACTTTAGATTAGCCTTTGAAAGATAACTTAAAATAAAATGCATTACACAAAACAATGATAACATATTTGTCATAAGTTTTTGTTAGGACTATTTAACGAATAAAATTAAGCTGTTTACTCACAAATCATTATTTAACTATAGTTATTTTTAAACATTTATATATTTAATGTAAACGGCGATGTTTGAAAACAAATGAGAAAGATTGGTACGCTTTATTTGCTTCTTTTGTTCATCACTTCAAGCAGATAACATCATTTATTGCCAAAGGATCACAATATTGTAAGAATGCACCCTAGAGGAGAAATTTATAACCAACATTATAGATATGAATTAATTTCTGATGTCCTATGATGTAAATATCTCAATTATATTTTTCTGCGACGTCATTTCCTGGAAAAAATTAGTTTAAGAAAGTGCAAACAGTGGTTTCTTTTTTTACGGTATAATCAATGCTACAAATGTTTTTATATTATCTTCCGCATGTGCTATCTGCTGACATTCATGCACTACATATATAATCTGGTAGCCGTATTTCTTGGAGGGTCAGTCACTGCAAAATAATGCTATGACCTATTTAGAATGTTAAAAAGGAGGAACTTTCTTTAATATGTTAAACTTCGGTTGATAAATTCGAGGCGAAACACGACTGTGATTGGTTGTAAATAAAAAATCATTGAAATGTGGTTGGTCATTGACTCCCATTTGGGGCACGAGTTAAATAGTCAAAATAAACCTAGCAGTCACATTAATTAAGTTTATGGTCCTAATTTCTCGTGGCAGTTATTTAAAAGAGTCGGAACGAAGTGAAAAGTAAAATCATGTATCTGTTAATTACTGTATGTTGTGTAATTCAATACAAATTTAAGTAATTTATACTCATTCTTTTTTACATTGCCATAAGTAATGCCATGAGTAATTTCCAAATTATCGATAAATTCGCGACTCACAAAGTGAGGAGTGAATTTATCTAGAGAATTTGGAAATCAAGAGTGGCATTTGTTAGGACTATTTAACGAATAAAATTAAGCTGTTTACTCACAAATCATTATTTAATATAGTTATTTTAAAATATTTATATATTTAAAGTAAACGGCGATGTTTGAAGACAAATGAGAAAAGATCGGTACGCTTCATTTGCTTCTTTTGTTCGTCACTGCAAGCAGATCATATCATTTATTGCCAAAGGAACGCAATATTGTAAGAATGCACTCTAGTGGAGAAAAAATGAAACATCAAACTGTATATTATTTCATTTCTGATGTCCTATGATGTAAATATGACCATTACATTTTTCTGGAAAAAAATACATTTAAGAAAGTGCAAACAGTGGTTTCTTTGTTTGGTGGTATAATCAATTACTACAAATATTTTTATATTAACTCCCGTATGCGGTATGTGTTTACAATCATGCACTATATATACAATCTGGTAGCCGTATTTCTTGGTGAGTCAGTCACTGCAAAATAATGCTATGACCTATTCAGAATGTTAAAAAAGGAGATGCTTTCTTTATTATGATAAACTTTAGTTGGTAAATTCTAGGCGAAACACGACTGTGATTGGTTGTAAATAAAAAATCATTGTATCGTGATTGGCCATTGGCTCCCATTTAGGGCATGAGTTAAATAGTCTTATTAAATACATTTTAGCTTGTAGGATACATTGCCAAATTAATAATTATACTATGAGTTCACTTTTTTTTTTTTGGCGGCATGCTTTCGCTAAAATTGTTCGCCATACTGATGAATGATGATAAATCACAAAATTATCATATGATTTCGGGGATTAACTTTCCTGTGTTGACTCAGATCCTCTGTCCTGCCTGCAGTGCACTGTGTAAAACGGAGATTTGCCTGTTAATCATAATATTTTTAGTTCGTATGAAGTTAGCTGTATCAAAACGTCTTCCGCGTGCCGTATGTGAGAGTGAACAAGAAAATGGTTTGGGTATAGCGTCATGGGAGAAAGATAGCGAGTGAGAGAATATTTGACAACGTTTTGTTCTTCTCACCAGCTGTGAGCAGAAACTTCACTCAGTTTATTGTATCTCATGCGCTATTGTTAAACATGCTGTGGCTGCAATACTGATATAATTCAAACTAAAAATTCATTGAGGTAAGTAGTCACAAGGTAAAATATTAAAAGAGATACCTGACAGGTGCCGTCGTCCTCAACTAGGTTAAATGTTCTTAGAAGTTTTAAAAAATGATTAGATTTAGATTAGATTAGATTTATTTAGCCTGGTGGAGTTAAGTCCACATGACCTTCTCTTCCACTCACCAGGACAAACATATATTACATCAGAATATAGCAATCTCAATTAACTCTAATATTAAATGCTAAGTAAAAATTTGATCAAAAAGGTAATATGTAATATATTACGATCTATGACGCAACCAGTTAATGTTAGTTAAAATTAAGCCTAAAACTAATAATAAAATGTATACAAGCAAGACATTTTAATTGTCACTGTCTAGTGTATATAAAAAACGAAGGAAAATAATGAGATATAGAAAACTAAGTTTACGATTATACAATATTTAAAACAAAACTAATGAAAATATTTGTTATTCTTAATATTATTTTCATAAATAATTAAATTTATTAATTGTTAAAAGAATATTATCAGTGAGATGTATAAGTTAGTTTTTTGTTATTAAATAATTCTTTAGTTTGTTTTTTAAGGATGTTATAGTTTGACAGTCTCTGACATAGGGCGGAGGGGAATTCCATGTTTTTTGGTAAGAGCGACCGTAAAAGATAATGAATAATATACAGTGTGATGAGGAGGGATATAAAGGACAATGTGCTGATGGGCTCGAGTGTCAAGATTATGTGTGGTATCCTATAGAGAAATACGGCACCTGGCATGTATCTATTTTAATATTTTACTTTGTGTTATTGTGGAAAGTTTTGTATATAGGCCCTAAGTAACTAAAATTGTAAAAAAAAAACAAAAGTACTTACTATTTCATGCAGGGTACAAAAATCAAGATGTAGTGAAGTCTTTACCTGAAATAAGAAAATACATTTATATTACAAATCTAATACATAAAAATGAATGTTTGTTTGTTTGATCGTACTTTATGCGCGGCCATACCGTTGATCCAATTGTGATGGGGCTTTTTAAAAAATGTTCAGGAGATTCCGGGGATGAACATATGCTATAAGAGACTTGTGATACTCAAATCTTACACCCTTAAAAATCGCCCTTTGTACTGAAAAACGTGAAAAGGTAGCTCCTTGGACGCTTAAATGGCTTACGCTGTCTAAACCATAACAAGTACACAAAATTAATGTACACAGAATTGAATATCTCAAAACGCTCTACAAAAAAGGCCACGACAGCATATGTTTATCTCTTGCGGATAACTCACAATAACAATTTTTGTCTTTCATTGATACCAAGAAGATCGAGACAAGTACGTAGATTCCTGTGCAAGCATAGCAGCACAAGGCGGGTATTCTTTTATGGATAACTCACAATAACAAAATTTGCCTTTTAGGCTGATTCATGCCAAGAAGATCGAGATAAGTAGATTCCCGGGCAACACAGGGTAATCAGCAGGGGAATTAACTAACTAAATCACTGGCACTATCGAACCCGTAGGTTCATGGCCGCGCCGACATCACCTCTCCAACCTCTCCATACATCCCTATCCTGAGCCAATGTTTTCCAATCATCTCCTGTATAATCTACTTCCCTCAAATCATAGTTAATGTTATTCTCCCACCTCATTCTTGGTCTACCAACTGGGCGTTTTCCCTCTGGTTTTCCTACAAGAAGTTTCTATGCACGTCTTTCATTCCCCATTCGTGCCACATGTCCTGCCCATCGCAGTCTACGAGACTTAACTGTCCTCATTATATCTGGCTTCCTATAAAGACCATGTAATTGTTAAGCAGTCTTCTCCATTCATCTGTCTGTTCATCTCTCTTTGGTCCAAAAATGATCCTAAGAACTTCATTCTAAAATACTGGTAATCTCCTTTCCTCCCTTAAAGTAACGAGGAATCTTAAAATAATTATCATATACAATAATAATTATTTATTTTACTTATTCAACTAACCATAAGAAGTACATTAATTTTTGTCTTTCAGCTCATTTATGCCAAGAAGATCGGGATGAGTAAATTCCCGGACAACGCCAGATAAACAGCACGGGATATCTAGAAATAATTACGATATAAAGGCCATAGCCGGCTAAGTTAGGGGTGAGCGACCCTCATGCGCATTCATTCCAAATTTTGGCCAAAAGTAGCGTCTGATGGGTTACAAACTCACCCCAAATTTCAACTTTGTAGCTGCACTAGGAACCAAGATTAAAATACAACTAGTATTATTGGTGAAGATTTATTTTCTCAGGATCTGCTGGACCGATTTTTATGAAAAAAAAAAAGCTTGTAAATAACCCTTATCTAACAGTTACATAATTCGTAAGTTATTTATTTTATTGCATATAGGGCCTAAATACGAATCGTGAGTACAAGCTAGAATATTTTAAACCACTGGAATTAATGTAGAGGAATTAGAGTTAAAATTTATAGCACACAGAGCTCCGACCTCCCCTAGAATTCAATCTCGGTGAAGCTGACATTGCTACTGCTTTGCTTGAATAAATCAGTTCGATAGTACAGTAAGTTAAAAATATAATATATATTGAGAAACATGTTGAATGACACGAAAGTTGGCCTTATATATATACTTAAGCTTTATATACTGTATATATAAGCACAAAACAAACGAATGGTCCAAATCATAAAATTTGTTTAATTTTTGTACGAGGAAGATTGCGTTGGATTATTTAACCTTCTATCGTGAAACTTCGTATGCATTAAGGTTTAAAATATGCATCTTCAACATTTTAACATATAGTGATAACCTAATAACGGTAAATTCCTATCAAACAATGGTGGTAACACATGAGCTAATAGCCACATACTATTTATGAAAGACAGACAGTTCTTAAGTGTTAGCCTATTTCATTTTATATTTCTTTTAATTTATGAAGAAACATGCATCGGTTTCTACATATAACATCATCATCAACAACAACAACAAGGATTATGCCCAATGGCCTGTTCCGACTCATTGTAGGTCGAATTTGTCCTTCCATCTCTTCAATGCTCTTCCCAACATTCTTCTCCCTTTTGGTTTATAATTGTACATTCTTCTTGGTATGCGCTGTTCATTCATTCGTAATACGTTCTGAAGATAAGCATTTTGATAATATTTTATTCTTTCACAGAGATTAGATATATTAAGTTCTGTTCTTACATCTTCGTTTTTCTTTTTATCGGACTTTTGGTATCCTGCTATTGATCTCAACATCTTCATTTCAGCAGCCTCTATTTGTTTACTATCTGCCTTCATTAATGTCCAGGTTTCACATCCATAGATAAGTGATGGAACTGCCAATACTTTGCAAAACTTCAAAAATAGTTTATTTTCTAGTCTTATTCAATGAAGTGCGTTTAATTGTGCCACATATATAATTGAATCGTTGTACGAGGGCTGATCGGAAAGTAACGCACAATAATTTTTTTAAAAAGTTTAATAGTAAAAAAAAAGGAAAAAAATCACAAATGAACTTACATCTTTTACCTACTTTTCGACATAGTCACCAACTTTCTCAACACATTTTTCCCATCGTGTTACCAGTTTCAATATGCCCTGTTCGTAGAAGTCCGTTTGGTTGGAATGTAGACATCTGTGCACTGCTGATTTCACTTCCACATCTGTCTCAAAGCGTTTGCCGGCCAGGAATTTCTTCATGGGACCAAACAGATGAAAGTCCGATGGTGCAAGATCCGGACTGTATGGTGGATGCTGGAGCACCTCCCAACCAAATTCGGCGATTTTCTGACGAACGACAGCAGCAACATGGGGGCGAGCATTGTCATGAAGAAGTTTAACGTTAATGTTGTGACGTTTGTCACGAATGGCACGACGCAACTTCACCAAAGTTTTAATGTAGGCCGCAGCATTCACAGTGGTCCCCTGTTCAGCAAAGTCCACCAATAAAACACCATGCATATCCCAGAACACTGTCACAAGCACTTTCCTGGCAGATTGAGTCACTCTGAATTTTTTCTTTACTGGGGAACCAGCATGTTTCCACTCCATTGATGCCTGCTTTGTTTCGGGCGTGTAGTGGTACGCCCACGACTCATCACCTGTGACGATTCCTTCCAGAAAGTCATGTCCTTGTGCGGTGTACCGCGTTAAGTGGTCCAAGCTTGCCATCATTCGCTGGCCCTTGTGGTCGTCTGTCAGGTTCTTAGGCACCCAGCGAGCACTAACTTTACGGAATTTCAAATTTTTCATTAACAATATCGTACACCGCACCATAGGAAATGTTGAACTTCTGCGATAAGGCTCGCAGTCGCTGCACACGCCGGTCGTTCAGAATTGCCGCCTCAATGCCTCTGACATTCTGCGGGATTGCTGCTGTTGTCGGCTGGCCGGAGCGTGGCGAATCACTAAGGTTCACGCGTCCCTCTTGGAAGAATGTGCACCACCTGGAGACATTGCTACGGTCCATACAATCATCCCCATACACGCCACGCATGTCCCTGTGAATTTCACTGGGTTTATGCCCTTTGGCCCACAAAAATAGAACAACACTTCTCTGTTCCTCACAGGTGGACGACTGTAGCATGCGCGCCATCTTTGTTGCATAGTTCAAGCTTCTCTCGCAAGAGGTGCACCTGAGAAAAAAATATGATCTGTAGTGAAAACTTCAAACTATATCTCTGTGAAATTTCAACATTCTAGCTGCAATACCAAGGCAGAAAAAATTTATTGTGCATTACTTTCCGATCCGCCCTCGTATTTTAGTGTGTTTATCTAAATTTCTGTCATTCCCTAAATGACATCCCAAATAATTAAAATTCTGAACTTGGTCTATAATTACATTGTTTATCGCTATTTTTGTTGATATAACATTAGCTGTATAATTTTATTTAATATTATTATAATTCGTGAAGTAAATATTGATATTAAGTTACTATAAACTGAAAATAACACACACAAAAATACCCTTTTTCTTAGATTTTTCCGATAAATACAAATATGCTTCTAGAATATTGCTAATTCCCCTTGTTTAATATTAATGACACATTTCTAGTTAGTTTCGTCTCATTTAATTAAATTATTTGTCATAAAATTGACCATGAAATCAAAAACTCATCATCATCAGATGTATATAAGGTTTTGGAGAATTTGTCATCTCTGAGATGGAGTATTATCACACCTGTTCACGGAATCTCTTCTTTGGTTGTCCAACGCTTCTTTTTCCTCTGAGTTCATATTAATACATTTTTCTGAGTACTTAATTATCGTCCATTCTTAACATATGTTTGTACCATTCCTGTTACAGTTTAGATCTCAACAGTCGGCTCTGGTGGACAGCGGTTATCATAAGTAATGCCACGAGTGGTTTCCAAATTATCGATAAATTCACGACTCACGAAGTGAGGAGTGAATTTATCTAGAGAATTTGGAAATCAAGAGTGGCATTTGTTAGGACTATTTAACGAATAAAAATAAAGCTGTTTACTCACAAATCATTATTTAACTACAGTTATTTAAAAATATTTTTATATTTAAAGTAAACGGTGATGTTTGAAAACTAATGAGAAACGATAGGTAGCCTACGCTTCTACTGCTTCTTTTGTTTATCACTGCAACCAGATCATACTATTTATTGCCAAAGGAACGCAATATTGTAAGAATGCTCTCTAGTGGAGAAAAAATGAAACACATCAATCTGTATATTAATTCATTTTTGATGTCGTATACATTTAAGAAAGTGCAAACAGTGGTTTCTTTTTTTGGTGGTATAATCAATTGCTACAAATGTTGACATGTAAGCACTATTATATACAATCTGGTAGCCGTATTTGTTATAGGCTCAGTCACTGCAAAATAACGGTCAGACCTGTTCAGAATATTAAAAAGGAGGAGCTTTTGCTTAATATATGATAATCCTAACGTTGATAATTATTTCGTGAAACACGTCTCTGATTGGTTGTAATACAGAAATCATTGAAACGTGATTGGTCATTGACTCCCATTTGGGGCATGAGTTAAATAGTCAGGCAAAGCCTCTAGTTCCAAGATTCACGACTTAAAACCCGGCCGAGGTAGAATATTTTTAGGACGTAAATTCCTGAGTGAATTTGTCGGCCCTTTCACGGCTAGATTTAAATTCGGACGATAATTACCTTAGCTCCTTAGCTGTCAAAGATTGGCGTTAAATAAAATATTAAAATTACAAATTGACTTTCAAAACAAATATTAGAATTCTACGAAAATAGATTTAAAGCACAAGTGTATACTACAAAATGGATTGGTGAAGAAAAAAAAGGGGGGGGACATAAATTTAGCAGGAGTTTCTCAAGAAGATATCACAAACAGAGATATCTTTAGAATTAAGGTTCACAAATAACAGGTAGACCAAGAAGACAAACCCAAGGGGAAAAAAAAAGGAATATCATGAACAGAAAGGAGAAATAAAGTTCATATTAAAAAAAAGAAAAAAATACAGGTCTCAACATGTCAACCTCGCTCGCCAAATGAGCAACCTCTCGATATGTTGGTACTTCGTTCAAGGAATATATAAAAATAATTTTAAAATTAGATAAGTACTAAAAAAAAAAAAAAAGTCCCGCGCCGTAGCCGAGCGGTTAAGGTAGGAAGCCTTGGCGCAGAGCTACGGGACTTGCGCTGGTTCGAGTCTCCATGGGGGAAGAAATTTTCTCATGGTATTTCGGCCAGTATGGGACCGGTGTCCACCCAGCATCGTGAGGCAATTGGGTAGCTACAATAAGTAGCGGCTCCAGGTTGAGGAACCAGCTATAACGGCTGGGGGACTCGACATGCTAACCACATGTCACCCCTACACTGGCTGTTGATCATCTACCTCTGTTTGAAGAGAAAAATTATACGCTCAGACCGGGACTTGAACCCGGGACCCTTGGTTCTCTAGACCAAGTGCTCTACCAACTGAGCTACCTGAGCAAGTACCGATCTAAACGCAAATCTTTCTCTATATACATTGTAATTCCCATCCACCAAATGCTGTGAAGCCATGCTTCTATCTTGCAAATGGCGGCTCCTTCATTAAGAAGACATATTTAGGAATTATACATTACAGCCAGTACGGCTGTAATGTATAATTCCTAAATATGTCTTCTTAATGAAGGAGCCGCCATTTGCAAGATAGAAGCATGGCTTCACAGCATTTGGTGGATGGGAATTACAATGTATATAGAGAAAGATTTGCGTTTAGATCGGTACTTGCTCAGGTAGCTCAGTTGGTAGAGCACTTGGTCTAGAGAACCAAGGTTCCCGGGTTCAGGTCCCGGTCTGAGCGTATAATTTTTCTCTTCAAATATGATTTATCCATCATTGAGATGTACGAAATCAATAATAAAAAAAAATCTACCTCTGTGATTGACACATGTGGATGTGAAGGGACAGCAGCCGGCTGGTAAAAGGGCAACCGCTGAAAAGTGGAAAGACCCTCAATCGGAACTAAAAAAAAGAAAGTTGATTCATTTTATGTCCGTTATATACCATATAAAAATCAGGTCCAATGCTCAGGAGCATTTTAACGTGTTTCACAATTAAACTATACTTTTAAGTTCATAATTGTTTTTTATACCGTTGAGGTTATAACAATGTTAAATTATATTTATTTTTTACCTTGTATACTACTGTCTTCCTCAATTACAATGTTTCTATTTAAAATTTTCGTTGATTTCACTCTAGGCCTTTCGAAGCAAGCTTCATCTTCTGGAGTTGTAGTAATGTTGAATTATCTGTATATGTATATTAGAGGGTTTTGCTCATTAGGTATATTTTCCTTGACTATTTAACTCATGCCCCAAATGGGAGTCAACGACCAATCACGTTTCAATGAGTTCTGTTTTACAACCAATCACAGTCGTGTTTCACCAAATATTTATCAATATTAAATTTACCATATTAAAGAAAGCTCCTGCTTTTTAATATTCTGAACAGGTCTGACCATTATTGTACAGTTACTGACTGAAAGAAATACGGTTACCAGATTGTATGGATGTCAACACAGAGCGCTTGCAGGAGTTAATATAAAAACATTTGTAGTAATTGATTATACCACCAAAAAAGAAACCACTGTTTGCACTTTCTTAAATGCATTTTTTCCCAGGTAATAATCCAGAAAAATATAATTGTCAAATTTACATCATACGACATCAGAAATTAATTAATATACAGTTTGATGTGTTTCATTTTTTCTCCACTAGAGAGCATTCTTACAATATTGCGTCCTTTGGCAATAAATAGTATGATCTGGTTGCAGTGATAAACAAAACAAGGAATTGAAGCGTACCAATCGTTTCTCATTTGTTTTCAAACATCGCCGTTTACATTAAATATATAAATATTTTAAAATAACTATAGTTAAATAATGATTTGTGAGTAAACAGCTTAATTTTATTCGTTAAATAGTCCTAACAAATGCCACTCTTGTTTTCCAAATTTTCTGGATAAATTCACACCTCACTTCGTGAGTCGTTGGAAATCACTCGTGGCATTACTTATGAGAATGTTTGTATTCTTGGCCTCCTTGATAATTTCGATGTTTTCTAAGATGTTAATTTTTGTCTGTTGTTCGCTCTGTGTATAACTCAAAGGGCTATAGTGAAATCAACAAAACTTTTAAATAGAAGCATTATAGTTGAGGAAGACGGTAGTATACAAGGTAAAGAAATATATAATTTAAGACGATTAAATGTTTGTACTTGTGTATTTTATAAGAAAACAATAAGTCTACTTTTGTTAACCATAGTATTGTAGTATATTTCCATTATATGTACCACCGTTAAACTGAAAAATAAATAAATAAAACAATTATTCTCCCAATTATATTATATGGATGAAAAACATAGACTCTTACTTTAAGGGAGGAGAAAATATTACTAGTATAAGAGAATAAAGTTCTTAGGAAAAATTTTGGACCAAAGAGTGATGAACAGACAGTTAATGGAGGAGACTACATAACAGTGAGCTACATGATCTTTATAGCAAACCAGATATAATAAGAAGAGTTAAGTGTCGTAGATTGAGATGGTCGGGACATGTGGCGCGAATGGGGAATGAAATAGGGACGTGAAAACTTCTTGTAGAAAACCAGAGGGAAAACGCCCAAATGGCAGACCAAGAATGAGGCGGGAGAATATAATTAACCATGATAAGAGAGAAGTAGATTATACAGGGGATGATTTAAAAACATTAGTTCAGGATAGGAATTTGTGGAGAACTTACGTTCGTGCGGCCTAAGCCTACGGAGTCGATAGTGTCAGTGAGTTAATTAGTTAGTTTTACCACAAGGGATTTATTCCTAATCATCTAAGCAATTATATTACTTTCACACGTCATAATAGAGGTTATTGGAACAACACCCCAGTTGGAAACTTCAGATTTCTGAATTTCTTTTCAGATTATGCTCGCATATTCTAGATATTATCTTAAAAAATTCCAAACCACTAATCGATTAAATCGAATGATCACTTTTGTCACTCCCTGTACAGTAGGAGAGTGGGTTAAACGGGACAAGAGAGGAGACTCATTATTTTGCGGTTCGCCGCCAAGTTTGTACCCCCTGCACCCCTAGCCTTCGTGAAAGCCTGGTGCAGCATTAAAGCGTTCCTGATGAATATTTTACCCTAGCCCGACCATGTGGAAAACCATCAGGGACTTAGTCTACATCCTATAATGTAAACGGCTCATTCATTTACTGAATATTACTTCATTCATTATAAACTCACATTACCAACTGCAAAATTAATGGGTCAACACCTTCAGAATTGTGTTCTTTTCAGTAACGAAATCCCCTTATTTAATCACATCGCTCCCTCAAAGTTAATCATTTATACACAGTAAGCTCGCAACTGTCAAATGTAATTAACTTATCGAAGGAGACATTCTACAAGGTTTTTCGTTAAAAAGATACCAGCTCAACTTCTGATATATTTTGTTCAATGCCCCAGGTTATCGCTTTGACATTTATGGTGTTCTCTCCTGGCATTGGTGTAATTTTAACCCATTCTGAAGTTGGGGAGAGTGGAAGGCGGAATTACGCTGCCCCGATGATATGATGGATGTTCATGATAGTGTTGTTCCTGCTGTTCTCTCCTGGCATTGGCGTAATTGTAACCCACTTCTGAGGTTGGGGCGTCTGGAAGGCAGAGTTACGCTGCCCCGATGATATGATGGATGTTCATGATAGTGTTGATCCTGGTGTTCTCTCCTGGCATTGGTGTAATTGTAACCCACTTCTGAGGTTGGGGCGACTGGAAGGCGGAGTTACGCTGCCCCGATGATATGATGGATGTTCATGATAGTGTTGTTCCTGGTGTTCTCTCCTGGCATTGGTGTAATTGTAACCCACTTCTGAGGTTGGGGCGACTGGAAGGCGGAGTTACGCTGCCCCGATGATATGATGGATGTTCATGATAGTGTTGTTCCCGGTGTTCTCTCCTGGCATTGGCGTAATTGTAACCCACTTCTGAGGTTGGGGCGACTGGAAGGCGGAATTACGCTGCCCCGATGATATGATGGATGTTCATGATAGTGTTGTTCCTGGTGTTCTCTCCTGGCATTGGTGTAATTGTAACCCACTTCTGAGGTTGGGGCGACTGGAAGGCGGAGTTACGCTGCCCCGATGATATGATGGATGTTCATGATAGTGTTGTTCCTGGTGTTCTCTCCTGGCATTGGTGTAATTGTAACCCACTTCTGAGGTTGGGGCGACTGGAAGGCGGAGTTACGCTGCCCCGATGATATGATGGATGTTCATGATAGTGTTGTTCCCGGTGTTCTCTCCTGGCATTGGTGTAATTGTAACCCACTTCTGAGGTTGGGGCGACTGGAAGCGGAATTACGCTGCCCCGATGATATGATGGATGTTCATGATAGTGTTTGTTCCTGGTGTTCTCTCCTGGCATTGGTGTAATTGTAACCCACTTCTGAGGTTGGGGCGACTGGAAGGCGGAGTTTACGCTGCCCCGATGATATGATGGATGTTCATGATAGTGTTGTTCCTGGTGTTCTCTCCAGGCATTGGTGTAATTGTAACCCACTTCTGAGGTTGGGGCGACTGGAAGGCGGAGTTACGCTGCCCCGATGATATGATGGATGTTCATGATAGTGTTGTTCCTGGTGTTTCTCTCCTGCATTGGTGTAATTGTAACCCACTTCTGAGGTTGGGGCGACTGGAAGGCGGAATTACGCTGCCCCGATGATATGATGGATGTTCATGATAGTGTTGTTCCTGGTGTTCTCCTCCTGGCATTGGTGTAATTGTAACCCACTTCTGAGGTTTGGGCGACTGGAAGGCGGAGTTACGCTGCCCCGATGATATGATGGATGTTCATGATAGTGTTGTTCCTGGTGTTCTCTCCTGGCATTGGTGTAATTTTAACCCATTCTGAGGTTGGGGGAGACTGGAAGGCGGAATTACCGCTGCCCCGATGATATGATGGATGTTCATGATTGTGTTGTTCCTGTGTTCTCTCCTAGCATTGGCGTAATTGTAACCCACTTCTGAGGTTGGGGCGACTGGAAGGCGGAATTACGCTGCCCCGATGATATGATGGATGTTCATGATAGTGTTGTTCCTGGTGTTCTCTCCTGGCATTGGTGTAATTGTAACCCACTTCTGAGGTTGGGGCGACTGAAGGCGGAATTACGCTGCCCCGATGATATGATGGATGTTCATGATAGTGTTGTTCCTGGTGTTCTCTCCTGGCATTGGTGTAATTGTAACCCACTTCTGAGGTTGGGGCGACTGGAAGGCGGAGTTACGCTGCCCCGATGATATGATGGATGTTCATGATAGTGTTGTTCCTGGTGTTCTCTCCTGGCATTGGTGTAATTTTTAACCCATTCTGAGGTTGGGGAGACTGGAAGGCGGAATTACGCTGCCCCGATGATATGATGGATGTTCATGATAGTGTTGTTCCTGGTCTTCTCTCCTAGCATTGGCGTAATTGTAACCCACTTCTGAGGTTGGGGCGACTGGAAGGCGGAGTTACGCTGCCCCGATGATATGATGGATGTTCATGATAGTGTTGTTCCTGGTGTTCTCTCCTGGCATTGGTGTAATTTTAACCCATTCTGAGGTTGGGGAGACTGGAAGGCGGAATTACGCTGCCCCGATGATATGATGGATGTTCATGATAGTGTTGTTTCCTGGTGTTCTCTCCTGGCATTTGGTGTAATTTTAACCCATTCTGAGGTTGGGGAGACTGGAAGGCGGAATTACGCTGCCCCGATGATATGATGGATGTTCATGATAGTGTTGTTTCCTGGTGTTCTCTCCTGGCATTGGCGTAATTGTAACCCATTCTGAGGTTGGGGAGACTGGAAGGCGGAATTACGCTGCCCCGATGATATGATGATGTTTCATGATAGTGTTTGTTCCTGGTGTCTCTCTCCTGGATTGGTGTAATTTTAACCCATTCTGAGGTTTGGGAGACTGGAAGGCGTGAATTACGCTGCCCCGATGATATGATAGATGTTCATGATTTGTTGTTCCTGGTGTTCTCTCCTGGCATTGGTGTAATTTTAACCACTTCTGAGGTTGGGGAGACTGGAAGGCGGAATTACGCTGCCCCGATGATATGATGGATGTTCATGATAGTGTTGTTGTTCCTGTGTTCTCTCCTAGCATTGGCGTAATTTGTAACCCACTTCTGAGGTTGGGGCGACTGGAAGGCGGAGTTACGCTGCCCCGATGATATGATGGATGTTTCATGATATTGTTGTTCCTGGTTGTTCTCTCCTGGCATGTGGTGATCTTTTAACCCCTTCTGAGGTTGGGGAGACTGGAAGGCGAATTACTGCTGGCCCCGATGATAATGATGGATGTTCATGATAGTGTTGTTCCTGGTGTTCTCTCTCCTGGCATTGGTGTTATTTTAAACCCACTTCTGAGGTTGGGGCGACTGGAGAAGGCGGAGAGTAGTTACGCTGCCCCGATGATATTGATGGATGTTGCCATGATAGTGCTTGTTCCTGTGTGTATCCTCCTGGCATTGGTGTAAATTGTTACCCCACTTCTGAGGTTGGGGCGACTGGAAGGCGGAGTTACGCTGCCCCGATGATAATGATGGATGTTCATGATAGTGTTGTTCCCGGTGTTCTCTCCTGGCATTGGCGTAATTGTAACCCACTTCTGAGGTTGGGGCGAACTGGAAGGCGGAATTACGCTTGCCCCGATGATATGATGGATGTTCATGATAGTGTTGTTCCTGGTGTTCTCTCCTGGCATTGGTGTAATTGTAACCCACTTCTGAGGTTGGGGCGACTGGAAGGCGGAGTTACGCTGCCCCGATATGATATGATGGATGTTCATGATAGTGTTGTTCCTCGGTGTTCTCTCCTGGCATTGGTGTAATTGTAACCCACTTCTGAGGTTGGGGCGACGGGAAGGCGGAGTTACGCTGCCCCGATGATATGATGGATGTTCATGATAGTGTTTGTTCCCGGTGTTCTCTCCTGGCATTGGTGTAATTGTAACCCACTTCTGAGGTTGGGGCGACTGGAAGGCGGAATTACGCTGCCCCGATGATATGATGGATGTTCATGATAGTGTTGTTCCTGGTGTTCTCTCCTGGCATTGGTGTAATTGTAACCCACTTCTGAGGTTGGGGCGACTGGAAGGCGGAGTTACGCTGCCCCGATGATATGATGGATGTTGCATGATAGTGTTGTTCCTGGTGTTTCTCTCCAGGCATTGGTGTAATGTGTAACCCACTTCTGAGGTTGGGGCGACTGGAAGGCGGAGTTTACGCTGCCCCGATGATATGATGGATGTTCATGATAGTGTTGTTCCTGGTGTTCTCTCCTGGCATTGGTGTAATTGTAACCCACTTCTGAGGTTGGGGCGACTGGAAGGCGGAATTACGCTGCCCCGATGATATGATGGATGTTCATGATAGTGTTGTTCCTGGTGTTCTCTCCTGGCATTGGTGTAATTGTAACCCACTTCTGAGGTTGGGGCGACTGGAAGGCGGAGTTTACGCTGCCCCGATGATATGATGGATGTTCATGATAGTGTTGTTCCTGGTGTTCTCTCCTGGCATTGGTGTAATTTTAACCCATTCTGAGGTTGGGGAGACTGGAAGGCGGAATTACGCTGCCCCGATGATATGATGGATGTTCATGATTGTGTTGTTCCTGGTGTTCTCTCCTAGCATTGGCGTAATTGTAACCCACTTCTGAGGTTGGGGCGACTGGAAGGCGGAATTACGCGCTGCCCCGGATGATATGATGGATGTTCATGATAGTGTTGTCCCTGGTGTTCTCTCCTGGCATTGGTGTAATTGTAACCCACTTCTGAGGTTGGGGCGACTGGAAGGCGGAATTACGCTGCCCCGATGATATGATGGATGTTCATGATAGTGTTGTTCCTGGTGTTCTCTCCTGGCATTGGTGTAATTGTAACCCACTTCTGAGGTTGGGGCGACTGGAAGGCGGAGTTACGCTGCCCCGATGATATGATGGATGTTCATGATAGTGTTGTTCCTGGTGTTCTCTCCTGGCATTGGTGTAATTTTAACCCATTCTGAGGTTGGGGAGACTGGAAGGCGGAATTACGCTGCCCCGATGATATGATGGATGTTCATGATAGTGTTGTTCCTGGTCTTCTCTCCTAGCATTGGCGTAATTGTAACCCACTTCTGAGGTTGGGGCGACTGGAAGGCGGGAGTTACGCTGCCCCGATGATATGATGGATGTTCATGATAGTGTGTGTTCCTGGTGTTCTCTCCTGGCATTGGTGTAATTTTAACCCATTCTGAGGTTGGGGAGACTGGAAGGCGGAATTACGCTGCCCCGATGATATGATGGATGTTCATGATAGTGTTGTTCCTGGTGTTCTCTCCTGGCATTGGTGTAATTTTAACCCATTCTGAGGTTGGGGAGACTGGAAGGCGGAGATTACGCTGCCCCGATGATATGATGGATGTTCAATGATAGTGTTGTTCCTGGTGTTCTCTCCTGGCATTGGCGTAATTGTAACCCATTCTGAGGTTGGGGAGACTGGAAGGCGGAATTACGCTGCCCCGATGATATGATGGATGTTCATGATAGTGTTGTTCCTGGTGTTCTCTCCTGGCATTGGTGTAATTTTAACCCATTCTGAGGTTGGGGAGACTGGAAGGCGGAATTACGCTGCCCCGATGATATGATGATGAGATGTTCATGATAGTGTTGTTCCTGGTGTTTTCTCTCCTGGCATTGGTGTAATTTTAACCCATTCTGAGGTTGGGGAGGACTGGAAGGCGGAATTACGCTGCCCCGATGATATGATGGATGTTCATGATAGTGTTGTTTCCTGGTGTTCTCTCCTAGCATTGGCGTAATTGTAACCCACTTCTGAGGTTGGGGCGACTGGAAGGCGGAGTTACGCTGCCCCGATGATATGATGGATGTTCATGATAGTGTTGTTCCTGGTGTTCTCTCCTGGCATTGGTGTAATTTTAACCCATTCTGAGGTTGGGGAGACTGGAAGGCGGAATTACGCTGCCCCGATGATATGATGGATGTTCATGATAGTGTTGTTCCTGGTGTTCTCTCCTGGCATTGGTGTAATTTTAACCCATTCTGAGGTTGGGGAGACTGGACGGCGGAATTACGCTGCCCCGATGATATGATGGATGTTCATGATAGTGTTGTTCCTGGTGTTCTCTCCTAGCATTGGCGTAATGGTAACCCACTTCTGAGGTTGGGGAGACTGGAAGGCGGAATTACGCTGCCCCGATTATAAGATGGATGTTCATGATAGTGTTGTTCCTGGTGTTCTCTCCTGGCATTGGTGTAATTTTAACCCACTTCTGAGGTTGGGGAGACTGGAAGGCGGAATTACGCTGCCCCGATGATATGATGGATGTTCATGATAGTGTTGTTCCTGGTGTTCTCTCCTAGCATTGGCGTAATTGTAACCCACTTCTGAGGTTGGGGCGACTGGAAGGCGGAGTTACGCTGCCCCGATGATATGATGGATGTTCATGATAGTGTTGTTCCTGGTGTTCTCTCCTGGCATTGGTGTAATTTTAACCCATTCTGAGGTTGGGGAGACTGGAAGGCGGAATTACGCTGCCCCGATGATATGATGGATGTTCATGATAGTGTTGTTCCTGGTGTTCTCTCCTAGCATTGGCGTAATTGTAATCCACTTCTGAGGTTGGGGCGACTGGAAGGCGGAGATACGCTGCCCCGATGATATGATGGATGTTCATGATAGTGTTGTTCCTGGTGTTCTCTCCTGGCATTGGCGTAATTGTAACCCACTTCTGAGGTTGGGGCGTCTGGAAGGCAGAGTTACGCTGCCCCGATGATATGATGGATGTTGATGATAGTGTTGTTTCTGATGTTCTCTCCTGACATTGGCGTAATTGTAACCCACTTCTGAGGTTGGGGCGCCTGGAAGGCGGCGTTACGCTGATATGATGGATGTTGATAGTGGTGCGCCAGCAGAGTTCTTAATCCTAAACTTAATCTAAGACGAATATGAATGATGATGATTGTGATGGCCAGATGATGCTCAAGGGCCGTTTGGGCCTTAAAGTCTCCTGACATTGTCTAGCAAATGAGGAAAAACACCAAAGAAACCTCACCCAGAAAACTTTTCCCGGCCGGGGATCAAATCCGGGCCCGCTGCGTAACAAGGCACCACGCTACCTCGAGACTTCAGCAGTGGACCTTCTTATAATTGCTGTATCATGTATTTAACAATCTTTCGAACTGCTATGATGTTAAGGCAAACGTCTATCACTGTTCAGCATTTTGCAAAAGAAACTCACTATGATATTAGTTTTATAGATCCGGCCGAGGTCAATGGATATTTCATTCTGGGCGTAAAAATCTTGAATATGGCTTTCTTCGGAAAATAAAAAAAAAGTATTTTTCGTATCATAGATTAACGACACGTAACAGATCGTCAAGCTCGAATAAGAAGCTCTGAGCAAATCGTGTCGATTGAATTACGCCCAGATTTCAATCGAGGCACTAATGACCGTTCCTAAAATATTACAATTTTGAAACCCGTACCCGATGTATCAGTCGTTCTAAACTAAAACTTCTGTTTAGAAATCTTTGTCAAACATTGAAAAATGTAGGCCTTTCAGAAGACAGTCTTCCATCATCATTTATAATGACACTCGTACCATTGTACAATTATAAATGCTGATAATGGAAAACTGGTGCAATTGCATGAAACTGTTTCTGAAAGACCTACATTATTTAATGTTTGACGAAGTTTTCTAAACAGAAGTTAGTTGTAGTTGAGGACAACACCTTGATAATAATTGTGTGTTTTTAAGTAATGAAATTCCCTTGTTTAATCATATATTTCCCTCAAAATTAATAATTTATACACATTAATCTCGTAACTGTCAAATGTGTCTAACTTATGAAAGGAGACATTATACATCAGGTATGAGTTGTAAAATTGTAATGTTTTAATCAACAACCTCAACGGTCTACAATAATTTTAAAAATAATGCCCTTAGGTTTTAAACAACTAACTCACTGGCACTATCGAACACGTAGGTTCATGGCCGCGCGGATATAAGCTCTCCATACATCCCTAGCCTGAGCTAATGCTTTCCAATCTCTTGTATAATCTACTTCCCATAAATCATAGTTAATGTTATCCTCACACCTCATTCTTGGTCTGCCAACTGGGCGTTTTCCCTCTGGTTTTTCTACAAGAAGCTTCCATGCACGTCATTCATTCCCCATTCGTGCAACATGTCCTGCCCATCGCAGTCTAAGAAACTTAACTGTTCTCATTATATCTGGCTTCCTATAAAGACCATGTAATTCACTGTTAATGCAGATTTCTCCATTCACCTGTCTGTTCATCTCTCTTTGGTCTAAAAATTTTCCTAAGAACTATGTTCTCAAATACTCGTTATCTCCTTTGCTCCCTTAAAGTAAGAGTCCATGTTTCGCATCCATATAATATAACTGGTAGATAAATAGTTTTATATATTTTCAGTTTAACGTTTTTGAAAGGAGTTGGGACGTTAAGAGTCTCTGTAATGAAGTGCCCCGCTATTGAATAAAGTCCTAACATTCCATGTTCCTATGAACATGTCCCTATGTTTGAGTGTTTGGCATAGCTTCCCTGAAGTAGTCCCCGCCCGGAAAACCGAATGGGGAACTATTTGACCTCCGGAAAATGTTACCCTAGTTGAACCCATTTCCGCAATTCTTAAGGTTGTATTTTTACGGTGAAAGATCGTCATTCTTTCGACCAAAGTACTTTTTACGTCTGGCTTATCACCTTCCACCGGTCTGGCATGGGTAACTCTTTCGGCAGCAATGCTACCGCCGCGCCGGCATAGCTCTCGGGACAATTTAAGCACTCCACCACGTCAAGGTAAAGATACAATGGAGAGCCTTAGCTGTTAAATAGCATCGTTAAATATGATACTGTCTTCCTACATGTGATACAACCAGTAACTGAACACGATAACAGTTACGAATAGAGGTCAGTGCTTATTTCATAGAAGAACCCCAGGTCAGGACACGAATGCGAAAAAAAATCCACCGGAATCGATTCTAAACCCTCCAGCCCAGTAGCCAGACCTGCCAACTAGTCTAAATTAATATATGTAAGTAATTACCTATTTTACGGAATATAAGACGCACTTTATTCTTCGAAAAATTGCCTCCAAAATTCAGGCGCATCTCATACTCGAAATTAATATAAAAATGCCCAGTGTTTGATTTAAAACTCCCACCAATCTTAAAAATTGCCATATACTCGATGCCGCAAGAAACCTATCTTTATCTGGCAACACTGGATTCAACAGGTAGCAGCAGTGCACCGATGCGACGAACATGAGTTGCGGGGATTCACAAGCTGGCTAACGCTGTTTCCCTCCCTTCCCGCCATCACAAATCCAGAACACTGTCAAGCTTATGATGCGTCATTGCAATGTACGATGCCAGCGAAAATTAACAAATGAAACCCAATATGAATTCATGCCGAAGGGAGCTTTAAAACGAAATACAATCAGACAAGTGTGTCAGTGGATAAAAAAAGTCGTGGTCTAGAGTGAGAGAAGACATTGTTAAATGTTTCAAGAAGTGCGGCGTAAGTAACGTTCTGGATGGCAGTGAAAGTAATCTTATAGGGCCTATATGAAGAGGACAACGATGACGACGAGGAGGAGTAAGAAAGTTCAAATGACGGTTTTCGGGGATTTTGAAGGTCAGAACAGTTTTATAAACTAATTTTTAGTCTGGTTTTGCAATCTAAAAATAAAAATGGTAAAAAATATATTTTTTTAAATTTCTTAAAAATTAAGGTGCGCAAAATACGGTAAATTTATTTTAATATAATTTATGAAACATAGGACATATAACTTTAAAAATAGACATTGGAATACAATCAAGCTGTAGCTTATTTTTAAGCTGGTTCGAGTTATTTTTTTATGTTCACCTGCACAGTAATATGCATAACAAAGAGCTGCATGTAGTGTTCCCCAATCACATGGCATTTACACAATGACGTCACGAGATAGAAAAGTGCTTACATAAAATGAACAAATTGTTTTATAAATGCCACTTGAAAAGAGGCACACACTGTTTTCCAATTAGCAAATTGGCCTCTTCCAAACAATACAAAACAGGGGCATATAATTTCCTGCTAACAATAGTGCGTCTCCTCCAATTTGCATAACTACACAATATATATAGGATTCCTGCACATCCACTGCACAATTTAATTAATTATTATCAAATTTAATTTAAATCTAGGAGCTCTATAAAGCTATCAAATAGGCCTACATTTTATGAGATGTGTAAGAAGATGCACTAAAACTGGTAAAATAACAAAAACAACAATAAATCTGAATATGTTGTCAGTTAATGACAAGATAGATTAAAATGAATCAAAATGGAAAGATCGTGTTAACAGAAATAAAATAGATTAGCAAAGAAGTTAATGAATTCCGGGCCAATCGAGAAGAGAGATTTAGGTAGATCTCGTAAAATGGGAGGAGGGAGAAGAAAAATATCTTTCTACTTTATTAAAGTTAGAGTCATCCCGAAGCGTCCGACATTCGGATTGTGATGTATCGTGTTCATATACTGTACCAGACCAGAACAGCATAAATTGATTTTTTTTTTGTATATTTGTTCCAGTACCAGCCACTGCATATTTCGTGCTTTGTGTCCCTCGCTAGGAGCATAGATGGCATTAATGTGGTCTATTTTCAATGCAAGCATCACTTCAACAGATAATGTTAAGTGATCTGTACTTGCATGGTGTATATACACGAGTGTATGTTTAGGTGTTTATGTAGTGGTGATGATAATGATGGTGATGGTGGTGATGATGATGGTGACGATGATGATATTGATGGTGGTGGCGATGATGATGATGGTGATGATGAAAAGGGAGAAGGGGAAACTCTGTGTCTGAACAATTTTCACATAGCCTATACAGAAAAGCACCAAAGGAACCGCTAGGGTTAACTTTCCAATAGTACGAACGAATCGCTAGAGACAGTACCAATATACCTTCTTAACATGCTATGTACTGCGGAGGAATTTTGAATTTAATACAGGAATTTAGTGAACATTTACCAATTAAAAATTGTATACACTAATAACCCTTATTACATGTTACGTTTTTTCTTAGTAGTTCACTGATTAAATGTAATTATATGAAATGGTAATTAATGCTGAATAACATGCGGTGATATAATTTCAACATAGGCCTATCATTTGTCCGACGCCTAAAGAAAACGTATTCCACCAGCTAGTATGACTTACTAGCTAGTCCAGAACTCGATCCCTGACGGGACTGAAAATTTTAATTGTAAATGTTTAAATCTCAGAACCAGGCTTGGGACTTGGCACGTTTTTTTTTTCTACGCGACGTGTAAAATACGCTTAAAATGAGTTATTTATGTAAAAAAAATATTTTTTCCAATTGTTATTTCACATAATATTCAAATATTTTGACTGGATTTTGTTGATATATGATTCCAAATTCATGCTTACAAAGCGATGCCATTGAATGTAAAGGCTGAAAAATATATGGTTTATTTATTTCTTTTACCTGATGGAGTTAAGAGCGTACGATCTTCTCTTCCCCTTTACAGGGTTAAATTATACATACAATAAGAATTATGAATTATCTACATGGTTTAGGAGTGCATTGATCAAGTTACTGAATCACCAAATCATATTTATGAGAATGACATGCTGACCAATCACTTCTTTTCATGAGACATTAACTCGAATCAAGTCACAAAACACTGTAATCTAACAATTTAATCTTAATGAATCAATGCATGATGTCTAGAAACTTTCAGAATAGAGTACAAATTAAACTAATGTTTTGAGAGACAAGGACATTCTTCCTGAGAACTATACATATAAGCTAACAGTACTCAATTATTCAGTGTTTTAGCAGATCGTCACATAACAATATTCACATTTCATTCGTGAGATAAATATTTTATAATAGTAAGAATTAGGGCAAGGATTTTAATGGACTACAAGTTAAAATTGCAACACAGACAGTATATATTATTCAACTTTTTTTATGTGATACCAAGACAAAATACAGTCAGCAGTCTAACTTCTCATTATATTATTCAACTGTTTGTGAAACCAAGACAAAAGACAGTCAGAAGTCTTACTTATAATTACACTATATTACATTATTTACTTTTACTGCATTAAAATCATTTCCCTAGTAAAAATGAATCGCAGTGGCTGATCTCTTCACAAGGTATATCGATATTATTGTTTATTAAACAGTAAAAAAATATTATAAATTACCTAAGATTGCGTCAAATTACGTTAAAAATACAGTAATATATTACTTTTACATGATTTTGTTTTCTTTGCGGTCCGAAACATTTTAATAACGGGGAAGAGAAAATATTGTTTCGCCAATTTAAGGGTTAGGTAAGTGCTAATAAGAACAATATCAAGCAACTGTAAATATTAATCAAAACTTGATAGTGTTCGTCAGTGCCAAGAGGAACCATAACTAGCTTAAGTATAATTAAAAGAGAGCATTGAAATGCAAATAACAACCAAATAGAACAATTTAGCGTCACAACAACTCAAAATTACATCTTAAGGAAATGAAAATAGAAACATAACTTCACACTTCAGATCTAGTAAAGGAATATTATAAAATCTTTGTCAGGAATATCATTACACATAAAAATGATAGAGATGTTTTAAAATTGCTAAACCAAAGCATGCAGTACTGCAGAAAACAGCAGTGGAGCATGCTGTCATATGAAGACTCTTTATAAAAAAAAGTACCGTATATCGAGGACTTAATTTTGTTCGTGTGAGATTTGAAATTAAAAATTGTGCTGAATGCTGTTTCTGTATTAAAAATTCAACAAAGGAGCACCTTAAAGCTCATAGAATAATCTGAGGTAAGAACTGCTCACCTCCCCCCGAAGAAACATAATTTTCAGAATGTTCACGTTCAACATATGATATATCAGAGGATCTAGATATCAGCATCTGCAGTTCAATATCATATGGTCATATGGATTCTATTGACGTTCAACATCTGATATATCCGTCGAAGAGATTCTGGATGATCTTTTGGAACAAGAGGATCTAGATATTAGCATCTGCAGTTCAACATCATGTGGTCATATGGATTCTACTGCTAGCAATCCTGCAAACAGACCTTTCTCCTCTAAACGTGGATATGTATAGAATGTTTCATTGAAAAAAGGAATGCTTCAGAAAAAATAAATAAATCTATGTAGCATTTGCTAAGAGAAAGATAATGTTCTCGCAGATAAAGTAAACACTTGTTCAAAGCGATTAATGTTATGGGATCACGTTTAAAAGTTACATTTAACAGAACATATGCGTCCAATAACAACATGAGATCTAGAATAGTAGGTTTGCCGAAAATCTTTTGAAAATTGTAGATGGCACCTACACCCTAGATCTACACTCCGGTAAACATATTTTAACAGAAAAATTGTGCGATTTGGTACAAATGGAAGAACAATTAATCGATAATGTGTATCCACTTATAGAAAAAAAACTACTTGAAGAAAATAACTATGTAGTGTAACGAATAAATGAGTGGATATAGAATATGATACCGGAAGAAGAAAAAATATATAAATCAATTAACACAATGAGGGATTAAAATAAAAGTGTGAATTTTCCAGCAGAATTTTTAAATGCATTAAATCTGCCAGGTATGCCTTCATATATATAAGCTAATTTGGATCGCCTATTAAACTAATACGTCATCTTAACTCACCGAAATGATATAATGGCCAAAAAATAGCTACCTAACAAAAAAGAAAAATATGTTTTCATATTATGAATTCTTGTTCTCAAATGAGGCAGTCTTAAACAAATTTATTTTTTTAAAAAAAATGAGTTTGGTGCATAATTATATTCTTGAAGCATAATTTTATTTAGTAGCAAAGGGATACAACTGTTTATGTTAAGAGTAGATAAAATATGACTTATAATTTTCAATACTTATGATTTTCCTATACAACTTCAACTAAACCTGTTTTTCTCAAACTGAAAAATTTGCACTTTCGCTCATTTTCTGCTTCTAACAGCAGATATACCATTTTGTTACAAACGGTTACGATTTCCAATGAGATTCGCTTATAGTATGACTATCAGTAAGGCGTAGGGGCCAAACGTTCTACTACTCGAAAGTTATTTTGAAAGAATTTTTTTTGTTCATATGGTCACTCTGCCTGAGAAGCGGAAAATCTATTTGTGCATATGTCATACAACATGACACTAAATGTAGTGTAAAAGAATGTATGAAATTGTTTAGTATTTAAGATATTTGTGTACAACGAAAAAAAGAGTAAAAATAAAAGAAACAAAAAAGTATTTAACGCAAGTTTTCTACATTAGATATAGAAAACAAACTGCACATATATACGAAAAAGACGCCCAGCAGGATTTCCTTAGCTAATAGAATAATAAATAATGACAAGGGCTTGCAAGTTGAGGACCCATAAAATACCTTCAAAAGACCAAAAGATATGCTAAAAATACCTAAAAATTGATTAAAAAAAAAAGGACTTAAAAAGGAAATTCAAATTGAATAATTTTTCATTTCAACAGCATATTTAATGAATATAATAAAATAATGTTTACAAACTACAAAAATCTAGTGATATATAACACACACTGCGAAAAAAAATAACTGAAATGTTTTCTTTCTTTCATACTTTATATATATATATATATATATATATATATTTCTAATTAAACATTGTTTAAAAAAAAGAATTCTGTGTTCGTTAAAAAAAAGTTCTTGGATTATTTAGAATCAATGATTTTTTCCTACCTACAACGAATTCAGGGAACCCGCTATTGATATCCTGCAGAAATAGGCTAAATTTAAATTCAAATTAGTATAACTGTAAGTATAATTTGAGTCTAAGGAAAAATAAAGTTGCAAGAAAAGCCGTAAAGACCTAAAAAAGGGTAAAAAAAAGGACCAATAAACTAAAAAAAATGTCGAAAAAGGAGAGAAAGGATACATAAAACCCACCATTTTCTCACCTACAATGACCCAAAATATTATGTTGGGCCTCGTCTTCAGACATGAAATAAAAAAAAAGAATTTTTCTTCAACTTGCGAGCTCTAGTAATGACACTTGTGTTAATCCTTAAATTGGTGAAACAATTTTTCGAGTCAGTTATTTAAATGAGTCAGAGTGCAATTAAAACAAAATATGTAATGTAAAACTGTACTTTGTTACAGTACATTGTGTAATTCGATATAAATTTAAGTAAATTGTACCGATCCGTTTTGCTAATGTTTTATTAAAAACTAGCTAATACCCGATGTGCGCTGCTACGCCTAAATACATGAAAATTAATGTGATTTTATGTTTTGTTGAATAAGTAGAACAGAAAATAATTATAAATTTATATTTTTTTAGATACCCCGGCGTTGCCCGGCAATCTATTTACCCAGATCTTCTTGACATAAATAAGCTGAAATACGAAAATTAATGTGTTTTATGTTTAGTTAAATAAGTAGAAGGAAACATTTATATCGTAATTATTTTTTGATACCCCGTGCTGTTTACCCGGCGTTTTCCGGGAATATACCCATCCCGATCTTCTTGGCATAAATGAGCTGAAAGACAAAAATGAATGTACCTCATATGATTAGTTGAATAAGTAAAATAAAAAATAATTATAAATGTATGTCGTAATTATTTTACGATTCCCCGTGCTGATTACCCGGTGTTTCCCGGAATCTACTTATCTCGATCTTCTTGGCATAAATGAGCTAATGACAAAATTCGTTATTGTGAGTTATCCGCAAAAGATTACCCGCCACGTGCTGCTATGGTTACACAGGAATCTACGTACTTGTCTACATCTTATTGACATCAATGAAAGACAAAAATGGTTACTGCGAGTTATCCGTAAGACACAAACATATGTAGTCGCGGACTTTTTTGTAGAGATTTTTGAGATATTCAATTATGTGTACATTAATGTTGTGTATTTGTTATGGTTTAGGCAGCGTAAGCCATTTAAGCGTCCAAACAGCTACTTTTTTCACGTTTTCCACTATAAAGGGCGATTTTTAAGGGTGTTAGAGTTGAGTAAGTAGTAGTAGTAGTAGTAGGACTTTATTAGACAAAAGTAAGATATTTACAATATTATTTACAAATATGGGTCGCACGGGTAGTAAGCCGTACGTGCTGTTGACAGTCCGTTACAATAAAGTAATAATTGGTACTAGTGTAAAGAAAAATAAACAACAAAAACAGCAATAACATTACAATTACATAAAGAAAACACAATAATAATATTACAATTAAATAATAACCCAATAGCATTATACACTAGAAAAACATTAACATTACAATTACATAAAGAAAACACATTAATATTACAATTAAATAATAACACAATAGCATTATACACTAATTAATTTATATATAATTGTTAATAATTAATGGTATTGCATTTTGATAACATATATTTATTCATGAATGAGTGTTGTCCTTATTTTTCGCGTTTTGTCCAGAAATTTACCGAGGTTTATCCAATTTTCTGGATTTACCAATAACTCGTAGCATGCCAATCTTTCCCGATTTGAATTTAGAAATCTTTCCGGTAATAACTGACGTCTCCAATATCACAACTCCCTTATAGCCTGTGTTCATCCCGGGAATCTCCTGAAGATTTTTCAAAAAGCCCCATCACAATCGGATCAACGGTATGGCCGCGCATAACGTACAAACAAATAAACATTCATTTTTATATATTAGAAGATATTAAATTGAACTAACGAATCTTGTAGGATGAATTGTCCTTTTAAGGGTTAATAGTAAATAATCATTAAGTGTATTAAGTCATTAGAGCACATCACATAAGCCCACAACTGCTACACATTTCTCCCCGAGAGAATAAGCTGAATCTACGTTACATCCCATGTTTGCATTTTCATTAAGGTCCAAAACAAACATACCGTGGTTACAATCTATCAGGCAACTCCAGTAATTGTGCGCAAATTAGTTAGCTGTTTAAGAAATCATCACGTTTGTTTTCTCTTTCCACCAGCAATCCGAAGTCATTTAAAATAATGTTTCACATTGTAAAGAGCAGTCAGTAGCATAAAAACCTTTGTAAAATGGATGGTAATTTGTTAAAACACACAGTAAGATACTTTAACGAAAACACTGAATAAATGAAACGTGTTAGTTTCGTTTGAAGTGCATGATATTCTAATATTTTTTCTCTCGCTGTTTATTCATGAAATTTTTATCATAAGTAATGCCACGAGTGATTTCCAATTTATCTAGAGAATTTGGATATCAAGAGTGACATTTGTTAGGACTATTTAACGAATAAAATTAAGTTGTTACTCACATATCATTATTTAAATATAGTTATTTTAAAATAATTATATATTTAATGTAAACGGCGAAGTTTGAAAACAAATGAGAAACGTTATGTTTCACTTGTTTATCACTGCAACCAGATCATATTATTTATTACCAACGGATCGCAATATTGTAAGAATGCACCCTAGTGGAGGAAAAATGAAACACGTCAAACTGTATATTAATTAATTTCTGATGTCCTAAGATGTAAATATGTCATTTATATTTTTCTGTAACTTATTTCCTGAGAAAAAATACGTTTAAGAGAGTGCAAACAGTGGTTCATTTTTTTGTTTGTATAATCAATTGCTACAAATGTTTTTATATTATCTCCCGCAACCACGATAAGGTTACATTCGTGCACTATATATATACAATCTGGTAGTCACATGGGGTCACTGCAAAATAATGCTATGACCTATTCAGAATGTTAAAAAGGGGGAGCTTGATTTTACAGTGATAAAATTAAACTGATAAAATCGAGGTGAAAAAGACTGTGATTGGTTGCAAATAAAAATCATTGATATTAGATTGGCCATTGACTCCCATTTGGGGCATGAGTTAAATCGTCTAATTAAACATTTTCTAATATCGATTTAATTTTTTATTATATACGAGTATTTATTTTATCCACTGCTATGGTGTTGGGATAACGCAGCTGTCCTGGGTTTGATTTCGGTCAGGTGAAGTTTCCTGGGTTAAGGTTTTTCTGGGGGTTATTTCCTCCCTTTAAGACAAATATCATGAAAATTTAAGGCCCAAATGATACCTGAACATCACCTGGTCATCTTAATCATCCATTGGTATCTAAGTTATCTTGTTTAGTATGTATATTTGAGTGAATAATGTGGGTTATCTTAAATTTATTTATTTATTTACTTTACTGGTGAGGTCGGGCCTTTGTCTCTCTTCTAACTCATTCAGGTATAATAAATTATACATATTACCTTAGAACAGTTGAGTTCTAGTTGTACTATCTTATAATTAATAGGAAAAGAATTGTATGTAATCCAAATTTAGATTACGACGCAGAGAGTATATACAGTATATTTTATTTAACGGTTTGTATGTGGGATAAAGTTGTATAAATTGGCTAATATGAATATTATATAGATACAACATAAGCCTAAACTTGAAATAGTATTGTTGAGGTAAATTACAAAATATAAATAAACACTTGACATATGAGTAAAAAAAGATTAATAAATTATATACAAGCTGCAACGTTATTTTATATTACAAACCAGAATGTAGACGAAATGTAGAAAACAAGTACAGGGTTTTCTTTTTACTGTATATATGTATATACACCATACGTCACTTCGAGATATGAGTGCTCTCCTAGCGGGAGTTTATTGGTCAAAATAGTTTAGTTACGTTTATTTTCCTACAGATGTCAGTGAGTGACGTGTGGTCAGCACATCGCCTGAATGAGACATTATAGTAGGCAACTAAGGTGTTACTTGGATGGGGAAGGCCGTTAAATTTTGCTCAGAGGCACTAATTTAGGCTTCAGCTTCTTTTTCGAACCCGAAAATGTTCAGACTCGATACCCACGGCTTAAAGTCCCTGCCGAAGGATTAGTCACTTTGATTTTTCCATCCTAAAAATCCATCGACCCCTGCCAGGTTTAAACACGCCACCCCCTGGACTGGAGATATGGAGCATTACTACTAGACCAGGAGATTGACGTTTAGTATTGGAGATTTTAATTTAATTTAATTTAACTTTTATATTCGTGAACTGCTATCAAAAAGACAATAAGAGAATAATAATAATAATAATAATAATAATAATAATAATAATAATAATAATAATAATAATAATAATAATAATAATAATAATAATAATAATAATAATAATAATAATAATAATAATAATAATAATAATAATAATAATAATAATAATAATAATAATAATAATAATAATAGCAAAAGAAGCTTTTATCGATGGGTAATCGTCTTCATTTGATGGATGATTTTATAAAATTTGTGGCAAATGAAAAGTCTTTTGTGATAATCTGTATGTTGAAGTTTTACACTCTAGGGCAATTTCTACATCAAAAATTAAAAAGATGACTGCAATTAAAAAAAATCGCAGGGAAAACGGTAATCGGGCAGAATTGTTGGTTCCTTCACGTACAATGTCTCGTCATCATTGAATTATTGTTAATAATATAGTACTCGGAATAAATAAACTACGAATCTAATATATAAAAATGAATGTTTGTTTGTTTGTTTGTTCGTACTTTATGAGCGGCCATACTGTTGATCCGATTGTCATGGTTTTTTTTTTCAAAATGTTCAGGAGATACCCTGGATGAACAAAGGCTATAAGAGAGTTGAGATATTCAACTCCTACACCCTTAAAAATACCCTTTATGGTGAAAAACGTGAAAAAGTCAGTTTTTTGCCCTTAAACGGCTTACGCTTCCTAAACCATAACAAATACAAAAATTAATGTACACAGAATTGAATATCTCAAAAAACTTTACAAAAAAGTCCACGACAGTATATGTCTATCTTTTATAGATAACACATAATAGCCATTTTTGTCTTTCATTGATGCCAAGGAGATCAGGAATAAGAAGATTCCCGGGCAAACATGTGCTGCCATTCCATTCATCCGATTGTCATGGGGCTTTTTGCAAAATGTTCAGGATTTTCCCGGTAAGGTTATAGGTTATAATAGAGTTTTATTGCTCAAGCCCTTCACCCTTAAAAATCTCCTTCTGTAGGGGGAAAAAAACGTGAAAAAGTGTCGCTTTTTGTAAGCTTAAATGGCTTACGCTGCCTAAATCATAACAAATACACAAAATTATTGTACACAGAATTGAATATCTCAAAAAAACTCTACAGAAAAGTCCGGGATAGCATATGTTTATCTTTTAAAGATAACTCACAACAACCATTTATTGTTTTTCATTGATGTCAAGAAGATCGGGGTAAGTAGATTCACGGGTAATCATAGCAGCGCACGGAGGGTATTCTTTTATGGATAACTCAAAATAACGAATTTTCTCTTTCAGCTCATTTAAGCCACGTACATCGGGATGCGTAGATTCCCGGGCAACGCCGGGTAATCAGCACGGCTTATCTAAAAATAACTATATAAATTTATATTTAATTTTCCTTTTACTTATTCAACTACACTGCTCAAAAAAATTAGGGGATATTGTAGAATAACCTATTAAGACTATGTTTTTAGGAACAGTATTAGATGCAATCACTTTCTATTACTCCAAAAGAATGTCAACAAGAGTTTGAAGTCATTACGTAACCTCTGTACCACACCAGATGTCAAAGAGATTCTGATTAGGAATATGGCAAACAAACAAAGCAACATTAACATGGGTGAAAATGTTTCTTTAGTATGGTGTATGGTCTCCTCGAACGGCCAGCACTGCCTCACACCTGTATGGCATTGATGCAATGAGGTTAGCAATGAGTTCTTGGGGGATACGTGGCCACTCTTCCATAAGAGCAATGTGCAGCTCTGGAACAGTTGTGGGAGGTGCTTGTCTGCCTGCAATGCACCTGCCTAATGCATCCCACACATGCTCAATCGGATTTAAGTCCGGGGAGGAAGCTGGCCATTGCATACGCTCGATACCCTCCACTTCCAGCATGTCGTCCACCAAGCCAGCTCTGTGAGGTCGTGCATTATCGTCCATAAAAAGAAAAGAATCACCTATGGCATCTGCATAAGGCACGACAAAAGGTCGGAGAATCTCATCTCTATACTTTACCGCAGTCAAAGTACCACCTTGGATAACGTAGAGGTCCGTACGTCCACCACTACTGACTCCTGCCTACACCATCAATCCACCGCCACCATATGGGGATCTTTCACGCACAAAAGCTGGATTGTTTCGTGTCCCTTTTTCTCTCCAGATGAATACACGCCGACTATCACATTCCATGTTGAATCGCGACTCATCAGAAAAAAGAACTGATCTCCATTCAGCATGCCTCCACCCACGATGTTCCTCCGCCCAGTTTCTGCGATCTCTAAGGTGTTGTGGAGTTAACCTGGTACACACCATGGGCCTACGGGCATAGAGACCACTTCCATGCAGTCGATTAGGGACAGTTTGAGTTGACACCCTGCGTCCTGTTGCTGTTTGAAGTGTATTTCGCAGTTGAGTTGCATTCTGCTGTCTATTCCGACGGGCTGTTAACAAGAGGTAACGGTCATCCCTTGCTGTTGTTGCCCTTGGTCGACCTTGTCCGGCTCTTCTGTGAACAGTATGTTCTTTGAAAATGATTCCAAAGACTGGAAATCACGCTTTGAGACACCCCAACGGCTTGTGCCACCTCTTGTTGTGTCTGTCCAGCTTCCATCCTTCCTATGGCCCTCCAAGCCATTGGTTCAGGTAAATCACATTGTCGAGGCATCACTGTCCCTAAGGCAAGTCATTCACTAACTGAAAACTGGACTGGATTTAAAAAGAGCAACAAAACATTCACCCCCACACCACCCTTTCACATCAACAGTACAGACACTGCCCTCTGGTGTGGTACCGAGGTTACGTAACAACTTCAAACTCTTATTTACATTATCTTGGAGTAATAGAAAGTGATTGCATCTAATACTATTCCAAAAAACATAGTCTTAATAGGTTATTCTACAATATCCCCTATTTTTTTGAGCAGTGTAAATGCAAAAACACATTATCATTTATTTAGGTGTAGCAGCGCACGCCGGGTATTAGCTAGTAATGAATAATTAAGAATAAGAGTAAACGTGTCCTTTTTTTGTGGAGTGTGGTATTAAAGTTATGAATACCAAAGTAGAATGCGGAGAAAAGATAGGATGTGTTACAAACTTAAACATGGAGAACAGTTGTGTGAAAAATGAGAAGGGAGAATAATATTAACCATGATTTGAGGTTAATGGTTTATACAGGGGTTGATTGGAAAATATTAACTCAGGATAAGGCTGTATGGAAAGAGTATGTCTGCGTGGCCACGAACCTTGTAATTCGATAATGCCAGGGAGTGAGTGAGGGGGTTCTGGTATGTAAAACGGATGCTAGCCTCTGATTTTGGAGATTTGCAAGTTTAAACCCAGGGGTTTTCAATGGATTTTCAAGATGTAAAAATCTAGAGCATGGTTTTCTTAGGATGAGAAATAAAGCCAAGCAGGTTGAACCCGCGATCCTCGGAACTAGAGGCAAGGAACATAACCACTAGATCACCTAGAGACGTCCGTAGAATCTGTAGAGAATCTGTTCAAATAATCCATCTACGCAGGAGGCGGGCAAAAATGCACGGTCAATGAGGCCGTGGAAGGAAGTGCAGGAGGGAGGACAGATCAGGTGACATTAATCATTTCGCAGTTGAGTTTCAAGCGAGAAAGATATCTAATCGGAAAGCTGTCGAATTTCTTTACACATTTCACGGACAGACTATAGACGACACATTATAATTGTTTATATTGTCATAAATATCTTCTATTCTATAGTGTTCTGTCCGAGGGCTGGTCTTTCACTGAAATCATAGCATTTTGTTGCTATGCTTTGCATCTTTACTAGGGTATGGTAGCTTCCCGTTGCTTTCCACACGGGTGAATGATGATGATGATAGCCGGATAATTTTCTGGGACCGTTGGGCCCTAATCTTCCTGACATTTGCCATACAGGTGAGGAAAAACCCCGAAAAAAACACCCAGGAGCCTGTTCCAACCGGGAATCGAACCCGGGTCTGCTGCGTGACAAGGCAGCACGCTACCTCAAGACCACAGCGGTGGACACAAACACCTTAATGGAATTTTATTATGAATTTTAATAGTATTGACTTATTATCTTCAATAATTCAAAAAGATTATCTAAAATTTAATGAGTTTATTCAAAATATGGTCAGGGGAATTTGTACAATTACATAAGATGTAATGTTTAGATTAATGAAACCCATTACATTGCCAGCTTAAATGGAGTGTTGTTCAAAGTGAAAACTTTCTAAACCATTTGCAGCAGTGGTGACTAACTAGAAACAGAAAGAGCAGAGAACCCTTTACCGCGTTTGATTTTGAATTACTTCTCCAGGTTGCGTCAAACTTCAGTCCCAAGGAATTTCAAGGTTTTCAATATACATAAAATGGTATAGAGAATTAATCATTATAAAAATAGCATAATCTTTTAGAATTGCATTATATATATATATATATATATATATATATAATGCAATGCTATAAGATTGCACCGGGACTTGATGCTGGATCAAACCATTGTTGTTGACTATTTAACTCATGTCCCTAATGGGAGTCAATGACCAATCACGTTTCAATGATTTCTGTTTTACAACCAATCAGAGTCGTGTTTCACGAAATATTTATCAGTGTTATAATTACCATATTAAAGAAAGCTCCTCCTTTTAAATATTCTGAACAGATCTGACCATTATTTTGCAGTGACTGAGCCTGTGAGAAATACGGCTACCAGATTGTATATATAGTGCATGAATGTCAACACATGCCGCATGCGGGAGTTAATATAAAAACATTTGTAGCAATTGATTATATCACCAAAAAAAAAAAGAAACCACTGTTTGCACTTTCTTAAATGTATTTTTTTCCCAGGTAACAATCCAGAAAAATATAATTGTCATATTTACATCATACGACATCAGAAACGAATTAATATACAGTTTGATGTGTTTCATTTTTTCTCCACTAGAGAGCATTCTTACAATATTGCGTTCCTTTGGCAATAAATAGTATGTCTGGTTGCAGTGATAAACAAAAGAAGCAGATGAAGCGTACCTATCGTTTCTCATTTGTTTCAAACATCGCCGTTTACATTAAATATATAAATATTTTAAAATAACTATAGTTAAATAATGATTTGTGAGTAAACAGCTTAATTTTATTCGTTAAATAGTCCTAACAAATTCCACTCTTGATTTCCAAATTCTCATAAGTAATGCCACGAGTGATTTCCACATTATCGATAAATTCACGACTCACGAAGTGAGGAGTGAATTTATCTAGAGAATTTGGAAATCAAGGGTGGCATTTGTTAGGAATATTTAAGGAATAAAATTAGGCTGTATACTCACGAATCATTATTTAACTTTAGTTATGTATATATTTAATGTAAACGGCGATTTTTGAAAACAAATGAGAAACGATTGGTACACTTCATTTGCTTCTTTTGTTCGATCACTGCAACCAGATCATAATTTTTATTTATTGCAAAAAAATCTAAATGTTGTAAGAATGCACCCTAGTGGAGAAATTTATAACCAACGTTATAGGTATTAATTAATTTCTGATGTCCTATGATGTAAATATATCAATTATATTTTTCTGCGTCATTTCCTGGAAAATAATTCGTTTAAGAAAGTGCAAACAGCGTTTTCTTTTCTTTTTTTTTGTGATATAATCAATTGTTACAAATGATTTTATATTATCTATCGCATGTGCTTTCTGCTGACATTCATGCACTATATATACAATCTGTAGCAGTATTTCTTGGAGAGTCAGTCACTGCAAATAATGCAATGACCTATTCAGAATGTTAAAAAGGAGGTGCTTTCTTTACAAACTTTAGTTTGTAAATTTTAGGCGAAACACGACTGTGATTGGTTGTAAATAAAAAATCACTGAAATGTGATTGGTCATTGACTCCCATTTGGTGCATGAGTTAAATAGTCATACTATTTATATAATTATCTCTCAAAAACCTATACATATGAAGCACTTAAGAATTGGTAATTTCTTATGTCAACAATGACTGAAACCATGGAAATATACCAACATAATTGTCATGAACACCTCCTTAGAATGCCAAACAATAGACTACCTTCGAAGCTACTCAACTACAGACCCACAGGGCGACCTAAGAAGCGATAGAGGGACCAATTTCTATCCTGAAGAGGAACAGGCCAATGGCCTAATCCCTGACTGCAATTGATTATGATATATATATTATATATAATGATATAGAGAATTGACCATTATAAAAATAGCATAATCTTATAGATTTGCACTATTTTGAAGCAATATATACGCGTCCACCTCTGTGGTCTCGAGGTAGCATGCTGCCTTGTTACGCAGCGGGTCCGGGTTCTAACCCCGGTTGGATCAAGTTTCCTGGGTGAGGATTTTTTCGGGGATTTCCTAATCTGAAGACAAAATATCAGGAAACTTTAAGACCCAAACAGTCCCCGAAAACCATATGGTCACTATAATCATCACTCATATTCTCCTTAGATTAAGTTTAGGATTAAAGACTCTCCTGATGCACCACTATCATCATCATCGCCCGTAATGTCATCGGGGCAGCGTAATCCCGCGTTCCAGGCGCTCCAACCTCATAAGTGGGTTATAATTAAGCCAATTCCAGGAGATAACTCCAGAAATGCCGAAATGGCAATCTGGGGCATTGAATAAATTATCTTATACGCTCTATAAATATTTAAAACAATAAAAGTTGTACCTGTTGTGGCAGTCGTCCTCAACAAATTAGATTTGTGTAAAATATTCAGCTGGGTCTTTCGGAACCGGTTCCACTTTCAAAGCTGTTCTGTTGGGTATTGATTGTGTTACGAACTTGTTGTATAATGGGTTGATCTGGTAGGGTGTGTTTCTGACAAAAGTATCCCTAAAATACTTAAAAAATAAGTTAGAAATAGAAATCGGCATTTTGTCCATAATCAGATTTAATTTAATAATAATACAGTATAATAAAATATGAATTTATAATTGGAAAATATTTAAAATTATTATCTTGAAATATCTTGAAGTGTGACTACAATTTATATCGACTTAAAGAAATATGTTCTTTGAAAACGTAAATTTACATCCTGTAAAAGTAAAAGAAAATGAAATAAAGGAATTGAGAGGTAGAAACGTGGAAAATGTTGATAAAGGAGGAAGAGTTTCATGGTTTTTTATCGAAAAATATAAAGTTTTTTTACAGAGAAAGTATCGAAAACTGTCGAATAAATCACTAATGGTCGACTGAAAATAATTGATGGACTCTCTTATTTATAGATATATCCCCCAAGCCTCAAATCTAACAACTTCTATAACTTTTTTTTTCTGAGCGATCCGAAGTTTTTACTTCTTTACTTCAATGATGAATGCTTTTATGAAATGCTTTTTTAGTATATAAAACGACTGTATTAAGTCAATATGTCAGTAACTACGGCAACTAACAAAGAAGGTAATGTAATAGCTTCACTAAACTTGTATCACATTAAAATAACTATAACTTTAATGTGTTAGCATTGTCCGTTTTATTGTATTTACGAAGAATAAATTTTTAACTACCCGTAAAAAACACCAAACTCTGCACTCATCTTTTTTTACGTATTTCTAAATAAATATAAAAAAAGATTATTGAATTTAATAAACCTGCAATTTTATGTTTTGTTGATCCCGAAAAGGCATTTGACAAGATGGAACTTAGAGATTTAATAAATATTTTAGAAACAAATAATGTACCAAACGGTTTGATTTTTATTTATTATAGACAGTTCTTAATCCACCGCTGTGGTCTCGTGGTAGGTGCTGCCTTGTCACGCAGCGGGCCCGGGTTCGATTCCCGGTCGGGACAGGCTCCTGAGTGAGCCTGTAAGACAAATGTTAGGAAACTTAGGGCCCAACGGTCCCCGAAACTCATCCGGCCATCATCATCATCCTTATCATTATCATCATTATCCTTCATCAGTGTGGAATGCAACAGGAAGCTACCACATCTATAATTCCCTAGTACAGCTGCAAAGCATATAATGAAAATTCTATGATTGCAGTGAAAGACCTGCCGTCGGGCAGAATTACTATGGATGGATGGATGGATGGATAGACATTTTTTAATAATAATTTTAATAGAATAACATAAATGGAAATCTGAGAGAGAAATGCCAGTCAGAAGATAACCGCCAAGGAGACTCGTTGAGTTCATTAATACCCAATTTAATAATGAATGAAATAATAAAAGACATTAAAAATAAAGATGGATACAGAGTGGGAAATAAGGATTTCAATATCGTGATTTGAGGATGATTTAAAAGATTATTATATGGATTCTACCTAAGCAGCCGAAAGTTCAATATGAAAATATCGTTAGCGAAAACCAAAACGATGACAATAAGTAAAGTCTCTTTAAGGTGCAAGTTACAATTAGAAAGGAAAATGATAGAGCAATTTATGGTAATTAAATATTTGGGTGTGGAAATAACTACCTGGGAATCATTACATAATGAAGTCACACATCACGCTAATAAAGCGCGTGAGTGAATATCATATGGAAAACATGTACTTAAATAAATATATCAAGATAAGAATACATAAAGCACTGATACGCCCAATATTGAGCTATGCCTCCGAAATAAGATCAAATACCTTTAAAACAAAACAAACTTTAGAAACAAATTAAATTAATATTCTGAGGAAGTGTATATGTAAATCAAGGAAACGTGAAATTAGAAATGAAGAAACCAGAAGGCAGCTGAATATTCAGGCAAAAAGCGAATAGGCAGATAAAGAATACTTGAATGGGATCAACATATTATATCCCGCATGTCAAACCAGATAGAATTGTACATATAGCAAGAGATAAGTTGCCAGAGGATGGGAGGACACCTGGAAGAGATGGTGGGGCTCTTATTTCTGGATGAAACAGGTCATGGACCTAAAACAAAAAGAAGTTTTTTTTATTAAAATTTACTATGAAAGATAAAAAATGAAATTGATAACATTGGTTCTGAAAAATTGAATTAAATGAAAATACAAAGAAGAAACGAATTTAACTATTACAATATTTTTATTAAATTTCTTAATAAAAATTTACCTGAATGTATAAATACATAATGGCCAGAGGAAATATGGATTTTGAAGAAGTAAAGAAGTCATCGTTAAACCAGTAGAATTTCTTCATGCTGTAAAAGCTCCTTATTCGCCGTTCCCTTATACGCGTTTTCGTTATTCGCGGGTTAAAAAATTAGACACAGTTCCTGTATTTACGACTAAAAATGTCTTTATTCGCGGATCCAGTCGGATAGGTAGAGGGATTAGTATCCTTTATTAACGCATCGGCAACTTTTTTACTGCAGGCACGTGCCGAGGCGGCTTTTACAAATAGTGATTCAAGTCAAATGGACAAATTAATATCAGAGTAAAACGAACCTTATTGTCACTAAGCCTAAAGTTCGTTGTTGAAAGCCATCGCCGCAGTATTTCACGTGCCACTATGTCCGTTGATAAATGCCGCCCTCGCCACGATCGGTGTTTTATTGTTTCAACTTGTCATCCGTTGCAATAATTTTGATTGAATATCACGTGTATCTTTTGCTTTGTTGTCAATTTATAATGTCGAGTAAAAGGAAACAAAATCAGTTCCGAAGCTGAAAAAAGTAGTGTTGCCGCTTAAAATAAAAATAGAAATGCTTGACCGTTTATATGCGTTGGCGAGTCGTTTGCCTTTATATCACGCAGTTTCAATGTTAATGAATCAAGAAATCGGAAGACAAAATAAGGAATTCTATTGCAGAATTCACAGCTGAATATCAATTTTAGTTCAAAGACTTTTTAAAAGCGGCAAAACAGGAAAAAATACTAAGTTCTGTAAGTCCTTTCCTAAACCTAACAGTAATAATTAATATAAATTGTTCAAAATCTTTCATTAATCGACTTTATTTTGATAATTTTTATTTAATTTTGTAAACATTGGAACGTATCCCCTATATATCCATACAAATTACTATTCCACATCCGAGGTTTCAGTATTCCCGGCATATTTACGGAACATATCTCTCGCGAATAAGGACTTTTTACTGTATAACAATACACAGGTTTCACTAATAACATTTTGAATCAATAATACTTATGAATGTTGAATCATACTGCACGCAAAATACATGTAAAACATCAAATAGTTTCCTTATAATTTCGTTAAATATATTCTGTAAAGTTGCCAGAGAACGTCCGACGTCTTTCCCTTCAAGATTTTACGAATAGATATAACAGCATTGACAATGATCACAAAAACATGAGATTTATATTATGTTTTATGTCTAAATCTCAACTATATGTAATAAATTGATGTACTAAATGTAGGCTATTATTACCATTATTATTATTATCATCATCATCATAGTACATTCACGAATTTAGGCCATTTGTTGACCTGTTTCGGCCTCAAGAGAAACACCATCCAGAAGTCTTTTGAGTGGACGTCCTGGTCTTCTTCTTCCTGCAGGTTGATATCTTAACATTAGTTTGGGTATTCTGTGATCTTCCATTCGATGAACATGTTGTATCCATCTTGACTTATAATCAGAAATTTTGTTTTCTAAAGATTCCATATATTATTATTATTATTATTATTATTATTATTATTATTATTATTATTATTATTATTATTATTATTATTATTATTATTATTATTATTATTATTATTATTATCATCATCATCATCATTAACATTATTATTATTGTCATCATCATCATTTTTATTATTATTATTATATTATGCTTTATGCCTAAATCTCAACGATATATAATAAATAGATGTACTAAATATGTTATTATTATTATTATTACTATTATTATTATTATTATTATTATTATTATTATTATTGTTATTATTATTATTATGATTAATAGCGCAGGTTATGTGGTTCGAATGGGCAATAGTAGAAATATTTTAATTTTTTCAATGGGAAATGTTTGGGGAAATGGAAGGCCTCAGCATAGGTGGGTGAATTACATTCGAATAAATTGAATATCGGAGATACGAGCTCTATGTATTTGACTGAAGAGATGGTCATAATGACAGCGGCGCTGAATCTGCAGGTTCCATAACCACATAGTTAGTTTATTATTAATAGTATTATAATCTTAAAATTATGAAAATAGATTTAAAAACGTGCTGAAATATCTCAGCTTTCTACCTTATCAGTAAACAATGTAAGCTAACATTAAAAGTGAAGAGATTAAAACAAGAAACATTATCGTGACCTGCTTCGTTTGTGGATGATTTGTGAACTAATGCCGCGTACACTCGTTTTACTTTAGTCTATGGGTGTGGAGCAGCTATTACCCTATGTAAGCTTGGTAAATGCTACATTTGATATTTGTTCCTGACTATACAAAATACATATACCTTACCCGCACTTAGACTGATCCTAACATCAACAAACGCCAAATTTATTCTTCCGCCACTTTTGATATGGAGGTGACGACACAGTAACAGAAGACTTGACACTTTCAGCCATTTTGTTTCATGAAAATCGACTGGAGCATGACTCAAATGCATCACCTATATGTAATAAACTATTTTAAGTTGTAATTATTGATTAGATATATTTTAAAATATTTTCTATGTTTTGAATATTATTATTTTCCTTCACGAAGAATAACATATTCAAAGGACATATTTTTAATTTAATAAAGGGAACCACTTTTCGCGTACTTATTGCTTCTATATCGAACTTCGGTGTCAATAATCAATGAAAAGCGAGCAGGTCACATGGTTTTGTTTTGACGAGTATCACTTTAAAAGCGGATAGCATATACGTCAGCAAAACAAGCGGCAGTGCTGCTATGACTGTAGGTAAACGTTCCGCTATGTAGTATAATAGATTAAATTCAGTGTAATCAAAATAAATGCAGACAACGTATACACCAGATGGATTTATCAGATATTAATGCAATGCCTTCCTCTTTAGACTAATCGGAAATTTAACAAGATATAAAAAAAGACTGCCATAGAATTGAAGACTCAAACCTTGGAGATGCAAAGTTTAAATCTGTTAACCCCATGAAGATATTCTAATAAACATACTCTCGGGAAACCTTTAAATCTTACAAAATGGGCATCTTATTTGACAGGAATATCTGTCTTGGCAAAACGGAAAAAGAAAAAGTCTTACATGCGTGGAAATAGAAATACTTATAAGAGAAAGGAAAACACACATTTATTGGAAGATACACATGTAGAGATGACGTTTAATTTATTGAGATAAATGGCAAAGTGATTTTTGTTCCAAGGCACAGCGGGCATGACATTGATTGACGAGGCAGCGTTACTTGTCACATCCCATTTATACCACATTCCGATAAGATTGCTACGTCTCCTCCATCCTCATTATGTTATTCACTTTCACCCTGTCAATGTGAGACGTCATTATAATACTATCTCCTTATCTTAGTCTAACCTCTCCCTTTGTAGGAATACGTAATATTTTCTCATCACTTAAAATAACGATTCCTACTCCGTAGCCGAGTGGTTAAGGTAATATGCCTTGGCGCAGAGCTACGGGACTTGCGCTGGTTCGAGTCCCCATGCGGGAACAAACTTTTTCATGGAATTTCGGCCAGTATGGGACCGGTGCCCACACAGAATCGTGAAGAATAGGGGTAGCTACCAGGTAGCTACAATAAGTATCTTCTGGTTGAGAAAACTAGCTATAACGCTAGGGTACCCGACATGCTGACCACATGTCGCACCTACACTAGCTGGATGATCATCTACCTCTCTGATGTCAATGTGAGGCCAGCAGCCGACTGGTAGGCCAAGGGCTTTCTAGGCCTGACGCGCCGTGGAGTTTAGTTTAGTTTCAAAAGAGATGGTCCAAAACTAATTCATCCTGAATTTAGTGTGTTAAATATTTATTTTTAAACATATAGCCTACTGCTTAATAATTATTTCCACAGAAATAGAAACGGGTTCTAGCCTAAAAAGTGGCTATTTCCAATTTCCTGATGTTTTTATGTTTAAAATAGATATTATCCACGTCAAAGAATTAAATAAAAAAATGCAACCAAAAATCTAACCTAATGTAATTTAAGCACTCTAACCTGTGAAAGAATGCAACGCCCAAAAAATAAATAGTAAGTTCTGAAATTCTCAAATATATGTGTGTAGTTAATTAGTACGTACTCTATGTTGGCTGCACTGAAACACGAATTGGTTGTTGCATAGAATATTCGATAAAATCAATATGGCTGTCACGTCTTCATGCTACGTATGTAGTTATATATCATAGAAAAAATATATTAAAATAATAGTTAGAAAACATGTAAAAATCATTGGTAATTAGTGGGAAATAATTTGAAAAATAAAAAAGAATAAAATTGACAGGAGTTTATGAAGGAATTAAAAAAGTCGCGTCACATGTTGTAAATAATAGCCAAATAATTCAATAAATGTTTGCTAACATCAACTAACAGAGAGCGCGTAGCCTAAAAAAACAAATTAATTAAAACTCGTTCCAGGTGTAAATGATTTTCTCATCTGCCTTTATTATATATCGATAGTCAGACATCTACACAACAATTATATGAGACAATTCTCCAGATTGATTACACCCAACAACTATGTGATATTTCAATTGAATGAATGAATGAATCCTAAAACTAAAATGGATGCAATCATTTTCTAATGAATAATATGAAAAGTTTTTCTGCTATGTTTTCCGTTAATGCCTTTACCTGAGAAGCACCGGGCCCGGGTTCGATCCCTAGTTGGGACAGGTTTCCATGGTCTCATTTTTTGGTGTTTCCTGTCTTGTAGGACAATGTCAGAAAACTCTTGGGCTCAAATAGCCTACGAATATCATCTGGCCATAATTATCAATCTTATATCATATTCGCCTTGTGAAATATGAAGGTACGTGTGAATGTTGTGTCTTGCAATAAATGTGCGTGTTGTTTGGAAAGTGCATTCAGCAGATCTCTCCATCCCGGGAAACCCTCCATGTCTTTTATATAAAAAATGTAGGTTATGTGAACCGGAGGTACGCCCTAGCGTAGTTGGATGAGGCAATACGCTACAAACCCTTTTCAGGAGATAAACTTCACTCTTTGAAAGTGTCCCGACTATAAGCTTGGAAAGTTCCTCCCCGCCTTAATATGTGTGGCGAGGCATAAAAGGCAGTCAGGCTTGTTTTTGACAGGGGTACGTGAAATTTGAAGAGAAAAGAAATTGTAGTGAGCGGTCTCATCAGACTCTGAAAAATAATTGTGAAACAGATAAACTTTGAATCAAGTGTAATTGTCGGTGCAAATTGTGAGTAAATCACTATTAATAATATGTAGAATTAAAGTTAGTGAGAAATATCACACGATATCTGTGTGGTTATTTACGACGTAAATTACGTGAAGAAAAACCCCCGGCCATCATCTGACACTACATTACCCTCAATATTTGTTATGGAATGTCTCCTTCATATAATAATTAGGAAAGTTTTATATAATAATAAAAATATGGCAATACCTACGTTACTTTATGGATGTGAAAGCTTGACCTACACAAAGGACAATTAGTAGAATATAAAGTTGTAAAATGGGATTTTTTAGGAAAACAAAAGGATGGTCATTAACAAAAAAAACAAATAGGTATATTTTGGCAACGGAAATGGATTTTATACGAAGGGAAGCAAGAATGTCAAGAAGAGAAAAAATTAAAAACTCAGTTATAAGGGAGAAAATTAAGATTAAAGACACTATTCTAGATTATATTAAAACTCAGCAATCAACATGGTACGGACACGTCCAGCGAATGGAAGAGGATCGGCTACCAAAAGCTGTTTTTGGAATGGAAACCTGAGGGAAGACGAGGCAGAGAAAGACCTAAAACCTCCTGGAGTCAGGGAATATATTTATACATGAAGGAGAAACATCTACAACCAGGAGATTGGATGGACCGACAAAATTGGCTATAAGGAATCGGACGATGTCAAAGACATTAATCAACCAATGATCTATCTAAAAAGGATGTATAAGAGAAGACTGGATTATAAATGAAGAAATAAGAAAATAATTAGAGTGGAAGCCATCAACTCAAGAATGTATAGTTATAGAACAAGATGGTTTGGACATGTTGGAAGAGTGGAAGGTACCAGACTGCCAAAAATACCTTAGAAATATAATCTTAAAGGAAAGAGAGGTGTGGGGAGGCAGAGAAGGAGACACTGTAAGAAGAAGTTGAGAAGAATAAGATAATTTTCTAACCATTAAATTCGAAACTATCTCACAAGTGAAAATTCAAAACCGTATCTCAGTAACATAAATACTCAGTAACTCAAAATTATTTCTAACATAGGCCTATATCAGTAGCATTATAATAATATTCCACTGAATATTATACATATAAATGTGTCTTATGTAAAATTCTATAGAAAAATCTTACTGCTGTAAAATGTTGAAGTTTACAGCTTATTTTTTTATGACAGGCCACTTATTTCAGCAGATATAAGGTTATTTTGTGCTGTCAATGAGCGAGACAGAGCCTACGGTTTTACCTTCTTCATGAGGGTAACCCGAGGATTTACGCCCTGAAAAAAAATTAATCTGCTCTGATTGGCTTGAAACCGTGAACTATTTAATTTTGAATAACAGTGCTATAGAATGTTCCTGACCATGCAAATAGTTAGTTAGTTTTCATTAAAAACAAGTTGTTCTCTTGGCGGCCTTTCAATTTGACATGAGTATACCAGGCCGAGCATTTTAACGCAGTGTTCTGTTTTGAAAAGTCTGGTTACATCATCATCTGAGCGCAGCGTGTAGATCGACATTTTTTCCGATGCAGAACAAGAGTTTGTCAAATTATTGTAATTGATTGTTATATTGTATTTTATAGTTAGTACATACGATCGAAGATAAATCTATGGACAAACTCTCACAGGTTGTTCAGGAAAGTTGGTTGTTTGAATGAAGCAACCATGTTTCCATTAATTTATTACAGAGTAACGAAACGCATGATATCACACATTTTAGGGACGCTTTTCATTCCAACTTATCTAGAAATGTTAAAAAATACATATAAAACGGTTACGCACCAATATAGAAACAATTGGCTTAGCCCATATTCAGCGCATGGATCGTCACAGAATACCAAAACAAATTCTTCACTACATTCCTCGAGGCAGAAGATCTGTGGGTCGACCTTTTCGGAGATGGCGGGAGACCGTAACGGGCCACTGGGCCTAATACTTGAAAAGGCAGATGATGATGATGATGACACTCCAATAAGTCACCGGAGATCATTCAAACAAAATTCATGAACAACCTGCAAACATGTCAATAGAGTTCTGTTACACTCTGTATGTTTAGTCTATACCCGACATCCCCAGATGAGGACAAGGGTGTTACTTGACGGGAGTTTCTTAACCAAGCACCAGCTAATTTATTATGATTATTTCCCCTACAGATTGCAACGAGTGATATATGGTTACCACATCAGCTCAGAGAGACATCTAGTGGTCACATAAGATATTACTTGGATGAAAAAAGGCCCACTAGAATTTGCAAAAAAGACACTAAAATATGCTCAGTTTTTCAGAGGACCGAAAATCTTTAGATTCAGGATCCATGACTAAAAGTCCTTCTTGCAGGGCTTGTCCCTTGGATTCATCCGTTTAAAACATCATCGTCCCCTACGATCCACGGGAAAAGAGGCAAGGAGTTCAATTCCTAGATCACAGACCTTAAGATGCCCTAGGAGTAGTACGAGATTAAGGTTTACACCTTTCTAGAAAATCGGTTCTAGATGTCATCCGGGTTGTCAGTCCTGCATGACGGATGCCTTCTTCCCCAGAACAAGCGTCCGGTACTCATATAAGTTAGAGTGTGATTCGAGTCCAGGACTATGGTGCCGCCAGAGGGTTCGAATCAATTTATGAATCCTGACTCAATCGGGACTCGAACTACGATATTCTAGTTTGTAGCGTATCACTTTAAGCGACTACACCATGACGCGGAGTATCCCCAATGGAAAGTAATTCCACTACAGGTTTTGGGGGGCCTTTTGGGTAGTTCTCAAATTGGTTCTCAGCCATGTGTGACGATTGCCTTTACCCTCAGAACCCTGGCGAAGTGGAAGAGAAGATCTTCTAAATTAATTAATTAAATAAAACAAGCATCTGGTACTTAATTTTCTTAGAGGCTGAGTTGACCCCAGGGTCATCGAGTCCTCAGGGGTTTTGGGCCAGTTTAAAAATCCTGACTCCACCGGGACTCGAAACCCTTGATCTTCCAGCTTGTGGCCTATTGTCACGCGCCGTAGTTGAGTAGTCAAGGCAAGGTGCCTTGGCGCAGAGCTAAAAAAAATTGCGCTAGTTCGGGTCTCCATGGGGGAAGAACCTTTCTTGTGGAATTTTGACCATTACGGTACCGGTTCCCACTCAGAATCATGATACATTTGGGTAGCTACAATTAGTAGCGGCTCCAGGTTGAGAAAACCAGCTATGAGCGCCTTGGAACCCGATATGCTGATCATGTGTCACCACAACACTGGTTGGATGAGGGTCTACCTCTGTGATTAAGACATGTGGATGTGAGGCCAGCATCCGGAAGGTAAGCCGAGGGCCTTCTAGGCCTGTCACACCATAGTTTTTTTTTTTTTTTTGCTTTCGCCAGCTACGTTATGGCGTGTCAGAACTCGGTATGTGCCTACCAAATAATTTACTATTTTATGAGACAAAACTGTGAACCCAATTGGTTTAAACTGCTTGATACTTAATTGACAAATCTTTAAAATTTAAGTTCAGTTTTGTGTAAAAGCTGTTACTGTAACCTGAACTTTAACGAATGAAATAAGACAAGTGTAGAGTAATATTAATGTTTGATGATAGTTTCGTTTGATGTAACACAGGTTAAGCATATCGTCAATTATCTACTTTAGCAAAAGTTCTAATTGAGGTTAATGAACTTAACAAGTGCGAAGGTGTTAATCACTTCTCATTAAAACTTAATTATCAAGTTGAACAGGCTGATACTTTTATTGATGTTATCAAACTAACTTTCATCGCTAAAACAAGAGCATTTCCACGTTTTGTCTACAAGTTTAATTTTCTCACTCTACAGCACAATTCCCAAATTAGGTACCTGAGAGATGAGTACTGTAATGCTCATGTCAAAATTGTATAAAATCTTCCATCAGGTGATAGCGAACAGCATTTGCTATTTTCTCCTAACTGAATAGTGGGTTCAAAAGAATTGCTATAGCTTCTCGTACATTTACGTAACTGACATCTAGGCTTAAACCGTAACTGTGTCGCCTACAGAGTGGAAGAGACTAACAAACTTTCACAGGTGATTCACTGATTTTGGCTGAGTGATTTGATATAATGAACCCATTCTTTTCGGTGAAATATTATAGAGTAATACGTTGTTTATCTAGTTGTAGTGGTGGTAGTAGTAATATTGTACTCCATGGCGCGACAGGCCTAGACGGCCCTTAGCCTACCATCTGGCTGCTGGTCTCACATCCACACGTGTTAATCACATAGGTAATGGATCATCCAGCCGGTTAAGGGTAACATGTGGTCAGGATGTCGAGTTCTTTAGCAGTTATAGCTGGTCTTCTCAACCTGGAGCCGCTACTAAATGTATTTTTTGTATTGTAAGCCTGTATTTTCCCTTTACAGATATTTAAGCGCTCTTCCCCTGCAGGGAATAATTTGAACCATACTAATTTAGTTACACTTGTTTTTGTATACATGTCATTTTGAGTGGTACGTGGTCAGCGTTCCGCCTCATACTGACATCTAGGAAAACAAGGTAGTACTAGGACGGGAAAATTCGGTAAATTTTGCTTAGAGGCCTTTTCATTCAGGCTTAAGGATTTTTTACGAGCCTGAAAATCTTCATACTCGGGACCCACGGCTTAAAGTCCCTCCTGGAGGACTTGCTCCTTGGATTTTTCCGTCCTAAAAAATCCATCGACGCCGGCCGGGTTTGAACCCGCGAACCTCGGGACCAGAGGCAAGGAGCATAACCACTAGTCCACCGCTACTAAATGTAGCTACCCAAATTTCTCACGATGCTGGGTGGACACCGGTCCCATAATAACCGAAATTCTATGAGAAAGTGTATTCCCCCCATGGAGACCCGAACCAGAGCAAGTCCTGTAGCTCTGCGCTCATGTATAAGTAGTCATTTTTTTATAGACTTTCTTAAATATTCTTTGAAATTTTCTAATTAAAATAAACAAATAATGAAATAATGCATAGGTCCTAAACCTCGTACAATCATTGCAATTGTTCTATTGTATATACTATAGAAGTGAAAAATGTATTTAGAAAAAATACAAGAACACAATTTTGACTATTCAAGAAGCCCCGTTCTCAGGTATTCAAATAGCCCCCCGTGACATATTCACTTCATGACCATGCAGTTTCCAAAAAAAAGCGCATAGACTGCCGAACGAGCTGGAGGGTTATTGCAAGAAAGATCAACTATCATATCTGTAAGCCGTTCACTTTCCATGTTTTCCAATGTCCACAGATAAAACTTAATCACCAACAACATTTTACATACTCTACAATCAGAACACTACAGCCATTTACCTTTGGTACTTCAAATCAATGTAGACGAAACTTCTGTAGACAAAAATCAAAATACACTACTTCACTGACTAGAAAAGACTTTCATTAACAACATCCACTGACAAAATGGCATCTTCTTCCTCTTTGCTTCGCTGCACATACGCAAAAGCTTAATATTATTCAAGTAGCCCCACTGTTTAAATAACTCCGCTCTACCTTATCTTGCCTTAAACACTCGGCTACGGTGCGGGACGGTGATAGTAGAAGTATTATTTCATTTAACGACGCTTTTAACATCTAAGATTATTAGCATTATAATTAAAATCTGAGTATGAAAGACCGACAAATTATGTTCAGAGGCTTTTTTTTTTTTTTTTTTTTTTTCCAGTCTTCATATTCTTTTACGTAATAAATCTTCGACACGGGACCCACAGCTTTAGTTCCCTTCCCAATGATATCATACTCTGGATTTTTATGCTCTGAAAATTGCATCGACCCTTGTTAGGTTTTAACTCGCGAACCCTGGAACCACAGACGAGCATGGTAACCAATAGTCCATCAGGACAAAATGATTTTAATATCGGAATCTATATTTTGAATCACTAGGTTATGCGCTAGATCTCTGGATCGAATTCCAAATATTTTCCAAACACATTGAGAAAGCACGTGGTACTGATTGCTGCCGATTCGTCCATCCGGTCCCCTTGGTCCTTTCAGACGAGAGTAGGTTATGAACCAACACCGAGTTAACCTTCTCCCCTGTTTTCATCCTCATCTCTCACACTACACAAACTCTTGAACATGCACTAATCCTACCTCGTCTCCGTACACAGTACATAATACACATCACCTACATCTGCTTAAGTGGTTTTCCACCTATCCACCTGGTGCGGAATCCGAAATACAAAAAGGGCACTGGTTCGCATTAGAACACGTACAGACATGATCTATAGAAAAGTCGCATTATTACTTACTTACTCACTGGCACTATCGAACCCGTAGGTTCATGGCCGCGCGGACATAAGGTCTCCATACATCCCTATCCTAAGCTAATGCTTTCCAATCATTCCCTGTATAATCAACTTCCCTCAAATCATAGTTAATGTTGTTCTCCCACTTCATTCTTGGTCTATCAACTGGGCGTTTTCCCTCTGGTTTTCCTACAAGAAGCTACCATGCACATCTTTCATTCCCCATACGCGCAACATGTCCTGTCCATCGCAGTCTACGAGACTTAACTGTTCTTATTATATCTGGCTTAAATTCGCATTATTACTTTTCTTAATTTTATTATCTATCTTACTATTTGTCAGTTATTGACTTCGGACCTTCTCTTCCACTCAGACAGATGTAATAGGCTACATTCTTTTTTTTTAATTTAACAACTAAGAGATCTACATTTGATAAGTAAGTCCACCTCTGTAGCCTCGAGGTAGCGTGCTGCCTTGTCAAACAGCGGGGCCGGATTCGATCCCGTCGGGACAAGTTTCCTGGATGAGGTTTTTCCGGGGTTTTTCCTCACTTTTAACACAAATGTCAGGAAACTTTAACGCCTAAACGGTCCCCGAACATCATCTGGTCATCATAATCACATTATCATATTCGCCTTAGATTAAGCCTAGGAATAAGGACTCTCCTGGCGCACCATTATCATCATCATCGCCAATGATATCATCGGGGCATCGTAACCCCGCCTTCCAGGCGCCCCAACCTCAGAAGTGGGTTACAAATTACGCTAATGCCAGGAGAGAAGACCAGAAATATCGAAATGACAACCTAGGGCATTGAATAAAAAATATAAGTTCTGTTTACATATACATAATATTAAGACGTATATTAATAATTTCAAGCCTCAATCAATCTACATGCATCAACTACAAGTGAGCACAATAAAGTTATTAACATTTTACTATCCATATTGAAATTTAAACGTAGACTTTATAATTAATTTTTTACCAATTCCACCAGGTTGCCATTATGACATTTTGTGGTAATCTCTCCTGGCATTACCGGAATTGTAACCCACCTCTTAAGTTACCCCGATGACATGATAGATCTTGTACGTTAATGAAACGCCAGGAAATTCTTTAAACCTAAACTTAATCTAAATCCAGACTATAGATGACAACAGGAATAATTCCCTTTAAGGGAAAAAATCATGTGGTCTGACCGGGATCGAACCCGAGACCGTGGGAGAGATATCCAAGATTTATTAATTGAAACCGTGAAACATGAAGAGTAGAAAAATGTTCTTCGTGGAGAAATTCCACGATTACAGAACATATAAAGAAATGCAATACTACGAAACTGAGTAATATGTTACCAATAGGTAAATGTGAATGAATAAAAGAACATTTTAAATTGATAAATGTTAAAAAGGGACTTCTAAAAATCGAGAGAGAAAATACTTGGCTACCAATTTAAGTAGACTCGTAGATGTTATCTTATTCGTCACAAAGTTAATTTGCTTCTGTGTTTGTCTTTTTTATTAACTAAGAGAATAAAATTGGATAAGGTGAAATATAAAATGAAAACTCATCCATCTTCTTGTGTGCTTTACGGTGACGTCGACGTAAGTAACACAAAGCGCCCCGTGTGATCAACTAAGGGAGGGAAAAAAGCCCACCTTATCCATTTAAAACACAAACTCAACTTAAATTTGCACTCTTATTCATATTCCACCGCTGTGGTCTCGAGGTAGCGTGCTGCCTTGTCACGCAGCGGGCCCGGGTTCGATCCCCGGTCGGGGCAGTTTTTCTGGGTGAGGTTTTTATCGGGGTTTTTCCTCACCTGTAAGACAAATGTCAGGAAAACTTTAAGGCCCAAACGGTCCCCGAAATCATATGGCCATCATCATCATCCTGATCATTATCATAACCATCCTTATCATTATTATCATCATCATCATCATCATCATCATCCTTCACCGGTGTGGATAGCAACGGGAAGCTACCACACCTACAATTCCCTAGTAAAGCTGCAACCATAGCATGAAAATGCTAAGATTGCAGTGAAGGACCTGCCTTCGGGCAGAATTACTATGGATGGATTCATATTATAAAAAAAATATTTTATTTCAAACTCCGAGTCTGGAACTATCGTTATTTCATTTTAATCATGTTCTCTTTATTTTGTTTCGAATGGAACTATTATATTAAACAACAGAGACAATGCACAACAGAACCTGAAACTTGGGTATAAACTGTAGGCAATTTATGGTTAGATACTACGTTTCCCCTTCCTTAGTCACAAGTAGAGCTGGTCAAGTACACATTCACTCCCGCTCGAATCTCGCTCCTGGAGCTTCCCAGTCTCGTCGCTTCTACAGGGGGACTAAACGTATTTAAAGAGAGTGGGAGAGGAATTCCAAACGCATGCGCGGAAGTAGAATGCAAGCGAGAAGGATCGGGATCCCATTGGATCAGATTTCTCGTAAGCAGTGAACAGCCTTCTTAGAAAAATAATGTATACAGTGACTGCGAAAGCTAAAGAGAGTGTAATAAATTAATTTATCTGATGTAACCTACATTGCACAAGGCTTACGCTTTAATTATATATGCCTGTCATATTGCTTACTTACTTACTCACTGGCACTATCGAACCCGTAGGTTCATGGCCGCGCGGACATAAGCTCTCCATACATCCCTATCCTGATCTAATGCTTTCCAATCATTCCCTGTATAATCTACTTCCCTCAAATCATAGTTAATGTTATTATCCCACCTCATTCTTGGTCTACCAACTGGGCGTTTTCCCTCTGGCATTCCTACAAGAAGCTTCCATGCAAGTCTTTCATTCCCCATACGTGCGACATGTCCTGCCCATCGCAGTCTACGAGACTTAATTGTTCTTATTATATCTGCCTTCCTATAAAGACCATGTAGTTCATTGTTATGTAGTCTTCTCCATTCTCCTGTCTGTTCATCTCTCTTTGGTCCAAAAATTTTCCTAAGTACTTTATTCTCAAATACTTGTAATCTCCTTTCCTCCCTTAAAGTAAGAGTCCATGTTTCGCACCCATATAATATAACTGGTAGAATAATAGTTTTATATATTTTCAGTTTAACGTTTTTTAAAGGAGTTGGGACATCAAGAGTCTCTGCAATGCATAATAGCAGGCATTTCCAGAATTGAGCCTATGTTTAATTTCTTTGTGCATCTCATTTCTATTTGTGATTATTGTTCCTAGGTACTTGAATTCAGCCACCTCCTCAAAATTTCCCTCATTTGTCCTTAGCTGTCCATTTCCATTTATATTGCATATGAAAAAAATTAATTAATATACTTAGTACTGTAAATAAAATGTACTCCAATACTAAACTCGTGTTTAGAACTTACATCAATTTATTTCCATGTGAAATTGTGAAGAAAATTATAAGTTATGAGGTTTCCTTTCATCTGCCAAAAAATGAAAATACCATACAATAGTTTGTCAGTACGGAATAACGTTTGTATTTATAGAAGAATATGAAATTGAACCTATAAACCTCTGGATAAATGATAGATGGCCAAATTGGAACGATCATATAGATAGAATGGAGAACAGTACATTCGTGAAGAAAGTACGTGGCTGTACACCTCAGTAGAAAAGGCAATTAGGAAGACCACAACTACAATGGAAGGATGTCACCATACCACGGACCTGACGTGAATGGACAGGCAACAAGCTGCCACCTTTCATGCGTAGAGGAAGAAGAAAAATAAGAATAAAATCGTTAAAATAGTCAATTGCGCATTATCAACTTATATAAGATCCATGATGTGTTCCGTTGAGGTATTATTTAAAACTAAAATATAAAATTATGGAATATTCACCTGAAAGGCCCGTATCCTCAACTGAATTAGTTATTTAAATGTAGCGCTTTCGGGACTTGCCCCGTCATCTTATATTCTAATTGCACATTAATTGAAATGACACCGCTTAGAAAGATGTAAATATCAATTATTAATTTTCAAGCGATAGCGCATAAATTTACATATAAGATGACTATCTTTTCAAGTTCAGAAAGCAGTTACCCTTTTGACAAATTTATTTTAAACAAAAGACTTATTTTTAAAAATAGGATAAATTGACAGATATATTATTTTTTAATTGCATTATTTCAAGCTGAGACCTGAAATTTAGTTTAGGTGTTCAGATAACCATAACATTTCACTATAACAAAATTGCAAACATTTGAAAAGGTGAGTTCAGTTTTTTTATATGGTATGTCCTTTAATTGTTTTATATATTTATATTTCAGTAATAATGAATAATAATGTTTATTCGTAAAAGAAGCTATTCATTTCGCTATTGAGAAACGAACGGCTTCGTACATGCAGTAAACATTTCTTATGTGGGACGAACTTTGCACGACTTCATCCTCCGTACACACTGTCAAATATTTATTTGTATTGTCTTAACTCTGCCAGAATAAATAAAACATCATTGCCGTCATCGCCGTCGTCATTATTATTATTATTATTATTATTATTATTATTATTATTATTATTATTATTATTATTATTACTTACTTACTCACTGGCACTATCGAACCCGTAGGTTCATGGCCGCACGGACATAAGCTCTCCATACATCCCTATCCTGAGCTAATGCTTTCCAATCATTCCCTGTATAATCTACTTCCCTCAAATCATAGTTAATGTTGTTCTCCCACCTCATTCTTGGTCTACCAACTGGGCGTTTTCCTTCTGGCTTTCCTACAAGAAGTTTCCATGCACGTCTTTCATTCCCCATACGCGCAACATGTCCTGCCCATCGCAGTCTACGGGACTTAACTGTTCTTATTATATCTGGCTTCCTATAAAGACCATGTAGTTCATTGTTATGTAGTCTTCTCCATTCACCTGTCTGTTCATCTCTCTTTGGTCCAAAAATTTTCCTAAGAACTTTATTCTCAAATACTCGTAATCTCCTTTCCTCCCTTAAAGTAAGAGTCCATGTTTCGCACCCATATAATATAACTGGTAAAATAATAGTTTTATATATTTTCAGCTTAACGTTTTTTGAAAGGAGTTGGGACATCAAAAGTCTCTGCAATGCATAATAGCATGCATTTCCAGAATTGAGCCTATGTTTAATTTCTTTGTGCATCTCATTCCTATTTGTGATTATTGTTCCTAGGTATTTGAATTCAGCCAATTCCTCAAAATTTCCCTCATTTTCATTAGCTGTCCATTTCCATTATATAATGTATTTCTACGTGTGACCATATATTTAGTTTTACTGATATTTACTTCCAGTCCTAATTTCTTAGTGTTACTCAATAGTGTGTACGTGTTGGCCTTTAGTATCTCCTCGCTATCGGCCAGTAGTACTACATCATCAGCATAAACTAACAGCTTATTAATACAATTCAGTTGTAAGCCTTCCTCATTCTCTAAAGATTTAATGGCATGCTCTAGTACAAAATTAAATAGTAGAGGAGATAGTGCATCTCCTTGCTTCAACCCATTCTGGATTTCAAAAGTGTCTGAAAACTGTTTGCCTACACGCACCCTACTCGTTGAGCCATTTAGACACATTCGTATAATTTTATTATTATTATTATTATTATTATTATTATTATTATCATCATCATCATCCCGGGAGTTCTCATTCTGGAGCTGTTGCAGCCGCTCTCCCTTACGAGAACGAGCGGTAGTAAGACAGAGTTTGAACACCTTTACTCACAAGTTTAATCTGGAAAATGCAAGAGAAACATATCTGCAAGCAGACTTTCACTACTTTGCATTGTCCATGAGGTTGTATCACCCAAGAGAGGACATGATCTGTCTGTGACGCGAGTGTTTGAATTAATTCCATTACTGAACTTAGAGGATCGTAAGTTATGAGATCCGCTATTTTTTTCTATATAAGTGACTTAACTTCTTTACACTATAAATATGACAGACATTGTTTTCTGAGGGTATTACAGGAATTAGAGGATACGAAATACCTATGAGTCATTTGGTACAATCTAAAGGGAATAGCTGTTAGAGAACATATGTCTGTCCTCCACCTATCAGTATGATAGCGGTCTAATTCCCATGCCAATATCCCGTGTTGAATGCTACAGATAACAGCTACAAGCTATTTCGAAATTTATGTTACATGTTCAATAATAATTATTGTAATACTTCATTCAACAAACGAGTTATCTCAAACGGTAGTGTTTAAGAATCGTATTCGGAAAATGCAAGTTCATATTCCTACTCTTTTTTTTTTGTGGTTTTCAAATGTATCAAGAAAAATGCTGGGTTGGAATTTTATCATCACGATCAGCTTCAATGTTGGCCTGCATCTGCCAATACATAAATATTAATATAAATCTACCTTCATTTAGACAAGACACTATTAGGCCTGACTAACACACGCAATCTAGTAATATACACAAAATTATCAAACACGTGATATGACCAAAGATGGCGAACAAAATCCGTGATTCGACAGTCCCGACGAGTCGAAGCCAATTACATTTCGAAGTTACTGGCGAACATATAATATTATATGTTAGGATATAAACCAATAGAACAAGTGACAAAATATTACTTTCTAGAGACTGAAGAAGGCCTACAACACAATGTTATTAATAAGCTGTTGATTATTCTGATGATGTAGTACTATTGGGCGATAGTGAGAAGATACTAAAGGCGAACGCGCACACACTAATGAATAATACTAAGAAATTGGGACTGGAAGTAAATAACAATAAAACCAAATATATGGTCACGCATAGAAATACGCTATACAATGGAAATGGACAGCTAATGACAAATGAAGGAAATTTTGAGGAAGTGGCTGAATTCAAATACCTAGGAACAATAATCATAAATAGAAATGAGTTGCACAAAGAAATTAAACATAGGCTCAATTCTGGAAATGCATGCTATTATGCATTACAGAGACTCTTGACTTCCCAACTCCTTTCAAAAAACGTAAAAATGAAAATATATAAAACTATTATTCTACCAGTTATATTATATGAATGCGAAACATGGACTCTTACTTTAAGGGAGGAAAGGAGATTACAAGTATTTGAGAATAAAGTTCTTAGGAAAAATTTTGGACCAAAGAGAGATGAACAGACAGGTGAATGGAGAAGACTTCATAACAGTGAACTACATGGTCTTTATAGGAAGCCAGATATAATAAGAAGAGTTAAGTCTCGTAGACTGTGATGGGCAGGACATGTGGCACGAATGGGGAATGAAAGACGTGTATGGAAGCTTCTTGTAAGAATACCAGAGGGAAAACGCCCAGTTGGTAGACCAAGAATGAGGTGGGAGAATAACATTAACTATGATTTGAGGGAAGTATTTTATACAGGGGATGATTGGAAAACATTAACTCAGGATAGGGATGAATGGAGAGCTTATGTCCATGAACCTACGGGTTCGATAGTGCCAGTTAGTTAGTTAGTTAGGTTGCGAAATATCATATACAACGGAAACAGATATAAATAACAAACTAAATAAGTTTAATTATATAACAGGAACACTAAAAATATATTTGAAAAATAAGGCAAGGAAAGATTATATAATGAAATTATACAAGACAACGACAGTTGCTATTATTACGTATGGATCCGAAACATGGACAGTGATAACACAACAATCTGCCAGAATACAAGCTGCTGAAATGAAATTCCTCAGACCAATAGCAGGATATCAAATAACAGACAAAAACACAATACAGAAATAAGACAGTGACTGAAAGTAGATGAATTAAATACCACAATAGTGAAATACAGAACAAACAGGAAAGAACACTTACCAAGGATGACTGAATAGCAAAAGTAGCATACAACTATTTACCAGAAGGAAGAAGAAGCTTGGGAAAACCAAAGAAAAGATGGAAACAGCAGCAATTTGGAGCCGGAACAGGCTAGTAAAAAAAACCCTAAACCGTGACGAAGAAGAATAATAATAAGTCTCAGAAGAGCTAAGATAAAAAACTGATCATATTGTCACGATGGAAAATCACTGTAGAGGAAGTGACGTGGTTGTCAGGAAACAGTCTATAAATTTTATTTCCAGTTTTCTGAACCGGATTTTCATACTTCTCATAACACGTAGATTCTTTGTTGTATTCATAAGGGTAAGTGAAACAAGTTCTAGATCCTAAATTCAAAGAAAAATATTTATGATATAGCCGGAAATCGAACCTGGACCCTTCAATTGCTTGTCAGAATGCTGTTACATCATAACGAGCTAAATTTATTTGTTCAGTTCTGGGACACACTGTAGAAAATACAGCAACTCTCCCAGGACTGTGTATATGTACAATTCTCTAGTGGCCACTGTCATATACCTCTGAAATCTCTAACCAACCAACCAACTATAGTGTCTAGAAAGGTATCTAGGGAGCTATCATACTTATGTAGTAAAAACACACGCCAACAATACCCAACCCATGCCAAAACCACAGTTTCCTTAGTTGGGGGTGGAAAACAGCGCTCTATAAAGCTGACTCGTGACTCGCCTTTCTAAAAGCACCCTCAACCCTTCCTCCTCGCTGTATTGTTGCATACTTGGAGTAGCTTTTTTTTCTTAAAGATCAGAAATCAGAAAGAATAGAAAAGTTAAAACAATATACAGTAAAAACGTGTAGTCAAGTGGTGTAGGTACTACAAGTGTAAGATTAACCATTTTTCACAGCACTTTCTCAAGAACTACAAGCTTTTGTTTTCTTGTCCGTCTGGTAGTCAGGAAGATGAAATCCATAAAGTTAATCCTTTCTAAGACGTTGAGAAAGATGTTACAAATTGAAGCACACACAACAATAAACACGTGATAAGAATAATGTACCAACAACCTAGCAAAAACGAATTTTTGAAGAAATACAGTATAGGGTACATACCATAGGACTAAATATACAAAACATTAGTCTAATGCCTGGTACAAGTGAATAAACGATAATATAATACGTTATTATATCAGATTGTATGATTTCTCTTTTAAAAAAATCCTCAGAATTTTATACGCGAAATCTAATATATAAAAATGAATGTTTGTTTGTTTGTTTGTTTTGTTTGTTTGTTCGTACTTATTGATCCGATCGTGATGGAACTTTTTGAAAAATGTTCAGGAGATTCCCGGGATGAACATAGACTGTAAGAGAGTTGTGATACTCAACTCCAACAACCTGAAAAATCGCCCTTTGTGGTTGAAAACGTGAAAAAATAGCTTTTTGGACGTTTAAATGGCTTGCGCTGCCTACACCATAACAAATACACACAATTAATATAGCCTACACAGAATTGAATATGTTAAAACGCTCTATAAAAAAGTCCGCGACAGCATATGTTTATCTCTTATGGATAACTCACAATAACCATTTTTGTCTTTCATTGATACCAAGAAGATCGAGACAAGTACGTAGATTCCTGTGCAAGCATAGCAGCACATGACGGGTATTCTTTTACGGATAACTCACAATAACGAATTTTGTCTTTCAGCTCATTTATGCCAAGAAGATCGAGATAAGTAGATTCCCGGCAACACCGAGTAATCAGCACGGGGAATCTTAAAATAATTACGATATACATTTATAATTATTTGTCCTTTTACTTATTCAATTAAACATAAAAGCACATTAATTTTCATTCATTTAAGGCGTAGCAGCGCACGCCGGGTGTTAGCTAGTACTTTATAATATTGATGGGCATTGGATTATTTTTATTCAGTTCACATTAACCCTGAAATATAACTTTTTCTTTTCATTTCACCGACAAAATACGTAGATCTAAAATGGCGATCAGTATTCCCTATTCTCCTTGCTTAATGTTATATTTTCAGATGTTTATTGTGTCTTTTTTAATTTGTGCTATAGCTGAAGATTCCAGAAAAAGAAAATAATGTATAAATATGTATTTATTTAACTAAAACTGTATAAAATTGTTATTCTTGAAGTTATATTATAGCCTATTAATGCGAAAAACATGGACTCTTAATTTAAGGGAGGTGAAAAGATTACGAATATTTGAAAATAAAGTTGTTATGAATATGTATGGACCAAAGAGAGACGAACAGATAGGTCAATGGAGAATACTACATAATGGTGAGTTACTCGATCTTTATATCAAACCTGATGTAATACGAAGAGTTAAGACTGTGATGGGCACGAATGGAAAATGAAAGAGGATATAAAAGCTCAGTAGGAAAACCAGTGGTAAACGCCCTGTAAGCAGACCAAGAATGAGAAGACAGAATAACATTGAGTATGACTGGAAAAGGTAAATTACACAACGGATGATGGCAAACATTGGCTCAGGATAGTAATGTATTGGAGAGCCTATAACTACATGGTCTTTATACGAAGCCAGATATAATAACAGTTAAGTCTCGTAGACTGCGATGGGCAGGACATATTGCACGTATGGCGAATGAAAGACTTGCATGGAAGCTTCTTATAGGAAAGCCAGAGGGAAAACGCCCAGTTGGTAGACAAATAATGAGGTGGGAGAATAACATTAACTATGATTTGAGGGAAGTAGATTATACAGGGAATGATTGGAAAGCATTATCTCAAGATAGGGATGTATGGAGAGCTTATGTCCGCGCGGTCATGAACCTACGGGTTCGATAGTGCCACTGAGTAAGTAAGTAAGTAAGTATATCCGCACGGCCATGAACCTCCGATAATGCTAGTGAATTATTATGTATTATTAATAATATTATTATTATTATTAATAATAATAATAATAATAATAATAATAATATTAATAATATGAATAATAATAGTATTATTAATATTGAATAATAATAATATTAATAATAATATTATTAATAATAATATATTGTGTAGTTGTATGGACGTGTGAGACAAATAGCTGATAGATAAATCATGACAACAAATTGGCTGGAGCGTGAGAAATAATATAAATAGATAGACCAAAGAGAAGATGGAAGATAAACTAAGAGAAGTATGAAAGGGATAAATTTCAAAAGAAGGATATCTGATCAATCCCGAGTGTTGGTGGAAAAAGATAAAATTAGCTCGAGTAAATCATGTAACATGAAAAAGAAAATCTTATAGTAAGTTACCGATTTTTTAAAAATTGTATTTATATACTTTTAGCATCAAGAGCATACCATGTCCTAGGATCTATATTGGACATCTCTAGTCTACGTTTATTTTTTTAAACGAGGTGAATACTATAGGATTGATCTTGATGGCGAGATGGTGTTCGGGGACTACCAGGCCTTAAACTTCCCTGACATTTCTCTTACAAAACACTGAAAAAAAAACCCAACCAGTAAATTGGTCCCGACTGGGGATTGAAACCGGTCCGTTGCAACTGAAACAATGACATTACACCTAAATCCCTGGACTATGTTATCGATATTAATTACCGTAGTTTTCCTCATCATTATCATCATTGTATTATGTATTTTTTTCATCACTGTAAAAATATTTTTTTTTTCAACTGCCTCTATTCCAGTAAGAAATATGCTTTTTCTTAATTAATGTTCGTTTGTTATTCAAATATCGCATTAATATACTGTGAATTAGTAGACAATACATTTTCGTGCATATTATTGTTTCTTAGAAGTTCTAAACTCATTAAATAAATATTAAATACGTAACTAATCTGCCAATATCGAACCCGCAGGTTCATGGTAGCTCAGACATAAGCTCCCCACACATCCCAAATCATAGTTAATGTTGTTCTCCCACCTCTTGGAATGATGATTAATAGTGAAAACAATATTATAGTAATTAAATTTTAATCCATTTTTAACTGACGAAAACCAGGTGCCTAAGTTTTGTGTATTTCCTCGTGTTAAAATACAGTAACTGGATTTTCGCTCATTTCCCCTTCTTTATACTATTGTATTTATACTTTTAAAACATCCTATAAATTTTTTGATTCATCATTTGTATCCCAAAAGGCATGCCTGTTCTTTCAATTTGAAACGCTGCAATAGAATAATACATTTGGAATTCTTTTTGCGTGTCGTTCTTTGTGCGTGTTTTCCAATCATGTCTAGATGTGTATATTCATCATCATCATCATCATAGTACATTCACGAATTTAGGCCATTTGTTGACCTGTTTCGGCCTCAAGAGAAAACACCATCCAGAAGTCTTTTGAGTGGACGTCCTGGTCTTCTTCTTCCTGCAGGTTGATATCTTAACATTAGTTTGGGTATTCTGTGATCTTCCATTCGATGAACATGTTGTATCCATCTTGACTTATAATCAGAAATTTTGTTTTCTAAAGATTCCATGTGTAATTCTTCTAATATGTCTTCATTTTTCTTGTGATCTAGTAGTGTGTATCCTGCAGTCCTCCGAAGATATCTCATTTCAGCAGATCTAAGTCTCTGTATATCCTTCTGTTTCAACGTCCATACTTCGCTACCATACAAAAGAGTTGGAAGAGCCAATGTTTTATATACTTTTAATCTTGAATGCTTTTGGACTAACTGTGGCTTGAAGATAGAATTTATTAACCCTAAAATTCTTAAAAATTTAGATATTTTTGCATTTACATCCTTTTCTTCTTCATATGAGATATTGCATCCTAGATATGTAAATTATTCACCTACTCCAAAATTTTATTGTCCAGTACAATTTTACTTCTGACAGGATCTACACCTTGAAATGCCATAATTTTTGTTTTTTTCTGTAGATATCTTTAATCCATATTCTTCTGTAATTTTGTAAAGTTCATACAGACCTTTCTGTAGATTATCTTCGGAATTTGCTATTATTATTTGGTCATCTGCAAACAATAGGGTGTTTAATTTTCTATTTTCTGATATTCTTATTCCAAATTTATATGTTTTGTTCCAGCAACATATTACTTCATTGATATAAATTGCAAAGAGTGTTGGGGATAGGGGGCAGCCTTGTCTCACACCACGATTTATAATTCCTTCTTCAGAAAATCTGTTATTTAATTTAATCTTTATGGTGTTGTCTTTGTAAATATTTTGTATGTTCTGCCGAAGTAAATTTGGTATATTTCTGTCTTCATGTGTATATTTTATTTGTTAATTTAAATATTTGTGTTACCGTTCTTGTATACTTACTTCGCTTTTTCTTCATCTAATTGAGGAACACTTATGGAAGTAGTGCATTAGGAGCACTCCCATTAAATCTTGTAAACATAAGTTTGCTGCTTATGGGGCACTAGGACATTAAAGGGAGAACTTGTCCCTGCTTCAAGAAATTGCACCTAAGTAGCTTAATGGTAGAGCGCTATCGCATAAACTGGATATCTTCGGTTCGAGTCCTGGCTCATGTGCATATTTTTAATTATATTAAAGAAACATTGTTACAGATCTTCAGAATTTCATTTCAGCTGCCTCAATTTTCTTCAAATTTTGTTGTACTAGATTTAATTTATGAACTCCATACTCAATACGTCCACCGCTGTGGTCGCGACGTAGCGTGCTGCCTTGTCACACAGCGGGCCCGGGTTCGATCCCCGCTCGAGACAGTTTTTCTGGGAGAGGTTTTCATCGGGGTTTTTCCTCACCTGTAAGACAAATGTCAGGAAAACTTTAAGGCCCGAACGGTCACCGAAATCATATGGCCATCATCGCCATCCTTATTATGATCATCATCATCATCATCCTTCACCGGTGTGGAAAGTAATGGGAAGCTACCACACCTACAATTCCCTAGTAAAGCTGCAAAGCATAGTATGAAAATGCTATGATTGCAGTGAAAGACCTGCCCTCGGGCAGAATTACTATGGATGGATGGATGGATGGATACTCAATACAGGAACACATGTAATTTCATTTGGCTTTATTTCTTCTTGTATTTATTTTTTACACATTTGTGATGATTCTATTAATTCTACTGAATTTCTGTATTTGTGAATAACTGAATTTTAAGTTTGAGAATTTTTCTGTTCAAAAAAATATTATATAACTGAATTTTGGGATAATTGTATGATGTAAGACCTTGAAACTTTTTATTTCTATAAAAATGTATGTCTCAAAAAGTAGAAACCTTTATTATTTTGGACAACCCTCGTAACGTTTGCTAGGCAACGGGTTGATGGTTTCATTTCTTGGTGTTATAAATAAAAAGTAATGGTTGTGCATCTTAACATTTTTTTTTTTACTTTTTCTATCTTGAATCATCAAGTTGGCTCGTTTTTGCGAGTTATTCTACACCGTGCTCATTCAATAGAGTGTGCAGATGAAAATGGCGGAAAATTTTAACATAAATTACGTATGGAATGAGTTTTGTATATAAACCGGAGATGAGCTTGCGTTAAGGGAAGATGACGGCGCGACGACAGTGTAAAAATATTTTTACCAGATGATGTTACAACGTACAATATGTAAACATAAGACATCGCTCTAGATAACATCCACAACATCAATTTTATTATTATCTTCACAAGAGGACTCTTCTGAATATAAACAAAGTGAGTTCATTTGAAACCAAGAAAGACAAAGAGGACCCTTCTATTGCAACTATTCTTTATACAGAGTGTATAAAAAAAGGATGGCGCATACTTACATGGTTGGAAGTACACGATAATAGAAGCAACAATGTCCCAGTAAACATGGGTCCGCAAACGGGCCGTTTGCGAGATAATTACGAACGTATGGTTACAAGCCGCTACTGACTTCATTGTAAACATCGTCCTAGTTAGTACAAATTAATTTGAATTTAGATTTTACTATTAATTTTTCATCTCATTTAGTTCACATTTCACAGTTCACTTCACTTATGGGTTACCTGTTAAAGGAGGTGTTCGAAGTGTCTTCTTTGCATCTGGATGCAGTACTGTGCTCGTCTCTGCAATGAATGTCGAATTCTTTCGAAAACCCATGGATCATTTCTGAATTCTTGACAAGCATGTACAACTCTCTGCTCCAGTTCTTCAACCGTGTTAACGGGTGTGCTGTACACTTCGCTTTTGAGGTGACCCCAGACACAAAAATTCAAAGGATTTAGATCAGGTGATCTTGGAGGCCAAGGTACAGATCTGCCTCGACCTATCCATCTTTGGCCGTATCTGCGCGTTAGATGCCGTCTCACAGCAGCAGCAAAATGTGCCAGAGCTCCATCATGCATGTACCACAAACTCCGACGTTGCTGAAGGGAAACATCCTCAAGCAATCCTGGAAGATGGACGCCGCAGAAACCTAAGGTACCTCCGTCCATTAAGTTTTCGTGGAAGAATGTGTGGCCCAATTATATGATCACCTAGTACCCCTAACCACACATTCAGTGAGAACGGTGCTGATGTGGTGACTCATGAACAGCATGTGGGTTTATTTCATACCAAAAATGTGTATTATCATAATTAAAAACACCATCGCTGTGAATCCTGCTTCGTCTGTAAATAAAATGTTACATTCGAAACGAGGGTTGACTACAGTCTGTTGTTGCATCCACTGACAAAACATCACTCTAGGAACAAAGTCCGCATCATTGAGACATTGAACTCGTTGGAGGTGGTAAGGGTGTAGTAAATTGCGCTGTAAAATTCTCCATACATTACTGTGGCTTAGTACAGGCACTTGTGTGGCAACTCTTCTCGTCGAGGTTCCTGGAGACAGCTGTGCTGCTTCCAATACCATATCCTCAACCTCAGGCGTAATGCGAGCGGCCTACCTACTGCTCTGCCATGTGCAAAACTCCCATTTTCTCTCCGGCGCTGACGGACCTTTGTAAATGTACAACTTTCGGGAGGTCTTCGATCAGGATATGTTTAGCGTGCAGCCTCCCGTGCATTGCCATTAGCCCTACCGTACATGAAATGCATATCCGCATACTCTTCGTTACTGTAAGGTTCCATTGTAACTACAACACAGCACAAGTGGCACTCCTCAGACGAGACTGATACATTTTGAGACTGTATACTATATCCGTCCTGTGCGTTCTGCGTGTATGGTTTGATTAGAACTCCACCTCTCGGCAATGTTCAGTTTTGCAAACAAAGAACTTAGGATGGCTTCGAGTGCGCAAGGAGTAAATCGTACGACTGTGCAGCGTATCTATCATCTATATAACCACGCTGACTGCTACTATTTGTACGTATCATTTATTGGATCGTTTTTTGTTTCCGTTGCATATACTAGCGTAGAGTTCATAACATCCGAGGTTATTAATCAAAAACCTTTACCCGGGCCCATAGGAGGCAAAGATTGATTCATCTTTCTTTCCTAAACACTTAAACATGAATCAACAATAGATCTCAAAACAGTAGAGTAGTTTATGATTCTGATTTAAACTGAATATATCATTATTGTTATTAATCATGAAAGCTAGACGGAAAATAAAGGAAGCTAAAATGATCTCCTGAATAAGTAAGTTTCAGTACAGGAATATCAAACAGCAGCATGCACATAAATAACTTGAACATTTACCAGGATAAAATATAAAAATGATGTTTAATATAAACAAGACGTCTGAAGTGGATGAAAAATATAACAAATGTAAATACTTGATCATTCTTCCACAAAAAGAAAATAAATAATAATCTTTAACATGACAAAACTATATTATACCTCACACAACATTCATACCACGGTCCAAGCCAGGGTAGTCTTTCCCCGGTCCTCAGGACCAAAACTTAAACCACGCCACTCGCGGCTCCAGACGACGTTGTCTCAACTCAAAGTTCCGATCGAATGATAATGTTCTTGATGTGCATTGCGTATTTGAGCGTTCCGAGGCAGAAGGGGAGATGCGCAGCACAAACGACGCAACAGGAGAGGAAAAAAGGAGAGTGGGGGTAGATGCATAGAGAAAGGATATTGGCATAGTTCACGAATTTTACTGTCCAGGGAGGATAACGACACTACAGTAGCGAACCGAAAATAGTACTTTCGGTTCACGACGTTGCAAACAATGACGTCAGTAGTGGTTTGTGACCATTCATTCGTAATTATCTCGCAAACGGCTCGTTTGCGGACCCATGTTTACACATACATTGTTGCTTCTATTATCGTGTAGTTTTAACCATGTAAGTTTGCGCCATCCTTTTTGATACACCCTTTATTAACAAACTTGGTTCATTAAAACTTCAGGATAGGGTTAATGCGAGCAGCCATAAACCTCCGGGTTCGATTGTGCATGTGAGTTAGTTAGTTATTATTTATAATATGTCAAATATATATTGACCTATAATATATTCTTTATATAATATCGAAAAATGTAGTACTGTAAGACGATTTGATAATAATAATAACAATAATAGATAGATAGATCATCGGTTGATTAATGTCTTTGACATCGTCAGATTCCTAATAGCCAATTTTGTCGGTCCATCCAATCTCCTAGTTGTAGATGTTTCTCCTTCATTTGCTGTATAAATATATTCCCTGACTCCAGGAGGTTTTAGGTCTTCCTCAGCCTCGTCTTCCCTCAGATTTCCATTACAAAACACATTTTGATATCCGATCCTCTTCCATTTGCTGGATATGTTCGTACCATCTTAATTGCTGAGTTTTAATATAATCCAAAATAGTGTATTCAATCTTTATTTTCTCCCTTATAACCGAGTTTGTATTTTTTTCTCTTCTTGAAATTCTTGCTACCCTTCGTATAAAACCCATTTCTGTTGCCAAAAGATAGGGTCTACTTATTTGTTTTGTTGTTAATGGTCGAAGTTCTGCTCCATAAGTAAAGATATTTTTAACAATTGTATAAGGGCCACCCGAGGCCTGTAGTGGGATCACTTTATGATATATATTACTTGTATTTCTATTTTTATTACTCATATTTTTATCCCACAAATAATAATAATAATAATAATAATAATAATAATAATAATAATAATAATAATAATAATAATAATAATAATAATAATAATAATAATAATAATAAAGGAGAAAATGTTCAAGCATGGGAATTCCTATTTCAAACAACAAAACTTTATACAACTTTATACAACTTACATTTTGCAGATGATCAATCGTTAATTGCACAATATTATGAAGATTTAGAATATATGACTGGAAAATTAATAGAAGAATATGAAAAATGGGGATTAAATTTGAACATGATAAAAAATCAAAATATTTATCAATTGGTGAACCAGAACAAAATTTAATTTTGGAGTCTGGAGAAACAATAAAATCTTATAGTGAGATCACATATTTAGAAATAAAAATAAATAAAAATGGGAGTTATGAAGAGGAAATAAGAAATAGAAATAATAAAGGAAAATTTGCAATTGCTTGCCTCAATGCAATATTGTGGGATAAAAATATAAGTAATCATAATAAAATGAATATATGTCATACAATTGTTAAAAGCATCATTACTTATGGAGCAGAACTTTGGCCATTAACAACAAAAATAAGTATCTTTTGGCAACGGAAATGGATTTTATACGAAGGGCAGCAAGAATTTCAAGAAGAGAAAAAATTAGGAACTCAGTTATAAGGAAGAAAATGAAGATTGAAGACACTATTTTAGATTACATTAAAACTCAGCAATTAAGATGGTACGGACATGTCCGGCGAATGGAAGAGGATCGACTACCAAAATCTGTTTTGGAATGGAAACCTGAGGGAAGACGAGGCAGAGAAAGACCTAAAACTCCTGGAGTCAGGGAATAGTTTATACATGAAGGAGAAATATCTACAACCAGGAGATTGGATGGACCGGCAAAATTGGCTATTGGGAATCGGACGATGTCAAAGACATTAATCAACCGATGATCTATCTATATAATAATAATAATAATAATAATAATAATAATAATAATAATACATTCAAATAAATTCGTATAGCATCATTACTTATGCGCAGTTCTAGAATAGGAACTGTATTTACCTTCACGTCTCTGTAGCTTCTCATGTCTCTCGCCTAAGAAGAGCAGTGCAACTTCAGTTCTTTCCCTAGAGCGAGATGATTACGTCTGCTTTAAGTACTTAAATAGACAACGAATCTTAACTGCTACAAAACCATAATTTCATCAAAATTATTTTAACCAGCTACAACCTTGGTCATTCAGAAAAAATCACAAATATCTCTGATTATTTTTAAATACATTTTTTACGAGAAAAAAAAAAGGAAAATAGCTGCAGAATTAGAAAGAACTATATATTCCCATATTATTTATGATAAGATTTTAAAGTTTTTATGCGGTCCATAAACACAATAATTAACATTCGTATTAAGAGCCGCCTCGGTATACGCATAGCACTGCTGCTCCGATTGGTATCCCAGGTTCATATACTGGCGGTTACAGAGGGATGAGTCTTCCTGGATTGTCGAGTTTTTCTCGGGGTTCTCCTGTTTTTCGAATTTCATTCCACCAACACACCCTTCTCTCTCCTCATGTAATTTCAGTTCTCATTCAATCATTTCATATCACCTCATTTCATGTTACGAAAAACAGTTGGCCTGGCTCCCACAAGTGTAGAAAATGTGTGATTGCAGTGATCTAGTGGGGTATCACTAGGATTTTGACTCCTGACTCCGAGCCTGAACAATAAAAAGGATAGAAGTGGCCAAGGGAGGGTTGAAGTCCCTTCTCGCGGCTACGAGCCCAATTCAAAAATGGAGGTATGAGTCACGAGAGAAGAACCTGCTGTGCCTGATCCGGAAGATGACCTATAACTCTCATAACATTGTAGAGTAGACTTTCATTCCATTCATCCATAAAATACTGGGACATTTCAGTAGATCTTTGAGGCCACGGTACTCAGGGCTGTCTGCCACCCAGTCCGAATAAATAACTAATTAGCTATATGCGTTAACAGAATGAAGTACAGAAGATTACATAATAGTCAAAATAACACAAAACTAACAAAAATATCTAAGGCAAAATACCAATGGACAGACGGAAACTACTTTGGAAAAACCATGTGAAATTTGATCTAACAAGTAGAAGGTCATTTGAAAGATAAACGAATAACGGAGATTTCTGGAAGCCCTCTGTGAATGAGAAAAATAAAAAAAAAGTGAAGACTTCGATTTGTAGTACTCTAAATTGATTTATTGGTAAATTAGCTATACATTATAAAATGTAAATTATTAAAAACAACTCTGTTTTGGTTAGTTTCTAGAGATCACATGCAGTTCAGTTCGGTTAATCTTTTACACTTCTGGCATAAAATTCAGTTATTTAAAACGTATGACACACCATCAATTTTCAATGCTACAGTCGATAGCAATAAAACAGTAAGTTGCTTTTTTACCGTGCAATGCTTCAATAGACTCGACGATAGCAAATATACCGAAATTTAAAATATGAAGTTGATTTACAATTTTTCTTGATGCGATCTGCATTAAAATCATTGTCTATAAAATATGTCATCAATACATAGATAGAGAGGGTCCATCAATACAATACCATTGTATAGACATCCAATTACAGGACGGTTAATTTATGTCAACCCTCCATTGTTAGCCAACAATCTGCGTTTCAAATTTATTATCGTGAAATGTTCATCTTCCCTTTGGGAACAATGAAAATCTATCAAATCAAACGACAATCAAATTCTCCTAAAACATTATCATGATGCGTATTGTATTCTACTAATCACATGGAAAACATTTCCCTATTAAATCGTTTCCTGTTTTCTCAAAAATATTTCTATTTTAATGTTTTACTAGAATGATATAGACGCGAGCCATATATAGGCCTACTGTAGTGTACCATAATTAATAACAATGTAAAAATGAAGGCAAAGAGAGAAAAAAGTCACATAATAACTACAGGGTGATATTGAATTAATATTGTACACTTTTGGGTGATGTAGAAGATAATAAATAGTTTTGATGAGGAACCTATGACCTAAAATGCTTCGATTAATGATCGAGTTATTTGAGAATGTCATATGCCTCCTCATGCAACTAGTGACTGTTATAAATGTATAGACGAGATTCCTCGGCCTCCTATCTACTATTATAATTCATACGTATTAAAAGGGTAAACATAGCTGCATTCTTACACTAAAATTCAAATCATTTTCGTAATTTTTTTATGTACATGAGCTCATAAAAATTACAAAAATATGAATAGGGTCCTACAGTAAATTTCTTTAATTTTCTTCTTATTCTTCTTCCTTTCCAGGATTAGGTCAATGCGACCTGTTCCGGTCTCAAGTCCATCGTTTCCTTGGCCGTCCCAAAAATCCTTTTTCCATGTAGTTTGTAGGTGTTGATCTTTTTGGGTAATCTTGCATTGTCCATTCTGTCTAAATGTTATTTCCATTGATATCTATGCTCTTATAGTTTATCGACTATTGAAAATATCTCCAGTTCATTTCTTATTGATTCATTGTGTAATCTATCCATGCGTGTACATCCTTTTACGGATCTTAAAAATTTCATTTCAGCAGCTTGAATGTGTGAGATATTTTTTTTGTAAGTACCGAAGATTCAGATCCATATAAAAGAACAGGAACAGCCATAATGTTATAAAACCTGAGCTGAGTTTCTCTTCGAGTCTTTCGGAGGGTTCTTCTTACGGTGCCACACATAATTTGATATCGGTTTAATTTATTATTAATAATAATAATAATAATAATAATAATAATAATAATAATAATAGCTTTATTTTACCTGGCAGAGTTAAGGCCTTAAGGCCTTAAGGCCTTGTCTACCACTCAACAGGTTTAAAAAAATACAAAAGAAAAGTCTTAAATCTAAATTACAATATATATAAACGATTACAAGTTATGAATACAATACAATTAATATTTATAATGGATTTTGATTTACTCTAAATTTAACGAATTAAATATATAATATGTACAAGATATATAAAAAAACGAGGAAAAGATTAATGACATAGTATAAAATTAAATAAATAGAGAAAAAATAATTATTAGAAAACAGGTAACTGTATAAGCGTGACTTAAAGGTGCCAAGTGTGCGGCAACCCCTGATATCTTGAGGAAGGAGATTCCAGGAGCGGCAGAGGCTACTGTGAAGGAAGTAGAATAGGAGGAAGTGCTATGAAGAGGAATTGTTAGCAGACTGCTATCTTGTGACCTAGTGTCAATATTGTGGTAGGAGGATAACTTCTTAAATCTGGACGCCAGGTAAGTAGGGATGTAGGAGTTCAGAAGCTTGAAAGTAGTGAAAGAGAGTGCAATTTACGTCTGTCAGTAAGACGGAGCCAAGAGAGGTTATTAAAGTGTTCGGAAATATGGTCATAACGGCGGATATTGAAAATGAATCGAACGCAAGCATTATGAACACGCTGCAGTCTCTGCGACAAGGCATAGTTTAGATCATTATATATAATGTCACAATAATCGAAGTGTGGTAACACAAGATTCTGCACTAGGATTTGTTTTAACGAAACTGGGAGAAAATTCTTTAAACGTCTAAGATAATGTAAGATGGAGAAAGTCTTTTACATATGTGTTTCACTTGTGTTTGCCAGGTTAAATTTGCGTCTAGATGTAGTCCAAGATATATTACTGAAGAAGAGTAAGGGATAATTATATTATTTATAGTAATGTTTTGAAGTGTAGATATGTCAAAGGTTGTAAGCAGTCTTTGTTGCCCCATTAGAATTACTTGTGACTTGTTAGGATTTAGATTTAGACCGATACTTGAAGACCAGTTAAAGATGGATATGAGATCGTCGTTCATTTTCATCAAGCTGTTATAGAGAGAATGAGGAGGTGAATGTAAATATGGAGAACATCAGCATAGAGGTGATAACGGCAGTGCTTTAGTACAGTTGGCAAATCATTTATGTAGATTGAGAAAAGAAGAGGTCCGAGAACACTGCCCTGGGGGACTCCAGCCGGCACGTTACGCCAAGACGAAGATCTAGAGTTTAATGAAACGTATTGTTGACGACCGTGCAGGTATGAGTCGAACCAGGATACAGCGCTGTCAGACAAATGTAGATGCTTGAGCTTTATCATAAGTAAGTCGTGGTCTACTGTGTCAAAAGCTTTGCTGAAGTCAAGTAAGGTTACTTACTTACTTACTCACTGGCACTATCGAACCCGTAGGTTCATGGCCGCGCGGACATAAGCACTCCATACATCCCTATCCTGAGCCAATGCTTTCCAATCATTCCCTGTATAATCTACTTCCCTCAAATCATAGTTAATGTTGTTCTCCCAAGTCAAGTAAGGTTAAAGGAGTCAATTGACGTCTGTCCACGGCTTCAAGAATATCTTCAGTAATTTTTAGTAAAGCTGTGGTTGTGCTATGACCACATCTAAAGCCGGATTGATAAAGTTCAAGAAGCTGATTTTCTTGGAGATATTCCGTCATTTGCTTATGTACAATATGTTCCAGGGCTTTAGATAATGTCGGAAGGATGCTAATCGGTCGGAAGTCATTACAGTTTAGCAGGTATACTTATTTTTGGTATAGGCAGAACTCTAGACTGTTTCCATACAGTAGGGAAGATAGAAGTTATAAGGGAAGCATTAAAAATATGAGTCACTGTGGGTAGTATAATGTCAATGATTTTATTTAGCATTAAAATGCTGATGTCATCTGTTCCTTGTGTATTGGATTTAATCCGCTTGAGTGTTTTTTAAACGTCTATAGGCGAAATGTCGTAAAAGTAAAATTGATCTCTTCCTATATGGGGGGATGGGGATAAGTCTTTAAGAATGTCTATTTTAGTCTTGTTGTCTGGAGGTGTCATGGGTATTGAGAATAAAATGTTCATTTAAATCGTCTACAGAAATGTCTATAGAGTCAGTTGAGGGATTCAACTGTCTAAGTCCCATTGTACGGAGATTTCGCCATGTGTCCAGTGCACTTATTTCAGGTCCGATTATACTGTGGGCGTGTCGTAATTTGGCATTACGTATAGTTTGTGTAGTTGTGTTTCTAAGTTGTTTGTACAGTTGCCAGTTCTCGTCATTTTTATGTCGTCTGTATGTTCGGTATGCTTTGTCTCGTTTTGACATAAGTTCACGCATTGAGTCATTCATCCAGGGTGCAGGGGGGGCGGGAAAATCATCGGGTTTTTACTGGTGCATGACTGTCATATAGTTGTAGTATCAGTGTATTAAAAGTGTCTACTTTTTCATCAACTGATCTAAGATTCCATATTGTGTACCAAGGTAGTTCTAAAGCGTCTGATTTTAGTTTAGCATCGTCTATGTTTTGTAAATTTCTGTACGTAATCAATTTAGAACGTCTTTTAGGACATTGGAGTGAATATTCTACGAATATAATGTCATGAGCAGATATACCGGGAGCAGGAATTTGTCCATATGACAGTACTTTCTGTGGATGTATAGTCACTATTAAGTCCAGTAGAGTGTCGGTAGTAGCAGTATGATGTGTGGCAGAGAGAGGAACAATGGTCATATTAAAGCTTTGGAACATTTTTTTAAGTTGTATGGCTGATGAGTCACTCTGAATTAGATTTGTATTAAAATCGCCTGCGACAATAACGTGTTCATAATGAGGCAATGAATCGTTCAGAGCGTTTTCTAGATCCGAAAGGTGCCCAATTTTTGGAGGTTTGTATACAATGCATAAGAGACATTGTTTTAGACTGGCTTGAATTTCTACGAATAGGAACTCGGGGCGAGCGGAATATACAGAAGGGGACTTGTGGACAATTCTTGGATTAAGCTCATTTGATATAAAGGCACAAACTCCTCCACCTCTTTTATCTATCCTGTCATTTCTGAGCGGTGTATATCCGTCTAGGTGAACAAGGGACGAAGGTATGGAAGGGGTGAGCCAGGTTTCCGAAATTAAAATGGCGCTCAGTCCAAGAGATGAAAATATGGTTTCAAACTCTTCAAAGTGGGACAGGATGCTTTGTGAATTTACGTGGGCGATTTTAAGTGTTGATTTATCAATAGAAAATGCATCCTTAAGCATACTGCTAGTTGTTAGAGGAGGGGATGGTAGGGATTCAGGAATGTTGCTACCTGTTTTAAAAAGCTGTCTGCACAATAAGAGGGTGATTGGAGAAGGGGTCTGAGTCAGAGGTTGCAAACAAGTCATCATTTGTCAGCTCAATGTTGCCAATAGCAGAAAGTAAAAATAAACTATGTACTGTAATAACTCTAATAAAATTAAAATAATTTAGCTAAACAAAGAAGTTAAAAAAACGGAAATAAAACAAGTAAGTTGTCCTAAATAAAAAAATAATAAACTTAAAACTTACCTAAATTAGAAATAAATTAACAATATAATTGTTAGCAAAGAAAAGACAAATAAAGTAAACATATTTTACACCCAGGTCCTATCTAGTTGATATCCGCAGAAGATCTAATTTTGCGTTTTTCGCCATTTACTTTGCCTATGACGGCACCGTCCATTTTCCATACATTTTCAATACCGTATTTTTGTATACTGTCTTGTAGCAGGCGATAACGACACTTCGTTAGGTCCTCGCGAACAGTGACTCCACTTCCTTTCAACTTTTTCTTGCTTAGAAAAACTTCACTGCGCTTGCGGTAACTAACAAATTTCACTATTATAGCCCGCGGTCTTTCTGCGTTACTAACACCAACACGGTGACTTCTGTCAATGTCAGTCACTGATAGATCGACACCGATTTTTTTGGGCCACCTCGATGGCTTTCTGGTCAGTGTCCTCTCCGACCTTTTCTTTTACACCAAAAATCCTGAGGCATTGACGTTTCTGGTATTGTTCTAACTCGTCTATTTTATTTTCCAACATCTCAATCTTTTTGTCTTTTTCATCGAGGGTGTTTTTCAGATCCTCAATTACCTTAGTGTTGTCCTGGATGGTCTTCTGGAGTTCCGCCACAACCTGGTCCCGCAACATGGACACAAACACCTGCAGAGTGCCGGGATCCTGTAGCGCCTCTTTCACCACACGTTTCACTGCTTCCTCGGTAGAACTTGTCGAATCAATTGTTTGAATTACGTGTGTTTTTTTTTTTCCCCCATGGTGTTAAATGTACACACTTTAGACACTAACTAATATAAATTTAAACTTAAACTGACTACGAATATACAACTTTAACTATGAAATAACGAAGGCACTTGCTGAAAAGTAACTTAAAACCTGGAGCGTAACTTGTGCGTGTTAGTAGCTAGCCGCCATGACACTTATCTTCAGCTATAACATATAGCTATGATTGGGATATAGGCCTACATAATACAATCACTCTCAGTGACTCTGTGATCAGTGTTGAAACATAGTAGATCTGCAGACCGCCGCGCGATCTCCGATTCAGTTAAACCTCACTCTCAAACTCTCATATGAATCTGTGTTTCAGTGTTGGAACATCGTAGACATGCAGACCGCGATCTCCGATTCGGTTTAAATATTAGATTCGTCCGAGAAGTAGTTAAATTTAAAGTTATAGTCCGTTAAGCATTTGGACTTTGAAAATATTGATTCGAGCACGTGGACCTCTAAGTATTTCATCGACTCCACTCATAGATAAAACTTTGTAGCTGTATTATCAAAAGTGTATTTCTCCGTAAATAAACAGTTTCTTGGATTCGTTAAAATTGAGTGTACATTTGTACGTTGTTCTTTTGCTTATAAAGAGTTCATAACCCTGAGATCTTTTGCCTACCACTGAGCTCCGGTACATCTGAACCAAGATGGTTAAAGTGTACTATCTATTCTATGATTTCATTATTGATTACTATTTTTGCTCTGACTGGCACTTTGCCCAGAAAAGCCATAATTTAATTTTTTGAAGTTGAGACTTTGAGATTATAAGAGAGTCCCAATTGATTCAACATGTAAATGGCTCTTTGTAAATCATCCTCTGACTTCTGTATAATTACCAGATTGTCTGCATACATTAAAATATTCATATACATTTCCTTATTAATGTGTATTCCTATTGGACTTAATTTATTCCATTTTCGTATAACTTCGTCAAAATATATATTAAATAATGTAATTTTTAGCATAGAAATTGTAGCTCTTCTACTATTGCTATCCATATATGATATGTTAATATAAGTGGTTTAAAAAAATCTGCATTCTATATTTACTCTAAGTCCTTGGGTAAGAAACAAATAAATCTGTAACTTCTAATTCTTATAATTTCTGACTTTATTATTACGAATAACGTTTTCCTACAATGGTTTATTATTTTACAACATTTAGTATAAAATTTCTTCAATCATTTCATTTTTAAAAGTACCGGCCTCTATGGTCTAGGGAATAAAATCCCTCTGGTCCCGAGGGTCGCGGGTTGACATCCCGCCCGGTCAATGTATTTTTAGGATGGAAAAAATCCTGGAGAGAAGTCCTACAGGTGGGATTTTAAGCCGTGGGTTCCAAGTGTGAAGGGTCGCTAGCCTAAATTAGAGGTTCTGAAGAAAATCTAATCGTCTTTTCCCATCGAAGTAATACTTTACTTAGCTGATAAGTGTATATTTGAGGTGATGAGCTAACCATTTGCCACTGTCTGACATCTATAGGGAAACTTGCTTAACTAAATTAACTTAATATTGAAAATAATACTCAGACAGGCTATTTTCATGTATTACTGTTTAGTTGTACTAAATTTGCTTGGTTAATTAACTCAAGCAAGGGAGCACGCTTAACCTACGAGGGGATGTACGGATATAGACAGACACTTTTTATTATAAGATCTTTAGGAAATATTTTACAACATGTAACGCGAATTTTTTTTCTAAGTTCCAATCATACACCATGCGCATGCGCCAACAAACGCGAAGAGGTTTACACTATGGAATCATGGGATGCAGCCAACATATACACAATATTTAATGAACCTAAAAATTAACCTAACACAATTCCAGTACTTTAACTTGTGAAAGATCAACCTAAAAGCTAACCTAACGCAATTTATGTGCTCTAACCTGTGAAAAACTAACCTAAAAGCTAACATAACGCAATTTAAGCACTCTAACCTGTGAAAGAAAGCAACGCCCAAAAATAAATAGTAAGTTCTGAAATTCTGAAGTATATGTGTACAGTTAGTTAGTTAGTTATGTGTACAGTTAATTAGTACATACTCTATGTTGACTGCACTGGAACACGTCTTTGTTGTGCATAGAATATTCGTTAAAATCAATATGGCTGCCAAACCTCCATGCTACGTATGCAGTTAAATATCCTAGAAAAATATATTTAAATAATCGTTAGAAAAATGTAAAAATTATTGTAAATGGTGGGAAATAATTTGAAAAATGAAACCCTAAGAATAAAATCGTCCACCGCTGTGGTCTCGGGGTAGCGTGCTGCCTTGTCACGCAGCGGGCCCGGGTTCGATCCCGGTCAGGACAGTTTTTCTGGGTGAGGAGGTTTTTATCGGGATTTTTCCTCACCTGTAAGACAAATGTCAGGAAAACTTTAAGGCCCAAACGGTCCCCGAAATCATACGGCCATCGCAATCATCATCATTCATATTCATCTTAGGTTAAGCTTAGGATTAGGGACTCTCCTGGCATAACATTATCATCATCATCATCACCCATCATATCATCGGGGCAACCCCGCCTTCCAGGTGCCCCAACGTCAGAAATGGGTTACAAGTACGCCATGCCAGGAGAGAAACCAGGAATGTCGAAAGACAAACCTGGGGCATTTGAAAAAAAAAAATAACAGGAGTTTATGAAGGAATTAAAAAAGTCGCGTCACAGGTTGTAATGTTTAGCCGATTTTTACATTGAACCATCCATTCGCCCTACCTCATTTTTTAGGACTTAAACACCCCTTTGGAACAAGCTAATCAATATTTTAAAATATATTTCAGAATACCGTTGAGGGACCGTATCAACTCAATCTATCCCAACTGAATATTGTTTATGATTCTGAGAATTTTCGGACTGTTGTGTAAAGTATTTGACAGAACACTGAAGGTGGAAAATAGTCCGAAAGACCTCTGAACCATATTAATTTTTAAGTTGAAGAAGATTTAATTTCTAAGGTACTCAGAGGCAATAGATATGTAGTTAGCACTTAGCACTTTATTTAACGGCATTCTTTAACAGTTCGGGTCATTATTAATGCAATTCAAATCTAGCGTAAATGAGCCAAAAAAAAATCCTCAGAGGTCCCTAAAATCAAGCTGGGAATTCTTTCGTCTGTCATACATGACACGAAAATCTTCACCCGGCATCATGTCCCCCCCCCCCCGATGACATATTTAAGAAATGTATACACTTAAAAATTCACCACCCCGGCCTGTCTGAACTCGCGCACTTCCGAACTGGAGACGAGCACGTTAACCATTAGTCCTGGAGACCGAGATATGTTAGTCAGATTCAACCCAGGAAGTTACTGTGTGTTTGGAATAGGGAACTGGGCTGTCTTTTAACAGTGTTTTCTTGAGATAAATCATTATATAAAACTTAAGTATGCAACACAGCAGGTACAGAATTGTAAGTTGTAGCCGTCCAAGCCACCCCCTCTTAAAGAAAAAAACAGTTCCACTTGTCACTGAGCTCGTGCGAACCTGTACTATCCTGTGTGAAAGTGTCGACTCTCATATTTACTGTAAAACTAGTTTGCATGTCGTAAAAGAAAAACTATGTTTTTTTAAATGTATAGAGAACAACATTAACTTTGATTTGAGGGAAGTAGATTATACAGGGAATGATTGGAAAGCATTAGCTCAGGATAGGGATGTATGGAGAGCTTATGTCCGCGCGGCCATGAACCTACGGGTTCGATAGTGCCAGTGAGTAAGTAAGTAAGTAAGTAAGTAAGTACATAGATTTAGAAAAAGTACTGCTAACCTCCTCCCTCATGCCCTCCCTAAACAAACAAATACCGTTATAATGAGTTTGGCAACATCTACCCCCTGTACGTAGAGGGATACTGGCGTAGCCCATAAGGTCTGTAGTAACTTCCTGGTTTGAATTAGAGTGTAGTAGTGCTTGCTATTGTCATGGCAGATTACAACACAACTAAAGGGATGGTCAATTACTCATACTATAATTAACTCATGGCACTATCAAACTGTAGATTCTTGGCCGCACGGACATAAAATCTCTCCATACATCCCTATTCTTATTTTTCCAATATATAATAAAAATAGTATTAAGATTTATCAATAGTTTTACCTAATGCCTTATATATATATAAGCGATGGAAATTTTTAAAAATTAGCGACGATCACGATATGCGAATATGTCCAATGTGCGGGAGCTTTCAAGACGAGATACATATATTAGGAAAATGTAACGATTTAGAATATTGGAGGCATCAGTTATTACCGAAAAGATTTCTAAATTCAAATCGTGAAAAATTGGCATGCTACGAGTTACTGGTAAACCCAGAAAACTGGATAAACTTGGGTGGATTTCTGGACAAAACGAGGAAAATAAGAACAACACTTATTCAAGAAAAAATAAATATGTTAAATTGCAATACCATTAATTCTTAATAATTCTACATAACTAAGTTAATGTAATTGTATTTATATCTAATTGTAATATTATTGTTTTTTTTAATATCAACTTATTGTAACGGACTATCAACAGCACGTACGGCTTACTGCCCGTGCGATCCATATTTGTAAATAACATTGTATGTATCTTACTTTTAGTTTAATAAAGTCCTTATGTATGTATATAAGCGATAGATTAATTCATTACGGTTTATTACTTTATTTATACTTTTTTTCTTTCCTTTTCACGTATAGTAGATTCGAGCTATTGTTATTTTGTGTAATATTATTTTATTAGTTTTAATTTTAATTGTCTTTAATTTTATTTTATTATTAGACATTTTTTGTGTTATTGTACAGTTTGGGTAGATAATTAATTATTTAGTATGTAATATTAGTAATTTTTGTATTTAAATGTAACATATATTTGTCCTGATTAGTGGAAAAGAAGGCCACATGGTCTTAACTCCACCAGACTAAATAAATAGATAAATGTCATTAGGTAATGTTTTCCAAACATCCATTGTACAATTTACCCCCTTCAAATCATGTTAAATATTATTCTTCCAACTCATTTTTTGCCTACCTACTGGCGCTTTCTCTCTGATTTTCCCACAAGGAGTTTCCAATATCCTGACAGATAAAAATGCCCTACCGGAAAACGAATCCAGATCCCTGGAGTGTTACTAACAAGGAACCGTCAACCATTGATTGCCGAAAACTACCTCGAAATTTCTTCCAGAGACGCTTCTGATCTACCAAGACCGTATCCAAAAATTATCTACCAAAACCGTAATTTAAAGTGTAGGATAGTAATACAATTCGTGAATAATTGCTGAAGTGGATAACCCCTTCTACCTGCCATCTGGACCGCGTCCCGCCTCACTCCACTCCTCTCTTATTCATTCAGGGAATCCATTTTCTCCGTACAGTAGGATGCCATTGCTAGATTCTAGCTACGATTTTTATGCCTTGCAGTTAAAACGGCAGTTTTTTTGGACACTGCTTTGGTAAATCACAATGCTTATTTGGGAGATATTTCAGGTTGGTTTCGGCATGCAATGGTTGACAGTTCCCTTGTTAGATATGTACGGTATTACACATGAAATTTAACCAGCCGTCGAAAGCAAATACCTTCAATGGTGCGGTATACACAACAGATTTGCCATATAGTAAATATATTTCACATATTTTCTTCGTCCTGTATTCTTTCTTCCATATACTTAAGTAAAAGGCTCTCGCAGAAAGGATACTTTTCGGCCAAAAACATAAATCTCCGCTTAAAATCCCAAAATCGATATTTCAAATGTATTTGCTTTTATTTCTAGAATTTCCAAATGAATGAAATTTATACATTTGGCAGCATCATGGTAATTAAATTTATTGATATTTTTACTACAACAAAAGTAACATAGTAAATAGCTAATTTTCAAGAACACGCCTAAATTGTATTCATGCAGAATGCTGTTTATTGTAATGGCATTAATAATTTAAAATATCTGATATCTAAATCTTTTACATTCTGTATAATATCTGATAGACGTATAATCTACAAAAATATAATCCCATGAATACAAAAAGAAACTTGCGAAATTGCAGTGCACATCATTTTGCTCATGTCAAAAGACTTTTGTTTTAAAATTATTTTTTTAAATATATACCTTTCATATATGGAAGTCATTTTTTTCCTCTTTTTTTTTCAGTAGTATACGTGACACGTAGGTATGGAAACATTTCCTATTGTCAACTCTTTTATCTAAGTTCGTAATTTTTTATCGTCTACTATTTCCTGATATTAGTTCTGCAAAATCTCGGTTGATGGCATTTTATACTGCTAGAATAAAGCAAAGATAGAATGGTATCATTACAATTGAAAAGAAAAACTACATTAATAGAACTGGGCAAAAAAGATTAATATAAAAAGGAATAAAAATGTTTAGACTACTTGTACAATGAATAGCAAATGGCCTGATATCAACATGGATTATTAAATAAATAGTTGAATAAATATCTAGCTAGAATAAGAGTTAATGCATTATCATAAGTAATGCCACGAGTGATTTCCAATTTATCTAGAGAATTTGGAAACCAAGAGTGGCATTTGTTAGGCCTATTTAACGAATAAAATTAAGCTGTTTACTCACAAATCATTATATAACTATAGTCATTTTAAAATATACATTTAATGTAAACGGCGATGTTTGAAAACAAATGAGAAACGATTGATACGCTTCATTTCCTTCCTTTGTTTATCATTGCAACCAGATCATATTATTATTTATTGCCAAAGGATCGCAATATTGTAAGAATGCACCCTAGTGGAGAAATTTATAACGTTATAGGTATTAATTAATTTCTGATGTAAATATGTCAATTATATTTTTCTACAACGTCATTTCCTGGAAAATAATTCGTTTAAGAAAGTGCAAACAGTGCTTTCTTTTTTGTGGTATAATCAATTGTTACAAATGTTTTTATATTATCTATCGCATGCGCTTTCTGCTGACATTCATGCACTATATATGCAATCTGGTAGCTGTATTTCTTGGAGGGTCAGTCACTGCAAAATAATGCTATGACCTATTCAGAATGTTAAAAAGGGGGTGCTTTCTTTATTATGATAAACTTCAGTTGGTAAATTTTAGGCGAAACACGACTTTGATTGGTTGAAAATAAAAAATCATTGAAATGTAATTGGACATTGACTCCCATTTGGGGCATGAGTTAAATAGTAAAAATTGGAGAAAATTTCTACAATACTCTAGTTTTCCTTCAAACACAACGTAAGTTCATTCAATCAGACATCTATCTTCTCTCAAATGCTTTCATTCATGCTCTTCCTGAAGTCTGCCGTTATGTAGTCTACATTGCGAACCCGAGTTCAATCTCAGACACTTCTTTTAATATTTTTAATCTTTGATATAATGACCTCAAGTTACTTTTAAAAGTAAAGTAATAGTAATTTTGAAAGCAAACGTTGTTCCACGGCTATAAATATGCGAATATTTACGTGAGCTTAAAATTGATTTACAAAAGTTATAACATTGTTTGTTCATTCCTGTAGTAATAATGGCCTAATTACAATTCTGTTTTTAGGGAAGTAAGTTGAATTTACCATAGAGGCCTTGGTATCCATTGACAACGGCATGTAATAGCTCAAATTATTTCCCTAGGGAAGAAAAGTAATTGACTTAATTAATAATTTAAGAATGTTACCTACTTAACATTTTATGGAGTAATACTTTTCATATCAATTTTTCGACTTTGCTGGTGATAGAAAGTGAACAGCAGCATTCGCCGCTACATCACAATTAATCATATCTGTAATTATTATGCAGTCTGAAACTATTATTTAAATCGCCACTAATTCAGACAACAATAAGCAATTGCAGTTGTTTTACCGACAGTCCCTTGCTATCAAACAATTGAACTTTTCAAACCAAGATACATATTCACACAAAATATAAAAATTAAACACAATTATTAGTATAGCAGTAAACAAAATTATGTACGCAATTAGGGAAGTAATTACATTACTAGTCTCCAACTTATTTGCCAGCCATCTCGCAAAAACTCGACTCAAACACGTCCTCAACTGGTAATGTACTACTTATTTCCCTCGTTGCGTACATAACTATTTTGTTTCACGAGTTATCAAGAAACAAATTTATTTGCTTTTACAAAAAAGAGGTTAATTTGGTAATGATTGAATGTTTGTCGTTTATGATATAATATGTTTCTATTAAAGTTTTTAATGACGAAACACCTTTGAGGTCACTATGTAATATTTATAATATATAAATAGAATACCTGAGATCTCAGCCTTTCTCAACATTGGATGTGGGGTGTGGAGTACCAATTCACAAGCTGAAGATGAAGCATATGCTTCGAAACTACTCCACATCCTACATCCAATGTTGAGGAAGACTGAGATCTTAGGTACTCTATTTTTATATTATAAATATTAACTCTTATAAATAAATTAAAAATATGAGGATGAAGCAAATTATATAATACGACAAAAAACAACCACAGGAATCGAGTTGTTTACAATACAAGAAAAAATCCAACCTCTTATGATTCATACAGGGTACAAACAGACTGAGGATTTTATTTAGTTTAAGAAGTTATATACATAAAACATTAAAAAATAAAACAAGAAGAGATATTAGATTGAAGTTTTATAAAACATTGGCAGTTCCTGCATTACTTTATGGGAGCGAAACTTGGGCAATGACCAAAAAACTGCTAAGTAGAATACAAAGCGCAGAAATGAACTTCCTTAGAAGAACAAAAGGTTGCACAAGATTGGATCGGATAAGGAATGAAGATATAAGAACAGAGTTAAATATACATCCATTGGATGAGAAAATCAGAGAATATAGAGAGAAATGGTTTACACACGTGGAAAAAATTAATTTATCAAGATTACCAAGAGCAGCATTCAACTACAAGCCAAGAGGTTCAAGGAATGTAGGAAGGCCAGTGAAAAGATGGACAGAACAGGCAATTTGCCTAGCCCGTGAAGTGAAGAAGAAGAAGAAGATGTTGGGATGAACAGGTCATATAGCTCCAATGGGCGTCACTGGAAATGCTTTCATTTTTTATTAGGATACCCTTGAGTAAAATACCATTCGATAAGCCTAGATGTTGGTGGGTTTATAATACTGTATTTGGATGGAATTTAGAGAACTTTATATAAAAAAATATGAACTACATTCAGTTAGCTGAGGACATTGGCCAGTTCAGGACAATAGTGAATGCAGCCTTGATACTACAGATTCCATAAGTCATATAATGAGGCTTATATAGTTATTAAACTTATGTCGATGGAAATGGTTTTCTTAAGGAGAGCAGCAAGATGATCTAAATTGGAAAACGTAATAAATAAAGCCATACGAGAAGAAATTAATATTAAATATGGAATGGTATATTATATGAGATACAAGCAATTAAATTGGTATGGGAATGTACGACGAATTCAAGAAGAAATGCTACGCAGAAAAAAAAATGGAATGGTGTCCACCTGGAAGAAGATAAAAAGGAAGACCTCGAAACTCGTGAATGCACGAAATAAGAACTGGAACGAGAACAATGGGACTGGAAGACATGGACTATTATTGCGGCCATTAACCTACGAGTTCGATAATGCCAGTGAGTTAGTTATGAGAAAATTACGAATAGGTTTATAAAATTAAATTGAATTTCTCTATATGAAAGATATACATTTAATAGATAAGGATAGATAATGGCAGAAGACCTTATGCATTCTTATTTTACTTAGTTTCCAAGCCAAAGAATTGGTATAATAATCGAAATTATGTTAAAATACAGTAACAAAGTTAGAGGTCGACAATTCGAATCCCTTTTGTAATTAATACATAATGTCATGTTATTGTTACTTTGTTGAAGGCTGCTAAATTCCACACAGTAAACTGAAACAATATGAAATGAGGTTACATAGGCCGCTGTGATTGGCCGTAGGACAAATCGTCATCATCACATATCACATGTCACGGACAGAAGTGGGGACGAGTGGATCTGACCCTTTCCCGTGTTTTATAATCAGTCGCCCAAAACTTGGCATTGCACTGCTTTGAACATATAAATCATTACCTCTTGAGAGATAATATGTAACGTCAGGGACATTATTTTCTAGGGAATAAAAATGTACAAGGATTTATGTGAACTTTTCAAAAGCAACTCTTTTTTATAACCCCCTGCTTCCGATTCTTTTTTGTTATGCATGTAATATATTTGCATTCGTTTTCCAGTTCTAAGCTATTCAAGTGGGAAATAATTCACATGTAATGTCACATCTATCTGCAACAGAAGTCGATATACTACATTAACACATCGTGTACAGTCAATCAAAAAATTGATACTCTAACAAATCCGCAGTACTTTAATTACACTGGTCGACAAAATTAAACTTTTTTTCTTTCACAAGAATAAAAATATGAGATTTTAGAAGTATTTTTCATCCTGAATTTAAGTATCATTTCAGTTTTTTCCTATCAAGCAAGAGTTTTCTGTAATATTCATTTACATTTTTTTATAATTTTTAATAAAATCCATCTAACTCTAACTCATTCTGACTTACTTAGAAACTGGTAGATAGTGATTTTCGGGCATGTTTTGCATCTGTAACATCTCTCTTCTTGGTCCAACAGTAGTCAGCCAGCATATTAGACTCCACTTGCCTTGGTACCTCTTTTCCATTGTGGACATTTACTGATGAAAACGCTCACCGTGCTCATCAGAGACAGCCCCAAGATTTTCCGGAAAGAAGTCTAAGTGAGAGTCCAAAAAGTGCATTTTTAAGGAGTAGCTGTCACAAAAAAAAACTGTGCCTGCTGGAAAAATTCTGACTACATGTCTGAATTCAGCATGAAAAAATGGACTAGATTCACTAATCAGATTTCTTATGAAGAAAACCTTGTCCACCAGTGCTATTAGAACTGATACCAAGGATAAACGCGCAAATTCTATTGAGTTTTTTTATTCAATGCCACCAACGTGTTGTCATTCCTGTATTCTCTCCTAGCATGGCGTCATTGTAACCCATTTCTGAGGTTGGGACGCCTGGTAGGCGGAGTTATGCTGCCCCGATGATATATACGATGGGTGATGATGATGGTAATGATGTGCCAGTAGAGACCTTAATCCTAAACTTAATGAATACGTTAATGATGATAATGATGGCCAGATGATGTTGAGGGATCGTTTGGGACTTAAAGTTTCCTGACATTTGTCTTACAGATGAAAAAAAAAACCGAAAGAAAACCATCACCCAGGAAACTTGTCACGACTGGGGACCGAACCCTAGCTAGCTGCGTGACAAGGCAGCACGCTACCTGTGACCACAGCAGTGGACACGCACTAAGAAATTGGGCAGAAAGTGAACAACAAAACTTAATATATGGTCACACATATAAAATCATTATGTAATGGAAATAGGCAGCTAATGACAAATGAGGGAAATTTTGAAGATGAGGCTGATTTCAAATAGAAGCACTAATTACAAACAGTAATGAGGTGCAGGAAGCAATTAAACATGGGCTTAATTTTTAGAATTGATATCATGGACATACACGCACATTCTATTGGGTACCACTAACAAATTGGGACAGGAAGTAAATATATGGTCATACACTGAAACTCATTATATAATGGAACTAGATAGTTAATGATAAATCAGGGAAATTTTGAAGATGTGGCTCATTTCAAATACTTAGGAACACTAATTACAAACAGGAATGAGGCACAGAAATAAATTAAACATGGGCTTAATTCTGGAAATGCATGCTATTACCCATTACTAGGACTCTTGTCATCCGAACTTCTCTCAGAAAATATTAAACTGTAAATATAAAACACTGTTATTCTCCCAGTTAGATTATTGGATGGAAAACAAGAATTCTAAATTAAAGGAGGAGACAAGATTACGAGTATTTATTATATTATATATAATTAAATTACAAATGAGGGAAATTTTGAGGAGGTGGCAGAATTCAAATACCTAGAAACAATAATCACAAATAGAAATTAGATGCACAAAGAAATTAAACATAGGTTCAATTCTGGAAATGCCTGCTGTTATGCATAACACAGACTCTTGACGTCCCAACTCCTTTCAAAAAAACGATAAACTGAAAATATATAAAACTATTGTTCTACCAGTTATATTATATGGGTGAGAAACATGGACTCTTACTTTAAGGGAGGAAAGGAGATTACGAGTATTTGAGAATTAAGTTCTTAGGAAATGTTTTGGACCAAAGAGAGATGAACATACAGGTGAATGGAGAAGACTACCTAACAGGGAACAACATGGTATTTAGAGAAAGCCAGATATAATGAGAACACTTGAGTCTCGTAGACTGCGATGGGCAGGACATGTGGAACTAATGGGGAATGAAAGAGGTGCATGGAAGCTTCTTGTAGGAAAACCAGAGGGAAAACGCCCAGTTGGTAGACCAAGAATGAGGTGGAAAATAACATTAACTACGATTTAAGGGAAGTAGATTGTACAGGGGATGATTGGAAAACATTAGCTCAGTATAGGGATATATGGAGAGCTTATGAACCTCCGGGTTCAGTGAGTTAGTTATTATTTATCATATTATATATAATTATTTATTATATTATATATAATTTATCAAACCCTCTTTATAAACAATAATTCTGGTATAACTTACTAAACACTGGCACTATCACATCCGTAGGTTCATGGCCGCCCCGACAGGATATTTCCATACATCCCTATCCTGAGATAATGTTTTCCAATTATCTCTTGTATAATCTACTCCCTCAAATCATGGTTAATGTCATTCTCCCACCTTATTCTTAGCTTACCAATTGAGCGTTTTCCCTCTCGTGCCACATATCTGTCCATCGCAGTCTATGAGACTTAATTGTTTTTGTTATAGCACTTTATTCTTAAATACTCGTTATCTTTTCTCCTCCCTTAAAGTAAGAGGCCATGTTTGGCATTCATATATTATAACTAAAACAATCCAAACTAATAAAGCACGCAAATATTGGTATATACGAAGTTTGATAGCGTTACAGACTATTTCCAAGTTGTCCACATTTTCTACAAGAATTATCGATTGACAGCTAAACGAAAAGGTGAATTTACTCGTTCCTTACTGGTAAATACACCTAACAGTTAACAGAACGTAAATCTGGAAGTAAGAGCTCAATCCACGTCGTTAGAAATGGTGTAGAATTCTGCAGGGTAGTTTTCTAAAACTACCAGAATTAATCGTTCTTTTAAATTTGCCGAGTCTGCTGCTGGCTGCAAGGAAGTGAGGGCGTTAGGACCATTTCACTCGTACTCTGGGGGTGTGGTGGGGTTATCTAGAAACCACATTTCCCGACACCCAAGTGAAAGAGGGGGAGTAAAAAAATCCCATCCTCTCTCTTTCTGGTCAAGCCAGGCACATAACCATTGCTCACTTGCTAGCCAATAACTGGCCGATCAGGATTTGCTGGAACAAGGGCACATAACATGGCGATTTGGGTTGTTGCCAGATTTCCAACACTTTTCCCTGGTTACACAGGTATCTTTACTCTCCATAAATCACCGCATTTCAACGCATAAATTAACCCTTCCAGCCATTATTACGACCGTGTTATGATCACTGAACCTGAATTATTTGGTTCCACGCCAAATGGTTTTAATTTTTCTTATGTCTTACATCTATTCCTCTAAGTTAGCGATTTAATCAAAATTGATTTTGTCCTGTTGCGGAGCACTGAGCTGATTACAGCAAACTCCCGATTATTCCTGCGCTCATTGTCTGAAATGAGCGTTTTCCATACTCGATTAAGCTTTTTTAATATGTGTGCATTCCGATGTCTACACTTTCTAAGCTTCAAATTCGCACTAAGCGGACATTTGGTAAAAGTGTGGTCTGTTTTAAATTTACGCATCACTTCGGCAGACCACGTTACGTAGGTGATGCTTATTTTGTGTTGTGTACGGAGAGAAGTTAGGATAAGTACATGTTTATGTATTTCACATTGTGGAATTGCTGGAAATGACACTGCTGATTTTCTTGCCAAAAAAGGCTCCAATCTAATTCAGAACACTACTAAAAGCTTACCTTTCACATCCATAAAAATAATAATTAAAAACAAATATGAAATCAAACAAAACCAAGACCTATGTAATAATGCCAAAGACAAAAAATGGAATATTTTAGTAAAGAAGCCAGATATTATTCCAGAAATTCCACGTAAAACTAGAGTAGCAATATAGACTGCTTACAGAACATGACTATTTGGCCAAACATTTATATAAAATAGGAATCTACACGAATCCAAATTGTCCTCTATGCAACAAAGACGAAGAAATGAACGAAGAACATCTACAAACCTGTGAAGTATTACCTGTTGGATCCACCATAGAGAAATATTGGAGAGCAAGAACGCTAATGGCTTCATAAAATGTCTCTCATGCATTTGTAGTTCTTTCGGAAGTTACTCTATTTGAAGTCCAGATCTCAGAATGGTACAGATTCTATTAACGTTGTGAACAAATAAATGATATAAGTCTATTAGGCTACTTTTTTATTATCTGGTTGGATGCTAATAAATTCAACATAAACATCTCAAATTCAGCAGATTCAAAGTATGTCAAACCGAACGTCCACTGTAATCAGGTAACCATTTTCCAATTTCAATACCTTTGTTATACTCAGACGCAAGAACAACGATTAAATTCTCCGCCACAATGCCAGATAAATTAAGTCTACAGCCTACTATAGACGAAAAAAGCCACAGGTTATTCACGGCTCCATGCCAACCTTGCATATTGGCAAACTTTAGAAAACGTTCTCATCACATTAAGCTCTGAACGCAACTGATGTGTTCACCTACACTGGAGCCACTGATTCTCCGGCCTTGACGATTTCACGACAGTGTTGCCGATATGGATATTCAGTGGGAGTGGCCGCTTTATGTATACGGTTAGCAGACATACAGCTGACAACATCTCAGCAATTTCAAATCTTACTCGCGCGCTGCGTCAAGAGCAGTGATTGGTTGTGGCAAACGTTCACTCCCACTACAACCATTTTCTTATTGGCAGTAGAGGGCGAGTTCTCCCTTTACCCTCGTACAACCTAAACTTCAGAGCCGGAGAATCGGCGGCTCGGATATATAAGTCCTTTTCAAAGGGTCGAAACGCAACTGATTTGTTTATCTCGGTCTGCTTCAAAGGATTTGGAGTGCAACTAATTATTTTTTATTATTTCGAGCGCAACTGATGTACACCCTTGATATAGGAGAACGTGAAACCTGATGCCGCCACAAAGCTTATTGTTATCGAAAAACAACAAGGGAACCCCATGGCTTAATGTACAAATCCGATGGATAAATCACTGTCATCGGTACCGAACGTCTTCTCTGCATTATACTGTTGAATAATTTAGAATTTAATACAGGAATCTGGTGGAGAGTCTAGTGATTAAAAATCGTGTATCACCACTTCTCATATCTGTTACAATAAAAAAATACAATTAAAATTGTCAATCCCATCGGAAATCAAATTCAGATCCCCAAGTCAGGTTCAGTCATAAATGACAATTAATTTAAACATTCGGACTGATTCAAATTTTTAAGTGGAGTTGTTACCAATCTAATCTCACAGCACATATATAATCTGGCTCCTCTCCATTGGTCTGTCAGCAAGTATTAAGAACACTTATGCCATCATCAGTGGAGCCTAATCTATAATAATTTACGCCAAGGTATAAGGGAACCAAACCTGTTGTTGATGTGAAAAAATATTTAATGACACTCTTTAACATATGAGGTGAATATCGTCGGAATCCAATTCAGGGTGTGAATGAGCCGAAAAAAATGTTGCTAGGAAGGCTTGACGACTTGAGATTATTTCAAGTATAGTAAATCTATGACATGCTATCTTTACTAAAGAAGCCATATTCAGAATTTCACGCCTGAAAACCCATCGTCCCCAGCAGAGTTTGAACCCGAAAAATTCAGAACTACAGTAGAAGCAAATATGCTAACCATTTGACCATCGCAACCGAGTTTATTAACCCATTCGCCTCAGAAGACGAGGTAGACTCGCTTAGTTCTGCTGTTATATATTTGCAATATTTTGTACATCCCTTGGCAGGGTAATCTTATGTTAACATTTATGAATACTAGAGGAATCTGTTTTATCCTTCGCCCTTATTGTGATCTCGAGTACCGTTATATTTTGTTCGTTTTGAATGTCTGAAAAAAGACAATATAATTTACTGGAACTTACATCCGGTTTCTAGGAAAATATAATGAATATATAAATCTGAAGCGAATTGCTTAATAGAGGTTATACATAATATTGCTATTTGCTATATTGTTTCACGATGCTCTTTCATTACAGTCAGAAAAAAATCAATGCAAGAAAGCACTGCCATATTTTTGTCGGAGGTATATTTTTTCAGGTTTTTTTTACGTGCCATAAATCTGAGACTCGGTTTTAGTTGTTCTGTTCCGAAAGAGCTCGTACTCAGGATTTTTACGATATACGTAGCTCTACTGGAAGATGTTATAATACTTATTTATAACAAAATTTACGTTTTTTAAATTTAGAATAATCATCCCAGAGATTTTTTTAATAAATAATTTTCTCTAGAGAAATTCGCGATTATGAGCATGACGGATAAGATTTGTTAACTCACAACAGTTCCCCGTTATTTTGTAGGATATTCACAGCAATGAAGTATAAACAATAATACAACAGTTTTTTGAAACGTTGAATTTCTATGTTAAAGGTTTTTTGTATTTTTGTAATAAAAATAATTAGAACAGTAACTTGAAACGTTAGTATGTTAGCTGTGGAAATTACTGAACGTGCCTAAATGAAACAAGAAACGAAAAGTATACATTATATTCTTATTGCAGCTTTGAATTAGAAGTTAGTTAAAAATAATTGGTTTCTCTAGCGCTTCCTTCGCTTTCATTTTACCTTTCCCAACTAATTGATGTTTATTTTATCACTTTTTTAACACAAGCGTTTGAAAGTATAACATGTGGAATTACAACTACGATTATGAGCTAACAAGTAAAAATATATGCCTTTAAATTTCTGACCTATTTCATACAATTATGTTAATATTACTGCTGCAGTGTTCTCTACCACGAAGAAGACGAGATGGACAGGATATTACCTCGGTCACTGCTCATTACAAGAAATTTATAGATATTGGGAAGCTCGATTAAACCTTAGTAATCGCTTGGAAAGATTATTAAATTCATGTTCTTGCGATTAGAATAAATAAATAATAAATGTTAATATTAATTATTAATATTCTTTATTTTAACAGGTTTCACAACATATTCTTGTGTCCATTTATCTATTTTTACCCTCTTCCATATATCTACCATTCGAATATTCATTGCCCAATCCTTTTTCCCCTCATGCTGCTCAAAACACCATAAATCCACGTTATTTTTTACCGTCTTCTTATTTCCTACCAAGTGGCACCCATTCCAGTATTATAAGTGGGGATGTGTTTTCCATCTTTCTTTTTACATGACCACGCCATTTTAATTCGTTATATTTTATGAAAACCACAATTTAATTTTAAACATTATTATTATTATTATTATTATTATTATTATTATTATTATTATTATTATTATCATTGCTGTTGTTTATAAAATATTTATAATGTTTACATACTTTCTATGCCAGAAGTAGGATTTTTCTTCTCCATTCATCCATTCCATATCGTCAATCCTCTTTCAATCATCCCTATTTTCTAATTTTAATGTTTCGATTCAGGTAAATCACCACTCCGAATTGATCGATTTTGCTGTTCACTAACTCGATTTTATTTTTCTTGACTAATTGATATATTCCGAGTTCTGTTCCGAAAAACCTAAAAAAAAATTGGAACCCATATACCGTTTACAAAATATCTAAAAACATTTAATTGTATATATTTTTATGAGAACAATCTCAGCAGCTATAACCTTCAGAATTTGCTAAAACTTCAAGTCTGAAAAAAAATTACTTCTGAGGAAATGTTGTAGGAGTTTTTACGCCCAGATTTTAAGTATGACATTTTATGTTGTTAAAGATTGTCATTATATGAAATACTACATACATAGAAGAAAATGGTAAATGTTATTTAGTATAACCCGATGAATACAAATATCTAGGCCTTTAATATAGATTCTATATGGCGGGAGCGTTTAAATTTACAAAACAGATAGACATACAGTATGTTTTAATAATAATAATAATAATAATAATAATAATAATAATAATAATAATAATTCATCCATAATAATTCTGCCCGAGGGCAGGTCTTTCACTGCAATCATAACATTTTCATGCTATGCTTTGCAGCTTTACTAGGGAATTATAGGTGTGATAGCTTCTCGTTGCTTTCCAAGCCGGTGAAGGATGATGATGATAATGATAAGGATGGTGATGATGGCCGGATGATTTTCGGGGACCGTTGGGCCCTAAGCTTCCTTGCATTTGTCTTACAGGTGAGGAAAACCCCGAAAATACCTCACCCAGGAGCCTGTCCCGACCGGGAATCGAACCCGGGCCGGCTGGCGTGACAAGGCAGAACGCTACCTCGAGACCACAGCGGTATAGTTACAGGTATTTAAAAATATTTATATATTTAATGTAAATGGCGATATTTAAAAAAATTAGAAATGAGTGTTTTTTTTACAAAAGCTTAGAAACTGAAAAGACTAGACTTAGTCGAGTCTTCTTAGTTTCCGTAAAACTCTCGTATTACAATAGGTCTATATTATTTTTCTCTTGTATAATTACTTCCGTAATAATATTTTCATTGTTCACAACATTACATCAGATATTCTATCAGTTTACAATACAAAGTGCGGCATAAGTTATTTAACCACTGTACATGGTTGCAAGGGAAAAAATCAGATTGGCTGAAACTGAGTTTCGAATACGGGACCTTCAGAACATAATCTCAAACTCTTCTGCTTGGGGTAATTTGCTAACCAGGGAACAATTTCGGTAGTTTTTTTCTGTATAGATGACGTAAGCTACAAAAAATAATAAGATGTTAAATATAAAATTGGTAACTCAGTCATCCTCAACTAAATTATTAAATAATTTCAATGTGGAGGCTTTTCAAAATCAATGTTTTATCTTCTGCATTTTAACTGGTACTAATGTTGTTGTACACGTTGTACAACGAGTTTATGTCTGCGGGTATATTTTCATTGAGTAGGTCTATATTCTTTGCTTCTTTTAGAATCTCTGTATCTTCAAGGAACTTTGGTTAGACTGATTTGTATACGTCAAACGGATTTGAAGTCTTTAATTGCTTATTCTTCAGTGGCACATATAGGAATTGTTATTGGTGGTTCTATAGCCCTAACTTATTGGGGGTATTGCGGGTCCTATACGTTTCTAGTATGTGTTTGGCAAAACTTGATTTTTCTTCGTTAAATCATCATCATCATCACTCCAGGGATTAGGTAATTGCCCGTTCCGACGTCATAATGCATCAGCCCAACGTCTTCTAGGCCTTCCAACATCACGTCTTCCTCTTGCTTGATAATTTCTTGCTAACAATGGATATCTCTCCTTACTCATTCCATCCATATGATCAATCCATTTCTGTCTGTAATTCGTGACCTTATCCAATAAAGCTGTACTTTCAATTCTTCTCTTATATCTTCATTTCTTATTCTATCAAGTCTTGTACATCCTTTAACTTGTCTTGGGAACCTCATCTCCGCCGTCTGTATTCGATCCTTCTGTTTTTTCATTGGTGCCCAAGTTTCACATACATACAATATTGTGGAAACCGCCATAACATTATACTTATTCGTTAAATAAAAATAATATATTTGCATTTAACCGACTTATGCTGCATCCTGTATTAGTTTGTAGCTGTGTTCCGGTTTTTTGTGCTTGTAATTAATTAATTAATTAATTAATTAATTAATTAATTATGGATATAGACAGTTTTATTGTTTTGTTGAATGTCCCCAGCACTCAGGTTTTCATTCCTTTAGGGAAATATAATATTTATGTTACTTATAAAATCCATATTAAATGAATTATGGTTATAATAAAAATATGAAATTATTTACACACATTCTAATTAATTCTGAAACTAAATTTAAATATAAATGCATGCACTAATATAATAATCACATAAAACACGATACATAGGGGACCTATAAAAAGTTGTATTTATCAAATGTCTGTAAATCATGGATTTCAATTACCGTCAATGCAGACTAGCATGACACACAAAAATCAACATGAATTTAAAATTAGTAATATCAAATAAAATCTTCGCCTAACTAAAGTTTTCAATAAAAATTTTTAATCTTTATATTGAAATTTTGTAAATTTGCTAATCATGTTACATTGTTGAAAAGATACATATTACAATTCTAGGAATTCATGCAAATGTTTAATTTCTTCCACAAGAAAAAGAAGACTGATTTTCATTTGTTGAATACGCGTAAGAGTTTATGTAAATATTTAATTTCTTCCACAAAAAATAAGGCACTCATTTAAATTAATTAATAAGTGTAAAGCACAAAATATGCATTATTAGTAAATAGTTTATCTTGCTCACTTGTCACTCAGTTGGGTCAGGGACGATTGTCTGTTCTCGCACCATATGGCGTGGTATCTGTCACACTTTTTCCCGCACAACTCGCACTTACACTCGTTCGTCGGTTGGTGATATGTCTTGGTCTTACACACTTTGAAGTGGAAACTGTGCGTCGCTAGTCTTGTCACAGCGTGTCGAAGGTCATACAGGGGTTCCATCCAGTCTTTGTGTACCATCGCGTCCGTGCAAAAGAAGTCATCCCATATCTCTCTGCGCTTCCTTTGCATGTCTTTCAGTAGTTTCTCATAGTTTGTGGTGGATTGCAGTAGAAGCTGTTGTCTCAACTCCTCCACCAATGGTAACTCTCCTGTCAGTACATACGCTAGGCGTGAGGGTGCGAACTTCGATAGGCCCAGAGCTCGACGTCACAAGAACTCATTTAAAGGACACACGATTTGATTAAATATGCGACTTTTATCTACGTCAAATTTATCTATACAATATTTTCGTTAAACTATTTCAATAATTTCACTGAAACTGATCCATTTACAAAACGCATGAAATCCCGCTCAAATCTCTCTCATTAAAAAACAGTCAGTCTAAAAACTCCCACATACAGCAATCGATTTCTAAATTGGATAGCTTCAAAAATCATAACTTCAAATCTACTGCATTCCAGTTTTAAAAACGATATTTCTGTTTCATTGCCAACTTTCCAATAAATTGCAATACCATGTTTTTGAATTGAAATGCAATTTTGAAGTGCATTGTTTTGTTTTCAAGCATTGTAATCGGTTCTAAAAGTAATTCCGTTGAGAAATGGAGTGATTTGTTTGAAGAAACTCCATTCCTTAGCAATTTAATCTGTTAGGATATAAAGGATATGTGTAATAAAATCATGAATATGAGAACATCAATGAAACTACTTCGTAAGCGATTTATACTTCCTCTTTATACCTTATTCTTCTTGCTATCATTTTATTTAACGACACCCTTCAAAAGATAAGATCATTGGCGTCACAATTGAATCTGGGCGAGAGAAGACTGACAAATTTTGTACAGTGGCCCCGTTTTTAGGATTGGTACATTTTTGCGTGTCACGGCTTTAGTTCCCTTCTAATGAACACCGTACTGAGGATTTTTCATTATCATCACCATTATAACAACAACTTTCAGGATTCAGCTTAATAGCCCGTTCCGTCCTCTAAGTTCTCTCTCAATCTCGGTCTCTGTCTTCCTGTCTTTTGTTCTTCTCGGTTAGTACTCCAATATAATTTTTGGGATTATTTCTAGTGGAATTATTTGAAAATGTTTGAACCAAATATTATTTTCTTTTTCTTACATTTTTAATAAGAATAAATTGTATTTATAGATAAATGTTACATACAGTATTGACACCCGAATGAGCAAATTCTCGTGTTCGGGTGCGGTTCAGTTACATGAATAATACAAATATAGTATACACATTTAAAGTTAGGGGCTAGTTTCATTTTTACATAAATTGACACGTACAAATAAAAAAAAATAATGTAGGGCATATTGGGAGTAAAACTTATTCTAGCAAAAGAATTAATGCAATGGAGAATGATATTCATCGAACATTCACGAATTTAGGTCATTTGTTGACCTGTTTCGGCCTCAAGAGAAACACCATCCAAAAGTCTTTTGAGTGGACGTCCTGGTCTTCTTCTTCCTGCAGGTTGATATCTTAACATTAGTTTGGGTATTCTGTGATCTTCCATTCGATGAACATGTTGCATCCATCTTGACTCATAATCAGAAATTTTGTTTTCTAAAGGTTCCATGTGTAATTCTTCTAATATGTCTTCATTTTTTTTGTGATCTAGTAGTGTGTATCCTGCAGTCCTCCGAAGATATCTCATTTCAGCAGATCTAAGTCTCTGTATATCCTTCTGTTTCAACGTCCAACATCGCTACCATACAAAAGAGTTGGAAGAGCCAGTGTTTTATACACTTTTAATCTTGAATGCTTTTGGACTAACTGTGGCTTGAAGATAGAATTTATTAACCCTAAAATTCTTAAAAATTTAGATATTTTTGCATTTACATCCTTTTCTTCTTCATATGAGATATTGCATCCTAAATATGTAAAATTATTCACCTGCTTCAAAATGTTATTGTGCAGTACAATTTTACTTCTGACAGGGTCTACACCTTGAAATGCCATAATTTTTGTTTTTTCTGTAGATATCTTCAAACCATATTCTTCTGTAATTTTGTTAAGTTCATACAGACCTTTCTGTAGATTATCTTCTGAATTTGCTATTATTATTTGGTCATCTGCAAACAATAGGGTGTTTAATTTTATATTCTCTGATATTCTTATACCAAATTTATATGTCTTGTTCCAGCAACATATTACTTCATTGATATAAATTGCAAAGAGTGTTGGGGATAGGGGGCAGCCTTGTCTCACACCACGATTTATAATTCCTTCTTCAGAAAATCTGTTATTTAATTTAGAATGACATACATAAAATAATATAAACCACATAATGTGATGGATTAAAACCAATAATAGAGCAGAAAGTAATTAGTAATATATTAGGTTATAATAATAAGAAAAAATAGATGATTCATATTTATTATTTTAAAATGTTTAAATGATTAATTTGTTCACTTAATTAAGTTAACATAATCATACAGTTTCTATATATTTAGTTCTTCCCTTATTTCTGTATCTCGCCATTTATCAAAAATCATATTTCCTGATATTATCTTAGAAACTCCATTACAGTTGTATTTACTCATATTTTATCCATTCTTCTGACAAACCATGTTTCCCTGCCATAAATTAAACAAGGTGAAGCTAATGTTTTATAAAATTTCAATTGTGTATCCTTTCTTGTTTTGCAACCTATTGATGTTCTAATAGTTCCACACACATATTGAAATGTTTGTACAGTAAAAGCTCCTTTTTCGCGGAGGATATGTTCCGTAAATATGCCTCGAATACAGAAACCGCGAATATGGAACGGTAATTTGTATGGGTATATAGGGAATACATTCCAAGGTTCCAAAATAAAATAAAAATGATTACAATAAAATCAATTAATGAAATATTTTGATGAATTTATATTAATTATTAGTGTCAAGGTTAGGCAACGGCTTAAAGAACTTAACATTTTTTCTTCTTTTGCCGCTTTTGAAAAGTCTTTTAATTCAGATTGATATTCAGCTATAAATTCAGCGATAGAATTCCTTATTTTGTCTTCGGATTTCTTGTTGAATCGTACAGCTGATTCATCATCTTTGAAACAGCGAGATATAGACGCAAACGACTCGCCAACGCGTAAACGGTTAAGCATTTTTATTTTTACTTCAAGCGACAACACTACTTTTTTTTTCGTTTCGGAACTAATTTTTTTCCCTTTTACCCGACATTATAAATTGGCAACAAAACAGAAGAGACGCGTCTTATTCAATCAAAATTACTGCAACGAATGACAAGTTGAAACAATAAAACACCGATCGTGGCGAGAGCGGCTTTTATCAACGGACATAGCGGCACGAGAAATACGGTGGCGGTGGCTTTTAACAACGAAATTTAGGCTTAGTGACAATAAGGTTTGTTTTACTTTGATATTAATTTTTCCATTTGGTTTGAATCACTCTTTGTAAAAGCCGCCTTGGCACATACCTTCAGTAAAAAAAGTTGCTGATGCGTTAATAAAGGATACTAATCCTTCTAATATACCGACTGTATCCACGAATTAAGACACTTTTAGCCGCGAATACAGGAACTATGTCACAATGTTTTAACCCGCGAATAATAAAAACGCGAATAAGGGAACCGCGATATGGAGCTTTTATTGTATTTTATTATTTTTATATTGTTGATTACTCTTCAGCAATATTTTTCAGTCTAAACATTTGAAGTTAGACATTTTTTCTAATATTGTTTTCCTTTAAAAGCTATATTTCTAGGGAAATATTAAGATTATGCAATTTTGTTGTTTCTTATAATAAAAATGCTGATATTGTAGTATTTTCTTTGAATTTGATTATGACTTGACCACAGGCAAAAATTACTGTATTTAATATCCTTCATTTACTTCAAAATTCAGTTCCATTTTTGTCTCGCCAATCAAGAATTACCTTATATACGTAAACATTAAACAGCACAAGTGAGAGAGGGCAACATTGTTTGACACCTTTATTTATTTCTACTTTTTAGAGATATTTCCATTATATATATACACGCGTAAATATTTTAAACTGCCTGCATCAGCTGTTTTGAAAAACTTGTTTTTGCCAATTTCTTTTATTACACAACCAAATGTTTTTTCACAATCTATATGACGGGTGTGTATTTCTTAATTAAATTTCATTCTCTTTTCAATCAGATGTTTGATTGTAAACCTCCATTTTTACAGGGATTTGCCTTTCTGGTTCAATTTGTAAGTCAAATAATAAGAATTCAGCAATTATTTTAATTTATTTAGAAAAAAGTTTGCATGAAATGTATATGTTGCAGTTAGTAGGCAGATCATATGTTTATGTACTGATCTATTTTCGTTCTTAAAAATTTGTTTTATGATAATAGATTTCCATTCTGCAGGCATTCTTATATTGATCCATTTCCCCCTCCCCTTCTTATAAAATTGTTGTACAATAAAAGTTTTTCATTCTTCAGGTATATAATATAGTAGTCAACATTGATTAATGAATTGATATTTTTATTTTCAGTTCCATGAATGCACATTTTAACCACTCAATATTCAGTTGTGAATCCCTGGAGTTTTCTTGGTTTTACATTCTCTCATAACAGATTCTACTTCTTCCATCTGGATATTGTCAAAAACATATAATTCGTTAGAAGTGTATAAACTTTGACGTTATGTATAATGACCTAAACTATGACTTGTCGCAGAGGCAACAGCGTGTTCATAATGCTTGCGTTCGTTTCATTTTTATCATCCGCCGTTATGATCATATTTCCGAACACTTCAATAATTCTCTTGGCTCCGTCTCAGTGATAGGCGTAAATTGCACTATCTTTCACTTCTTTTCAAGCTTCTGAATTCCTACACCCTTAGTTACCAGATTTGAGAAGTTATTACCACAATATTGACACTGGGGTCACAAGGTAACAGTCTGCTAACAATCCCTCTCCATAGCACTTCCTTTTATTCTGCTTCTTTCACAGTAGCTTCTGCCTGATCCTGGAATTCTTTTCCTCAACATATCAGGGATTGCAGCATGCTCGACTCTTTTAAGTCACGCTTACACAATTACTTTTTGTTAAATAATTACATTCTTTTCCGGAATTAAATTTATTCTATGTCAATTTTTTCTCATATTTGGCTATCTTATGCATTTTATATTTCATTCGTTAAATCTAAAGTAAATCAAAATATATTGTAAATAATAATTGTGTTTTGTATTATTCCTATTAAAGCATTTTGTTTTTTTTTATAATTTAGATGTAATAGTAATTTTTGTATTTTTTATCTAACCTGGTTGTGTGGTACGAGTAGAGATGGCCTTAAATCTGCCAGATAAAATAAAGCTATTATTATTACTATTATTATTATTATTATTATTATTATTAATTGAGGCAATTAAAAAATCTCAACTTTGAAATAAGAAACTGCTGAGAAAATTTATTGTGTCCTCTCACACTAAAATTTTAATTGGAGCGCTAATGAACATCAGCTGGTTAAGAGGCATCATTTAATTGAACTATTAACTAAGTATGTTTTCTGATATAGAGAATCTATTTTAGGGAATATTTTAATGAGCATTATTGTTAATTTTTATCTCTATCACACGTTCTTAAGGCAGTTTCAAATGCTCTTTGGTGCTTTAGTTGAGAAAGGATTATCGTTAACCAGGACAAAATAACGAAACAATTACAAACAGGACTTGATGACCGGCGAGGGTGTGAACTAGGCTAATGGGCACAGTGAACGCGGCCTTTGCTTTTGTACTAATTTGTTTATTATCAAGCGGGTGAGGTGGGCAAATTACTACAGTCACTTTAACACTTAACTATCTTCTTGTCTATCCCTCACACAAACAGTTGTCATAATCAAATTAACTCAAAGCTTGGTCGCTTTAACCGCACCACACTGCTTTAAGTCTATTACATGTACTCACTTTGTCTCTCTGTTCGTATTCATTTATTTTTTACTACTAGTATCTAATACAAAACAAAAAAGCATACTTTTAAAAAACGGACAGACAGCGAACGTTAATGATAAAACCACGAGTTCATCAGGACTGACAAAACAAAATAGTAATAGAGGCGAAATTTATTGAACATTTTGTAAAATATTGAAATAATAATAATAATAATAATAATAATAATAATAATAATAATAATAATAGTGATAGTAGTAATAGTAATAATAATAATAATAATAATAATAATAGTGATAGTAGTAATAATAATAATAATAATAGTAATGGTAATAGTAATAATACTAATAGTAATAATAATAGTAACAGTAATACTAATAATAATAATAGTAATAATAATAATAATAATAGTGATAGTAGCAATACTAGTAATAATAATAATAATAATAATAGCAATGGTAATAGTAATAGTAATAATAATAATAATAATAATAGTAATGGTAATAGTAATAATAATAATAATAACAGTAATACTAATAGTAATAATAATAGTAACAGTAATACTAATAGTAATAATAATAGTCTATCTTCGGGTTTTTTTACAGCTGCTGCCGTCTTCCCGTGCCAAACCTCCAAAGCCTATGGTCTTGGGCATCTTCGATGCTTAGCTCTCTAGCTTGCATTAATGTCTTCATGTTTTCCTTCCATGTTAACTTTGGTCTCCCTCTTTTCTTCTTTCTGTTCGGATGCCATTCATATAGTTGCTTCGGCCATCGCTCATCTTCCATTCTTAAAACATGTCCTAACCACAATTCTTTCTACTATGCTTTCTTCTGCTTCCATTATGTTTATAATTTCCTTATTTGTGACATGTTCTAATTTAGACTTTCTGGCACTTCTGCGTAAATAATCCATTTCTAGAGCTATTAGTCTATTCTTGTAGTACTTATCGATTGTCCATACCTCACTTCCATACACTGCAACACATTCCACCAATGTTTTACCAATATATTTTTTTTTTGTGTTCTTCCAAATATGCTTATCCCACCATATGGAATTTAATGATGATATAATTTTGCTATTTCTGTCTACAAAAAAAGATGAAGATAAAGTAGAGTATCATAGGAAGAGAGCCATAGCTAAAATTGAAGTTCGCAAAAAACATAGACAAAGCTGGGAACAATTTGTCTCATTTTTGGAAAATGATATCACTAGGCCTCAACCAAAAATATATAAAGTTTTAAAAAATTTAAATAATGATTCAAGAGAAAATGCACATTTAAATTGTATGCCTAAAGAATCTTGGCTTAACTACTTTCATCATTTATGTATACAAAAAGGATGATTTATTACAAATACCAATCTCTAATAACACTGCTTTGGAACAAATGTCTATAGATGAATTAACTGATGTTGTTAAATCATTAAAAAGTAACAAAGCTCCCGGAGAAGACCACATTAATCAAGAATTGTTTAAATTTTCAACTAAAAAATTTTAGACAGATTTCTTATTCTCCTTAATATGATATGGGAAGGACAAGAACCACCACAAAGCTGGAACAAATCCATTGTAATGCCAATCTTCAAAAAAGGAAGTCGCCAAATCAAAGATAACTATCGTGAAAATTAGCTTGTTGAACTCTGGATATAAAATTTATGCTAATATAGTTAAGAATAAATTGAGGAAAATTTATGAAAAATAATTGGAGAAGAGCAGAATGGATTCAGAAAGGGTAGATCTTGTACAGATGGATTCTTTACTCTAAAACTACTATTAGAAAAGCACAAGGAATTCAATATAGAAACTCATATCGCCTTCGTTGACTTCATAAAGGCTTTTGACAAAGTAGACAGAAATATATTACTACAAATTTTAGCTGATGATAACGTTCCACAACAATATATTACTAATATCTTCAACATCTATAAAGATAATGAAATCTCTGTTAAACAAGATGGCAAATTATCTTCTTGGGAAAAGATCAACACTGGAGTAAGACAGGGATGTGGACTTTCACAGGTGTTTTTTTCATTATATACATGAATAAATTAATAAATGAATGGAGGAAAACACAACGAGGATATATACCCATCAATAGGAACCTCAAACTCGATGCTATTCTTTTTGCAGACGATTTAGCTCTTCTGGCACTTTCCGAAAATGATTTGCAACGATCAATTTATAATTTTAAAAAAATAGGTGCCAAATTTAATATGGAAATATCAATTAACAAAACTAAAATTATGGCATTTCATGGGAAGGACCCCATACAAAGTAAAATCTGTCTCCAGAATAAAATTTTAGAGAGATCCAATCAATTTAAATATCTTGGATATTATCTCTCTATCTGGGATGAAAAGGATATCCCTGAAAAAGTTACTAGTTATAATAAAAGTTTAGGAATTATTAATCAAGTTATGAAACCATCCCTTGTACAAAAAGCACCAGATTACGTTTATATAACACTTTGGCTAGACCAGTGTTGACTTATGGTAGTGAAGCATGGACACTAAAAAAACAACATGAAAGCAGAATAACGGCTTGTGAAATGAGATTCATGCGCAGAACAGCGGGTTACACCAGATGGGATCGGAAAAGGAACACCGATATCTTAAAAGAATTGAAGACTACGCCAATTTTGGAATATATTAAACAGTACCAACTAAATTGGAAACACCATCTTGAAAGAATGAGTTCAAATCGGATCCCCAAAGCTGTTTATAATTATATACCAAGAGGACGAAGATCACTGGGCCGTCCTATGAAACGCTGGAGGGAAAATTTTCTATAGGATCGTAGCAGGCCTTGGCCTAATACTTGGAAGGAAGAAGAAGAAGAAGATAATTTTGCTACTCAATTCAATTCTATGTTTTATGTTCTCTTTGCCTATACCTTCAATATTATCCATAATTATTCCCAAATATTTACTTTGTTTCACTTGCTTTATTTGGATTCCTTCTTACAATATTAAATCTTCTCTTTCATTGCAATGTATTGCCAGATTTTCTGTTTTTTGTAAATTTACTGTGAGACCCCATGATTCATATGTGTTTTTCAACCTTTTTATCATGAATTCCATATAAAATTTGTCTTGCGCTAAAACCAGTTGATCATCGGCAAATTGTAATGTCAGCAAAAATCTGTTGCCTATTCGGATCCCCATACCTTTGCAGCTTTGTTTCCATTTCATTAATATAAATTCTACATAAATATTAAATAAAATTGGTGATAGACTGCACCCTTGTTTCAATCCCTTTGTGGTTTTTATAGGATTAGACATTTATATTTCCAATTTTAACATAAGCGGAGTTATCTTTATAGATTTGTTTAATAATTTCTATTAGGTTTCTATCAATATTGTATTTGTCCAATACTTCCCATAATTTGTTCCTCGGAATTGAGTCATAAGCTTTCTAATAATAATAATAATAATAATAATAATAATAATAATAATAATAATAACAACAACAATAATAATAATAGTAATAATAGTAATAATAATTGTTTATATTTATTTATTCTGGCAGAGTTAAGGCCAAATATCTTCTCTTTTACTCAACTAGCACAAATATAAATATCAAATTATGAAGCATGAATTGAGATGTAAAATACATGCAAAGTTTTTTTTATGTGTCGATAATGTAATACTTGGAAAGGAAAATATAAAATAAAAAAGAAATCACTGAACAATAAAATTTCTCAGTAATGAGTCATTGGAGACTTGTACCGAAATACTCTTAAAATATCCCTGGCTAACTTGTAAAAATTGTTCGTTGGAATTCAGATTCACTCTGTATATGTATGCATGCGGTGGCATATCTCTCGAACGCTTGGAGCAATTTTAATCAAATTTGGTATACGTATTACGTAATTACATTTAGAAGAATTGCTGTAATGGGTAATAGACATCTAACACTCATGGAGAGGTTAGAGGGGAGTTGAAATTGGAAAATGAACGACAACTTTCTATATCAGTTTCAGCATAACTCCAAACACCTGGAGTAATTTCGACCAAATTCTGTATACACATATAACTTAATATATTGAAAAGGTTCCGTGGGGGGGGTAAGAGACGTTGCACTCACTTGAGGGGGTGAGAGATAATGATATCTAAAAATAATGCAAAACGACCGAATTAGCATAACATTTCTTAAGTTTTGGGATCGCTTAGCAGATTGTCTCATTCCAAATGCCATTTAAGCCCATGATTGACATGCAGCACCTCTAGAGAGTCAGAGAGTGAGATGGAGTGAAAAAGAAAATATCCAAAACGACCGAGATAAGCATCTAATCCATGGTATTAAATATCGCTGAGATAAATAGTCGAAACTCCTGAAACTTTATTATTCGCTGACGGTGTTGTACTTTTAGCAGAATCTGAAAATGAGCTCCAAATGTTAGCATATAAATTTAAATTAATAACCAATAGATATAATTGTAAAATATCAATAAATAAGTCAAAAGTAATGGTATGCATTGGTAAATATGGAATTAGATCAAAAAATGTACTGGATAACAAAATAATAGAACAAGTATCACATTTCCAATATTTAGGATGTGATATAACTTATAGAGAAAATAAAGATATAGAAAATAAAGTAAATAAATTTCAGGCTATTTACGGAACCATTAAAAGAACCTTAGGTCGGAAAACAAGGAAAGATACGAAACTTAAATTATATAATACAATGGCTGTTCCTTTGTTGTTGTACGAAGTGAAAATTGGATAATGAAATCAAGGGATAAAATCAGGATACAGACTGCGGAAATGCTGTTTTTACGTAATGTGGAAGGATGCACAAGAGCGGATAGAATAAGGAATGAAACTATACGAGAAGAATTAAATATATATATAAAATTGAGGATAAAATCAGCGAAAATAATAAGAAATGGACAGAACATTTAATGAGAATGAACAACGAATGCATACCAAAAAGAACCTTCCTGTATAATTCCAGAGGAACAAGAGATGTTGGCCGACCACGTAGAAGATGAACTCCACTTTTAACTTCGCCGGAACAGGCTGCATAGCCTAAACCTTGTAGTAGAAGAAGAAGAAGAAGAAGAAGAAGAAGAAGAACTCCTGAAGCCGTTTAAGTCAAAATTAAGCCCTCATCTACATGGTGGGGTGAGAATTTTCCAAATTGACCGATATTCCTTGGTGTTGGGTTCACTAAGCTGATCTGTGACAGGAATATTGTGTTAAATAAATAGCATATTCGGAAATCGGCGGGAAATCAGCTATTATTAAATTTAAATTAAATAAATGGATCTAATAAGATAAATTGTCAATTTAAGGCTTAAAACATGTCGGTGCACAATACAAATATGGAAATGTGTGTTCAATTTGATAATTGATTTGTTATGCTATTATACTTGTTTTTATTGTACTTATATCTCCATAGAAATAAGTGGCAAAGACGAATTTAAAAAAATTAATAACATTTATCTGCAACCTATTTCAATTACCACAAACTTGGACCTGGTCATATGGTATCACACTAGAACAAAGTGAGTCGATCCTTGTAGACTAGTGGCTACCATGCTCACCTCTAGTTCCATGTTCGCGGGTTTAAATTCCGTCAGGGTCAATGAATATTTCAGGACGTAAAAATCCACAGATACAAGGATATACAGAAGTATATAAAGATAATTTATTCGTAATGACAAACATATATTTACCAAATAAAATACAAATAAATAAGGAAGTATTGGCAAGAGAAAATATACGAGCATAAAGTAGGCCCTACGTATCTTACGACAACCCAGCATAAGGAGGTTATACTGGTCTGAATTAAATATAAGACAAACTGGAATGCAAATAAATGTAGATCTCGATTGGGATGAAATTAGAAAGACATTAAATAAAGCAACAGAAGAAAATTAGGGAAAGAACAAAATCTAAAAAGAAGCATAGAACACCTGTATGGAACAATGGTTTAAAATAAAATCATACAAGATAAAAAAAATCTTAAATACTTAAGATAATAATGAAGAAACTAGAACTAATTATAAAAGGTGTGCAATAAAGGTAATAAAACGTAAAACAAGAATATAAGAGAAAGTAGGGACAGAAAGGCATATATATATAAACTGGGAGAAATTTCTTTTAACGTCTAATATGCTGTAATATAAGACGGACAAATTATTTTTACAAGTTGTGTTCCACTTGTGTTTGCCAGGTTAAATTTGCGTCTAGATATAGTCAAAGACCTATTACTGAAGAAGAATAATTTGACGATGTTATGCATCAACCGGCTAAGCGTCATTCTTTTAAATTGAGATTTTGATGCTATCTATTGTTCTGGCTCATGAAGTAAGTGTACGCATACTTTTAGAGCCAAATATTTAAAATAGCCTTATTATTAAATAAAAATGTAAATGCCATCAGTCCTATCAGATATTTTATGTTTTATAACAAACGGCTATGCTAATCTAAATTTTGCATCATGCAGCTAAGCATCAAATGTTCCCGCTCTTAGATTATTGATGCATAACCGTCAAACAAGGAAAGTAACTGATAATGTCCAGTATTGTTAGTTTGGCGCTACAATAAATAGTGAGGATTGAAATAAACTTAAACGTGTTTTTTTAAACTTACATGATGGCGCATATCCGGTTGATGCTTAACGCTGTCCAATTACATTATGTATAGTATAAAATGTACGCCATGGACTTTATTTTATTTCTGAAGAAAAGCACTCTGAAGACTTTAAACACTTAAAAATCCATTCATCCCAACTGGGTTTGAATCTTTACAACCTTGAGACGAGAGTCACGCATGGTCAATTGGGGCCGAAGGGAAAAGAAAGAAAGAGAGAGAAGTGACAAATGGATGGCGAACTTGGATTTATCAGTTGAGTCGACACAATAGTAACACACTCAGGTGCAATCTATCTAATCTTTTGTTAAAATCAAATTTGTTGAGCTGTAAATGAAAAGTGTGAAATAACGGACCCGAGAGGGAAGTGATATAGAAGTGATCAAGTTCCGTGCTCCACAAAGCTCGTGGAATGTCTTCAGTTATATTTCTGTTCTCTTTCATTTGTAATGAGAAAAAAATGCAACTTTCTCTTTCAAGAGAAGACATTTTCAGATTTTGCAAGAGGCACTTGATTATTATTTCATTTCCCTCCTATTTGTATTATTTTTAATCCATATTATTCCTGGAGCATCCCAAAATCATTAAGTAGAGTCCAATTAAAGTAACTCTGTTTCTAAGTAGCAACATTAATGTTTTTATTATTATTATTATTATTATTATTATTATTATTATTATTATTATTATTATTATTATTATTATTATTATTATTATTATTATTATTATTATTATTATTATTATTATAACATTAATGTTTTTATTACTATTATTATTATTATTATTATTATTATTATTATTATTATTATTATTATTATTACTACTACTATTATTATCTTCATCATCATCGGGGACACGCCGTAGCGTAGTGGTTAAGGCACAGCGCTACAAGCCGGAAGGTCGAGGGTTCAAGTCCCGAGGTGAGGATTTTTAAACTGACCCAAACCTTCTGGCGGCACTATGGTCCTGGGGTCGACTCAGCCTCCAACGGAAAAGAGTACCAGACGCTTGTTCTGGGGGTAATGGCGGCCGTCACGCAGGGCTGACAACCCGGCTGACATCAAGTGCCGATGGTCTAGAAAAAGTGGGAGCCTTAACCTCCCGCTACACCAAGGGCCTCCTGAGGCCTGTATTGGGAATACTTTACTTTACTTAATTATCATCATATCATCATCACAATCATTTGGCCTATATTTAGTTCGAGCTGACACCGGAAACTATGACTCCATTTTCCCCTTCTCCATATAATAATAATAATAATAATAATAATAATAATAATAATAATAATAAACTTCATTAATCTGGTAGATTTAAGCTCTTATCCACCACTCACACAAGTTACATAAATTTACAATAAGTATTAGTCTTTTTAACTGTATTTAAGTAAAATAAATAAAGATACAGAACGTATGGAGATAAATAGTTTAGACGTGTAGAAAGAATGGGAGTAACAAGGTTACCAAAAGCAGCATTTAACTACAAGCCAAGTGGTTCAAAGAATGTAGGAAGGCCAGTGAAAATATGGACACAACAACTGTGAGGCGGAACAGGCAACTTGCCTAGCCCGTGATGTGAAAAAGAAGAAGAAGAACGTAGAAAGAGTAGAAGATAATAAAATTTAGTCTCTCGCTAAGACGGTGTGAATATCAACATACCGCCAGATTTTAAAAAAATCAACATGATTGCGCTATATGTTAGATGATATAAATGTAATTTTTACTAATTAAAATTTTAATGACCAGCTGAAAACTTTGAGTTGAAATTCTAGAGACCCACGTGACTCCCATACGGCTGTATGGTAGTGAGACATGGTCGCTTACTGCCAAACTCCGCAACAGTCTCCAAGTATGCCAAAGAAAAATACGCAAGAATTACTAATTACTTTAAATTCAAAGGTAAACAAACGAATAAGGGGGTAGGGAAGTGCTTAAATTTTTACCAAATGTTGAGGAATATGTCAATAATATTAATAACGGACAGGGTCTAAGGAGACTGAAAATTAGAAAGGACTAAATAGACTTAAGAAGACAAGCTAACATTATTATTATTATTATTATTATTATTATTATTATTATTATTATTATTATTATTATTATTATTATTATTATTATTATTATTATTATTATTATTATTATTTGTAGATGCTTTAACATCTAAGGCCATATCGCATCTAAGAACTTTTAGGTTTATGTTCAAGCTGGGTCATCTATTGTAATTTTCATGTATTTTTCTGGATATTTTTTTAAAATATCAATAACTCCATGAAATTGTCATGACTTTTAAAACTGGTGGTACCATATCTCTGGGGACGACTCGGTCTCTAATGGAAGTGATTACCAGACTTATTTTCTGGGGGTAAAGGCGATCGTAACGCATTCAGAACATTCATTTGACATCTCGCGTCGATAGTTTTTGAAAGTTGGGAGTCTTCATCACTGCTATCCGAAGGGTTTACTAAGACCTACGGTGGGACCACTTTACCATTTTGTAAAAGTATTATGTGCTAGCTCATATATTAGCATGCCAACTTCCTGGCTAACGGGTCCGAGTTCGATACTCGGCGAGGTTGGAAGTTTTAATTGTAAAATTTTCAATCTTGAGGCTAGGAGATGTAGGCTATAGCAATTTGTGATAGGTAGATTATACACCAGATTAATGTATTAAATTCCAGATACGTGTATTAAATTCCAAATGCGTGTGTTAAAAAAAGACATGTAGGCCTACTGTTGATAGCGATTCGTCTATCTGGTGGGAACGTTAAATCTGGAGGCTCCCCGGTGCTTTTCGACAGGAGTAGGCTATTTTCCGCACCGGGTTTCGCCTGTTCCCTTCTTTTCACACATTTTGTCTTCAATACACTTTCACTACACACGAACACACAAACATAAAGTTATCTTAGACTTCTCACTGAATATAATACAAGTACACATTAAAACCGGATATTTATCCCCATATAAAAATAATAAGGTTGCTTTGTTTATTTAATATTTAAATATCATTTTATTTATTTATATTAAGAATGACATAAGATTGATTTAAAGAATTCAAATTTTTTATAAGTACATAAAAAATTCAAACTGGTCGATATAAACTGTTAATGCAGTTAGATGTTTTTCTAACTGATGCAATATATGTAAAATACTTTAAATATTCAAATTGATAATTTTTTATAAAGAAATAAATGGGATTGGACGAATTGGATAGGAGTCAGCTAGGAGTACTACTTACTTTTCAGTTGGACCAATCAGAACCTCGAGGTTATAACTGAATAAGAAGATGGCCACAATACTTAAAGAAGGTCAGTCATGTTAAGGAACTGCTCCTCAAGAAATGAGAGAATAGTGGTTTATTTTCTTGATATTAGTTGAAAGAATAGTGTTAAAGTTATGGAAGATCATATAGTGATATAAAATTCATCCACCTTGAATATAAATAGTCCATAAGTGGAAATAAAGTATAATACTTGAAGGATTGACCGTTAGAATTCGTCATCCATTATGTACATAAAATGGCAATCTCATATAAGTGAAAATTATTAACCAAAGCCGGAGTCTTTTGAATTATTAATCTACAAGATTCATCTTAACTGAAGTGAGAGTTTTAATAAAATAACTTTAAGTTTAACTGTTAAATAAAGTGCCGTTATTTTTTTTTGTAAGAAACTTTTTCTCATTCCCCTGACGGGAGTTATTAGTGCCGTGGCAGAATTAAAGTGATTCAAATTATTACAATCACAAATCTATAACTTGGGACATCACACCCAGCAACCCACCTTTAACATCTATTACTACTACTCTATGACGTTACAGCACATGAAGGACCCTATCCTCTCTTATAATGTCGTTTCATTCCTCGCTTTCAAGCATTGAGAAAACTACACATCATCTACGTAAAAAAGTTCTACCAAAGGGTTGCGCAAATTCAAACTAGACCACATTAACACCATAGCAGGAATCCGAAGCACGAGAAGTGCAACATTCAAATATACAGTATTTTTATCAAATGATGATTATGACTAAATACGTCCAGGTAATTAAATAGTCTCGCGCCATAGCCGAGTAGTTAGGCAAGATGTCTTGGCACAAAGCTACGGGACCTTCGCTGGTTCGAGTCTCATGGGGAATAAATTTTGTCATGGAATTTCGACCAATATGAGACCGGTCCGCCCGAGTTTCTATTGTGAAGAAAGTAAAATCCAAGCTGCCGAGATGAAATGTTTAAGATGAGTAAAAGGATGCACTAGAATGGACCAGATCAGAAATGATATCCATAAAAAACTGCAGAACTACTCCATAAAACAAAAGATAGCCTATTTAACAACAAGAATCAGTGGAAAGAACATGTAAAAAATGGAAGAAAGTAGATTACCAAATAGAATCTTACTTTATTTCCCGAGAGGAAGAAGACATGTCGGACGTCCTCGGAAGAGATGGACTTATATCTATTAGTGAAAACGGAACAGGCAATTAATGCCTGAATCAGAAAGTGAAGAAGAAGATGATGAGACTGGTGTCCACCCAGCATCGTGAGGCATTTTGGTCGCTTAAAATAAGTAGCTGTTCCAGGTTGGGAAAACCAGCTATAACAGCTGGGGGGCCTGACATGATGATCACATGTTATCCATATATTGGCTAGATGATCGTCTATCTCTGTGATTAACACATGTGGATGTGAGGCCAGCAGCCTGCTGGTAGGGCAAGGACCACCTAGGCCTGTCGCGCATGGAGGAGGTAATTAAATAATAAATCTAGCATATGCCTTGGCTAATGAGAAAAACCATGTATAATCCTCAGTCATGTTGGTGTGCAACGAGGTTTGAACGCGGGCACTCCAGATTAGTGAACAAAAATAGATTACAGTAATATCTACAACAATCATTGTTCAGTTTATTCTCCGTATATTATTATCTGTCTACATCACATACGCTAAAAATGACAGAATAAAAACAAAATAGATCAGTGATTGAATTACACATATGACGAAACAAAAGGACAAACACTGGCAAAGCTTACGAATCCGAGTTACAAATAAAAACGTTAGTTTGTGAACAATCAATTACTAGTTCAACAAAAAATAGCATTAATGAACAACTGGAGTTCTTTTTGATTACAAAAATTAGAGTTACATGAACAAAAAAATCACAAATGGCAAATATACAGACCCAGTTTAATTTAACCCCTACTGAAATTGCTAGAAGAGTTGAATAATAATAATAATAATAATAATAATAATAATAATAATAATATTTTTTTTATTATTCCGGCTTTTACAATGAATATACATTTTTCCGATACCCATGTTCACAGTTAACTACACATTTGTTTCAACACATTTTTCCATTCTTGTCTGTTCATCCATATATCTTTTTTTTATTTCCCATTCCCTCTTAGATTCATTGATTCCCTGAATCCACGTAATTTTGGTCTACCCTTCTTTTTCCTTCCCTGTGGTTCCCAATCCATGATTATCTTAGGTAGTCTTCCTTCTTCCATCCTTCTAATGTGTCCATACCAATTTAATTGTTTCTTCTTTATAAAATCTAATATTGAATATTGTACCTGCATTTTTTCTTTTATATATGAATTTCTGATTTTATCCTTCCTGGATATTCTTGCAGCACGTCTCCAGTAGTCCATTTCAGTGGCGAGTATTTTTTTTTTCATTTGTGCATTTAAAGCCCACAAATCAGCTCCATAGGTAATAATGCTTCTGATTATTGTTTTAAAAATAGTTTTTTTTGTTTCTTTGAAGATATGTTTGTCCCATACTATTCCATTTAGGGTAGATATAGCATACTTTCCTATATTGATCCTGATAATAATAATAATAATAATAATAATAATAATAATAATTACTTACTCACTGGCACTATCGAACCCGTAGGTTCATGACCGTACGGACATAAGCTTTCCATACATCCCCTATCCTGAGCTAATGCTTTCCAATCATTCCCTGTATAATCTACTTCCCTCAAATCATAGTTAATGTTATTCTCCCACCTCATTCTTGGTCTACCAACTGGTCGTTTCCCCTCTGGCTTTCCTACAAGAAGCTTCCATGCAAGTATTTCATTCCCCATACGTGCAACATGTCCTGCCCATCGCAGTCTACGAGACTTAACTGTTCTTATTATATCTGGTTTCCTATAAAGACCATGTAGTTCATTGTTATGTAGTGTTCTCCATTCACCTGTCTGTTCATCTCTCTTTGGTCCAAAAACTTTCCTAAGTACTTTATTCTCAAATACTTGTAATCTCCTTTCCTCTCTTAAAGTAAGAGTCCATGTTTCGCACCCATATAATATAACTGGTAGAATAATAGTTTTATATATTTTCAGTTTAACGTTTTTTTGAAAGGAGTTGGGACATCAAGAGTCTCTGCAATGCATAATAGCACGCATTTCCAGAATTGAGCCTATGTTTAATATCTTTGTGCATCTCATTCCTATTTGTGATTATTGTTCCTAGGTATTTGAATTCAGCCACTTCCTCAAAATTTCCCTCATTTGTCATTAGCTGTCCATTTCCATTAATGAATTTCTACGTGTGACCATATATTTAGTTTTATTGATATTTACTTCCAGTCCTAATTTCTTAGTGTTACTCAATAGTGTCTGCGTGTTGGCCTTTAGAATCCCCTCGCTATCAGCCAATAGTACTACATCATCAGCATAAACTAACAGCTTATTAATACCATTGAGTTGTAAGCCTTCCTCATTCTCTAAAGATTTAATGACATGCTCTAGTACAAAATTAAATAGTAGAGTAACAATAATAATAATAATAATAATAATAATAATAATAATAATAATAATAATAATAATAATAATAATGTAATTTACACTTAGTATTATACACATTAACGGATTAAACTCCAGAATAGGGGAACAGAAACATAATCCACTGAATGATAAAATCAAGGAATATAGAGATAAATAGTTTAGACATGTTGAAAGAATGAATGTGAAGAGAAGAAGAAAAAGAAACCTAATCAAAATCTAACTTCAATAACCTACCTTAGACAAAAAGAAAAAACATTTAAGGACATGAATTATGTATAATTGTAGGATTTACGGCCGGCGCCTTGGTCCCTGTTTAGTTCGTCTTCAGGACTAAATGGCCGTGGTCAGGTTTTCTTGAAACTCAACGTTTCGTCCACTGCTACGGTGGACTTCATCAGGAGATACTGTGTGCTCTCTGTGAACTCCTCAACAGTCGGCTGCAGAAGGTTGAGGAGTTCACACAGAGCACGCAGTTTCTCCTGATGAGATTCACCGCAGCAGTGGACGAAACGTTGAGTTTCAGGAAAACCGGACTACAGTGATTTAGCCCGGAAGACGGACCAAACAGACATGAATTATTTTTGTTAGTTTCTAATCTCTGTAAATCTGAAGTAAAATGTGTGATATAGGTGGCATGTATGTCTTTACTGTACTTCCATATTCTACAGTCGCTATCAATTAATTTTGATACTCAAAAATCAAATTTTGTAAAAATGTTGCATGCCCAATTAACCAGAGAACATTGATTAGTATTTTTACATAATTACAAAGGAATATAGTTAGTATTGACAGTGTACTCGTGAAAAGATTTAGTGGAAGCCTGAGAGAATTTTGTTTTCACTTCTCATCACATTTTTCATAAGTAATGTCACGAGTGATTTCCAAATCATCGATAAAATCACGAGTCACAAAGTGAGTCGTGAATTTATGTAGAGGATTTGGAAAAGAATGACATTTGTTAGAACTATTTAACGAATACATTTAAGCTGATTACTCAAAAATCACTATTTAAATATACTTACAGGTATTTTAAAATATGTATATATTTCATGTAAACGGCGATGTTTAAAAAAATCAGAAATGTGAGGTTATGTATATTTACTGTAACTTGATCATATTATTTATTGCCAAATAGGATCGCAATATTGTAAGAAAGCACTTTAATGGAGAAATAATAAAACATCATAATCAACATTAAAGGTAATTAATTTATTTTTTGGTAAACAACTCAGTAAAATCAAGGAATCTGTTCATTATTAGATACGTTCAATGTATTTGTTGGAAAGTCAGTCACTGCAAAATAATGATCTGGCCTGTTAAGAATATTAAAAAGAAGGAACTTTCTTTATCATAAAAGCAGGAGCTGATAAAGAGAAATATCGATAAAGAGCGAGATGAAACACGACTGTCATTGGTTGTAAAACAAAATTCATTGAAACCTGATTGGTCATTGACTACCATTTGGGGCATAAGTTAAATAGTTGATCAACTGACGGGATTCTCTGTAGACCACAAAATGACTTTTCCCAGAACCTGAACATGATGTTCTTTCGGTCATAGTCATCGCCACTATTGCACAAAATATTCACTACTTCAAACAACGCACATCTCTAACTGATTAATATGCAGGACTAAACCAATGTTATTGTGTACAGAATGTTTTAATGGAATAATCCTGTAAGAAGCTTCCACGCACCTCTTTCATTCCCCATTCGTGCCACAAGTCCTGCCCATCGCAGTCTACGAAACTTAACTGTTGTTATTATATCTGGCTTTATGTAAAAATCATGTAGGTCAGTGTTATATACTCTTTTGCATTCTTATGTCTGTTTATCTCTATTTGGTCTAAAAATGTTCCTACGAATTTATTTTCAAATTCGTCATCTCCTTTCCTTCCTTAAAGTAAGAGTTCATGTTTCGCATATAATATAACTGGGAGAATAACAGTTTATGCATTTTCAATTTAATATTTTGATGGGACAACTAGAGTCCCTATAATACATAATAGCACGCATTTCCAGAATTGAGTCTATGTCTAATTTATTTGTGCATTCCATTCCTATTTGTAATTATTGTTCGTAGGTATTTGAATTCAACCACTTCTTCAAAATTTCCTTTATATGTCATTTAAACTGAAAATATATAAAACTATTATTCTACCAGTTATATGGATGCAAAAACATGGACTCTTACTTTAAGGGAGGAAACGAGATTACAAGTTTTGAGAATAAAGTACTTAGGACAATTTTTGGACCAAAGAGTGATGAACAAACAAGTGAATGGAGATGACTACATAACGATGAACTATGGTCTTTATAGGAAGCCAGATATAATAAGAACAGTTAAGTCTTGTAGACTACGATGGGCAGGGCATGTTTGCACGTATGGTGAATGAAAGACTTGCATGGAAGCTTCTTCTAGGAAAGCCAGAGGGAAAACGCCCAGTTGGTAGACCAAGAATGAGGTGAGAGAATAACATTAACTATGATTTGTGGGAAGTAGATTATACAGGGAATGATTGGCAAGCATTAGTTCAGGATAGGGATGTATGGAGAGCTTATGTCCGCGCGGCCATGAACCTACGGGTTCGATAGTGCCAGTGAGTAAGTAAGTAAGTATTGTCATTACCTGTACATTTCCATTATCAACTATCATTATATTTTAGAAACGCAAAAAACAAATAGTGCTGCTCACTCCAAATACACTTCAACTTCACCATTGACATTTTTTTATTTGATTTAGTAGATTCGGCTTTATGGTAACTAATGTCTCACTCAAGCTGAGTTTAACTTTCGAAGTGTACGATCATGTTTTATAGATATAAATAGAACAGCAATTTTCAGCACATGTGACAACCAGATGTGTATTTAACACTTCAACTGGTTATGGTTAATGTGTCACATTTGTGGAGCTCAAAGAAAGAAAATTAAACAAGAAAAATACCAGGAATTCAATGTAGTGCAAAACGTATCAGAGGCATGCAAGGGAAAATCACAGGCAGGAAGGACAAACCGTGTGTTTGAATGAAATGCGCTCATTAATTGAATGTCCGCTAGCCGAGTGGCGAGGTTTAGGATTTATCAGTGAAGCGACCAATTAGACGGTTCCAGCACATGTTAAAGTGGAACTCGCTACATAGCCCATGCTCTCTTGACTTTTACATGCGTTACTGTTAGAACGTTCTTAGTCTAATATTACCGGTATTGATTTCCTGGAAAATTAAATCCAGCTACAATCTAAATATTTAACAAATCCGCTAAATTGGACTTCGACAGTCATACAGTACAATTTCATTAGCAAACAAACAATAGAGCGAAAATTACTTCTTAAATTACTTTTTTTCAACATTAAAAAAGAAACATTACGCCAAAATGATGCATTAAAATAACCACAAATATTAATGTATTTTATAATCTTTTCTATTCTTACAGTTTTAAATGAAGTAATATAATAATAAAATAATAATAATACTTACTTACTCACTGGCACTATCGAACCCGTAGGTTCATGGCCGCGCGGACATACACTCTCCATACATCCCTATCCTGAGCTAATACTTTCCAATCATTCCCTGTATAATCTACTTCCCTCAAATCATAGTTAATGTTATTCTCCCACCTCATTCTTGGTCTACCAACTGGGCATTTTCCCTCCGGCATTCCTACAAGAAGCTTCCATACATGTCTTTCATTCCCCATACGTGCAACATGTCCTGCCCATCGCAGTCTACGAGACTTAGCTGTTCTCATTATATCTGGCTTCCTATAAAGACCATGTAGTTCACTGTTATGTAGTCTTCTCCATTCACCTCTCTGTTCATCTCTCTTTGATCCAAAAATTTTCCTAAGTACTTTATTCTCCAATACTTGTAATCTCCTTTCCTCCCTTAAAGTAAGAGTCCATCTTTCACACCCATATAATATAACTGGTAGAATAATAGTTTTATATATTTTAAGTTTAACGTTTTTTGAAAGGAGTTGGGACATCAAAAGTCTCTGCAATGCATAATAGCATGCATTTCCAGAATTGAGCCTATGTTTAATTTCTTTGTGCATCTCATTCCTGTTTGTGATTATTGTTCCTAGGTATTTGAATTCAGCCACTTCCTCAAAATTTCCTTCATTTGTCATTAACTGTCCATTTTCATTATATAATGCATTTCTATGTGTGACCATATATTTAGTTTTATTGATATTTACTTCCAGTCCTAATTTCTTAGTGTTACTCAATAGTGTGTGCATGTTGGCCTTTAGAATCTCTTCACTTTGCTATCGCCCAATAGTACTACATCATCGGCATAAACTAACAGCTTATTAAATACCATTGAGTTGTAGGCCTTTTTCGTCCTCTAAAGTTTTGATGGCAAGCTCTAGTACAAAATTAAATAGTAGAGGAGATAGTGCATCTCCTTGCTTCAACCCATTCTGGATTTAAAAAGTGTCCGAAAACTGTTTGCCTACACGCACTCTACTCTTTGTGCCATTCTAGACACATTCGTATAAGTCTAACTAGCTTTTTAGGAATTCCAAACTCCAGCAGGATACTATATAACTTCTCCCTCTTAATTGAATCGTACGCTTTTTTGAAGTCTATGTATAGTTGATGTATAGTACCATTATATTCTCATTTCTTTTCTAAAATCTGTCTTATACTAAAAATCTGATCTGTTGTAGACCTGCTTCTTCTAAAATTCACATTGATGATCTCCTATAATGTCATCAATATAGGGAGTAAGTATGTTTACTAATATATTTGTTAGAATTTTGTACAAAGTTGAAAGTAATGAGATGCCCCTGTAGTTGTTGCAATCAGTTTTATCTCCTTTCTTATAAATTGGCACAATAATTGATTCTATCCATTCATCTGGAAGAGCTTCTTTTTCCAAGACATACTAAGCTACCAGCATATCTTGTCCATCAATTTTTCTCCCCCTGATTTTATCAGTTCTGCTGGGATCTCATCTGAACCTGATGCTTTATACATCTTCAATTTTTCTATCGCCATTTCAACCTCTAATGCCCTTGGTTCTGCGATTAGCATTTCTGTTGTCTGTAAATTATCCCCCTCAATGTCCTGTTCTTTATGTACATCTAATGGCTGATTAAAGTAACTTTTCCATCTATTTATTATACTCCTGGAATCTGTAATCATATACCCATTTTCATTCCGAATTATGTTTGTTCTAGCCTGAAACCCTTTCTTCTCTATACTAATTCCTGGATATAATTCTCTATTGTTCCTATTTTTTGCATTCATTTCAAGATCATTTATCTTCTCTCTCAAATATTCCTTCTTTTTACTCTTTGGTAATCTGGTGATTTCCCATCTAATACTATCCAATTGCTCTAAATTTACCTCATTTGGCTCGTGTAACCATTTCAATTTTGCTAGCTTTCTTTTCTTCACAATGTTGGCACATTCCTCATCAAACCATTTCTTGTTTTGCCTCTTTTTTAAACAACCAATGATTTCTGATGCTGACAATTTAATAGTATCTCTTATAGCCTCCCATTTTTTATTTATATCAGTTTCTTCTTCGTTTGCCACATTGTCATCTGAAGATTCCAGTACTTCAAATCTATTAGCAATTTTGATGTGGTATTCTTGCCGCATTTCATCATTTTTCAAGTTTTTTAATTCAAATTTTACAGAATCATCTTTAGCAATTGTTCCTCTCATAAGCGATAGCCGTTGTCTGATTTTCACTCTGACCAGATGATGATCCGAATTGCAGTCTGTCCCTCTAACTGATCTAACATCGATGATGCTGCTGTGCCAGCGTTTATCTACTAATACATGATCTATCTGGTTCCGAGTTTCTCCATCTGGGGACGTCCAGGTGTATTTATGAATATCCTTATGCTGAAATGTTGTGCTCTTAACAATGAGATTCTTCGATGTGGCAAATGTGACTAATCTAACCCGTTGTCATTACTATCTTCATGAAGACTGAATTTGCCTATTGTTGGTTTGAATATATCTTCCCGACCCACTTTTGCATTAAAATCTCCCAAGACAATTTTCATATGATATCGTGAAAGGTATCAAATAAGCATTCTAATTCTTCATAGAACTCATCCTTGATCTTATCATCTTTATCTTCTGTGGGGGCAAGTACATTTACAATTATAAAATCATGTCGTTACCCTTAAGAATTATGTATGATATCCTATCACTAACAAACTTAATATCTCGGATAGCGGATAGGATCCTCCTTCTGACTAAAAAACCCGTTCCAAATGCAGGTCTTTCTGCACCCCCGTAGTATAATGCAAAGCTTCCTGATTCCTGACTACCTTCTCCTGGCCACCTAACTTCCTGTAAAGCGACTATATCCAAGAGAGCTTTATCTAAATCCCGCGTTAATATCTCTAGTGTCCCGCTATTGTATAAAGTCCTAACATTCCATGTTCCTAGGAACATGTCCCTATGTTTGAGCCTTTGGCATGGGTTTCCTGAAGTAGTCCCCGCCCGGAGAACCGAATGGGGGACTATTTGACATCCGGAAAATGTTACCCCAGTTGAACCCATGTCCGCATTTCTTGACGGTTGTATTTTTACGGTGAAAGATCGTCACTCTTTCGACCAAGGTACTTTTTTCGTCTGGCTTATCACGTCGACCAGTCCGGCATGGGTAACCCTATAGGCAGCAATGCTACCGCCGGCATAGCTCTCAGGATCATTTAAGCACGCAAGCCACTCCACCACGACAAGGTAAAGATACCATAGAGGGATAATAGTGTACCGGACGTATCTTCTGTGGGGAAAAGAGGGGCCGTCACGCATGCTGACAATCTGACTAACATTTCGTGTCGTTTGTCTAGAAAGGTGAAAGCCTTACCTTCTACTGTAGCAAGGGCCTCGCTAGACCTGTAGTGGGATCACATTATTATTATTATTATTATTATTATTATTATTATTATTATTATAATGTGATCCCACTACAGGTCTAGCGAGGCCCTTGCTACAGTAGAAGGTAATGCTTTCACCTTTCTAGACAAACGACACGAAATGTTAGTCTGATTGTCAGCATGCGTGACGGCCCCTCTTTTCCCCACAGAAGATACGTCCGGTACACATTTCCATCAGAATTTGAGTCGATCTCAGGCGCATGATACCAAATAATAATAATAATAATAATAATAATAATAATAATAATAATAATAATAATAATAATAATAATAATAATAATAATGTCTCTGACATCGCTCCGATTCCTAATAGCCAATTTTGTCGGCCCATCCAATCTCCTGGTTGTGGATGCTTCTCCTTCATGTATAAATATATTCCCTGACTCCAGGAGGTTTTAGGTCTTCCTCTTCTTCGTCTTCCCTCAGGTTTCCATTCCAAAACACATTTTGATAGCTGTTCCTCTTCCATTCGTTGGACGTGTCCATACCATCTTAATTGCTGGGTTTTAATACAATCTAAATTAGTGTTTTCAATCTTCAGTTTCTCCCTCATAACCGAGTTCCTATTTTCTTTTATTCTTGAAATTCTTGCTGCCCTTCTTACAAAATCAATTTCCGTTGCCAAAAGGTAATTATTTGTTTTTGTTGTTAATGGCCTAAGTTCTGTTCCCTAAGTAATGATGCTTTTAATAATTGTATGGTATAGGCCCTATATTAATTTTATTTTTATTACTTATATTTTTATCCCACAATATTCCATTGAGGCAAGCAATTGCAAATGTTCCTTTATTATTTCTATTTCCTCTTCATAACTTCCATTTTTATTTATTTCAATTCCTAAATATGTGATCTCATTGCAAGATTTTATTTTTTTCCAAAATTAAATTTTGTATTTGTTCACCAACTCGTAAATATTTTGTTTTCTTTATGTTCAAAATTAATCTCCGTTTATCATATTCTTCTATTAATTTTCTAGTGATACATTCTAAATCTTAATAACATTGTGCAATTAACAATTGACCATCTGCAAAATGTAAGTTGTATAAAGTTTTGTTGTTTGAAATAGGGATTCCTATGCTTGAACATTTTCTCCTCCAATTCTTTAATATTTCATGTACATATATTTTAAACAGTCGGTGATAGACAACAACCTTGACGTAGACCTTTATTTATCGTAAAATCATGTGACAATTTACTGTCAATTTTAGGTATGCAATTGTCATATAAATTTTGTATAGCTTTAATTAATTATTATAGTCTTCATTCCCATACGTCATAAAGTAATCCATAGTTTGTCTGTAGGGACATTGTCATATGATTTCTCAAGATTTACAAATAGTAGGTGCAAAGGTTGGCCATATTGCATTTCCTTTTCTATTACCTAAGTTAATAATAATAATAATAATAATAATAATAATAATAATAATAATAATAATAATAATAATAGTAAGGAACAGTGCAATTAAAAAAGCCGAATGTTAAAACTTTAGTAGTGGTGATACTACTTAATAATAATAATAATAATAATAATAATAATAATAATAATAATAATAATAATAATAATAATAATAATAATAACAATAATAGTAAGGAACAGTGCAATTAAAAAAGCTGAATATTAAAACTTTAGTAGTGGTGATACTACTTAATAATAATAATAATAATAATAATAATAATAATAATAACAATAATAATAACAATAAAAGTAAGGAACAATGAAATTAAAAAAGCCGAATGTTAAAACTTTAGTAGTGGTGATACCACTTAATAATAATAATACACAATAACAATAATAATAAATAATAATATTACATAATAACAATAATAATAAATAATAATAATACATAATAACAATAATAATAAATAATAATAATAAGGGCAGTAAAATTTAAAAGACGAATGTTAAAACTTCTTCTTCTTCTTCATTTCCTGGTTTAGGCAAGGAGTTGCCTGTTCCGTCTTCACTAATAGATCTAAGACCAACTCTTCCGAGGACGTCCGACATCTCTTCTTCCTCTTGGAAGATTTTATTTGGTAATCTACTTTCTTCCATTCTTTCTACATGTTCTTTCCACTGTATCTTGTTGTTAAATATATTTTCTTTTATGGAGTAGATCTGCAGTTCTTCATGGATATCCTCGTTTCTTATCTGTTCCATTCTAGTGCAGCCTTTTACTCTTCTTAAAAATTTCATCTCGGCTGCTTGGATTTTACTTTCTTGTTTGGTAGTGGTAATCCAAGATTCACTCCCATACATGTTAAAACTTCAATAGTGTATTTCATAAAAAACAAACATTTAAAAAGATATGGTCACGTAAAAATAATGATATAAGATTCGTATGAAACTTAGTACTAGTAGTAATAGGACTAAAAGTAAGATATATACAATGTTATTTACAAATATGGGTCGCACGGGCAGTAAGCCGTACGTGCTGTTGACAGTCCGCATGAAACTTAACTAGCATGGGTGCCACCTGGTACAAGAAGAGGACTCGGCCAAAAATAACGAAAATTAATGGTGTTTTAAGCAGCATGAGGGATAAAGGATTGGACGATGGAGATTTAAATGACAGAGAGATGTGTATCGCAGCTAGATTAATTGAGCGCAATACGATGTGTGAAACGTGAAATCTGCTAAATTAAAAATAATAATAATCATCTTCTTCTTCCTTCACGGATTAGGTCTTAGCCTGTTCCGATCTCACATCAGTTCAGTCCAGCGCTTTCTTGGTCTACATACCGATCTTCGTCGTCCAGGATTATACATAAATGTCATTATATTAATAATAATATGTAAGTAATTAGTAGATATATTATTATTAATTTATTCTATCTGACCATGTTAAGAACGTAACATGTATAATATAGTGTTTTTATTATTGATTTAACATTTCTCAATGAAAGATAAATTAAATTTGAAGAGAAAAATTTTCGCCTAGACCGGGACTCGAACCCGGGACCCTTGGCTTTCCGGGCCAAGTGCTCTACCAACTGAGCTACCGAGGCGAGTTACGATCTAGACGCAAATTTTTCTCTTATATACGTTGTAATTCCCTATCGCCAAATGCTTTTGAAACCATTATTGTTTAAACAATGGTTTCAAAAGCATTTGGCGATAGGGAATTACAACGTATATAAGAGAAAAATTTGCGTCTAGATCGTAACTCGCCTCGGTAGCTCAGTTGGTAGAGCACTTGGCCTGGAAAGCCAAGGGTCCCGGGTTCGAGTCCCGGTCTAGGCGAAAATTTTTCTCTTCAAATTTAATGTATAATATAGCCAAACTAATGTATAAGCTATAAATAAAATAACATTTAGCGACATTATTTTATGTCGAGATTTATGGTAGAATGGGAATAAGTTCTCCATACTTACATACGTATCGTCAGCTTATGTTTTCCAATCATTTACTACATAATTAATTTATATCAATGGTTAAAATTATTCTTCCAAGTCTTCCTTGATCTACCTACTGAGTGCTTTCCCGCTCCTCTGGTTTTTCAACAACATGTTTTCGTGCTCCTATTATATTCCTCACTCGTGCTACATCGCTATCCATGAGATGTAACTATTCTTATTACATTTGTTTTCCCATAAAAACCGCAAACTTTCGGTTTGAGAACAATTATTATATATCGTTAATAGTAGCAGCGATAGCGACATCAAGAGTTGTATATTATTATTATTATTATTATTATTATTATTATTATTATTATTATTATTATTATTATTATTATTATTTAGTATTATTACTATTATTATTACACTATTATTATTACACTATTATTACTAGAGCGAGGAATTATAAGAAGAAAATTACACTAAAATATGAAATCATAATAACAAAATATGAAAAATATGAAAATTAGGACACAAAAATATTATGAAGCTACTATTTTTTAAACTTTTTACGTATATTTATATACACAAGCCCTGTATAATTTATGGGTATACATACCAGCACCCAAACGAGACAAGAAGACCTTTTTGTAGCTCAAGAAATCAAGAGTTTCACTGTATTTCCATTTTAATTAATGTTTCATTTCTTCTGACTCAATATAAAATATCATTTAATATAATAAATTTGGTAATTTTTAACATTATGGGGTTTTATTGATTCTTATCAATAAAATATCATGTTCGTGATATGAAGCAATTTTAATGGCTCACATTAAAGTATATTGTGTGAGGAATCACGCTAACAAGCCGGAAGGTCATAGGTTTGAGTCTCAATGGGGTCAGGTTTTTAGCTGGACCAAACCTTCTGGTGGCATCATAGCCCTAGAGTCTACTCAGCTCTTAATTTAAATGAGTACCAGACGCATTTTGTGCGGCAAAGGGGCCGTTACGCAGGACTGAGAACCCAGTGGACATCCCTTGGAGATTGTCTAGAAATGTGGAAGTCTCAACATCCATCTACCCCAAGGGCCCCCCAAGCCTGTAGTTTGACACTTTATTTCAATAAATTAATACTGGGTATATATAAAACGCATTCAATTAATTTATCTAATGATATTTAATTACAAAATCCAAACATAAATAAAAAACAAAACATAGTAACCGTAGTAACTTGCTTCCATCGAATATACCACTGACAAAATTTAGAGTAGGTATAGTTTAGATGACTTCTATTTACCTTGCATACAGATAATGAATTCCAGTATATATAAATGTCACAATAACATTAAATTGGATGAATCAGAACACACATAGACCAAGTCCTAACTAACTAATTCACTGGCACGATCGAACCCGTATGTTCATGGCCGCACGGACATAAGCTCTCCATACATCCCGATCTTGAGCCAATGTTTTTCAATCATTCCCTCTATAATCTAATTCCCTCAAATCATGGTTAATGTTATTCTCTCACTTCATTCTTGGTCTACCAACTGGGTGTTTTCCCTCTGTTTTTCCTATAAGAAGCTTCCATGCACGTCTTTCATTCCCCATTCGTGCCACATGTCCTGCCCATCGCAGTAGACCAAGTACTGAATGCCATATTTGGAGAAACAAGATGTTAAAATAAATTAATCCACAAATAATTCTAGGGAATATTTCAAAACTCTCTTTGCAATTAAAATTATTTTTAATTCTATACATTACACGTATGAACATAGTGAAATGTAGTTAGAATTATTTTAACATTAGTTTTTCCATGAAATTTGCCCGAGCACAGTATGATATGCATGTGCTTTGAATAATCAAATTATCAATTCTGTTCGTAATACACAGTTAGGAGCTTTTTCTATATTTTTAACGCCTGTCTGTCAGAATTATTTTTTACGATCAAAAAGTATGCTCCACACCATATGCTGTTATTGGAGCAAACATGTACTGCACTATATATGGTAGTTTGATGTAAGTAAGAATAATATTGGCCTTACCTACAAGAACTTTACTAATTTCATAAACTGTGGAGTAAGACCTTATTCTTCAGCACAGCTTCAAGTTTAGCAGCAGCAGTCTTCCCTACATTTAAATACTGTAATCCATTCATAAAGTAAGGGCTGTCCTTAGGTAGCAAAAAGGAATAGGTTTCTACCTGAGAGAGAGAGAGTAGGTGAATATTACTCTAACATTGTTGTTCTACTTTTTCATGTTCTTGTGACAGATTAGGAAATCCCTGTCCTTGTTCTGTAGTTTCGGACAGAAGCCTCCACTTGGTCATTCCATGTCTCCTTTTTTCAATTATTTTCTTTTATCAAATCTATTTATCTTGTTCCAGATGGGATACATAGGAATTTTCGCCTGTCTACCACATTACATTGTCAAAAAATTTCAAAACTACAGTCACTTCAAAAATGTTTTTAACCAATTAGTAGAAATTTTATTTTAAAAAATTGAAAGTTGAAAAATATGAAGGAATATTAAATTTTTACTGAAATATGAACATTTTGCCAAAATATTATGAAATATGAAAAAATATGAAGGTCTTATTTGATTCTACATATCATAAAATGTAAAGATACTTTGTCTCAGCGCTCTCTGACTAATACTTTAAAACATGAAATTTCATAAAAATCCTCGCTCAATTATTACTATTATACTATTATTATTACTATTATTATTATTACTACTGTCCACCGCTGTGGTCTCGAGGTAGCGTGCTGCCTTGTCACGCAGCGGGCCCGGGTTCGATCCCCGGTCGGGGCAGTTTTTCTGGGTGAGGTTTTTATCGGGGTTTTTCCTCACCTGTAAAACAAATGTCAGGAAAACTTTAAGGCCCAAACGGTCCCCGAAATCATATGGCCATCATCCTTATCATCATCATCACCATCATCCTTCACCGGTGTGCAAAGCAACGGGAAGCTACCACACCTACACAATTCCCTAGTAACGCTGCAAGCATAGCATGGAAATGCTATGATTGCAGTGAAGGACCTGCCTTCGGGCAGAATTACTATGGATGGATTATTACTACTATTATTATTACTTTTATTATTATTATCATTATTATTGTTAAATAGACGAATGCAAGAATAGAGTGTAATATATAGCGATCTTAAAATAATATATTACGATGCAAGGTTGGGTAGTGGATTTTTAGAGAAGTGAGGAAATGTTTAAAAACAGAGCAATAGCTTGGTTTTTAATTTCTGATATTCTATTAAACACTTCACAAACGTGCGTTGTACATGAATTTCTGCGCGATGGTGTTTTTAAAATAAAATATAATAGTAAAATAATAACATTTTTGTTGGAAATATTTGCGTTCAATATAAACAACTGAATAATATTAACAGTGTGAGCAATGTTTATTATAAGATAAAAAATAAAATTTACCTGTTGGCAGCTGCCGCCGTCCTCAACTTTGTTAAAATGATGTATAAAATATTATTAACTGTTTATTAGTTGCGACTACAGCAGGCTGTGACACCAGTCAGTCATAGAATGGCGGCAACTACGTATTTATTGTTTTATATTGTTTCAAATAAAATGCAGTTCATTTAAAATGCGGTGATTTGTTTCGTATAATGTATATTAACACTACTTTTGGATATATTTTTGTATACATTGTACGTAGTATACATAAAGGGCAGTGGTTTTACTTCCCGCACGATGTTTGTAATATGTAATGTTACAGAATAGTTATTCAGGTTGGCAACCCCCAAATATAGTAAATTGAATTTTCAATCATGATCGCCATTGCTGTAAGTACAACAAAACGCACTATCGCGCAAAATAATAGATACGATAAATTAATGCACAATGTGTGAATAACTAACTCACTGACACTATCGATCCCGTAGGTTTATGGCCGCGCGGACATAAGCTCTCCATACATCCCTATCCTGAGCTAATGTTTTCCAATCATGCCCTGTATAATCTACTTCCCTGAAATCATAGTTAATGTTAATCTCCCACCACATTCTTGGTCTACCAACTGGGCTTTTTCCCTCTGGTTTTCCTACAAGAAGCTTCCATAATGTCTTTCATTCCCCATTCGTGCCACATGTCCTGCCCATCGCAGTCTACGAGACTTAAGTGTTCTCATTATATCTGGCTTCCTATAAAGACCGATTGTATCTCTTTGTATACAATGTATGAATACTGAATTTATTTATTTTTAATCCAGACGGGATGAATTTATTGTCAGTGGTAGCGGTGATTTCGGAACAAGTAGAATTTCATTAGTAACTTCTCATCGATCGGTTTGACACAAAACTTCCAATTTTCTGTATTTTATTCACAATATTTCACTATACAAGGATTATACTTCCTTTACGTCCTTCACATTACATAGAATGGTTGTTGGTTTACTTCTTCACACTCGCTAATGGACTTAATTGTTACAGTTAAACGGTCACAAATCTATGTCCTGGATTACAACTCACTGGTTGTTTGCCAGACCACTACTCACTGTCGACAGACTCACGTCCATTTATATATGCGACGTCGAACTATCTAGAAGCTCAACCTTCATATTTCTCGAATTGAAACCTCAAAAGACCGATCCTTCTAGAAAGAGATGCATAGACGCATCTGGAAAGCTCCCGTGACTCATGAATCTCTTATACCATATAAGGCGAGATTTTAGAGTGTGGCTGCACCCAGCGAAATCCAAAAGCCAGCCCAACAATGTGTAACAGTATATTAGGTTGTAATATAAGCTTTTCGAATTCTAATTTAAATATTCGAGCACTTATTTTCTTAACAGAAAAAATGCTCGTATTTTGTAAAATCTAATAGGATTCACAATTTGATAAACTTGCGATGAACCACAAAGTTTAATGCATTAAATTATGCTACCTTGAAACAGCAATCAGTGAACATGAAATAAAAATATACGGTACATGGTCTAATGCAACTCGACCAAAATTACATATTGCATTTAAATTAATGGGGCGTTGGTTATCTTAACATATCTGAATATATATTAATCATGTGAATCTGACAAAACAAGTGGGTCATGCTTGCCCTATTTCACGCAATGCCATCTCTTTTCTCCATTAATAAGTTATATAGAACACAGACCATAAAGCAGCTTGTATGAAGCACAGAGTATGATTTGTTTCGCTTATCAAGCAACATGCTGAGAATAATCTTCGAGTTCTCCACATGTGTCCCATCATAAACATTTCCTTCTAAATTAAAAATACACAAATCTTATCCCAGGTGTTCTAGAAAAATACCGTTTTATAATTATTACTCTTTAGAAAAGTCTAACACTTTAGAACACTGTGCAAACTATAAACTACAATTTCGTTAATTCTGTTCTTACTTTATAAAATATAAATTATTTATATATGTATTGATAACTAATTAAACAGTCCACTAACTAACTCACTGGCACTATCGTAGGTTCAAGGCCGCGCGGACATCAGCCTCTCAACACATCGCTACCTGAGATGTTTTCCTATATTTTTTTCAGTCATCAATTCCTGTGTAATCTCTTTCCTCATATCATGATTAATATTATTCTCCCACCTCATTCTTGGTCTACCAACTAGACGTTTTCCTACAAGAAGCTTCTAATCTCCCCTTTCATTTCCCATTCGTGCCAACTTATCCTGTCCATCGTAGTCTACGAGACTTAACTGTTCTTATTATACCTTCTTCCTTCTTCTTCGGCTTTCCCCCACTTATAGGTTTGCCGTCTTCAGTTTCCATTTAACTCTATCATTCCAATCTCCTTCTTTCAAATTCCTATCCTCCATTATTGTTCTGACGTAGGTTTTCCATTTCCATCTTGGTCTGCCACGTTTATTTCTTCCAGGGGGTGACCATTGGTATACATTTTTTGACCATCTTTCATTTTCCATTCTTTGTACATGGCCATACCATTTAAGCGTTTGATTTTCAATCCTCTTAACAACAGATGTGGTGACATTCATTTCTCTCCAAAGGAATTCATTTCTTATTTTATCCTGTCTTGTTTTTTGTAGGCTTCTTCTAAAATAAGTCCCGCGCCGTAGCCGAGCGGTTAAGGTAGGAAGCCTTGGCGCAGAGCTACGGGACTTGCGCTGGTTCGAGTCTCCATGGGGGAAGAAATTTTCTCATGGTATTTCGGCCAGTATGGGACCGGTGCCCACCCAGCATCGTGAGGCAATTGGGTAGCTACAATAAGTAGCGGCTCCAGGTTGAGGAACCATCTATAACGGCTGGGGGACTCGACATGCTAACCACATGTCACCCCTACACTGGCTGTTGATCATCTACCTCTGTGATTGACACATGTGGATGTGAAGGGCCAGCAGCCGGCTGGTAAAAGGGCAACCGCTGAAAAGTGGAAAGACCCTCAATCGGAATTTTATCCTGTCTTGTTTTTTGTAGGCTTCTTCTAAAATAATCAAATTCAACTGTTCTAATTTTATTCTTTTGTAATTCCGTCAAAGACCAAATTTCGCTTCCATATGACAAAATATTCTGTATTATGCTCTTATAAATTTTCATTTTAGTTTCCTTTGTAATATTTTTGTTCCAAATTATTCCATGTAATGTCTTAGTTGCATTTTTTGCCATTGCAATTTTAGTCTGTACATCTCTCTCACAGGTACCTGAACTTGTAATTATTGATCCAAGATATTTTAAAAATTCACATTTTTTATTTTCCCTGTTTCAAGCATGAGGTCATCCACATCCTTTCCCAAACACATATATTCTGTTTTCTGTAAATGAATACTTATTATACCTGATTTCCTATAAATATAATATAACTCACTGTTATACAGTCTTCTCCAATCGCCTGTCTGTTCATCTCTCTTTTGTCAAAACAATTCATAAGAACTTTATTGTCAAATAACCGTGATATTTTCTCCTCCCTTAAAGAAGAATCCTTAATTAGATAAACCACACGCAAGTAAATTATTACTGGCTACAGATATGCACTATTGGCGTAGAGCGGCAACAAAATCAAGAATGCATAAAATTAGAAACCAAAGAATAAGGGAATTAATGAAAGCGGTTAAGAATATTCTTAAAGTAATCGAAGAACGAAAATTGAGATGGTTTGGACACGTTAAAAGAATGGGATAAGACAGAATTCCGAAAATGATTTTGGAATGCTGAAAGCAGAAGAAAAGCAAAACCACAGGAACAATGAATGGAATGGAATAGACGGAATAAGATGCGAAAGATAGTTATTTTGAAAGAACAAAATTGCTCTAAATTGAAGGAAAAACTACTGTAGTGTAAAAATAATATTCCTAGCTAAAAAAAAGTATAGTCTAACTACAGTAGTAATTTAAAACAACGCACTGGTTCTATCAAACTCGGAGGTTCACGGCCGCGCAGTTATAAGCTTTTTATATATCCCTATTCTAAGTTAATATTTTCTTACCATTCCCTTATAATTCACATTAATTAAATCACATTTAGTGGTATCTTCCCATCTCAATCCTGGACAACCTATTGGGTGCTTTTACTCTGGGTTTCCTACAAGAAGCTTCCATGTTCCTCCTTTATCCTCCATTTGTTCCATATGCCCTCCCCATCGCAGATTACAAGACTTAATGGTTCTTATTACATCTGTGTTTACCACAAAGACAGTATAGAACATATATGTACACAATTTTCCCCATTAACCTGTCTCTGCTTCTCTTTTTTGGTCCATAAAATTTTCTAAGCACTTCATTCTCAAATATTTTTTTTTCTAAGGATATACCATGATACCCATGCCGGACTGGTCGAAAGTGATAAGCCAGACGAAAAAAGTACCTTGGTTGAAAGAGTGACGATCTTTCACCGTAAAAATACAACCTTCAAGAAATGCGGACATGGGTTCAACTGGGGTAAAATTTTCGGGAGTACGCGCGGTCATAAACCTACAGGTTCGATAGTGCCTGTAAGTTAGTTAGTTAGTAAGTTAGTAAGTTAGTTAGTAAGTAAGTTAGTAAGTTAGTAAGTAAGTTAGTAAGTAAGTTAGTAAGTAAGTTAGTAAGTAAGTAAGTAAGTAAGTTAGTAAGTAAGTAAGTAAGTAAGTAAGTAAGTAAGTAAGTAAGTAAGTAAGTAAGTAAGTAAGTTAGTAAGTAAGTAAGTTAGTAAGTTAGTAAGTAAGTTAGTAAGTTAGTAAGTTAGTAAGTTAGTAAGTTAGTAAGTTAGTAAGTTAGTAAGTTAGTAAGTTAGTAAGTTAGTAAGTTAGTAAGTTAGTAAGTTAAGTAAGTTAGTATAGTTAGTAAGTTAGTAAGTTAGTAAGTTAGTAAGTTAGTAAGTTAGTAAGTTAGTAAGTAGTAAGTTAGTAAGTTAGTAAGTTAGTAGTTAGTAAGTTAGTAAGTTAGTAAGTTAGTAAGTTAGTAAGTTAGTAAGTTGTTAGTAAGTTAGGTAAGTTAGTAAGTTAGTAAGTTAGTAAGTTAGTAAGTTAGTAAGTTAGTAAGTTAGTAAGTTAGTAAGTTAGTAAGTTAGTAAGTTAGTAAGTTAGTAAGTTAGTAAGTTAGTAAGTTAGTAAGTTAGTAAGTTAGTAAGTTAGTAAGTTAGTAAGTTAGTAAGTTAGTAAGTTAGTAAGTTAGTAAGTTAGTAAGTTAGTAAGTTAGTAAGTTAGTAAGTTAGTAAGTTAGTAAGTTAGTAAGTTAGTAAGTTAGTAAGTTAGTAAGCTAGTTAGCGAGATACCATGATTCGCATTTGTATAGCTGAAAGAAACATTATTTTATATATATCTTTTAGTTTACCGTAATACTTTCTAGGGATGGAATTAAGCCGAGTTCTATCCAGAAAAATCTACATATTTTCATCCTTCTAACACCTTTCCTTTCAATTTAAGGAGTTGGGATGATAGGAGCCCCTGAAATGAAAAACTGCTCTATGTATCTTAAAGAGCATTTTTATGTTAGAAGTATTTAATATTAGTTTGAGAGTTAATTAAAATGTATATATTTTTTATTAAGTAACTTATATCATATTTTACTGGTATGCTGGAAGATAAGGTCTTATGTCTTAACTCTCCAGTTTAATTAGATACTGTACAAAGTGTAATATTATTTTTCCATAGTAATTCTGCTCCAGGGCAGGTCTTTCATTGCAATCATAGCACTTTCATGCTATGCTTTGCAGCTTTACTACGGAATGATAAGGATGATGATGGCCGGATGATTTTCGGCCCTAAGCTTCCTGACATTTGTCTTACAGGTGAGGAAAAACTCTGAGAATACCCTCACCCAGGAGTCTGTCCCGACCGATAATCAAAACCGGGTCCGCTGCGTGACAAGGCAGCACGCTACCTCGATACCGCAGCGGTGGACTCATTATTATCATCATTATCATTGCTATCACCAAATCAACTCCGAAGGATAGAAGCGCCTGAGGTGAGACTACTAAGATCCATGACCGGTAAATTATTTTAAATCATAAAAGTAATGTTGACATTCGAGAGATTTAGGGCAGGTTGTATACAGTAGCTGGAATGAGTGAAATAAGAAAATCCTTTCAAAATTGTAAATGGGAAATCCTTGATGGAAATATTATTAGGAAGACTTGGGCATAGGTGGGAGGATAATATCATACAGATCTCAAGAAAATTGGGTATCGGGGATATAGAATGCATTCAGTTGGCTGAAGAGAAAAAATAGCCGAGCGGTTAAGGTAGGAAGCCTTGGCGCAGAGCTACGGGACTTGCGCTGGTTCGAGTCTCCATGGGGGAAGAACTTTTCTCATGGTATTTCGGCCAGTATGGGACCAGTGCCCACCCAGCATCGTGAAGCAATTGGGTAGCTACAATAAGTAGCGGCTCCAGGTTGAGGAACCAGCTATAACGGCTGGGGGACTCGACATGCTAACCACATGTCACCCCTATACTGGCTGTTGATCATCTACCTCTGTGATTGACACATGTGGATGTGAAGGGCCAGCAGCCGGCTGGTAAAAGGGCAACCGCTGAAAAGTGGAAAGACCCTCAATCGGATCGGAAGTTATAAATGCGACATTGAACCATTGAGTGAGTGAGTGTTGTAAGTGAATGAGAGAGTAAGTGAATGAGTGAATTAATTTCCCTGCCAGCCTATAATTTTTAGAACCGCTGCGCTGACTGGATGGTAGAGATTTGATACCGGATATTTGGTGTTATTAATTTTTTATTAATTTCACGGAGCTTTTGATCGTTAGAGCAAAAGAGCCTGCATCACATATCCGCTAATACATGTGTGTTAAATCTCGCGATATAATATAGGGAAATGTCTATATTTTATTCTAGAATAAGTTAGTGAAGATAATATGTGTCATCTCTAAATCAGTTTACAAATCATGGCCCTATCAGGACTCGAACCCTTAACCTTCCTACTTTTAGTAACGTACTGCCTTAAAACAACGCTATGTAGTGCCCCACTACATTATCATACTAAATATATAAATTAATGTATGTTGTTCATACAAAATTCTCAAAATGATGTTTCAACATCATTCACAAAGAAAACGGACGCTGGGTCATACATTAGAGTGAAAATTCACCAGAAAAATCGTAAAAAAAAAAAAAAAAAATATGTAATTCTTTATAGACAGGGAAAACAAGGTTGCAGAAATGTGAATTATTTCTTAGATAATAAAATAATATTAATATATGCCTAGTGAGCTATATCAGAAATCGAAAAGCATTTGCAAGGCATGTAGAGAGATTTACGTTGACACACAAATTGGATTAATCCTTCATGTTAGTTAGACACACACACACACACACACCCACACTAACTTTCCCATTCGTTTTCAAATCCCCACAGTTAATCGTTAAGTAAACATCCCCCTCCTCAATACGGTAACGCTTCTAAACAAAATCACCGCTGAAATACTTCTTTAAGTCTACTCCAAACATTTGCGTTTGTTCCGCAATCTGCATTGACTAACTAGACCTAGCTCTGAAATTGTTTCAAACTAATTTCAAATGAAATTATTTCTTTAAAGATAAAAAGTATCTGAATTTGCAATTCTGCAATTCTTCTTACCTACATTTATACATTTGAGGAACCTATACATACTGGTTACGAACTGTATTGGCAAACTTGTAGAGATTGTTCAAGATTGCTATCTAAGTGTTTTTATATAATGAATCCATAATTTATATTACATCATTATACAGTTGATGTTATGTCAAATATTTATTGAGTCCCTTGATCAGTTAAGGTGCGGCATTAGCAGTTACGTAACGTTTCCCGCCCAACAAACCCTCAGTCGCTGACTAGAGAGTAGACACGTTAGAGGAATTGCATATGATTCGATCTAGAATGAAAATCCACAGAAAAAATAACAGTCACTGCATTCCTTCTTATTCATAGTATTTTCTGGTTTACAAATATATTGCTGGATAATAAGGAGAATTCGTTTTTAGTTTATATTTATTTTCAACTTATTCTTTTCTTCTTCTCAACTAGGCACCAGGTCTGCTTATAAATACCAAAATATATTTACATTCATCTTTCATAGTTATTTTTGTAATTATAAGTATTATCTTTATAATTATCATTATTATTGGAAGAGAGTGGAAAACCAAAACTAATATAGATACGAGGAATAGTAAGATCAGTTGAAAAAAAGAGGCTTTGAAGAAGGGGCATGGAAAGGAAGAGAAGAATGGAATAATCGGCTCAGGACGAAGTGAAATGTATTGTAAAACTTGAGAATAAATAAATTACATGCTTGCTGTTATTTCACTTCAGCTTCTTACCACAGAATGATTTTTCATACACATATTTGAGAATTCTACGAGATAAATGTGCTCTGCGCCTCACCTCCAAGATTTCTTTTAACATGTTTCATGTCTCTGTGATATGGAAAAGTAATTTTTAATCTCTCCTTTGGAGGGACCTATTTCGAAATTTATTTATTTATTGCCATTTTTATAAAGTTCAGGTACTTTTTAGTTAATCAAGTTATTACGAGCATTTATCATTCTTCCTCGTGACTCATGTTTAAATATTTCTTCTTTATAATTATTTAATTATCACTGCATTTAATAGAATATTGGTCTTCTTCACTTTTTCTTTCATGTCGAAATTGTTCGTACAGTTTTCAGAATATTTTCTTTGTTTAACAGATGCAGCACAATGTACAAAATACATATATCTACACAATTCCGGCAGTCCCTTGAATGAGCGAAGGCTCAAGATCTGGGTAGAATTCCATTATAGGGCGATACCACAGAAATAAACGATTACCTATATATTATAAAATTAAAAATAAATAATATGTTACATTAAGTATATGTACAAATCAACATTATGTCACCTGTAATGTATTTATAAATACATATTATATTATAGTACAATGATGAGGAATATAACAAAAATAATATAATTATAGAGGTACTATATAATAAATCCATAAAATGTATTATTAATTTGAAAACTTGTCATTTCAATATCATGCTGTACCAGCAAACAATTTTGTCCTCATAGACTCATAGAAGAAAATATGGTTTCATTTTCTACATTTTAATACTACTTCTAACTTTCTGTTTCGTTGAAACCCTTGCAGAATACCACCATAAATTCATTACTGTAATGTCTTGCTTTTCCTTAAAAGGTCTTGTAGCATTTTATTATTTTTAAGTTAAAAGGATACACTAACCCTTAATTTCAACTGACAAACAAATGAGCCTATGAGTTTAAGAGGATTTCTTACGTTATTACATGTTTTATGTTAATTTACTTGTTATTGTTACATAATTACAACCCTTATATACCGTAAGGTAAAAAAGGGTTTTAATCTTTGGATATAATAAAAAAAAACATGATATTCCAATGTTATATTCCAAGGGAATAGTATTGGTTCTGATACAGTCCAGGTATTTTTCACGGGATTGGTCCACCTCTTCCTAGGCCACCGCGCTCTCCTGACTTAAGCACACTATATATTTATTTGTGGGGACATTTGAAATCTTTTGTTTACGCAACTCCAGTTCCAGATGTAGAGACTGTTCGTGCTCATATTCTGGAAGGCTTCCAGTCTACATCAGCTCATTAAGGAGTCCATGCGACGACGGGTTGACGGATGCTTTGAAGCTAATGGAAGCCATTTTGAACATTTTCTGTGATTTCCTGTTTCCCCACGGTTCTGTTCTTGAGTGTTCTTTTATGGAGTTTAGCTGTAGAAATAGTGTTCTAAAAAGGAAATAAATCATTTCCGGACCTAAGTCAATATAAGAATTTTTTATGTCCTATATGTCCCAAAATTTTTACATACCTTTTTTGTTACACCCTGTATATGAAGAAGAAAAATTATGTATTTGCTAGGATGCTTGAGTAGCGCAGTTTAAAGCGCGCTAATGTATAAAGTTAGAGGTCTCGGGTTCAAATCCCGTCCAAGCATATATTTCCCTCATCATATATATATAATTACCATGGATGGATGGATATATATCCATCCATAGTAATTCTACCCAAAGGCAGGTCTTTCACTGCAATCATAGCATTTTCATGCTATGCTTGCAGCTTTACTAGGGAATTGTGTAGGTGTGGTAGCTTCCCGTTGCTTTCCACACCGGTGAAGGATGGTGATGATGATTATGATAATGATAAGGATGATAATAATGATGATGATGATGGTCATATGATTTCGGAGACCGTTTGGGCCTTAAAGTTTTCCTGACATTTGTCTTACAGGTGAGGAAAAACCCCGATAAAAACCTCACCCACAAAAACTTCCCCGACCGGTGATCGAACCCGGGCCCGCTGCGTGTCAAGGCAGCACGCTACCACGAGACCACAGCGGTGGACTATATATATATATATATATAGAGAGAGAGAGAGAGAGAGAGAGAGAGAATTTTTCGATAGAAGAGCTTATCAGTGTTTAACACAAATATATACACATCCTATATTTCCTTAATTATATAATAAGTAGGTCTGATAAGTTGAATAGTCTGATAGTGTATTTGATGTCTGCAGTGACGGGGGGAGGGGGGTATGAGCGTGCGGTGTGTATATGTGTGGGGTGTGTGGGTGTATTTGTGTGTGTCTTTTTCTAATTTGTTTTCTAACATTTTTTTTAATATTAATGTACGGTTTACACATGGTCTTTTCATGGATGAGTGTAGATATGTATTATTGTGATGTAGTGTAGACATAGATTTTACTTATATGTAGCCTGTTATTGTTTTTTGATACAGGTGTATTTGTAGATATTTGTTTATATTACGATTAGTTTTATTTTTTATTCATGGAAAAATAATGCACGTTCGGCCAAGCAGGCCCGTGCGCAATGTAAATGCATATGTATTTTCTTTCTTCTGAAAAAAAGAAAGCAATAAATTCCATTTATCTATCTATCTATATTTCCTTGATCCGTGAAAACTGAAGGAGAAAATAAATTCTCCTAAGACAACTTTCCTTTCATTTTGTAACTTCTAAATAACACAGCAAGTGTAGCAGTAACCAATTTCACTTAGAGATAAGAAAACAATAGCTCCATCAATTTACGACGTCAGGATCATGTTCGTAGATTTTGCTTCCATGAAAAGCGAAAAAAAAAAAGCGAACAGTTTATCAGGCAATACATCACTGCATGCAACACGCTATTTATTTTGCACGGTGCTGTACTGAGGTAAAGTATGCAATTCTCTCTAACTAGCTCCATATCTATACAATTACAACCCCCCTGGGCTATGTACTACCCTCACTGTTCACAACTTCGTGTCTTGTTGTTACTCCGTCAACTAAAGTTTATGTTATTACGTGCAGACAGTGCGCTGTTAAACTTTACATATTTATTTGTGATTATGTTTTGTTATAAACTCTAAGCAGCATTCCTAGTGTTCAATGAATGAACTAGATAGTAATAAAAACTATGTAAATTAAGAAAAAGTCAAAGTTATACAGTTAACAGATCTGCTCATTTAAGAGTAACAAATAGGCTTACTCAATTAAAAGTTACACTATTATATATATATATATATATATATATATATATATATAATATATATATATATGGCCTGAGTTCTACGAAACGGATGCGATGATCTACAGGGAATGGACAGCAGCCAGATACGACCTCAGACACACCGTGACGAGAGTCGCGGTCCATGGTTTCCACCACAGGATATGCACAACAGTGAAGCGCCATAACCCAGAAGAAAAGTGCAAGTGCAAACTATGTGGGTCGCACTGCGACCGATATCGCCTATTACAGCGTAAAAATATAGGAACATCGATAACAGACTTCTGTAAGACACGAAAACAATTCTTTCTACATGGCCATTGGCTGCAATAATACCTATTATATATATATATATATATATATATATATATATATATAACAGTAGTATGGCCATGTCAAAAGAATGTCAGGGCAAAGATTGCCTAAAATTATTATGGAATGGATCCCTATGGAAAGGAGCGAGAAAGGAAGACCAAAGAAAACCTGGATAGAAGGTGTGGAAGCGGCTATGATTATCAGAGGATTCGAGGAAGATCAATGGATTGACAGAGAGGAATGGCGTTTGGTTTCGGGAAGAAAGCGGCAGCTGTCATGATACCGGATGATGATGATGATGATGATATACATACATATACATATATATATATATATATATATATATATATATCAATGAATGTTTGTTTGTTCGTACTTTATGCGCGGCCATACCGTTGATCCGATTGTGATGGGGTTTTTGCAAAATATTCAGGAGATTCCCGGGATGAACATAGGCTATAAGAGGGTTATGATACTCAACTCCTACACCCTTAAAAGCACCCTTTGTAGTGAAAAACGTGAAAGAGTCCCTTATTTACCCTTAAATAGCTTACACTTCCTAAACCATACAAATACATAAAATTAATGTACACAGAATTGAATATCTCAAAAACTCTACAAAAAAGTCCGCAACAGCATATGTTTATCTTTTACAGATAACACACAATAGCCTTCTTGTCTTTCATTGATGCCAAGGAGATCGGGATAAGTAAATTCCCGGGCAAGCATGTGCTGCCATACCATTCATCCGATTTTCATGCGGCTTTTTGCAAAATGTTCAGGATTTTCCAGGGAAGGTTATACTTTATAATAGAGTTTTAATGCTCAAGCCCTTCACCCTTAAAAATCACCTTGTGTAGTAAAAAAACGTGAAAAATGTCGCTTTTTGTAATCTTAAATGGCTTACGCTGCCTAAACCATAACAAATACACAAAATTATTGTACACAGAATTTAATATTTCATAAAACTCTACAGAAAAGTTCGCGACAGCATATGTTTATCTTTAAAGGATAACTCACAATAACCATTATTGTCTTTCATTGATGCCAAGAAGATCGGGACAATTAGATTTCCGCCCCGGCAAGAATAAGCAGCGCACGGCGGGTATTCTGTTATCGATAACTCAAAATAAAACGAATTTTGTCTGTCAGCCCATTTATGCCCAGTACCATAGGGATGCGCAGATTCCCGGGCATCGCAGGGTTTAACTCCGCACGGTTGATCTAAAAAATAATAACGATTGTAAAGTTTTTTATTTATTTTTCCTTTTACTTTTTCTAGTAATGCAAAAACAACATAATTTATTTAGGTGTAGCAGGCCACGCCGGTATTAGCTAGTCTAATATATAAAAAATGAATGTTAGTTTATTTGTTCGTATTTTATGCGCTGCCATATCGTTCCATCATGATTGTTATGGGGCGTTTTGCAAAATAAACAGGGGGTTCCCGGGATGCACACATAGACTCCTAAGAGGGGTTGTGACACTTAACTCTTTATACTCGTGAAAATCACCCTTAGTAGTGAAAAAAGAAAAAACGTGAAAAATGTACCTGTTTTGACGGCTTTTAAATGGATTATGCTGCCTGTAAACCCCCCACAAAACAATACACAAAACTTTTATAATGTACACAGATTTGAATATAGCTGAAAACTCTACAAAAAGTGTCCGCCGAAAGCATATGTTTATCTTTTTACTGAATAACTCACAATAACCATTTTTGTCGTTCATTGGATGAGCCAAGAAGATCGTGGATAAGTAGATTACCGGGCGAGCATAGCGCAGCGCAAGGCGGGAGATTCTTTTAGGCATCAACTCAACATAACGAATTTTCTGGCTTTCAGATCATTTATAGCAAGTACATAAGGATACGTAGATTTCCGAGCAATGCCTGGGAATCGGCACGTTTGCTATATAAAAAATTAATTACGATATGGCTTTAAGTACAGTGCTTGAATATTAATTTTTGGAAGATGAAAAATGTTATTGATATTTACTATTGGGGAAGCAGCACACGGGGTATCTAACAAATAATAATGATAAAAATTTATAATTATCTGTCTTTCAACTTGTTCAAGTAAACATAAAACCAATATAATTTATTTAAGCATAGCAGCGCACGCCGGGTATTAGCTAGTGTGTGTATATATATATATATATATATATATATATATATGATATGAAAAGAAAAATGAATGCTTGAGTCGGGATTTGAACTCGAGTCTCTAAAGTCTGTACCTTTAGCGCTCTAACCAACTGAGCTACCCAAGAATTCCAAGACAAACATACAATTTTCTTGTACATGTAGTATTCTCAATTCACACAAGAGGTAGCGGAAATTTGTTCCAACTGACATCTAGCGGCTAACATAACAGTTAAGCAAATTTTTAAAGAGAATATTTACTTTATAGCAGTAACGCTTGTATATATAGATATTATAAATATATTTTTGACATTTGGCAATGAAGGCAAATATGATATGAAAAGAAAAATGAATGCTTGAGTCGGGATTTGAACTCGAGTCTCTAAAGTCTGTACCTTTAGCGCTCTAACCAACTGAGCTACCCAAGAATTCCAAGACAAACATACAATTTAGCGCTCTAACCAACTGAGCTACCCAAGAATTCCAATTGGAATTCTTGGGTAGCTCAGTTGGTTAGAGCGCTAAAGGTACGGACTTTAGAGACTCGAGTTCAAATCCCGACTCAAGCATTCATTTTTCTTTTCATATCATATTTGCCTTCATTGACAAATGTCAAAAATATATTTATAATATCTATCTATATATATATTCTCTTTAATTTGCTTACTTGATATAGTCAGCTACTAGATGGCAGTGAAGACAGTGTTCTCGCGACATCTAGTAATAATGGAGAGTATAATACATATATAAGAAAAATAAGTGTTTGAATTGGATTCGCCTGGTAGTGTAATGGATATCACGCTGAGGTACAGACTCAGAGATCCGGGTTCGAATCCCGTCCAGGCATTTATTTTTCTTATCATACCATATTAAGCTTGCATTGCTCAATGTTAAAGATTTAATTATAAACATCGATAAAGCGTCACTGCTATAAAGTAAAATAAATATTCTCTTTAATTTGCTTACTTGATATAGTCAGCTACTAGATGGCAGTGAAGACAGTGTTCTCGCGACATCTAGTAATAATGGAGAGTATAATACATATATAAGAAAAAAAATAAGTGTTTGAATTGGATTCGCCTGGTAGTGTAATGGATATCACGCTGAGGTACAGACTCAGAGATCCGGGTTCGAATCCCGTCCAGGCATTTATTTTTCTTATCATACCATATATATATATATATGTGTTATAATTAAATCTTTAACATTGAGCAATGCAAACTTAATATGTTATATATAATATATCCATACACTTATATAGATAAGTATGGAGTTCCCAATCGTTCCTTAGTTGGTCTTAGGAACCATGACTTGGCGCATATCTGGTTCGAATCCCCAAGTGGGGAGAAATTTTCTCATGGAATTTCGACCACTCAGCATCATGAGGAATTTGGAAAGCAACAATAAGTAGTGCTCTAGATTGAGAAAACTGTATATGACGACTGGGAGACTCAAATGTGTGTATATGAAAAAGTGTCAGCATAAATATGGTATGTCTGGACTAATTTCTGCCAAACATAATACACGAATTCCAATCTGGAAAAGATTATGTATGGAGTAAGAAATCCCTAGCTCCCCAGCGTGGTGACAGGGAGTGGCATGTAAATAATAATCGAAAACGACCTATTATGTTTCAGTATAACTCTAGAACACCTGGAAAAATTTCAACCAAACTTGATATACATAGTTCTATGAATTGCAATCTTAAAAAAAATGCTTTGAGGTTAAAGATAAATCTAACATCCCTAAGTAGTGTTTTTTTTTTTTAGATATACGTTTCATGGTGGTGTAAAATCCAGAAACCGTTTTCAATAATTCAAATGAATATATTTTCTGCATTGTCTACCCTCATCCCATTATTAATATGAGAATAATAAATAATAATAATAATAATAATAATAATAATAATAATAAAATTAATAAAGTGGTATATGTTCTATATTTAAAATGTTAACGAGTATTTCTTAATTTATTTATAATTTTTAACTCATGTATATTTTGTATAATTTTTGGAGCTTTTTTTTCCTGTTTTTGTATTTTTATGCCTACTTTTATGTTTGTTTTACCTATATTAGGTGCTTAAACATACTTCGATAATGCTTAAAATTTCGAGGTATAATTATAACATTACATCTTCTGAGTTGTCATATATTTTATTGCTAGAGCGGATTTATCTACTGTTGACACTTAAAACGAGAAAACAGAATGAAAAGATTTTTGAAAACATTCAATAATCATAGAGTAAATGAAATACAAACAAGCACAAACACCCACACACACACTACTGGAATACGTATCCAATGCCTGTTATTAATCCAACAACATCCAAAAAGTAACTAATTACCCCAGACGTGAAGCGGAAGATTGCACTCCAAGGAGTGGAAGTCATATGGAACACTCGCTGTGACGAGTGTATCAAAGACCTCACAGTGAAATAGCTGCTCGTAAAATGGAAATTAATAGTGGTGGAATATAACCCACTTCTCTTTACTTTGGTTTAACCCATATCTTTCACGTGTCCCTTGTTTCTCCAATCTTACAGATGTCTATTGCGAGAAATTTTAACTCTGATCACACACTACTTTTTTCATCATATAAGAACATGGAAAGTGAATGATGGATCAGCTCAATGTAAGGGTCATCTCCCAATTAACACCAACTTTTAAAACAAGACATAATTCACTCATACTAAACGGTGCGAATATTATGTGGGTATTTGTAATAGCCAGATGATGTTCGGGGGCTATTTCAGCCCCAAACGTTTCACGAAATTTGGTTTATAGTTGAGGGAAAATCTCACACGGTGAACTAGTCCCGACAAGGTATTGAACCCGGTACTTCTGTATCAGAAGTAAATACAATGTTTCGTGACTATACTAGTGGAGTCATTGTATATCACTCAACAACTATCATTGTATATTAATAATAATAATAATAATAATAATAATAATAATAATAATACAATAAATTGATTTGGTGTTTGCTTGTTTACTTGATTTGGTGCTTACTTGATGAAAATATATTATGTGTTTAATAAATACAACTATCAAAATATATATATGAAAATTATATAAAAGTTTGATAGTTTTATTTATTATATAAATAATAATATTATATAATACTTGTATTTATTTATTTAACAGGTTTTACAACATCTTCCTGCGTCCTATTAATATATTGTCATTCTCCTCCACATCTCTCTGTAATTCCAATCCCCACGTCCAATGCTTTTTCCCTCATGCTGCTCAATACACCATAATCCACGCTGTTTTTGACCGTTCCTTCATCTTCTACCAAGTGGCACCCATTCTAGTATGCTTCTTGGGAATCCGTCTTCTGTCATTCTTTTTACATTACCATATAATAATATAATAATTATTTAATTAAATAAATTAATATTTTCATCAAGTAAACGCCAGATCAATTGATTAATTAATATAATAATTGTTTATATCATATGGCCATCGTAATCATCATAATTCATATTCATCTTAGGTTAAGCTTAGGATTAGGGACTCTCCTGGCGCACCATTATCATTATCATCATCATCACTCATCATATCATCGGGGCAACGTAACCCCGCCTTACAGGCGCCCCAACCTCAGAAGTGGGTTACAAGTACGCCATCCCAGGAGAGAGACCAGGAATGTCGAAAAACAAACCTGGGGCATTTGAAAAAAATAAATAAATAAAATAATAATAATAATAATAATAATAATAATAATAATAATAATAATAATAATAATAATAATAATAATAATAATAATTGTTCACAATAAGTAACTCCATAATTTATTTCGCTATCCTAATTGTATCAAGATTTTTAAGTTTAAAATATTAAAGTGGACGCGTTACGTTGTTTAAGTGAGTGAAAGAATTGCTTTGAAAATTTATATTGTTAATCCTTAATTAAAAAGACCATTAAGAAGTCGTAGGTGTGTAATAGTCGGTAATATTAGATATACGAGTATTCTAGGTAACTGTGTATAGGATATATAAACTGGATATAGTTCCTGGGGATATGGACCAGGGAAGGGCTTTAGTAAATGCGGCATTTAACACACGAGTTTCATAAACCTCAGAGTTAGTTATTTATAACAATTTTACTGATAGCTTTATTTAACCATGATTCGAAGCAGTTATATATTTTACAAATTATGAGTCAATAGCTCATCGCCCCAGCCCCCTACCAGGATGACCAGGGTACTTGTTTTGTATGTCAACTGCCCAACTGTCAGGCAAGGGAAGCCCTACCGTTAGCTATGCTACCACCGCCGGCATAGCTCGCAGAGTCAAAAATATGGGGAAATCTTATCAGTCTTACCACCTAGTTAAGATGAAGAAAAAAATATATTGACACTGGAAATGAGCTATTTGAGAAGTTTGATATAATCGAAAGTGGGCAAAATCCCATGTCACGAAATATGAAATAGGATGGATACAGAAGAAACAATCATCGAACGAATTGAACAATGATCTTTAAGATATTTTAGGACCTGTGATGAGAATCAGGAATGATAGATGGCCGAAGAATAAATTATATTGGCAACTTCCTGACAGAACATGGAGAGAGAGAGAGAGAGAGAGAGAGAGAGAGAGAGAGAGAGAGAGAGAGAGAAAGAGAGAGAGAGACGAAGATCTAAGTGGAAGGAAAATATACTGAGAACTAACTAATTCACTGGCATTATTGAACCCGTAATCTATCCATACATCCCTATCCTTAGCCAATGTTTTCCTATCATCCCCTTACAATCTACTTCCCTCAAATCAGGTTAATGTTATTCTCCTACCTCATTCTTGGTCTACCAACTGGGCGTTTTCCCTCTAGCTTTCATAAAAGAAGCTTCCATGCCCCTATTCCATTCCCCATTCGTGCCACATGTCCTGCCAATCGCGGTCTACAAGACTTAGATGTTCTTATTACTTCTTCTTCTTCTTCCTTCCAAGTATTAGGCCAAGGCCTGTTACGATCCTATAGAAAATTTTCCCTCCAGCGTTTCATAGGACGGCCCAGTGATCTTCGTCCTCTTGGTATATAATTATAAACAGCTTTGGGGATCCGATTTGAACTCATTCTTTCAAGATGGTGTTTCCAATTTAGTTGGTACTGTTTAATATATTCCAAAATTGGCGTAGTCTTCAATTCTTTTAAGATATCGGTGTTCCTTTTCCGATCCCATCTGGTGTAACCCGCTGTTCTGCGCATGAATCTCATTTCACAAGCCGTTATTCTGCTTTCATGTTGTTTTTTTAGTGTCCATGCTTCACTACCATAGGTCAACACTGGTCTAGCCAAAGTGTTATATAAACGTAACCTGGTGTTTTTTTGTACAAGGGATGGTTTCATAACTTATTACATTATATATATATATATATATATATATATATATATATATATATATATATATATGCTGAAAAGTAGTGAAATGAATTTCGGAGGTGCACTGGATAGAACTAACTGGAATCTAGGAGTTTGATTTGGCTTTATTACTTTGTATTAACATTCAAAACTAAAAGTGTATAAAACACTGGCTCTTCCAACTCTTTTGTATGGTAGCGAAGTATGGACATTGAAACAGAAGGATATACAGATACTTAGATCTGCTGAAATGAGATACCTTCGGAGTATTGCAGGATACACACGACTAGATCACAAAAAAAATGAAGAAATCTTAGAAAAATTACACATGGAACCTTTTGAAAACAAAATTTCTGATAAGTCAAGATGGATGCAACATGACCATCGAATGGAAGATCACAGGATACCCAAACCAGTGTTAAGGTATCAACCTGCAGGAAGAAGAAAACCAAGACGTCAACTCAAAAGACTTTTGGATGATGTTTCTATTGAGGCCGAAACAGGTCTACAAATGGTATAAATTCATGAAAGGACTATGATAATGATGATAACACTGTACCTAAGTTTAAGTTACCTTTTTTATTTTAATGGTGTGTTAATCCTATTCATAATAGTTTTTTACAAGCAGCATCCTTATTTCTACATAGCATTTCTATTTTTACTATATTCTGAATATTTTAAGCTGGCTCATAGAAATATTTCTTTCCATAAACTCAAGTTTATAAGACTATAGAAATGCAGAAAACACGGTTTACAGAAATCCACTTTTGTATTCAAAGAAAGTTAAAAAGTAGAGGCAATATTGTATGAATTTATAATGAACTTTCTAAAAGGAGAGAATATTAAATAGCAGTAAAGATGAAACCGAGTTGAAAGCTTGGGTTCAATCATACTTCGCCGCGGCGTGACGTGTTAAGGCTGTGGAATAATGAAGAATGAAACTTCTCTTCAGCCTTAATGTCGAATTCATGTTGAGCTTGCTCATTTGGGAATGCTTTCAAATTATTGTGCAAGAACTCAGATAATTTTTCTTCTTCTGCTGCTTGTAGATAATAAAAATATAAATTCAGAAATGAAAAAATCTAGGCTGCCTATTATAATTTTTTTAATAGAACTCTCGGTGTCAATCCTTGCTGTTTCAATTCCTTGCAGTTTTAAGTTTTCCAAGGCACTGAGGAGAGTGCGTCATAATTATGTTGGAAAGAGATAAATCAGCTTGATGTGTTAGAAATTGATTCATCAACATTAAGTACCAATACTGGAATTGAATCGTGGATTACAACATAATATTCAACATACGACCCTCCTAGTTGAGTACTGAGAGTGATGTCACAGGTATATTAAATATCTGACCGGACGATACTAAACAGCGCTGAATACAATATATCTTAAATACGTTGGAGCTCGTAATACATTTATGTAACTGAAACCTATAGCTATTATTAAAATGCAAATGAATACAACCCGGAATATATTATTTTGCCGGTATAAATTAAGCATAAATCAAAATTAGCTAAAAGAAAGCACTTTAAATAGAATATAGAGCGAAAAAAACTAAATTTTGTCAAAATAAACTTTGTAAGTAATTACTTTTCATCCTCAGTAAAGTGTAAAAGTTTGTATTATGGGCTTTAACTCTTCCAATTTGTAATGTATTATCATTATTATTATTATTATTATTATTATTATTATTATTATTATTATTATTATTATTATTATTATTATTATTATTATTATTATTATTAACGTAACATATCGATCACTCGCAAGTAAGATGACATATATAAAACATTGTAAATTTTTACAATTCATTTCTCTCTATTTACATCTTTATTGTAAAGTATTTTACGCTGTTGCGTGCGATTTCACAATTGCATTCAGAGCTAAGTGCTGTATGGGGCATATAAAACCCTAAAACCAGACAAAAATAGGCAGAGTTCTAACATGAAGATATTTGTAGAACTATCAGATCAATGTGCACTTAAAAGTAGAATCATGTCCAGATTTTATTAACTGGTTGTAAATGAATCAAACTGAAGAAATCTATTTACACAGACTTTAACTCATGCTCAAAATGGGAGTTAATGACCAATCACATTTCAATGGATTTTGTTTTACAACCACTGACAGTCGTGTTTCGCCTTACACTTTACCGAATTATCTTATCCACCTCCTGCTTTTATGATAAAGAAAGCTCCTCTTTTTAATATTCTGAACAGGTCAGAGTATTATTTTGCAGTGACTGACTCTCCAACAAAGCCGCCAGGTTTGAATGTACAAAATGGCAGACACAAGATTTGGCTGCGCTTTAAATGGATATATACACGAAATAATCCAGCAATCTAAGCCTTAAAAATGATTCCTTCGAACTACACATTTGATAATTGTGTGTTCAATAACTGTGTTTTAAACAATGATTTTACTGAGTTGTTCACTAAAAAATAAATTCCATCCATAGTGATTCTGCCCGAGGGCAGGTCTTTCACTGCAATCATAGCATTTTCATGCTATGTTTTGCAGCTTTACGAGGGAATTATAGGTGTGGTAGCTTCCCGTTGTTTTCCACACCGGTGAAGGATGATGATGATGATGATGATGATAATGATGATAAGGATGATGATGGTGGCTGGATGATTCTTGGGGACCGTTGGGTCCTAAGCTTCCTGACATTTGTCTTACAGATGAGGAAAAAAACCGAAAAAACCTCACCCAGGAGCCTATCCCGACCGGGAATCGAACCCGGGCCCACTGCGTGGCAAAGCAACACGCTACTTCGAGACCACAGCGGTGGATAAAAAATAAATTAATAACCTATAATGTTGGTTATATTATACAGTCCAATGTGTTTCATTTTTTCTCCATAAGGGTGCATTCTTAAAATATTGCGATCCTATTTGAAGTTTCCCACGCCAGATGGCAATAAATAATATTATAAGATCAAAATGTACTGGATAAACATAACCACACAATTCTGATTCCTTTTCAAGCATCGCCGTTTACATTAAACATATAAATATTTTAAAATGACTATATTTAAATAATGATTTTTAAGTAAACAGCTCAATTGTATTCGTTAAGTAGTCCTAACAAATGTCACTTTTGATTTCCAAATTCTCTAGATAAATTCGATCGTCACTTCGTGAATTTATCGATGATTTGGAAATCACTTGTCACATTGCTTAAGAAGATGTTCTAACTAAAAACTGGACATAAACAAATACAACAATTATTTACTCGTTCACTTAGAAGATAAAAACTAAAATATCTACCTTTTGGCATGTGCCGTCGTCCTCACCCGTGTTAAAATATATTTTAAAAGGCCTTCAGATAACATTTTAAATATACCGGTATTTTAAGAGGTCGAGGACATCGGCAACTGCCAAAAGGTACATATTTTAATATTTATCTTATGACTATTCACTTCAACGGAATTTGATATGAATTTTATTAGTATTCGGTTAGAAGAATACTGTTGAATTGTTGAATTTGTTTATCTCCAGTATTTAGCTTCTCGAGTACAGCCGCGGTGGACTAGTGGATATGCTCCTTGCCTCTGGTCCCAAGGGTCGCGGGTTCAAACCCGGCCGGGGTCGATGGATTTTTAGGACGGAAAAATCCAAGGAGCAAGTCCTCCGGGAGAGACTTTAAGCCGTGGGTCCCGAGTCTGAAGATTTTCAGGCTCGTAAAAAATCCTTAAGCCTGAATGAAAAGGCCTCTAAGCAAAATTTACCGAACTTTCCCGTCCTAGTACTACCTTGGTTTCCTAGATGTCAGTATGAGGCGGAACGCTGACCACGTACCACTCAAAATGACATCTATACGAAAACAAGTGTAACTAAATTAATATGGTTCAAATTCTTCCCTGTAGGGGGAGAGCGCCTAAATCTCTGTAAAGGGAAAACATGGGCTAATTTTTATTTGCGGGAGTTGTAGATATACAATTTGAGGTATGGAACCCAGGGTATCAGACAAAAAATATCTGAGTCATCAGTAGTAGAGTTTTTCTTGGTTTTGATTCACATTATAACCCATACGTCTATTAAAAATTAAATATTGGCACTGTACAGTTAGTGAAATGCTTTCAGAGGTTTAGTGGAGAATGTGTGAAACACGGCTATAAAGAATTATTTTCTGAATTAATCTTTTAAATATATGTGAAAATTAGAATCTAGGGAAAAATCAGCAATTTTAAAGATTTTGTAAAACTAATTTGCGAAACTGTACAGCCGTTGGCAATTTGCAACAATCTGACCAGAATTAATTTCATATTTATCTAGGTCAATTCAATGAATAATTCCGTTATGTATTGTTTTGTAAATGTTCGTGATTGCGATTCCAAGTGGATGCTTCACTTCACGCGTTTATAGACAACCGAACATACATTTAAAAGAAGCTTACACAAAACAACACACTGACATTATGTTTGTCCTTTTTATCTAACGTAGTTAGGTCACATTTTCTGTTAGTTTTCAATATTAGTATCATATATTTGTTTTAAAAAAAGAAACTTGAAGGAATCTAAACCATCATTAAAGTCAACAGCACAAAATTAGATCAGGACAGGTTCTTGCAAATTACTCAGTCGTTAAATAGTACATATCCAAAACTTCAAGTATTGGAGAGAAAGACTCCTAGTGATTTTAATGTCAGAAGCGGCAAACTGGTCGTGTACCAACGAACCGACCAAATTTTGAAAATACGGCTCATTAGTACTCGAAGACTTTGATTTCTTCCAATCCTTAATCGAATATATCCCATACTTTTCCATACTCCTATTTTATTGAGTAAGGCTAGGATTTTTATGTGATATTAACATGTTTATGTAATCATCATAGTAATTCTGCCCGAGGGCAGATCTTTCACTGCAATCATAGCGATTTCATGCTATGCTTTGCAGCTTTACCAGGGAATTATAGGTGTGGTAGCTTCCCGTTGCTTTCCACACCGGTGAAGGATGATGAGATGATGATGATAAGGATAATGATGATGGCCGGATGATTTTCGGGGACCGTTTGGCCATACGCTTCCTGACATTTGTCTTACAGTTGAGGAAAACCCCGAAAAAAACTCACCCAAGAGTCTGTCCCAATCGGGGATCGAACCCGGGCCCGCTGCGTGACAAGGCAGCACGCTACCAGGAGACCACAACGGTGGACGTTTATGTAATAATATTAGATTAAATATATAACCTAATTATACATAAAAATTTCTTAAAATATGCTATATTAAACACATTAAAATTTAATGTTTGTATAAATTTTATATTAAATATTAAGTTTAAGGCTTCACCAATTTTGAAGAAATGCGGGAAGAGGGCAGCAAAATGGCATTGCCATGTTTCCACCTTAAAGTGATCCCACTACATGTCCACTTTTCTAGATAATCGCCGCGAGATGTCAGTCCTCCGTGATGGCCAACTTTACCATCAGAATATAGCCCGGTTCATATTTCCATTTGAAGCTGAGTCAAACCTAGAACCATGATGCCATCAGAAAGTTTAAACCAGTTTAAAAAAAACGATCTCATGGGAACTCAAACCCTCGATCGTCCGGGTTGTAGCGTATTTCTTAACCAATATGCTACGGCGTGCCCCCTATATACGTATTTATGTTATTTCATTCATAAACAAAGCTGATCGATGAGGTTGTGATAGAGATCTTACAATGTTGAACCTTATACCCAAGTATTCACTGTCTTCCTATATGTACATTTATGGTATCGAATGAATGGAATAATGTACAATCAGGTATCTGAGATTCTGTACATTTTCTCAATTCACAATACAAGAAGGTATTGTCATACAGACTGTTTTAAATTGTATTCCACTTATAAACTTTTTAAATCAATCGGCAAAATATACATTTTACATAGAAGCGTAAAAATATGTAAACATGATCAAATATGTAAAAATATGTAATGATAACTGTTCATATATGATATATAAGTTTCTAATTCGTGGGAATGTATAAGTTTTAGATTTGTATAAGCAAAGGGATATAATATGTAATTACCACAGAGCGAAATCTGTTCCACAATCTCGAAGGCTACTTGTATTGGTATAGACTAAACGAGAACGCGAGCGAGAGGGTGAGCTGGAGTGTACACATACCTACTGGGCTATGAAGAGAGCGCTGTTATTTAGAAAGACAGACGCAGTAAACAACGTTTCATTTAGTAAAAAAGTATAGTTATTGCAAAGTACGTCGGTAGTTGATATTGCGCGTACCTGATATTACGTATAGTGAAATTCCACCCGAAACGAAAACAAATGTGATGCGATAAGGCAATATTTGTCTTAAAACGTTTCATTGCCTTATAAGCAAAGCATAACTTAGTATATTTTATTGTATTATGCACTTTATATTGATTCCTAATGTTTATATTGCAGACGAGTCGCCCGATAGATATGCAGACATGCGATACATCCTTTCCCATCACTCCCGATCGCTCTAGTGTAGTCAATGCTAGTACAAGCAAGCCATCGGCATTGTGGAACAGATTCCGCGCTCTAGTAATTACATACAAATCGTAGCCTTAATTATGGATTTATGAGTATCAAATATAAACAACTAACAACTCATCTGAGACCCTGGGATCCCCATGGCAAATAGTATGCATACAGAGTGTAAAACATTCCGAATACAAGCTTTGAAAGTTTGTAGAGGAGGTAAAACAAAACTTTTTATGTGAAAAAGAAAAATTGGCAGGTTCTCTATTTCCCCGCTAGGGGTCCTTGTAGGGTGGATGATTTCACGAAGAAAGATTAAGTAATTCCCTCCACCAAGTCGGTTAGTCAGAAGATACAGCCCAATCAGATGATCGTGAACAATACCAGCCCACACATTTATGGCAAACCTATGGAAATAAACGAGTCGCCTTAGGATTCACAAACTTCCAGATATGGATATTGTGGATGTTACGTAAATAATTACTCTAAGGCCGGTATTTAGAAACTAATCTTTAGGCAATAAGTCATAAAACCGGTTTTATGAATACTCTCTACGTCATAGAGAGAGGAAAAGAGTTGCTCTTTGCGTAAAGATTGGTTTCTGAATACCGGCCTAAGTGTTTATCCAGGGACGTGGACACTACTGGCAGTAATGATAATCTTGCAATAGCAACCAATACCAACATGTTACATATGAATCATCAAAACTGCAGTGGCCTAAGGGAAGTCCAGCGTCAAACCCTTCAAGGACCCCCAGCGGTAAAACGGAGGAGCTGTCTTTTTTTTTTTTTTTTTTTTTGTTCACATAACAAAAGTTTTGTTTTACTCCTCTACAAACTCTCAAAGTTTGTATACGGAATTTTTTTAAACCCTATATATGTACCTCATCTATGAGCAGACAAATTTCCCTGGGTATAACTTATTTACCCACCCACTATTTATACAAGAACATAAACAGAATCCTATGTAGTATATTATACAATCAAGTTAACTTCGCACGGGCAGAGGGGAAGAGTTTTAGCGCTAGTGTCGCCGAACTTCTAAATCTGTGGAAGGGATGTAGGAGAACACCGTACATCCGATCAGGAATTGAAATGGTTCAATTTTAAGTGTGGGCGGAGAATCCCTAAACGCGTGTGAAAGATCTTAACATGGTTGTCATATTAGTCATTTAAGCACTGAACGCTCAAGCGGTCGGATCATTTAAAATCACAGTATTTGTCGTTTATCTGTTACCAGCTTCACAATAAATCACAAGTGGCAACATGTAATGAGAAGGGACAGGGTCGTCAAATTAGTCATTTTGCCAATGACCGCCTAGAAGGACGGACCATTAAAATCCATAGTATGTGTCAGCTCTCTAACTGCCAGACAAAGGACAGGAAGTGGCAAAATAGTAAAGAAGAAAAAGAGAAATACAGCATGTTAGTTAACATATTTTCCACAAGCGCAGACAACTTGGTGGAGTAATAGTCAGCACCACACACAAGCCATTTTCCTCTAAATAAGTACTAACAATCAACACAAGGGACAGAAACATTCGAGACAATTGAGTGAAATTACAATTCGTCATTCGCCTATTAACTAACTCACTGGCACTATCGAACCCATAGGTTCATGGCCGCGTGGACATAAGCTCTCCATATACTCCTATCCTGAGCGAATGTTTTCCAGTCATTCCCTGTATAATCTACTTTCCTCATATCATAGATAATGTTATTCTCCCACCTCATTCTTGGTCTATAAAGTGGGCGTTTTCCCTCTGGTTTTCCTATCAGAAGCTTCCATGCATCTCTTTCATCCCCCATACATACCACATGTCCTGCCCATCTCAGCCTACGAGACTTAACTGTTCTTATTATATCCGACTTCCTATACATACCATGTAGATCATTATAAATAGGTTTTCTCCATTCTCTTTTCTGTTCATCTCTTTTTGACCCAAAATTTGTCCTAAGAACTTTATTCTCAAATACTCGTAATCTTCTTTCCTCCCTATTGCATGAGGAAAAGCTCAAGCAGAAAAATGCAGTGCGACTGCTGGGCTATGAGATTTAAACCCCTGTCTCCCGACTTCGTATCTATAATTTTATCATGTAACCATCCGTTCATGTATAAAATAAATCAATTATCTTTACAGAAATGAAGTTTAATTACATAACGAAGAGGATAATAAAAAACTTTTAATTGAGATACGGAAGTTCGTATCTAGGAAATGCAAATTAAAAACTAATTCAAAGTTAACAAACAAGATTATACCAATTAAATGTACTATTCGTTTCCAGAGAAATATTTTATTAAAATAAATATCTAATAATGATAATTCTGTCCAATTAGCGAAACATACAAATTATAATTCGTATACGAGAATCAGGTCTGTAGTATCACAACGACCGCAAACTTATCTCAAACTTGTAATTTAACTTAATTATATTGCAACGCGACGCACAGTAAAAACTAAATATTTAGTCAGCATGCATAATGAGTTGATATCAAATCGTAGCTTGTTCAAATTAGCAATTGGGTTGCAATACTGATTCAGTTTTAAATCTAGAAGTAATATTTTTTTAAACAAATGACTGCACACAACAAATAGAAATCCAGAGCCTACTGATATGACTAATTATTCAGACAATTAGCTACAAAGGCAGAGGTTTAGTAAGCAGAAGCTGTAAGGGTCGGTTTCACCAACAGAAGTAACTGTATTACGTCAGCTTAAGCATGCATTATCTTATTCTTCTTCTTCTTCCTTTCCAGGATTAGGTCAATGCGACCTGTTCCGGTCTCAAGTCCATCGTTTCATTGGCCGTTCCAAAGATATTTTTCCATGTGGTTTGTAGGCATTGATCTTTTTTGGGTAATCTTGTATTGTCCATTCTGTCTAAATGTTCTTTCCATTGGTATTTGTGCTCTTCTAGTTTATCGAGTATTGAAAATATCTCCAGTTCATTTCTTATTGATTCATTGTGTAATCTATCCATGCGTGTACATCCTTTTACGGATCTTAATTTCATTTCAGTGGCTTGAATGTGTGAGATATATTTTTTTAAGTACCCAAGATTCAGATCCATATAAAAGAACAGGAACAGCCATAATTTTATAAAACCTGAGCTGAGTTTCTCTTCGAGTCTTTCGGAGGGTTCTTCTTATGGTGCCACACATCATTTGATATCGGTTTAATTTATTGTGTATATCTGAACCAAGATAGTTAAAGTGTGCTAACTGTTCTATTATTTCATTATTGATTACTATTTTTGCTCTGACTGGCACTTTGCCCTGAAAAGCCATAATTTTAGTTTTTGAAGTTGAGACTTTGAGATTATAATAGAGTCCTAATTGATTCAACATGTAAATGGCTCTTTGTAAATCATCCTCTGACTTCGGTATAATTACCAGATCGTCTGCATACATTAAAATATGCATATACATTTCCTTATTAATTTGTATAGCTATGCATTATTCACGGGGAAAACTGGCGTAATACAGTTACCTCTGTTGGTGAAATTGACCCTAAGAGCAGCTACAATATTTTATCTACGCTGAGAGTATTTTAGTACATGTTGTATCATCATCCTAAGGCGCGACAACTTCAAAAGTGAAAGTTTTGTCTAGTTTTATGGGGAAAAAAATTCCATTTAAAACTTTTCTTTAATTTTTTAATTATTAATTAATTTTTTAGTTTAGTTTAAAATAGATAGGGCTCCTTCTCAACAATCCTCCTCCATGCCAATCTGTCTCTTGCCATATTCAAGTTAAACACTTTCATTTTCTTTAGATCGTTCAGTGTCATATTTTCATCTTATCTTCGATCTTCCAATTTGATCTGCCTCCTATAGGTTTCCATTTATAGAGTTTTTTAACCAATCTCTCATCATTCATTCTTATTAAATATCCCAATCAACCAATTCTGAGCGATCTTACATGACTTACAATATTCTGATTTTTTATTAATTTGTTTAGTTCGTTATTTGTTTTGATTCTCCAACCGTTATCATTACTTCTATTTTGTCCAAATATTTGTCTTAGAATTTTCCTTTCAAAAATGAATAATTTATGTTTTATTGTTTATTTTAGGTCCCAAGTTTCACTAACATATGTAACTACTGGTCTAATGAGTGTTTTATATGTTGTATATTTAATGGAATTTGTTTATTGCAGAAACGACATGTTTAGAGAAATAGTAATGTGGGTTTTGGAGAAATAAACGATAAATCAACAAATATTGTTGTTATATGTATCAATTATCATAAGTAATGTCACGAGTGATTTCCAAATTATCGATAAATTCACGACTCACGAAGTGGGGAGATTTGGAAATCAAGAGTGGCATTTGTTAGGACTATTTAACGAATAAAAGTAAGTTGTTTACTCACAAATCATTATTTAACTATAGTTATTTTTAATATGTATATATTTAACGTAAACGGCGATGTTTGAAAACAAATGAGAAACGATAGGTACGCTTCATCTGCTTCTTTTGTTTATCACTGCAACCAGATCATACTATTTATTGCCGAAGGAACGCAATATTGTAAGAATCCTCTCTAGTGGAGAAAAAATGAAACACATCAAACTGTATATTAATTCATTTCTGATATCGTATGATATAAATATGACAATTATATTTTTCTGGATTATTACCTGGGAAAAAATACATTTAAGAAAGTGCAAACAGTGGTTTCTTTTTTTGGTGGTATAATAAATTGCTACAAATGTTTTTATATTAACTCCTGCAAGCGCTATGTGTTGACATCTATGCACTATATATACAATCTGGTAGCCGTATTTCTTATAGGCTCAGTCACTGCAAAATAATGGTCAGACCTGTTCAGAATATTAAAAAGGAGGAGTTTTCTTTAATATGGTAAATATAACACTGATAAATATTTCGTGAAACACAACTCTGATTGGTTGTAAAACAGAAATCATTGAAGCGTGATTGGTCATTGACTCCCATTTGGGGCATGAGTTAAATAGTCATTAATATTATATTACGTTGCCAGGTTGGAAAGTGGTTTTTACAGAAGCGAGGATATGATTAAAAACCGAGCGAGAGAGGTTTTTAATTTCCGAGATTCTGTAAAACACTTCATAAACATGCGTTGTACATTATTTTATGAGCGATGGTGTTTTCAAAATAATAAATAATAGTAAAGTAATAACATATTTGTTTCAAATGTTTGCATTCACTTTGAACAACTAACTAACGTTAACAGTGTGGCTAGTGTTTATACGGTAAATGCCGAAAAAAATTAGTTGAGGCTACAGCAGGCCGTGACACCAATCATTCATAAAATGTCGGAAAGTACGAATTTATTGTTTCAAATAAAGTTCAGTCCATTTAAGATGCGGTGATTTGTTTAGACTATTAACACTTCCTATTGGATATTTTTTTGTACACACGTTGTACGTAGTATACATAAAGAGCAGTGCTCTTACTTCTCACACGAAGTAGGTAATATGTAATATTACAGTATAGTTATTTAGGTTGGCAACCCCAAAATTTAGGAAACTGAAATTTCAAACATGGTCGCCATTGGTGTAAGTACGACAGAACGCACTATCGCGCAAAAGTGTATTTTACGTTTTGTTGAACCTATATTTTATGTTATTGATATCGTGTTTTGTTAGAATATAAAGTTTAGGTTTTGTTGCCTGATAACTACGAATTAAAGCGTCACTGATTGTTATAATGATAAATACTCTAGACGCTATTAAAAAGTCTCAAATTAAAAAATAGATATTCTTCTTCTTCTTCTCATCATATTAGGCCTACGAAATTATGAGTTCTTCCACTTATATCTTGGTCTCCCGGGCGAAGTTCTCTCATTAATGAATTAACGAAAGTCCTACTATCCCTATATATTGCTGGATTACCTCGTGCTATATGCAATATTCTATGCGGTATCATATACAATACATGTTGCTTCCATTCGTGCCTTCTTATTTTCATTTAGTCACCTATTGCTTGATATTCAGTTGTTTTCTCCGCTTCTGATCTCCGCAGGACTTAAGAAGATTTTCTTAAAATATTAATTTAACTTCATCACCAACTGCATGGTTTAGGCCAGTTGGACTTTTCCGACATCTGAAAGTTTTAAAAATCTCCCCACCTCCTTATAGGTCCTCCTGCTGTTCTCTTTCCTTCTGGCCTATACTGTAATAACTTAACGAGTCCATCTTGTTAATATGGTTCATCCATTATCGTTTATTGTGTTCAGTTTTTTTTTTAATGTTGAAAACATTTAATTCTTGCCTAATGATGATTTTATCACTTGGTGTGAAAGTGTATAACCGGTTGTTCCTCTAAAAAATCCCATCTCTGCTTTACCGTCTGCTCAGTTATGGCCAATTTTTCACTGCCATGTATCATTGTTGGCACTGTCATCATTTTATAAAATTTCATCTGAGCCCTTCTCTCTTAGTTTGTTGTATGAGAGATAATTTAAATTGCTTATAAAATATGTTTAGTTAGTCGTGTTAGCTTTTATCTCTCTGAAACATAAGACATATTGTAGAAATATGTAAACTCTAAGTTTTGGATGTTTTAATAATAATAATACCTTTATTTACTTACCAAGTCTTAAGCATTATCTACCACTAAACGAAGATATATTCAATTTACAATAATTAATCTTACACCTAAATAATGGGGGCACGCCGTAGCGTAGTGGTTAAGGCACTGAGCTACAAGCCGGAGAATCGAGGGTTCAAGTCCCGTTGGGGTCAGGATTTTTAAACTGACCCGAAACCTCTGGCGGCACTATGGCCCTGGGGTCGACTAGCCTCTAACGGAAATGAGTACCAGACGCTGTTCTGGGGTAAAGACGGCCGTCACGCAGGGCTGACAACCCGGCTGACACAAAGTGCCGATTGTCTAGAAAAAGTGGGAGCCTTAACCTCCTACTACCCCAAGGGCCTCCAGGCCTGTTGTGGGATCACTTTACTTTTACACCTAAATAATTATAATAAACATAAATGATTAAATGGTAAAGCAACAATACAATATTAAAATAATAAATTGTGGAATATTCACCTGAAAGGTCCGTCTCCTCAACTTAATTAGTTATTTAACTGTAGAGCTTTCGGGACTTGCCCCATCATCGGCAGGATTCAAAACTGGTGTTTCAGTAAAAACACCAGTTTTGAATCCTGCCGATGATGGGATAAGTCCCGAAAGCGCTACAGTTAAATAACTAATTAAGTTGAGGAGACGGACCTTTCAGGTGATTATTCCACAATTTTATATTTTAATTTTGAATAATACCTCAATGGAACACAATCATGCATCTTATAAAAGTTGAATACAATATTTACTACATATTTGTTCATTTAATCTAGAAAATTAGCGAATCGTATTTATTTCCTATCCTGAGATAAGGAATCATTAATTTATCTTCTTTATACAGAGATTTTCAATGTTTACACATCTTTCTGTGCCTGCAGTATTATTTTCCTTCTCCACTCGTACCTATATATCCACTCCATGATCTCCAGCCCTCTTGTTCTCATTCCACAGTTTTTGTTTCTTGAATCCACGAGTTTCGAGGTCATCCTTCTTCTTCTTCTTCTTCTTCATCTTCTTCCAGGTGGGCACCATTTCAATGTTTTTTCTACTATTTTTATTAATTTAAATTATTATTATTATTATTATTATTATTATTATTATTATTATTATTATTATTATTATTATTATTATTATTATTATTATTATTATTATTATTATTATTGGGGGCACGCCGTAGCGTAGTGGTTAAGGCACTGAGCTACAAGCCGGAGGGTCGAGGGTTCAAGTCCCGTTGGGGTCAGGATTTTTAAACTGACCCAAACCCTCTGGCGGCACTATTGCCCTGGGGTCGACTCAGCCTCTAACTGAAATGAGTACCAGACGCTTGTTCTGGGGGTAAAGGCGGCCGTCACGCAGGGCTGACAACCCGGCTGACAAAGTGCCGATTGTAGAAAAAGTGGGAGCCCTAACCTCCTACTTCCCCAAGGGCCTCCGGGTCTGTTGTGGGATCACTTTACTTTTACTTAATTATTATTATTATTATTATCATCATCATCGTGATCGTTAGTCTATTATGTTGACCTAATTTTAATCTATATATATTCAGAATTGTATTGTGCTTTTGTATTTTAATGCAACAGATGTTTGTCCTAATTGGATAGAACATAAAAAAAATCCAACATCGCTTTAATTCCACCACAGTAAATAAATATCTCAAATACAAATACTCTAGAATATTCCATTAATCCACTATTTCGATCGAAAGTGTTATCGTTGGTGTGAGAACTATTATAAATCCATTGCCCAGAAATGAAATAGGAAACTTTTTAGATATCTGTATATATCGTACATGAAATTACAATAAAATATTTTCTCTCCAGAGCTGAATTTGACACTGTCAGATGTAATTAAGTTAAATTCATGGAACATTTAATTAAAACGTCTTAATAAACAGTGGAAGTTTGTTATGCAGAACAAGCTTAGTATTAAAGTATTTAACATATTTTAAGAGAAAGTACGGGTTTGCAAATCTCCACACGGCTGCAAATTGCCGTTATAAAGCATAGTGTTTACGCGTAATTTCCACACTACATAGCGCAAAAGCTAATCTTCTTATACAGTATGTTTAATTAAATTTCCTTATCCGAAAAAAAAAATACTGCAGTCGGATTAACGATATCAAACGCAGAGTTAACGTTTTCACAGAGTGTATTGCCGTTATAAATAAGAATTTACTTACCAAATTTGGAAATGGACTTTGAAATCTAAAACATATTTATGTTCTGTAGAATAAATACTAACCGTAGAAGTACCAAGTGAAAGATTTCGGGATTGTTACGAAAATGGTGAAATGTCATAATTTTATAAAATGCCAAATTCGACAAATCACTTTTATAATGTGATTAGCAACCTGGTAAGGAACTGTCAACCAATACATGTCAAAACTTATCTCTAACAGTCAATCATCAAATGTACTTATTCCCAAATTGAGGATGACACAAATTCTCTCAAAAGTCACCGGAATAACACCCTAAGAACAACAACACTGGTATAGACACAATATGACCGGAAAGATAATTAGAAATCTTGATACATACGGAGGGAATGAATAACTACCGATAACTAACTCACTGGCTCTATCGAACCTGCAGGTTCATGACCGCGCAGACATAAAAGCTCTTCACACATCCCTATCCAGAGCTAATGTTTTCCAATCATCCCCTATATTATCTGCTTCCCTCAAATCATGGATAATGGTATTTTCCCATCTCATTCCTGTCTACCAACGGGGCATTTTCTTTTGAGCCTTTGGAATGGATTCCCTGAAGTAGTCCCCGCCTGGAGAATCGAATGGGGGATTATTTTACTCCAGTAGAACCCATGTCCGCGTTTCTTGACGGGTGTATTTTTACGGTGAAAGATAGTCGCTCTTTCGACCAAGGTACTTTTTTTTCGTCTGGCTTATCGCCTTCGACTTGTCTGGTAAGGGTAACCCTTTCAATGCTACCGCCGCCGGCATAGCTCTCGGGGTCATTTTAGCACGCAAGCCACTCCACCATACGGAGGGAATGTATACAGGAGAAAATGTCAAAGAACGTTCACATCGAGGTAAGACATGACAAGGATTGTGCTGTCTTCCAGGCAGAACTCCTTGGCATAAACATGGCTATGGACTGGATGAAACACCAGAGGAAATTAACAACAATGCTGCTCCACTCGCCACCACAAACTAGTATAGCATATTACGATAGGAGGTTGGGAAGTGGTTTTTACAGAATCTCGGAAATTAAAAACTTCGCTATCACACGGTTTTTAAACATTTTCCTCGATTCTGTAAAACACTTCACAAACGTGCGTTGTACATTCTTTTTTGCGCGATGGTGTTTTTAAAATAATAAGTAATAGTAAAATAATAACATCTTTGTTGGAAATACTTGTGTTCATTATAAACAATTGACTAACGTTAACAGTGTGTGCAATGTCTATTAGTTGAAACAACAGGAGACTGTGACATCAATTTAGTGATAAAATGGTGGCATGTACTCGTACGTATTTATTGTTTTATACTTACTCACTCACTGGCACTATCGAACCCTTAGGTTCATGGCCGCGCGGACATAAGCTCTCCATACATCCCCATCCTGAGCTAATGCTTTCCAATCATTCCCTCTATAATCTACTTCCCTCAAATCATAGTTAATGTTATTCTCCCACCTCATTCTTGGTCTACCAACTGGACGTTTTCCCTCTGGCTTTCCTACAAGAAGCTTCCATGGACGTCTTTCATTCCCCATACGTGCAACATGTCCTGCCCATCGCAGTCTACGAGACTTAACTGTTCTTATTATATCTGGCTTCCCATAAAGACCATGTAGTTCATTGTTATGTAGTCTTCTCCATTCACATGTCTGTTCATCTCTCTTTGGTCCAAAAATCTTCCTAAGTACTTTATTTTGAAATACTTGTAATTTCCTTTCCTCCCTTAAAGTAAGAGTCCATGTTTCGAACCCAAATAATATAATTGGTAGAATAATAGTTTTATATATTTTCAGTTTAACGTTTTTTGAAAGGAGTTGGGAAATCAAGAGTCTCTGCAATGCATAATAGCACGCATTTCCAGAATTGAGTCTATTTCTATTGTTTTATATTGTTTCAAATAAAGTTTAGTTCATTTAAAATGCAGTTATTTTTCGTATAATGTATATTAACACTACCTTTTGGATATTTTTATATGTACATTGTATGCAGTATACATAGACGGCGTGGCTTTACTTCCCACACGCTTGTTTATAATATGTAATATTACAGTATAGTTATTTTATTACAGTATCGTTATTTAGGTTGGCAACCTCGAAATGTAGGAAGTTGAAATTTCAATCATGGTCGCCACTGCTATAAGTACGACAAAACGCGCTATCGCCCAAAAATATAATTTAATCATTGAATGTAGGAAGAAATTTATCGACCTCAAAAATCTATTCGTATCACCCTCCATTGGATTAAAGCACGCACAGGGCTCTATGGAAACGAAACATGACTAATTTGCAAAATTTGCCACAAACTACAAAATACCGTTGACTGCAAAGCTTTTCCCTTGTCTCGAGGCAAGCAACTGTTGACAGACATGAAAATTTGGAATTTAACCTACACCTACGCTTCTCACACTACTAATATTAAAATTAACAAATATTTCCATGCGTTTAAATATTGCATAACCGTAAAATTAGTTTTCTGTATCTCATTTTTTCTTTGTTTTTTATATAGGCCCGTACATTAGACAGGGACGGTCACCAACAATTTAATTGATCTTGCTAGAATATATTTTATTATTAGTTTTAGTCTTAATCTTAACTATCATTAACTGGTTGTATTATAGATCGTAATATAATATATATTATCTTATTGGTCAAATCTTAATTTACTAGGCCTATTTAATATTAGAGTTAATTGTGATTGTTATATTCTAATGTAACATATGTTTGTCCCGGTGAATGGAAGAGAACACCACATGACCTTAACTCAACCAGGCTAAATAAGTAAATAAAATAAAAAAATTAAAATTAATCCAAACATATCACACAGTCTCTCCTTATCCCTCTGGGTCCAATTATACTCTCGCACAATTTCTGACTAACCTTGGATATTCCGTTCTTACCTATTCACATGAAGCCACAGAGTGCAGAGAATGATGGAGAACTTTAATTAAGGGAAATTTGTGAATGTTTGTTACAAACTGATAGTCTATAAGTCCGTAGTCATTTATATTTATTTTTTTAAATTCATGTTAATTACTAAAATTGGTTTGAGAAACCCTTCAATGATGAAAATTCTCAAAATAAAAAATGAATGAAGCTACACATACAATATGGACAAATAATAATAATGCTTTATTATAGCTGGCAGAGTTAAGGCCATAAGGCCTTCTCTTCCACTCAACCAGCGAATAGTAAAATTATACAAAAATTACGTACATATTACAATTTTAAGATATTATGAAAATACAGACTAAACAAAATACAATGATGATGTGATCTAATACTAGCTAATACTAACAAAAAAATAGAATATAATAAAATTAAAATGATATAAAATAAAGTAAGTAGCTTTCTATATGATTATTAATGGAATGCTCTCTATAGTTGTTATGCAGTTAATGTTTTCATTGTGTCAAACAACTTCTCCTCTATGTAAATGGCCAGCAAGATCATCATAAACGGCTCATCTCATGAATGAGTGAATTTTGTTTTCATACAACCGACCGGTAGTTCTAAATTCTACATCCTGTCAATCATACTGAAACATCACATCAATATAGTCGAACTACATGATTTCCTCAAATACATCTTCCACATTCTCCAAGATTAATAGACTTCATCTTCCTCAATTTATGTAACCTTACGTAATTAAAAAATCATTTTAATATCCCTTGATATCCCTTAAATGCAAATTTGTTTCTTTTGTTAAATAAAAAAAAATAAAAGTAATGGAAAATCCGCCGTCACCAATGCCATCATACTTTGGTACTCCATTCTACATTCGTTTTAAATTTAAATTAGCATTGAAATACAATGAAGATTTATGTTTATTACCAACTCTAAATTTGAAATTCAGTTCACCGAGGATACAGACTAGTGAAGCAATACTGAACCTACGGGTCCAATAAGAAAAGAATTAGTTTAGTTTGTTATATTAATTAGAGTGAGGAATATCGCATGAAGACTCAATGGTATTAATAACCTGTTAGTTTATGCTGATGATGTAGTATTATTGGCCGATAGCGAGGAGATACTAAAGGACAACACGCACACACTATTGAGTAACACTAAGAAATTAGGACTGGAAGTAAATATCAATAAAACTAAATATATGGTCACACGTAGAAATTCATTATATAATGGAAATTGATAGCAAATGACAAATGAGGGACATTTTGAGGAAGTGGCTGAATTCAAATACCTAGGAACAATAATCACAAATAGGAATGAGATGCACAAAGAAATTAAACATAGGCTCAATTCTGCAAATGCGTGCTATTATGCATTGCAGAGACTCTTGATATCCCAACTCCTTTCAAAAAAACGTTAAACTGAAAATATATAAAACTATTATTCTACCAGTTACATTATATGGGTGCGAAACATGGACTCTTACTTTAAGGGAGGAAAGGAAATTACAAGTATTTGAGAATAAAGTACTTAGGAAAATTTTTGGACCAAAGAGAGATGAACAGACAGGTGAATGGAGAAGACTACATAACAATGAACTACATGGTCTTCATAGGAAGCCAGATATAATAAGAACAGTTAAGTCTCGTAGACTGCGATGGGCAGGACATGTTGCACGTATGGGGAATGAAAGACTTGCATGGAAGCTTCTTGTAGGAAAGCCAGAGGGAAAGCGCCCAGTTGGTAGGCCAAGAATGAGGTGGGAGAATAACATTAACTACGATTTGAGGGAAGTAGATTATACAGGGAATGATTGGAAAGCATTAGCTCAGGATCAGGATGCCCGCGCGGCCATGAATCTACGGGTTCGATAGTGCTAGTGAGTAAGTAAGTGAGTAATATCGCATGAAGGAAAATATACCAACATATGAAATCATAAGACAAATATTAAAATGATAATACCAAAATATTATGAAACTTTTTTTGTTCAATGCCACCAGGTTGTATTCTCGATATTATTCTGTTAATCTCTTCTGGAATTGGCGTTATTCTAACCCACTTCTGAAGTTCGGGCGCCAGGAAGGCAGAGTTACGCTGCCCCGATGATGCATGATAGGTGATTATGATGACAATGACGGCCAGATGATGTTCGGGGACCGTTTTGGTCTTAACTTTTCCTGTCATTTGTCTTACAGGTGAGGACAATCCTCGAAAAAACCACCTAGGAAACTTGTTCCGACCGGGGATCGAACCCGACCTCAGTGCGTGACAAGGAAGCACGTTATCTCGAGACCACAGCTGTGGACAATATTATGAAACTACTACAACTAAAATTAGATAGATATATCATTGGTTGATTAATGTCTTTGACATCGTCCGATTCTCAATAGCCAATTTTGTCGGTCCATCCAATCTCCTGGTTGTAAGTGTTTCTCCTTCATGTATAGATATATTCTCTGACTCCAGGGGGTTTTAGGTCATCCTCTGCCTCGTCTTCCCTTAGGTTTCCATTCCAAAACACATCTTGGTAGCCGATCCTCTTCCATTCGCTGTACATTCCGTACCATCTTAATTGCTGAGTTTTAAATGTAATCTAAAATAGTGTCTTCAATCTTCATTTTCTCCCTTATAACCGAGTTCCTAATTTGTTCTCTTCTTGAAATTCTTGCTGTCCTTCGTATAAAATCCATTTCCGTTGCCAAAAGATACTTATTTGTTTTTGTTGTTAATGGCCAAAGTTCTGCTCTATAAGTAATGATGCTTTTAATAATTGTACGATATATATTAATTTAATTTTTATTAATTATGTTTTTATCTCACAATATTCATTGAGGCAAGCAATTGCAAATTTTCCTTTTTTTATTATTATTATTACTAAAACAACTAAAATTATTACATAAATATATATAAGTGTGTGGTGTGTGTGTGTGTGGTGTGTGTGTGTGTGTGTGTGTGTGTGTGTGTGTGTGTGTGTGTGTGTGTGTGTGTGTGTGTGTGTGTGTGTGTTTATGTGTTTGTGTGTTTGTGTGTATGTGTGTGTATGTGTGTGTCTTTGTGTGTGTGCGCGCGCGAGTGTATATATGTGTGATTTTACAATATGTATATTTGAATTAGCTTTCTTATTGATTTCTGATTCAATAGAAAATATTAGGCTCTTGATTTGAAGAAAATAACTCGGGATTTAAATATATGTATAAACATATTTAAATCCAGTAAATGTGTATGTAGCAATAACAGTATATTATCGTATCAATTCTCTTCAGAACGCACAAAACAAAACACAAATATAAATTTCTCTATATTATCAGATAGTAGACTGTAACGCCTGGCTGTCAGAATGGTTTTGTATGATGAAAAGTAGGCTTCACATTACACGATGTGATGGGAGCATATAGTTGGCCTTCCTGTATCGCACTACATTTTTTAACTTGATGTCAGTAGAAATAAAGCTGTTATACCTTCAAGAACTTTGTTAATTTCACGAAGCGTGAAATAAGACTTTTATCCAGCAATAGTATATGAATTAATATTAAATGTTAATTAAAATATGAACATTTTGTCAAAATATTACGAAATACGATTTTTTTTAGTCCCACTTGATTATGTATACCATAAAATGTAAAAATCATTTGCCTCACTGTTCTTTAATAGTTTACAACATGGCATTTCATACAATTCCTCGCTCTGGTTGTAATTAGCACATTATGTAATGATAATTTGTTTGTATAATTAACTAAAAAGTTGTTTTTAATGTAACCTTTATACAAAAGATTATACCAACATTTTAATGAGAGTTTTAATATCACAAACGTATGTAAATCTGAAAATAAAATGAAGGCACGAAAAGCGATATAGTATTAAACAAAAATTAAAGCAGAAAAGATTAGTATTTGCTATGTTAAAGGTCATAATTCCACAAAGCTATGTCATTTAATTCCAGTGGTCGTGTATGTCGAGCAGATAAAGCGTGTTATGTGTTAAGCACGACCGTAGCGTGTTGTAGTTTTTTTTATCTACAATGCTGAGTGATATGGATTAAGACATTTAACATCACTACGATTTGTACGTTTTTATCTAAATGACCTGTGAATTTAGAACAAACTTTATTTCAGTTCCATTTAACGTTCTATACTTTAAAAATAATAAATTAGCATATATTCAAATAAATTGGATTTTCACGTTAAATAATATATTTCCACCTAAAAAAGTATAGAGATTCTATGGCATGTATCAGTCTAAATAAATTCATATAAAAAAGCCAAAATTATTGTTGAAGTATGCACATAGCCCTGTGTGTGTGCTTTTTAACAAATTCAGAAAAAAATGACTGAGAATTGAATTAGAATTTGAGGCAGAAAATAACCTAAAATGCAACAAAATTTTGTTGGAACATGTCTATTAAATTAACTTACTGGCTCTATCGAATCCATAGGTTCATGCCGCGCGGACATACGTTCTCCACATACCCCTACCCCGACCTAATGTTTTCCAATCATCACCTTATAATCTACTTCCCCCAAATCATAGTTAATATTCTCCCACTTCATTCTTGGTCTACCAACTGGGCGTTTTCCCTCTGGTTTTTCTACTAGAAGCTTACATGCACGTCCTTCTTGTATCTGTGGTTAAAACTTCTGATTATTTTATTTAAGTAACACAAATTTCCCGTGCTTTATATAGAGCACTCTTATTGTTTGAAATGTACAGTTTATTTTTATTTAGTTATTTTCAGTCAAAATTCAATATGACTGCTTACTTTATATTAGTAAAGAAGCAGCTTCGTATTATGTTATTTTGTGTATTTTATACCTTCTGGATTTTTTCGTGTTGAGACTTGAAAGTAGTTTTGAAGTTCCTTAGGACAGGTTACTGGCCCGACGCTAAGTAGTCCAGTGGTAGGGCTGCTACCTTTTAGTCTCTGGACAGACATTACGATACTGCATTTACTCAGTACCCGATGGAACGGTTATACCGCCGTGACTCGGTCCTCAGAACCTCATTTGTGAAAACGGGTTGTACCACGAGAAGGTGAGGATGGGAATTGGGTAGGAGAGGTTATACACACCAGGATACACACTACTAGATCACAAAAAAAATGAAGACATCTTAGAAGAATTACACATGGAATCTTTAGAAAACAAAATTTCTGATTATAAGTCAAGATGGATGCAACATGTTCATCCAATGGAAGATCACAGAATACCCAAACAAATGTTAAGATATCAACCTGCAGGAAGAAGAAGACCAGGACGTCCACTCAAAAGACTTTTGGATGGTGTTTGTCTTGAGGCCGAAACACGTCAACAAATGGCCTAAATTCGTGAATGTACTATGATGATGATATGTGTATTTTATACGTAAAATGCCTTAAACTTCAATGCATAAAAAATCTGCCAATATTAAACTATGAAAAATATATAAACGCATGTAAGTAAATATAAATAACATCGGTGCTTTATACGGGGAAAAAAATTGGGGAATCACATTTATTGTATAGGAACTTCCATAAAGAAAGATCTATTATACGTCTTTAAATTCATCTGTATGTCTCTCTTAGTCCAAAATTTGTTCTAAGAACTTTATTCTCAAATACTCTTAGTCTTTTCTTCTCCCTTAATGTAGGAGTCGTGTTTAGCATCCATACAACTGGAAGAATAACCATTTTATATATTTTTAGTTTAACATTTTTTTAGAAAATGTTGGGATGTATATATGAGAGAACGAGAGTTTTAAAGCCATTTAGACAAGAAATAATTATGTGCAGATCGTTCTGGAAATATTGTTACAAATTATAAGGAAATATATTTTAGAAAACCTTCTTCCCAATTAAACCACTGAATGAGACTAAATATATAATCAAACGTAGAAATACATTACAATAAAATGGACAGCTGATGATAAATGAGGGAAAATTTAAAGAAATGGGCGAATTAAAATACCTAGGAACAATAATTACAAAATGGAATGAGGTTTAGAAAGAAATTAAACTCTCAACTCTGGAAACGCATAGTATTATAGGGATTCTTGTCATCCCAACTTTTCTCCAAAAGTTTTAAACTAAAAATTTGTAAAACGGTTATTATTCCAATTTGCTGTATAGATGCGAAACATGGCCTCTTATATTAAGGATGGACAAACGATTATGAGTATCTGAGAATAAAATTCTTATGGTAATTTTTGAATCAAAGAAAGACAGACAGGTGAATGGAAAAGACTGCATAATGGTGAGCTGCACGATCTTTTTGGGAAATCACATTAATGAGAACTGTAGAATGCGATGAGCAGGACATTTGACACGAATAGAGAATAGAAGAAAACGTCCAGTAGGTAGACCAGGAATGATATGGGAAAATAACAATAACTATGTTCTGAGGGAGGTGAATTATGTGGAATGACTGGAAAAAATTAGCTCAGGGTAGGGATGTCCGCGCGGCGATAAATCTCCGGGTTCCACATGGTGTCTCCCGGGAAAGGCTTGATCTAGCTGACGCGAACATCGGAGTGAGTATTCAACTCTGAGAGTTGTTGGTTCTAAATTCTGCTACATCAATGGTAAATGGAATAGCCACAAAACATATCTGGAGATCTGAAAAGCGGAGGCAAAATCATATTTTCTTTGATAAAATTGCGCTATTGATGTTGTTAGCTGTCTCTTCGGGAACTGTCCTAAAGCAAGAAGAGAGCTTTGTTTTTTAGTGGGTCGACATTCTGGAGGATATTTTTTCTTCTAACTTCACATTGTTTGAGCATATCATATGCACGAGTACGGCAAAGAGACTACAGGTAGAAGCAAATATGTGGAACATGTTCATTACATGCTAAATCTGCACGCGTGTGTACACCGCTCATGAAACTAGCACAAAAAGATACTTAGATTTTGACGTTCGATAAATTCTGTGCATAAGTTGTACGTTAAAACTTATTTCGAATACGAACAAAAATTATAATTTATACTGTGCGTCCAACTATGAGAATGATCGCGAGGAGGCCATTGCATGTTTTGTTTTGACGGATATAATTTACTGGATATAGTGACGTAAGAACTCGTGTTTCATTAACTTTCCACTCCGTCTTATTTATTCGAACGCACAATAATTTAGAAATATTTTTGTTTACATTTATGCTATCTTGTATCATACGACACAGCGGAATGTTTAACTCCAGTCATAGCAGCACTGTTGTTATGGCTGGAGGTAGATACTAACCATGTATAGTCAGGAACAAATAGCAAATGAAGCACTTACCCAGCATATTTAGGGTAATATGCTGCTCTCCTCGACGCCACAGACTGACGTGAAGCGAGTGTACGCGGGATGACAAGGCATTAGTTCCGCAAATCATCCACAAACGAAGCAGGTCAATATCCCGCTGTGTCGGATAATAATACTAAAATATTTTAAAAATCTAAAAACAATCTAAAGAAATGTCCCTAATATCAAGCCTCTCTCTTCTTCTTCTTCGTCACGGTTTAGGCTTTTTGCTAGCCTGTTCCGGCTCCAAATTGCTGCTTTTTTCATCTTTTCTTTGATCTTCCCAAACTTCTTCTTCCTCTTGGTGAATAGTTATATGCTGCTTTTGGTATTCTGTTCTCAGTCATCCCTGCTAAGTGTTCTTTCCAGTTTGTTCTGTATTTCACTATTGTTGTATTTAATTCCTTCCCTTTTAGTTGCTGTTTTATTTCTGTGTTGTGTTTTTGTCTGTTCTTTTATATCCTGCTATTAGTCTGAGGAATTTCATTTCAGCAGATTGTTGTGTTGTCACACTCCATGTTTCGCATCCGTAAGTAATAATACCGTAGGAACTGCCATAGCCTTGTATAATTTCATTATAGAGTCTTTTCTGGCTTTATTTTCAAAGTTATTTTTAGTGTTCCTGTTACATAATTAAACGTATTTAGTTTGTTATTTATATGTTTCCGTTGTGTATGATATTTCGCAACCTGGGAAGTTATATTTTGTCGCTTGTTCTATTGGTTTATTTTGTAATATGATCTTTGTCCGAACTGGTTGAACGCCCTTAAAAGACATTGCTTTTGATTTTTCTGATGATATTTCCATATTATATTTTTTTAATATTTCGTTTAGTTTATATATCATTATTTGTAATTCGTCTTCTGATTTTCTATTGAAAACTTGGCCATCTGCAAAAAAAAAAAAAAAGAAGCATATCTTCCTATGTAGGTAGGTCTATTTTCTCTTAATTGACCAACAATACGTGAAATAATATTATTGACACTTGGAAATAAAAATAAAACTGATACTGATCGGTAGGTAATGTAAACTTTCTACGCGTATCCAGATCGATAGATGAGATGAGGCGAGCCCCTTATTATTAATGGTGTGTGGTAAAGAAGAAAATTGGCTGACCAGGCATGTCGCACCATCACAGGAGCAGATAAAATAAAACGAAATGGATTACATGAGTATGGAAAAGTGGCGGAATGAAGTTTTTGGTAGGGAAAAACGGGAGAAACCCAGAGAAAACCCTGCCCTTGTTCCGATTTGTCCACTACAAACATAATTAGTGATCGAGACGCCAACTAGGGACCAAGAGATGGATGGCGAGTGTCTAAAATATTTATGCCACGGAGCTACCAGAGTATACATAATAGACAAAATATCTTATTTTATATTGATATAAAATCTTCCAAATTTCACAAAAAAAAATAAAAAATGTATTTACATTTTATATTTGAAGGGCTTAGGACAATAAGATGATAAGCTACATATTGTTCTTTCTGAGATGTAAGGATTTGAATGTTTTAAAAAATTATTAATACTATTTTCAAACACAATAAGAGGTTTGTTTAACAATTAAAACATTTTGTATGTTCATTCTTTTTGTCGAACATATGTTTCAAGGTCTTGAAATATAATTATGTTCGACAAAAACAACTATAAGAGGTAAGAGCCTTGAAATATATGTTCGACAAAAACAGCTATAAGAGGTAAGAATGAACAGACAAAATGTTTTTTATTATTATTAAAACTAATTGGGCAGTATTGTTGTTAATACATTGTGTATCTAATCGGGGGTTACCAATTAGATTTCATAGAGGTCAATTTTCAAAGTAGTAAATTCAGTCGAGGTCCGGAACCACAGTTGATTAAACATTCTCCTTGTAAGCCCATGTTTCCCTTAACAGAGATTTAGGCGCTCTCCCCCTACAGGGAAGAATTTGAACCATACTAATTTAGTTACACTTTTTTTCGTATAGATGTCATTTGAGTGGTCCGTGGTCAGCGTTCCGCCTCATACTGACATCTAGGAAACTAAGGTAGTACTAGGACGGGAAAATTCGGTAAATTTCGCTTAGAGGTCTTTTTATTCAGGCTTAAGGATCTTTTACGAGCCTGAAAATCTTCGGACTCGGGACCCACGGCTTAAAGTCCCTCCCGGAGAACTTGTTCCTTGGATTTTTCCATCCTAAAAAAATCCATCGACCCCGGCCGGATTTGAACCCGCGACCAGAGGCTAGGAACATAGCCACCTGTCCACCGCGGCCGATTTGATTAAACATACGAAGTTGTTATTAAGTAATTAATATCAAAAGGAAATTATTTAAATTGTGGTATGAATAGCACAAATTAAACAAAACACTGGTAAATTCTAAAATGTTACAGCACAATAGTACACAGTTATTAATTCTAATAATTATTAATAAGTTTATGATAAACTTAACTTATGATCAGAGTAGTATTTAAATTTCTCACCTCACAAATTTCATGTTTTTCACGATACCAGGTTCCAAACGGAATCTCGTTCATCTTCACTCAAATCTCCTACAATAAGCAGTACTGCCAACCGAGCCAACAATAATACTATCATAACATGAAATTTAGTAAACTTGTTTTATTCGATGTTTAACCGGTTTTAAAAATTAGTATTAATTCCCCCGCCAATCGGTGACCCCTGGTCTGTATGTTTTAACTCATCACTGGTGTACTTAGAAATGATTTTAAGGATACTTCAATACATTTATTTGCTATCATTGTAATAAATGATATTTGTTAACATAATGTGGCTTATCATGTTACTGCCCTAAGTCCTTCATTTTTACTTTTTTAAAACAGGGTAACGTTAAAGATAGTGACCCTGTTAAAGCTTTAAGAAGTACTTACAAGGAACTGTCAACTAATCCATTCCGAAACCTACTTTGAAATTTCTTCCGGTAAAGTGTTTTAATATACCAACACAGTGTCCAAAAATTATCTGCCGCTTTTAATTGCAAGGCATTAAAATTCAGCGCCAAATCTCTCATTTAAACTATAGGGAATTAACACAACTCGTGAATTGGTAGATTGGATAACCCTCACTACCTTCTGTCCGCGCCGCATCTCCCGCCTCAGTTCACTCCGCTCTTACTCATGCAGGGAGTCAATCTGCACCGTATAGTGAGTTCCCATTGCAGGTTCTAGATTCTATTTCTGTACCTTGCAGTTAAAACGGTAGATATTTTTTTTGGTCATGGCCTTGGTACATCACAACGTTTCTCTGGAAGAAATTTCAAGGTAGGTTTTGGCATGCAGGTGTTGACAGTTCCCTCGTTAGTCAATACTAATAAAATTCATTGTTAAAACCGTTGAGGTGGAGAGTCATAAAATAAGTTAAAATACCTTCTTAGGTAAAATCCGTCGTCCTCAACTTTTAAAATATGTGATCATTATGCCTGTAGGCCTTTCAGGACATCCACCCCATCTCCAGCAGTTCATTTTTCGCTACAGCATCAAACATCAACCTGGATACTGTAGCGAAAAATGAACTGCTGAAGATGGGGTGGATGTCCTGAAAGGCCTACAGGCATAATGATCACATATTTTAAAATTTGAGGACGACGGATTTTACCTAAGAAGGTATTTTAACTTATTTTATTTTATTCCCTTGTTAGGCTAGCAGGAAGTTAAGTCTCCCACCTTTCTACAGTCAAGTTCTGATAGTTGTGGCCGTCTTGGTGCGTGGCAGGAGGGAACATTGCCGAGTGGGGAAGAGAACTAGTAGCCATGCAAAAAACATTTTCTTAATAATAATAATAATAATAATAATAATAATAATAATAATAATAATAATAATAATAATTAAAATAATAAAATTGTTAAAAAACAGCGCTATCCTATAATGAACCCTCTAAACTTGTTAGACAACAAAAATATTCACTAACACAAAACTAGTAGATAAGAAAACTCAACGTATAGAAACTATTATATTTCCTAAACTGTGGGTAGTTACTGGCAGTACCTACAACTCGTCCTCCCCTCTTACCGCATCATACACCATAGACCGCCCAAAAAAGGCTAAAGAAGCCATAACTGCACTACAGATAATCGATATGACGTATCAGTCGGGATGCCAGTGATTGACAACGGCCACATTTCCCCCAAAACGTAAGCCTGGTACTCATTTTCGTTAATGACTAGGTCGACCTTAGGACCATGGTGTAGCGCGAAGATTTAGATTAGTTTAAAACTTCTGACCTCATCGTTATTTTATTAAAATTTAAATGTTGCTAATGTATCACGTTCACCTTGCACCTTTAACAGGTGAGAAATGTGCAGGAACTAAATAACATGTGAGTTCTGGTGAAAGGAAACTAGTGTTATGATGAAGATGGAGCACGTGTCAAGAAGAAACATTGCGTTCCACATGAAGCTTAGCGGTCATTCCGGATACTGATTGCTGATAAACCAAACTGATCTCCTGTTTAAATAAATCCACAAACACTTTTAGCATAGTTCGCAAGTTCATAACCAGCTGATATAACACTATATATTCAAATCCTAAAGTACCCTTGTTTTCAAGAATCACAAGGTAATTCTTATTAGTTGGCCCTTAAACTAGCAAAACAATAATTTCTCCTATCAATTATTTAAATGTAAAATTGTAGGCTTTCACGGCATGTCTTCATTCCTGTTGGGTTTATCTTTAGAGCGTGGTCTGGTTTTCTTAAAACTCAACGTTTCGTCTACTAATGCGGTAGACATCCTCAGGAGATTCTGCGTGCTCTATGAACTCCTAACTCTTCAACTGTCCCTCAGTCTCCCTTAACATCTAATATATAAAAACGAATGTTTGTTTGTTTGTCTGTTTGTTCGTACTTTATGCGCGGCCATACCGTTGATCCGATTGCGATGCGGCTTTTTGCAAAATGTTCAGGAGATTCCCGGGATGAACATAGGCTACAAGAGAGTTGTAATACTTAATTCCTACACCCTTAAAAATCGCCGCTTGTAGTGGAAAACGTGGAAAAAAATAGCTCTTTGGACACTTAAATGGCTAACGCTGCCTAAACCATAAAATACACAAAATCAACGTACACAGAATTGAATATCTCAAAAATCTCTACAAAAAAGTCTGCGTCAGCATCTCTTACGGATAACTCACAATAACCATTTTTGTCTTTCATTGATGCCAAGAAGATCCAGACATGTACTAGATTCCTGTGCAAGCATAGCAGCACATGGCGGGGTATTCTTTTACGGATAACTCACAATAACGAATTTTATCTTTTAGCTCTACCAAGAAGATCGAGATAAGTAAATTCCCGGACAATATCGGGTAATCAGCACGGGATATCTAAAAAATATAAATGTATAATTATTTTTCCTTATTCAACTAAACATAAAAGCTCATTAATTTTCATTTATTTAGACGTAGCAGCGCACGCCGGGTATTAGCTAGTATTTGATAAATGTATTTAATGTTTAACATGACAACACCAATCTAATGTCTAAATAGGTAATATAGACCAAGGATTTATCTTACCAAAACGCTCAACAACATCCCTAAAGAAACTCTGAAAATGTGTCAGAAGAGTTAGTTTCCACCTTGTAGAGTCTGGTATTTATTACTGCTTAGTTTAATCAGAATAGCACTGTATTTGGTTTAGCTTAGCTTCTAAACCCTGCTGCAGCTTGTCTCACATGTTACCCTAGGATTGTTGAGCTTATCTTGGCTTAACATTCTATGTATGATGGGATTTGGGATTCTTGTAACAAATGTTGCACGTTATCATAGATAATCGCATGATGGTACAAGCTTATACAATTAGATTAATAAAAAACTATAGTTTTAGATCAAATTATATATCATAGCTTTGTTTCAAATTATATAATCCTGATATGGTCTTAAGGCTGAAATATGATTTGTAAATGTCGGATAATAAATAAATAAATAAATATAAAAATATAATGGTAGTATAATTTCCGTTGCTATTAATTTAATGCAAGATGAAATAAGTAAACTGGATTGATTAGATACACTACAAAGATCTGAAGAGCCTCTTGTTGTCCCAACTCCTTTCAAGAATAGCTAAGTAGGAAGATGATTTGGATTATTTTAGTATTTAAAAAAATCTCGACCTTAAAATAGAGACGTCTGATCAAAATTTGTACGTCTTTTCACATCCAATATTTGAATTGCGACGCTAATAACCTGATATGTTTAAAACATTCGTTAAGTAAAATGCTAAGATTAAGGTGGTTTCATACATTATTGATTCAATATAAAATGCATCTTAAGTGATTAAGAAATTAGATACTCCAAGAATAATAGACAAATTAAGTAATTATGAAACAATATCTGTGTCACTCTTTAAGGTACAGCTTACATTAAATGTAATAATTTAAGACTGTTTTACATATTGTGTTCTTAAAAAATCTAAAGTGTTTTTTTAAGTTTAAGAAAGTAATCGCAGAAGTTTTATATTTTCCTACAAATATATATAGTAAAACTTGTTCAAAGCGGAATCGCATGGGACTAATTTTTTTCCACATTATACAAAATTCCGTATTATAAAAAAACAAAAAGTATTAACCAATCTTAGATTATAAAGTACCGTATATGTCTTTTACGTACCTTAGATTAATTGTAGTTCCGCTGCCGTTGAAAAGTGAAGTATAGTATGTACGAGCGATGTCGACGGTAACGCGCAAAAAAAATTTTCGTTTCGTCAGCGTTAAAAATGTCCCTTAGGCCCGTATCCTGAAATTAAAGAATGCAGTTTCGGTTTTCACTCACTAACTATACTTTCGTCCACATCCTTTGATTCCCCGCAAATTTCATTCCACACTACATTATAATAAGAAGAAGAAGAAGAAGAAGAAGAAGAAATGTGCACTCTGGTTGAGCATTAGTGGTTGTTTAATCTTTACTATAGTCTGTAATAGTTTTTGTTCTTTTCGCACATGTTATGATGTGGTATTTCCTACATCTTTGTTCACACAACACACACCTGCATTCTTCGGTCGGCTCGTGGAACTTCTTGTCTATACACACCTTACATTGTGTCGTCTTTTAAAACTGCACAGCCAACCTGAAGATGCCTTGAAATCGTTATTCTCTAGGAATGTAGCAACAGTTAGAGCTTGACTTTGGAGCATCGGTCTAGAAATTTGGAGAGTTTTTGATCGTGTATTTGTAAAACACTCCCACACTACTTCCTTGATTTCTTCATTTTATTTATTTATTTACTTATTTTGCTTTCCTCTTCGTTTGATCACTTCCTTGAATCCATTAATTATTTTTTCTTTGTGTTTAAAATCTCATAAACTTCGGTTTTTCCACATTTACATTTAGTCAATATTTCGCGTACTGAGAGTTTGTTTTCCTTATCTTCAATAATTTTCACTTTTTCGTTTAATGACAATCATACATACAATTTAGCCATCTTTATTCCGTAAATTCAGAACGTTACCTGTGAAAGATACGTACACAATCGGTCTCAGATCTTAAACTAAAATATATATTTTTGATAAAAGTAGTCTCGAGGTATTTGGAGCTATTAAATTAATTAATTTGTTTTAAAAATAATTAATTTAAGATTTTACAGTGCACTGGTTATTTGTAAGACAGGTGTTATACGCCAAATATTTGTTAAACAAACGGTGTGCAGTGAAGCCGAAAGAAAATTTCAGATACAGGTAGAAAATCTACTTCACCCGGCGGCAGAAATCATCCCTTATTGTTATTTCGCCTAACAGGAATTCAATTAAGTGGGGACTATTTTATTTATCTCTCAGTCTTTCCACCTTATAAATCTTTATTTTTTCATTAATTGTATAGAAATATCCTTCCGTTTCCGCATTGTACTGATTCCGTTTTATACAGAAATAATAATAATATTGCCGGGATCAATAAATGTGTTCACACTGGACAAATTTCCGCATTATTCACGTTCCGGATTAAACAAGTTTCACTATATACATAGTGAATCCAAGATCTGCAGCTCAAGCAATCCAGGCACAGACACACAAATTGATATATATATATACTTTTCCCTTAAGTTGTATTAACAATTCCATTTGATACCTCGCCTAAGAAAATTAATTTCAATATTAGGTTTGTATTTAGATGTTGTGACACGGAATAAATCCCATCAATAAGTTTACAAACGGTTATGCTATGGGCGCAAGAAAGTGAAATAATTTTTAACGAACAAAATAAAAAATTATGATCGTAACCAGAAAAAAAGATAAATCCTGTCAGGGACATGAAAATCTATCTCAACAACAAGGTATTATAACAGGCAATTAATATGAAGTATCTGAGGATAATTGATAAAAGATAAACTTCAAGGATCACATGTAACACATACCTGATAAATGTAATAAATTGATGTTTTACATGAATAAATCGGAAAAATGAATCAATTGGGGGTTGAAATCGAATGACCTTAGAACAATTTATGCAGGGGCCATAAGGTTTGATTTAGCATGTACAGGTACCAATACTAAAATACTAAAGAAAGCTCGTTGACATTTTCCATAAAAACAGCTAAGCTTTTAAACGTCATATGAAGAACTCTGTATTATAACTGGAATGACCTCAATAATCACCGAATTTTATAAGATTACATTCCATTCCATAGTGTTCTGCCCAAGGGCATATCTTTCACTGCAATCATAGCATGTTCATGCTACGTTTTCAGATTTACTAGGGAATAACAGGTGTGGTAGCTTCCCGTTGCTTTAAACACCGGTGAAGGATGATGATGATGATGATGATGATGATGATGATGATGATGATGATGATGATGATGATGATGGCCGGATGATTTTCGGGGACCGCAGGGCCCTACGCGTCCTGACATTTGCCTTACACGTGAGAAAAAAACCGAAAGAACCTCACCCAGGAGCTTGTCTCGACCGGGAATCGAACCCGAAATCGCTGCGTGACAAGGCAGCACGCTACCTCGAGACCACAGCGGTGGATTTACAAAAGACAGCTACTCGTAAATGCTTCCATATTACAAGACGGCAGGGCGAAAATACAGAACTGGATGTCACAAATAACTTCAGAGATTGGAGTCATCCTGCCGATCTACCAATATTGAAGACAACAAATAAGATAAAAAATACATCATAGATATTTTTACAGATGGCAGCAAAACCGTCGATTGGGTTGAATCTGAAGTTGTAATACTATAAAATAATCAACTTACCTATCAAGTACAGTACAACCTCGACGACAGATACTCAAACAATCAAGCAGAACAAATAGCTATTCTCAAAGCCCTTAACAGATTTCGAAGTTCAACTACCTTCCAGGCAATGAAAAATCGACAATAATTCAATCGGACAGCAAATAACACTAGGACGCATTATCAAATCCTAACAACAACCACCTGAATATGATAGAAGGCATCAGGTAAATCTGACACAGGTTAAGAGAAGTGGATTATTCACTTCACTTGGATCAAAGCTCAAGTTGAGATAGTCGGAAAATAACTGTCTGATCGTCTGGCGAAGGGTGGAATTGAAGAATCCTAGAATAAAGTATCTAAAAGTGCAGTGTACCGCATAGTGCATGAAGATAATCTTGAAAAATGGCAGGAGGAATGGCAAACCACAACAAATGGGTGAAAAAAAATGTATTTCCCAAATGCGATTCAGAGATTGAAGTTCAAAATTCCCTTTTCTGCAAACTTAACAGCTATTCTAAAAGGTCACGGAAGACTGAAGACATACTTTCGTCGATTTCACATCACAGAAGACGCAAATTGTCCGTGAGGTGAAGGAAACAAATCAGTTGATCACAAAATATGGAAATGCAAAAGACACAACCAAGAAACTAAACATTTGAAGAACTGTATAATTTGGAAAGTAGGACGTTGCAGAGCAAAGGAAAGCGACCTCATAACATAGTGTCCGGCATAAATGTGTAAATAAAATCGATTTCGAGGATAAACAGAGTACGGAAGCAAGGTAAATAAATTTAGATTATTATGTAACACTTAATATTAAGCTAAATTAAGATAGAATAGGAATATAGAACGAAATTGTTGTAACAGTAGGAACAATATGAGAAAACAAACATGCAAATAGGTGTGTTAGTAGAAAATTTTGTAAGTTATTTCTAATAGTAAATAAAACAAATAGATTTCATCGTAATGCCTTCTTACTAGAAGCAGCCCATTTGCAATATTTAATAGAAGTTCACTACTATGAGTAGCTTATTGGGTCTAGGAGAATTTCAAATAGGCCTATAGATGAATTTAAGTCCGCTCCTAAATTGTCCAAGTAACACTTTTGGTTAGTGCGTCATCTTGGGTTCAAATCCTGGTTCAGGCAGTAATTTTTCTCCTTAATTAACTTTTATATGCTAACAGCTTTCCTGAGTAATTTAATTACAAATTTACGTTCATAATTAACTGATTTGTCACGGAATAAGTTTGAACAACCCCGGGGTTTGAACCTTCCGAATACGAGGCTCAAACGCTACTATTTGGACAAACTAACTCGATCCATTTTTATTGTATCGTAGAGAGACATTAATAATTCTCTCTTGTTCGTGAGAAATTAAAGCAATCGTTCATATTCAAAGAAACACGAAAAATTACTCAGTGTCTTTCTCTTGAATGCACTTTTTAATTCCATTAGAATTGTCTCATTGGAACAGGAAGATGCAAAATAAATTGCAGTATTAACACGAAGGCATTACTAACAATCGCAGTTTTTAACCTCTTGAGATGAAGGAAAATGAAAATTTTGATGAGAAGCGTATTTCAACTGTCAGCAAGATAAAATCGAGCAAGATGGCGTCGTCCATTGTCCGCTAGTATCACAGACTGTCCCAAGCGAGGAAGACAAAGAATGTCGCCATTTGTTACGTCTTTAAAAAAAGAAAGAAGAGAGGTGACTCTTGCAAATATGATGTTACTGGAGAGAGAGAGAGAGAGAGAGAGAGAGAGAGAGAGAGAGAGAGAGGGAGAGAGAGAGAGAGAGAGAGGAAAACTTTTTAAGAACTCAGTTATAACGTTTAAGTAGAGTGAGACAAATGGAAGTGGAAACCATATTGCAACAACCGTCATTTTAAGCGTCTATGCCCTAAAACTATAGCCGTCAAATGTTTACATTAACATAAAGTTACGACAAACCTCTCTCAATAGACCTAATATTTCTTATTACATTTCTCAATAAATAAATATATTCATACATTTTGAGAAATTTTCTCATCACTGAGGGTTTTCTTCAACCAATCTTAGTAATTAACATGAATTGCAACAAACATTCACAAATTTCCCTTAATTAAAGTTCTCCATCGTTCTCTGTCCTCTGTGTCTTCATCTGTTACACCAAATTTCCTCATTGAATTTTGAATGTTATTCTTCCAGGTGAAATAAAGATAATTTTGGTTTTTGTAAGCATAACATTGTATTTTGTAAAATGTATATATACAGTTACTTGTAGTTAATATTTTATTTAACATCTCAGGTCATTAAAGTCATAATTCAAAGCTGGGGTGAAAGGGATCACAAATTTTCAAAATCTTATTTCAGATGAATTTCTTACGTGCCGTAAAACTTCCACTTCTGACCCACAGATTACTTCCCTTCTTATGAAAGCCATACTAGGACTTTTACACCTTTCAGAATGCAAACCGGCCTAATTTGAACCCGACACGATCGCAGTAGTCTAACCATTAGTCCACCAGGACTAATAGAGTATGTATAGGACGGAACTGAAATAAATGAGCAAAATTTAATTATCCTTATTTTACTTATTCTTTTTCATTAGGCACTAAAACTTGATCTTCTCAATCACCGTCTTACAATCTTTCCGATTCTGCATTATCATCGTCCAATTTTAAATCTTGCAACGATATTGTCCACCATCTTATTTTTCGACCTGCCTAATCTTCTTTAAGCAAATAGTTTTTATTTATAACATTTTTGGCCAATCTATGTTCTTGCATACTGTTTATGTGGCTTAACCATCCTAACCATAAATATTTTATATGATTTATTATATTTTATTGTTTATAAGTTTCACTTATTGCTGGTAGAGTAAAACCTTATACCTTGGCTACCCACAACCCCATAAATTATGGGTCAATTTATACAGGTGACCAACGTACAAAAATAATTATCATTATGTAAGTAGTATTTCTCCAGTGATGCTTGAGACACACTAGATACTAGGTAATTCGATAAGTTATGACAACACTATTATAACATCAGAGAAAAAATATTTAAGTTACTTTAAACGTTATGAACTTCATTGATAGGTTTATGCCAAATCAACTATACGTTGCCAAATCCCTGGAAGTTGTCACACTCCATCTGCAGCGCCATTTCTAGATATCTCTTTCACTGATCGATCTAGAGCTTTCTGGATATCAATTCTTGATTGAAATCTAATGCTTCGTAGAGGTTCTTTGATTTTTTAGAACAATTTACAGTCACAAGGACTCCTATCTGGTGTATTTGATGGATGTTCAAGAACTTCCCAATTCCACTTTCTAAACATGTTGTACTGAACATCTTTTTAGGGCGGTATTACTTACTAAATGCGAGAAACAATGAATGTATTCACAAAAAAAATCGATACTTTCAATATTGCATATTTATACAATAAAGACTATTCAACAATATACTATTAGATTACAATAGTTGTCACTAGGATCGCTGATATACAACAGTGTTGCCATTGGTTGCGAGTAATCCAAGGTGAACAAACAATGCTTAGAGCAATTTGTTACGACCACCAAATTAAAAACATAGATGTTAAATTTTGGGCAGACGAGGTTAGGAGAGAACTCCACAAGATTGGGATGGGCTGGATATGGGAAAAAGGGACTGAAAATCGCTAGAACGTGTGGAGAAAAATAAGGAGGAGGTACTTAGATATAAACCAACAAGATACTTTCGCCGAATGTACAGGAAAACGCTCACTGTGTTTACAAAGAGACCTAAAACACGTCTGGGGAAAAGAATCGTATATATACTCAACCTAGGATTTAAAGAGAGATCAGGACTTGCTTGGTTTAGGCTAGGGGCATGGAAATTTCAAAAAAATTAGCGACGAGCACGATATGCGAATATGTCCAATGTGCGGGAAATTTGAAGATGAGATACATATATTAGGACAATGTAATGATTTAGAATATTGGAGACGTCAGTTATTACCGGAAAGATTTCTAAATTCAAATCGGGAAAGATTGGCATGCTACAAGTTATTGGTAAATCCAGAAAATTGGATAAACTTGGGTAAATTTCTGGACAAAACGCGGAAAATAAGAACAACACTCATTCATGAATAAATATATGTTATCAAAATGCAATAACATTAATTCTTAATAATTATATATAAATTAATTAATGTATAATGCTATTGTGTTATTATTTAATTGTAATATTACTGTGTTTTCTTAAGTAATTGCAATGTTACGGTTTTTTTAGTGTATAGTGCTATTGTGTTATTATTTAATTGTAATATTACTGTGTTTTCTTTATGTAATTGTAATGTTACTGCTTTTTTAGTGTATAATGCTATTGTGTTATTATTTAATTGTAATATTATTGCGTTTTCTTTATGTAATTGTAATGTTATTGCTTTTTTTTTTGTTGTTTATTTTTCTTCACACTAGTAGCAATTATTTCTTTATTGTAACGGACTGTCAAAAGCACGTACGGCTTACTGCCCGTGCGACCCATATTTGTAAATAATATTGTAAATATCTTACTTTTGTCTAATAAAGTCCTACTACTACTACTACTACTACTACTAATACTTATCGAATGCTCTAGTATAATCCGTCACTGATACGCAAGTTGTTACACCACTGATACCTTGTTAAATAGGGAATGAGGTAAATGAATGCAACCATTCTTGTACACCGTCTCTTCACACTGTTTGGATTTGCTTTTGATCTCGGCGTTTGCAATATCCGTTAGTCTCTTATTACTACGTCTCTATGCCTTTACCTTGAAACCGCAACCCGCCGAGCTCAATATTGAAATATCAGCTTTCAACAATCATCAATTTCACGCGTCACTTGTTTATAAACTCTTAGTAACAGAACTATTCGCAAATCGTTACAATAATATCAAATTAATTGTTGATACAAGTTTCACGACTGCTATGTTTGTGTGTTTCTGATGCGAGTCGAATAGTTTCAGATATTAGCAGTTACGACTGTCTTCAAATGAAATCTAAATTTAATAGGATAGGAAATTTCAAATGGTTTTCCATTACTAAGATCATTTCGACGTGTTTAAACATCAGAACTGCTTTGGATTAATAATTTATGATACAAGAAACAATCATAATACAAAATTTCTGATCTTGCTAATGTTACTACGTGATTAAGCAGCACTTCTAGTTTTAACAAGTACAGTATATATCATTTTTAGCCTGTTTGAGGGAATGTTAATCTATTATTGAAGCCTACTGCATAACCTTCAGATCAACGCGGCTGACTTTATCATAAGTAATGCCACGAGTGATTTCTAAATTATCAATAAATTCACGACTCACGAAGTGAGGAGTGAATTTATCTAGAGAATTTGGAAATCAAGAGTGCCATTTGTTAGGACTATTTGACGAATAAAATTAAGCTCTTTACTAAAAAATAATTATTTGAATATAGTTGCCGGTGTTTTAAAATATTTATATAGTTAATGTAAACGGCGATGTTTGAAAACAAATTAGAAATGTGAGGTTATGTATATTCACTGCAACTCGATCATATTATTTATTGCCAAATATGATCGCAATATTGTAACAATGTACTGTAGTGGAGAAATAATGAAACACATCAAACTATTATAATCAACATTATAGGTTAATCATTTATATTTTGAATACACAACTCAGTAAAATCACTGAATCTATTCATTACTTGCTATATTCAATGTATTTGTGGAACAAAAATAATGGTCTAACCTGTACAGAATATTAAAAAAGGAGGAGCTTTCTTTATCACAAAAGCAGGAGTAGATAAAGAGAAATCGATAAAGAGCGAGGTGAAACACGACTGGCATTGGTGTAAAACAGAATTCATTGAAACGTGATTGGTCATTGACTACCATTTGCGACATGAGTTAAATAGTCATTACAATTACGTTATTTCATTACTATTATAAATATTAATAATATCATTGTCACCATTATCATTATCGTTACATCATTATCATAAGTAATGTCACGAGTGATTTCCAAATCATCGATATTCGTGACTCGTGAATTTGTCTAGAGGATTTGGAAATCAAGAGTGGCATTTGTTAGTACTATTTAACGAATAAAATTAAGCTGTTTACTCAAAAATCATTATTCAAATATAGTTACAGGTATTTTAAAATACTTATATATTTAATGTAAACGCCGATGTTTGAAAACAAATCAGAAATGCGTGGTTATGTTTAATTTGTTTACTCATTGCAACTTGATCATAGCATTTATTGTCAAAGATGATCGCAATATTGTAATAATACACCCTAGTGGAGAAAATTGAAACACATGAAACTGTATATTATAACCAACATTATAAGTTATTACTTTATATTTTTAGTAAACAACTCAGTAAAATCATTATTTAAAAAATACAATTATTGAACACACAATTATCAAATGTGTACTTCGAAGGAATCTGTTCATTGTTTGCTATATTCAATGTATTTGTTGAAGAGTCAGTCACTGCAAAATAATGCTCTGACCTGTTCAGAATATTAAAAAAATGAAAGAGCTTTACTTATCACAAACGCAGGAGCTAGTAAAGAGAATTCGATAAAGAGTGAGGTGAAACTCCCATTTGGGGCATGAGTTAAGTAGTCATTATTATTATTATTATTATAAAGGTCTTCGTCAAGGTTGTTGTCTATCACCGACCTCTGTTTAAAATATATGTACATGAAATATTAAAGAATTGGAGGAGAAAATGTTCAAGCATGGGAATTCCTATTTCAAACAACAAAACTTTATACAACTTATATTTTGCAGATGATCAATTGTTAATTGCACAAGATTATGAATATTTAGAATATATGACTAGAAAATTAATAGAATAATATGAAAAATGGGGATTAAATTTGAACATGAAAAAAACAAAATATTTATCAATTGGTGAACCAGAACAAAATTTAATCTTGGAGACTGGAGAATCAATAAAATCTTGTAGTGATATCACATATTTAGGAATAAAAATAAATAAAAATGGGAATTGTGAAGAGGAATAATAAAGAAAAATTTGCAATTGCTTGCCTCAATGGAATATTGTGGAATAAAAATATAAGTAATAAAAATAAAATTAATATATATCGTATAATTGTTAAAAGCATCATTACTTATGGAGCAGAACTTTGGCCATTAACAAAAAAAAAAGTATATTTTGGCAACGTAAATGGATTTTATACGAAGGGCAGCAAGAATTTCAAGAAGAGAAAAAATTAGGAACTATGTTATAAGGGAGAAAATGAAGATTGAAGACACTATTTTAGATTATATTAAAACTCAGCAATTAAGATGGTACGGACATGTCCGGCGAATGGAAGAGGATCGGCTACCAAAATCTGTTTTGGAATGGAAACCTGAGACAAGACGAGGCAGAGGAAGACCTAAAACCTCCTGAAGTCAGGAAATATATTCATACATGAAGGAGAAACACTTACAACCAGGAGATTGGTTGGACGACAAAATTGGCTATTAGGAATCGGACGATATTAAAGACATTAATCAACCGATGATTTATTATTATTAATTATTATTATTAATATTATTAATATTATTATTAATATTATTAATATTATTAATATTATTAATATTATTAATATTATTATTATTATTAATTATTATTATTAATTATTATTGTTAATTATTATTATTAATTATTATTATTATTATTAATTATTATTATTAATTATTATTATTAATTATTATTATTAATTATTATTATTATTATTATATATTAATTATTATTCATTATTATTATTATTAATTATTATTATTATATTATTATTAATTATTATTATTAATTATTATTATTAATTATTATTATTAATTATTATCATTAATTATTATTATTATTATTATTTATTAATTATTATTATTAATTTATTATTATATTATTCTTATTACTATTCTTCCTCTTCTTCCTATTACTTCTTCTTCTTTACTACTTATTATATATTCTTCCTCTTCTTCTTCTTCTTCATCTTCTTCCTCTTCTTCTTCTTCCTCTTCTTCTTCCTCTTCTTCCTCTTCTTCCTCTTCTTCCTCTTCTTCCTCTTCTTCCTCTTCTTCCTCTTCTTCTCTTCTTCTATTCTGATTCTTTTCTTCTTCTTCTTACTTTTCTTCTTCCTCCTCCTCTTCCTCTTCTTTCCACCGCTGTGGTCCTCGCGGTAGCGTGCTGCCTTGTCACGCAGCGGCCCGGGTTCGATCCCCGGTCGGGGCAGTTTTTCTGGGCGAGGTTTTTATCGGGGTTTTTCCTCACCTGTAAGACAAATGTCAGGAAAACTTTAAGGCCCAAACGGTCCCCGAAATCATATGGCCATCATCATCCTTCACCGGTGTGGAAAGCAACGGGAAGCTACCACACCTACACAATTCCCTAGTAAAGCTGCAAGCATAGCATGAAAATGCTATGATTGCAGTGAAAGACCTGCCTTCGGGCAGAATTACTATGGATGGATGGATTGTTATTATATTATTATTATTATTATTATTATTATTATTATTATTATTATCATTATTATTATCATTATTTGCATTTATTATCATTATGATTATCATTATCATTATCATTATTTGCATTTATTATCATTATGATTATCATTATCATTATCATTATTTGCATTTATTATCATTATGATTATCATTATCATTATGATTATCATTATCATTATGATTATCATTATCATTATCATTATCATTATCAATATCATTATCATTATTATTATTATTACTAAAATGGATCATCGCATCATCAGAGATAAATGTATTGTGGAATTAAAAAAGACAATCATGATATTATGCAGACATAAACTCGTCTAGCCAGTTAAGCCTCACATGTGATGGAAGTAGTTCCTGGAATTTAAAAAGAGTTGATAAATATGCTTGACTATCCACATGGAAATGATTCGCACATAGAATATACAGTACAGTAGTTATAATAATGTACCTTGAAGGCATGTCTATTCAATAGAGATTTTTATATGCGAGGTGAGTAGAAATATTGAACCCACATTGATCCAACCTCCAGTGCATTAATCACATACCCACAGCCTTACTTAAACCGGGAGCAGCCTCATCACTACCGGTTTCAAATGTGTTATATTACATAGGGTGTTCCTATTTATTCAATCCTCGTTTTTAAATATACGTTTGTAGAATTTTAAACTAAAAAATCTTTAGAATTTATTTCATTTGATGTATTACACATTTACTCATATGTTCCTTCACTTCCTAGAATCTCATTCCTCTCCTTTTTCTTTTGCTTTTTTTTTTCTTCCCCTACTCCTCCATCCTTCTATTATTCTTCCATCTCCAACACTTATAATTTTATTTTATTTTCCTTCCAAACGATTTATTTTCTTCTTTTTGGCTATTTATTTTCTTTGTCTGTTTCTTTATATATTTTCTTTCCTCTGTTTCTATTATTCCTTATTTTGCCGAACTTTTCTAAGTCTCCTTCTTTCCATTCTTTTTTTATTTTATTTTTGTTGCTTCATTTTAAACTTCTGCATATTTATTTTTCTTCTCTTGAATCATTGTTTCTACTTCTATCTCTTCTATTATACTCGTATCTTACTATTATTCTATATTTTCATTACTATATATTTCCCATTTCGTTTTTTTCTTATGCTTTTCTTCTCTCATGCCTCTTTCTTTTCTCATTCTCGTCGTTTGCGATTTCTGTCTTATTCCTTTCATCTTTCGACTTTCTCTCTTGTTTATTTTTTAGTTCTTTCTGTTTTTCTTATTTTGCTTATTACCTTTGTTCCTTTTTTCAAATTATGCCTCTTCTATTACTCAACTTGTGTTCTTTGTTGTAATTTACCTTTTATACTCTTTTATTTTATTTCTTCCTTTAAATTATTTTCTTTATTTTTATTTTTTACTACTATTTATTTTCTTCTTTTTCACTATCGCTTTCTCCTTTCCTTCCACTTTTTCTTTTTTTTATCATTTTTCTTCCTCATCTATCTTTCTGATCATTTACTTCAGAAACCTCTTTATTTTCCTCTTTCACCTCTTTTTCTCATCCTCTATTTATATCCTCCTTTTGCTCATTCTCGTTTTCTGCCTTTATTTTGTAATATTAATACTAATTATGATTAAATTGGTATAATTTCCATAATATTCTTTGGATTAAGTGAATTTCATTTAACGAATTATGCTAAGGTTTATTCGCCTGTCATCTAAAACATTTCCTCGTGTCGCTCTATCTTCCTCTTCTGTTTATTTCTTTAACTCTTTTATTTTATTCTTTTACTTCAAGGTTTTCTTCCATATCTCCAATAATTTTCTTTGTTCTCCATATCCTCTGATCAATTTACATGTATTATTTTGTTTCTCTCCTTTCTATATCTTGTTTTCTTTGTAATTTCATTTTACCTAATTCCGAAGGACAAGCTATTGACATTGTTCTTATGAAAAGGCTTTTGAAAAAGTTTTACAAATCTTCATCGATCCTACTTAGTAGACACAGAAAATGACCATAATAAAATTTTCTAAATTAAGTCCAAGTCCAAAATCTTTGCTTCATTCTAATATTTGTTTAAGATCAGTATTAAGTCTGCACGTGTTTTCGTTGATTCCATCAGATAAGAAATTAATGTAAATTTAGATATCATCACCATAAATTAGACTAGGCTATATAATAACACATTTTTATGAAACTGCATTTTGAACTATTCAGTCTGTTTATCAGGTCGACCAGTCACAAATTTCATGATACAACATCTTCGTCTCACTGTTACAAAGCAAAAAATATTGATTTTTTTTATTTATTGTAATTTATAGGGTGTCTTCGTTGGGAATAGTCTTTCTTTATGGTGGTGTAGGCGTGCTTACTGAGCATCCTAATCGAAAAGTGTGTTCTTCAAGTCCATCAATGAAGTGTGTAACTTTTAGAGCTCCTACATGTTCCTTAGAACATGTGAATTTCATAAGTTATGTTATATTGAATTACTGCTTGTTTAAAGAATGCACATTAATTTAGAATAGAAATTTGACCAATTTTTTAAATTATAGGAAGCCAGATATAAGAAGAACAGTTAAGTCTCGAAGACTGCGATGGGCAGGACACGTGGCACGAATGGGGAATGAAAGACGTCCATAGAAGCTCCTTGTAAGAAAACGGTGGGAAAACGCCCAGTTGGTAGGCCAAGAATGAGATGGGAGAATAACATTAACTGTGATTTGAGGAAGTATATTATACAATACAATACATAAGGACTTTATTAAACTAAAAGTAAGATACATACAATGTTATTTACAAATATGGATCGCACGGGCAGTAAGCCGACCGTGTTGTTGGACAGTCCGTTACAATAAGTTGATGTTTGGTAATAATATACTTAAAACCAAAAAAAAAACACAATATTAAAATTAGATAATACAATTACATTATATATTAATTTAGTTATATAAAATTATTAAGACTTAATGGTATTGCAATTTGTTAACATATTTATTTATTTATTCATGAATAAGTATTGTTCTTACTTTCCGCGTTTTGTCCAGAAATCTACCCAAGTTCATCCAATTTTCTGTGTTTGTCAATAACTCGTACTGGGAATTGTTGGAAAACATGATCTTAGGATAGGGAGGTGTATTAAAGCTTATGCGGCCATAAACCTACGGGTCCGATAGTGCCAGTGAGTTAGTTATAAATATTGTGTTAGAGACAACTTTTTCTTAAAATCTGATGCTAATATTCGACTGCACTATCTAACAAACAAACTCACTGGCACTATCGAACCCGTAGGTTCACGGCCGCGCGGACATAAGGTCTCCATACATCCCTAACCTAAGTTAATGTTTTCCAATCATTCCCTGTATAATCTACTTTCCTCAAATCATAGTTAATATTACTCTCCCACCTCATTCTTGGTCTACCAACTGGGAGTTTTCCCTCTGGTTTTTCTACAGAATCTTTCATGTACCTCTTGCATTCCCCATTCGTGCGACATGTCCTGCCCATCGCATCTACGAAACTGAACTGTTATTATATCTGGCTTCTTATAAAGACCATGTAGTTCACTGTTACGTAAGTCTTCTCCATTCACTTGTCTGTTCATCTCTCTTTGGACTAAAAATTTTCTAAGAACTTCATCCTCAAATACTTGTAATCTCCTTTCCTCCTTTAAACTAAGAGTCCATGTTTCGCAACCATATAATATAACTGGTAGAATAATAGTTTTATATATTTTCAGTTTAACGTTTTTTGAAAGGAGTTGGGACGTCAAGAGTCTCTGCAATGCATCATACGTAGCACGCACTTACAGAATTAAGCCTATGTTTAATTTCTTTGTGCATCTCATTCCAGTTTTGTGACTATTGTTCCTAGGTATTTGAATTCAGCCACTTCCTCAAAATTTCCCTCATTTGTCATTAGCTCTCCATTTCCATTATATAATGTAGGGTCTATTTCTATGTGTGACCATATATTTAGTTTTAATAGTATTTACCCAGTCCCACATATCTTTTAACGTGTAAACAAATATGCTTATACTTACGGATATTCCTATTTATCATTGTAAAATGTTTATCACTTGGGAGAAAAATGTGTCCCCGTAACGGAAAATAATGTTTAACATGGAATCATGAGGAGAAAATGACAACTGGATGATTTTTGTTCTGTCTTCCTCACTAGTTTCACATGTTGATTAAAACATTGTTAATACAGTCGTTTCATATACAGCATCCTTCATTTGAACTTTTATGCTATATTCCCTCGCGGTAGATGTAAAATCGAGTCTTGTTGCCCTTGAGGTCATGAATATTAAACACATCAACGTTAACTGTCGGAGATAAAACGTTTGTTGCACATGAATTTCAGGTGTTCTAAATTCTGCATGTAGTGCATTGAAATTCCTGCTACATCATCTTGTTTCTGTGTCACTTCAGTGTCGTAATAAAGTTTAATTTCATTATAAATTTCTTTAAGCGACGATTAAGAACAAGTAATTCAACTGTTTTAATTCCCTTTTGCACGATTGTGCGCTTTGTCGTACTAACAGCAATGGCAACCATGATTGAAAGTTCAACTACCTACATTTCGGGGTTGCCAATCTAAATAACTATACTGTAATGTTACTTATTACAAACCATATGTGGGAAGTAAAACCTCTTTGAAGTTTGAACATCAGATTTATTGAGACTGTCGGCATACACGACAAAGACTCAAAAATCATTCCTGAGATATACTTTCATGTGTGCAAAATATACATCATTTCACACAAGGGAAGCCTGTTGTACATTATTGACCACGGTGACAAAACAAATCGGGAATCCAAGTTTAAATTCTTTTCTCAAATACCATTTTGTGAGTGTTAGTGGACCAAGTCATGTGTTTACAATGCCGAAGGAAAAATCCAGTAAAATATCTTTGCTTCATCAATGGATTGATGGGAATCCTACAATAACACCAAATGGAAAAATTGTCCTATGCCAAGTCTGCGACAAACATGTGAATACTTTAAATCGCTTATTATCAGTTATTATACATTATTAAATCAATATAATTCTGCACTTAATGTCTTTTCATATACAATAAAGTAAGGTGAAATACATTTCACTAATTATTCATTTTATGAGATTAATGAGAATGGCACTATAAAATACAATTATTAACTTCAATTAGGAGCAAAAAAGTAAAAATATTACAATTGTTGCTTCATAAAAAAATAAATAAAATGATGTTAGAAAATAGTGTATTTTACTATAAGAAGAAAATTAATTTTTGTGCATATTTTTTTTAAATTTTAATAGCATATTTTCAACTGTTTTGCTGCATAGTTGCATGCATATATTTATGGTTTTAGTGCATATAAATCCGCCCTCTAGTAATTAGATAAAAAGAGGATGGTTATGTCATATTCGCATAGGATTTCTTTTCGTGGTAATTGAGTAATTTTAAGAAAGGTTTAGAAATATGTCAATAATTCTCCATTTTACGGTACCAGTATTCCTAAGTAATTTGAATAAGTAATGCTTATTTCATTTCGTCTCTTTTAATTTAACATGTGCTGGAACAAAGAGAAAAAGGTACCAAACTAAAACGTTGTTCCCTTTACGTCTTATAACCTATGTGGAAACACTAAGATGCAGTCATTATAAAGTACAGGTATTTTATTTACGACTAAACTTGTTTATTTTTTTTCGAGAAACCCGTGCAGCTTTTATTCAAATTATATAAAATGCTTTGATTATAACTTATTTATCGCAAGTAATTCGTAGCCTACATAATTTCTGAGCACTCATTATTTCAAACACTTTCTTAATTTTCTCTTTAAAATCTTAACTGTTGTAATTCTTGTAGCAAATTGTAGTAAAATAAAAGCAATATTTAGAGAGAAAATCTACCAAGAAAACAAACATTATATCTCTATGTTAAGATATTTTGATAACTTAAAAGGCTTTAAAATATTAATTATTTATTAAAAATAATTTGGAAATCGCAATAAAAATAGAACTGACACAATGTTGTCAATGCATCAGCTAACATCTTCAATAATGAATAATAATAATAATAATAATAATAATAATAATAATAATAATAATAATAATAATAATAATAATAATAATATGTATTATTATTACACACGTTTAGGTTTTGTAGGTAATACTTAGTAAATAATGCTTCGATGAGGAACCCAATGCCCGGAAAAACATAGTGATTGATACTACAGTGATTACAAGATAAAATCAGACCAACTGCTTTACCTAAGTCAATGAGCTAAGCAGGCAGATGCCCACTTCGACCATTCCACCTTCCCTCAAATGTTCAGGTGGGAAGTAAAATGCGTGTTGATTCTACCAAATTTGTTCCAAAATATTCAGTAGCACATCTCTACCATAACTTTCAGCAATAAATTCAAGTATTTTGGATCCATATCAGATTATAAATATAAAACATATGGCATCATAATAGCTCTTTGTCAATGTGCAAGTTACTGTCTACCGTGAAATACTCATATTTCTAATCTTCATCATTCATTATTGCAGCATTACTTACTTACTCACTGGCACTATCGAACCCGTAGGTTCATGGCCGCGCGGACATAAGCTCTCCATACATCCCTATCCTGAGCTAATGCTTTCCAATCATTCCCTCTATAATCTACTTCCCTCAAATCATAGTTAATGTTATTCTCCCACCTCATTCTTGGTCTACCAACTGGGCGTTTTCCCTTTGGCTTTCCTATAAGAAGCTTCCATGCAAGTCTTTCATCCCCCATACGTGCAACATGTCCTGCCCATCGCAGTCTACGAGACTTAACTGTTATTATATCTGGTTTCCTATAAAGACCATGTAGTTCATTGTTATGTAGTCTTCTCCATTCACCTGTCTGTTCATCTCTCTTTGGTCCAAAACATGTTCCTAAGTACTTTATTCTCAAATACTTGTAATCTCCTTTCCTCCCTTAAAAGTAAGAGTCCATGTTTCGCACCCACATACGTAACATAACTGGTAGAATAATAGTTTTATATATTTTCAGTTTAACGTTCTTTGAAAGGAGTTGGGACACATCAAGAGTCTCTGCAATGTATAATAGCACGCATTTCCAGAATTGAGCCTATGTTTAATTTCTCTGTGCATCTCATTCATATTTGTGATTTTATTGTTCCTAGGTATTTGAATTCAGCCACTTCCTCAAAATTTCCCTCATTTGTCATTAACTGTCCATTTCCATAATATTATGTACTTCTAAACGTGACCATATATTTAGTTTTATTGATATTTACTTCCAGTCCTAATTTCTTAGTGTTACTTAATAGTGTGTGCGTGTTGTCCTTTAGTATCTCCTCACTATCGGCCAATAGTACTAGATCATCAGCATAAACTAACAGCTTATTAATACTATTGAGTTGTAAGCCGTCCTCATTCTCTAAAGATTTGATGGCATGCTCTAGTACAAAATTAAATACTAGATGAGATAGTGCGTCTCCTTGCTTCAATCCATCCTGGATTTCAAAAGTGTCTGGAAACTGTTTGCCTACACGCACCCTACTCTTTGTGCCATTTAGACACATTCGTATAAGTCTAACTTTTTAGGAATTCCGAACTCCAGCAGGATACTATGTAACTTCTCCCTCTTCATTGAATCATATGCTTTTTTGAAGTCTACGTACAGTTGATGTACAGTACCATTATATTCCCATTTATTTTCTAAAATCGGTCTTATACTAAAATCTGATCTGCTGTTGCAGCATTAAAAATTTTAATTTCCCTACATAAGTTCATCAATTTTTCATCCACCAATACCTTTCTAGAATCTCCCAAAGTGCGTTTAATATGAATTCTCAATCACTCTATAGAATCGTTACCAAGATTTTTTATTGCCGTTATTTCGCACTACAGACTTTTACTGTTACGAATGTTCTGATTTTGAATGTTGTTTATATTTATGTCACGTATAACAAATGCGAAGAGATTTCTTTTAAAATGCTAAACAATCCAAGTGAGAAGAATTACTTTAAAATAGCGCCTTCTTAATGCATTTTCCTCGCACAGCACAATTTCTTCCCAATCAAAATGAAATCCATAACACATTTACTACATGGCAGAGTCAGAAAATTCTATTCGATGAATTATTAGACTACTTCCCCCGCTCGATTTCCGATCGGGTCGGCACTATTTTTTCTCCCGGGGGTTGAAGTTGATTGATGGAGATGCGGGTTGAGGTGATAAATGTGCGTGTAGTAGTACCAACATTGTCCAATTGAGCATCCCTTCTGCGCCTTAAACTTACCAATATATCTCGAGCAGTCTGACAGCTACAATGGCAACATCTTCCTCGAGTCTGGGACATAGTAATTATTCCACAAGACAGTTTCGTACCAAGTAACAAAGCTAATTTCCTCAACTGGGTCGATTTAAATTACTAAAAATTCGCTAGAGATAATTCTTAGATGCTATGTACCTCTTATTAAGATACCCCAATACTATTAACTCCAGTCAAATTTTCACATGTTACTTGCTCATCTTCATTTTCTTCATCTTTCTTCGTGTTCCCTTTCGGGAGGTGAAGTCTTGGACAAAATCCTACCCTCTTTCAGTGGTGTAATTTTTCTTCAACCAAAATAAATTTAAAATAGTACATAATATGTCCATTATTTTATATTCTATGTCCAGTGTTTCTTATCCAACGCGTCTGTATCCTATAGGATTTTCAGTTTAATATTTTTCCTTGCTCCTTTTATTTGGTTTTCACTTAGCCTTCCTTCCCTCTCTGATGTCCATTGCGTCACTTTCTTTGGCAGTCTCCCATCTTTCAATCTAATTACACACCCTTTTGTAATATTTTTTCGTGTATCTTTTTACTAGATATTTTTCTATATTCATTAAACGTCTTATTTATAAATCCTTTATTATGTATGATTATTAGGCATTATTATTATTATTATTATTATTATTATTATTATTATTACCACCACCATCATCATCGTCGTCGTCGTCGTCGTCATTATTACTCACTTTCCATGTAGGCCTATCACTGTTAGAGTCTGCTGTTATTTTACAATTTTCTCACCAGAGTAGCTATTTGTATACGGTATGCAAATAAACGTAGTGTACACATTATTATTGTATAGAGAGATTTCAGGCGACATTTAAGTGTAAAACAGTCTGGATTAAATTTCTATAGTTTCATTTTGTCTTAATGAATTCGTAGAATAAGTTTTCTTTTGTTTACCCGTTTCGCTACCAGCACGATTTAACGTTGAACATGAGAAAACCTAACAAAAGATACGAAATGTAATGAATCTAAACAGAGAGCCTCAAAAACTTTCAAATCATCTTCTATTCTTTGCAAGTATAATTGCATCTCTACAATTCTGTTTCAACAGTTGGCAACAGGCAGAATGTCTAAGTTTGTGAAGTCTGTGTACTTCATGTGAACTTTCCCTCAATTTCTAATTTACATTTCTGGATACAGCCAACCGCGAATTTCTGTAACGAAGCTTCCATCTCCTTAATATAGGAAGTTTTATAAAGAGGCTATACAAAAATGCAATTTCTTCACGCCTTCATCTACAATCGATTTACTTAATCGTGTTTCTTTTCGTAATTCAGACTTAGTTTCTGCAATTTACTTTTTTTCCCCCTTAATATTACTAGAGTAAAAAGGTCCGTCATAAAAGAACTGTGAATTTAAAGTACAATTTTACTGGTTTATTGAATAAGCCTAGCTTTCAATCCCTTTTAGGCCACATTCCTGGCAATATACAATGGTTGCTTAGTTAATCAGGAAAAAAAAGGGTCTTCCAAATGAATGGAAAGATTCGATTATCATGCCAATCTATAAAAAATGAGATAAAACTGATAGCAACGACTACAGGAGCATCTCATTACTTTCAACTTTGTACAAAATTCTAACAAATATATTAGTAGCTGCCGTATCCAGACATACTCGCTATATTATCGACGTAATTCATAGGTGGTCGTCAATGTGGATTTAGAAGAAATAGGTCTACAACATATTAGAATGTTAGTATAAGACAGATTTTAGAAGAGAACTGAAAATGTAATGGCACTTATATATCAACTTCAAAAGGGCGAACGATTCAATTAAAGGGAGAGAGGTTATATAGTGACCTGCTGGAGTTCGGAATTCATAAAAAGTTAGACTTACTCGAATGTGTCTAAATGGAACAAAGAGTAGGATGCATGTAGGCAAACAATTTTCAGACATTTTTCAAATTGGGTTAAAGCAAGGAAATGTACTATATCCTCTATTACTTAATTTGGTGCTAGAGCATGCCATCAAATCTTTAGAGGATGAAAAAGGCCTACAACTCAATGGTATTAATAAGCGGTTGGTTTATGCTGATGATGTATTGGGGGTTAGTGAGAAGATACTAAGGACCAACTAACACACTATTTTGAGTAACATTAAGGAATTGGGACTGGAAGTAAACATCAATAATACAATATGATCACACATAGAAATACGTTATATAATGGAAATGGACAGTTAATGACAAATTATGGAAATTTTGAAGAAGTAGCTGAATTCAAATATCTTAGGAACAATAGTTAGAAACAGGAAACTCCTTGTAGTATAGCTAGAGGGGAAAGAGTCCAGTAGGTAGGCCAAGAATGAGGTAGGAGAATTTGAAAGAAATAAATTATACAGGGGATGATTGGAAAACATTAGCTCAGGATAGGGATGTGTGGATTGCTTATGTCGTCACGGTCATGAATCTAGGTTCAATAGTGCCAGTGAGATAGAGCAATATTTAAATTCCTAATGTTCCGATGTTGCTGGTTAGCGAAATTGACCTAATATTTTTAATTGATTGCTATAAGCCAAGTTTGGTTCCGAAAAATAAAACAATATGCGGGCACTAGACGTTTAAACACACACACACACACATACAAAATAGTTCATCGTTCCTTATTCATACCTTGGGTCGCTGTAGAACAAATTATGTTGCGTTGAGTAGATTACACGCGCAACGTCAGATAGGGTTTGAGGAAGGAAATGAGCTACGTTCACACAGTTTGTTCAACCGATGTGTTGTACAGTTTAACAATAATGAGTACGCAAAACATTAATTAAAGTAATCAAGTGAAATGAATGAAAATGTTTTATTTTCAATTTCAAAATACATTTTCTCAGATTTCATTAAATGAGAGTTTAATTTCAAGATACAATTTGTAAATATGTATTCAATATTCGCATGTTATAAGTCAATTTACTATTGTATACATTTATATTACTGAATTATCATAAGTAATGGCACGAGTGATTTCCAATTTATCTAGAGAATTTGGAAATGATGAGTGGCATTTGTTAGGACTATTTACGAATAGAAATTAAGCTGTTTACTCACAAATTATTATTTAAATATAGTTATTTTAAAATATGTATATATTTAATGTAAAAGGCGATATTTGAAAACAAATGGGAAACGATTGGCACGCTTCATTTGCTTCTTTTGTTCGATCACTGCAACCAGATCATAATATTATTTATTGCCAAAAGATCGCAAGGTTTTAAGTATGCACCCTAGCGGAGAAATTTATAACCAACGTTATAGGTATTAATTAATTTCTGATGTCCTATGGTGTAAATATGTCAATTATATTTTTCTGCGTCATTTCTTGGAAAATAATTCGTTTAAGAAAGTGCAAACAGTAGTTTTTTTGTGGTATAATCAATTGTTACAAATGTTTTTATATTATCTCTCGTATGCGCTTTCTGTTGACATTCATGCACTATATATACAATCTGGTAGCCGTATTTCTTAGAGAGTCAGTCACTGCAAAATAATGCTATGACCTATTCAGAATATTAAAAATGAGGTGCTTTCTTTATTATGATAAACTTTAGTTGGCAATTTCTAGGCGAAACACGACTGTGATTGGTTGTAAATCAAAAATCATTGAAATGTGATTGGTCATTGACTCCCATTTGGGGCATGAGTTAAATAGTCATTGTAACGCGGTCCTAACTAAAACGACGAACCACTGTGTGTATGTATATATATCCACCGCTGTGGTCTCGAGGTAGCGTGCTGCCTTGTCATGCAGCGGGCCCGAATTCGATCCCCGGTCGGGGAAGTTTTTCTGGGTGAGGTTTTTATCGCGGTTTTTCCTCACGTGTAAGACAAATGTCAGGAAAACTTTAAGGCCCAAACGGTCCACGAAATCATATGGCCACCATCATCATCCTTATCATCATCACCATCACCGGTGTGGAAAGCAACGGGAAGCTACCACACCTACAATTCCCTAATAAAGCTGCAAGCGTAGCATGAAAATGCTATGATTGCAGTGAAGGACCTGCCTTCGGGCAGAATTACTATGGATATATATATATATATATATAAAATTTACTTATATCTAGAAGAGATAAAATAAGAAACAGTGTAATTAAAACATGAATGTTCAAATTTCGGTTGTGGTTGTCATAAAAACAAACAAAAAATGTCATGGTCATGTAAAAAGAAACACAGAAGACAGATTCCCAAGAGGAATACTAGAATGGGTGTCATTTGGTAGAAGCTGAAGACGCCAAAAGTAACGTAGATTGATGGTGTTTTGGGCAGCATGAGGAGGGAAAGGATTGAACGATGGAGATTGGAATGACAGAGAGTTGTGGGGGGGAATGACAGAAGATTAATTGGGCGCAGGAAGATGATGTGAACTTTGTGAAACCTGCCATATATATACACACACTTTTATGGTCATTATCGGTGTCTAGTAAGTAGGATCGATGAAGATTTACATTTTTTTTCATGAGAACAACCTGAACAGCTTCATTCTTTATAATTCGCTAAGAGGATGTTTTTAGTCGTATTCAATGTTATTCTGAATGGAATATAGCTTTTTTTTCAGCGCTACTGTGAATAAAATATAGTTACTGCAAACCTGAAGGGTGTGTATAAATTACACATACCTCCCCTGAGTAAGGTGGTGGTGGCGGAATAAGAATTTCACTCTACCCATCTGTCTTGATCTCATCCTCAAGATTGGCTCCATTTCGCATGTCATGCTTTTCCACAAGTATTTCTAGTGAATTATGCGCCACTGCATAACTTCCAAGCGATATTATCTTAATGCCTAGGCATACATCTACCAATATCACACATTTTTCGAGCAGAATAAATAAATGTTTAAGCCTTTTATGTCCAAACACATTTTATTTTTTATTTAATATAAAACCTATTTCATAATAAATACTTTTAAAATGGTAAAATTGAGTTCTGCAATCTCTGAACAAATCGGTAATGTATTATGGAAAATATCGTGTTTTACAAATTGTGGTAAGAAATATTCACAACATTTCATGCTATTCTGCAAACCAATCTACTAGAAACTAAACTCTAATGTGACAGACCTAGATGGTCCTTGCCCTGCCAACTAGCTGCTAGCCTCACATCCACATGTGCCATTTAGAGAGGTGAACGATCATCCAACCTGCATAATGATGGCATGTGGTCAGCATGACGGGCCCCCTATCCGTTTTAGTTCATTTTCTCAACCTGGAACCGCTACTTATTGTAGCTATTTAAGTTACGATGCTGGTTGGTCACAGGTACCGTTCTGGCCAAAATTTTGTAATAATATGCCTTTATTCATAGAGATATTTTCATAGTTCTGATACAATGCATGATGCCTTCGACCGCTCGACTACGGCACAGAACATTATTTTACATGTCTATTTTTTATACAATTAAAATTTAAAACAATACAGTCTCTTACGTGGAATCATTTCTACTGTAAAAACTTAGAAGAATTTGGAATCATACTGGTAGTATGTTTATTATTATGAATTATTGATTACCATGCTCACGTCTGGTTTCCGATGTTCGCGGATTCAGATCGGACAACACAAACATTTGAGTTCTCTTTCGGGCACTCGGTAGATGAGGGTCTTATTTATGTGTCCTATGCTACCGTCTTTCTTAAGGACGGCTGTTCAATTAACTTTAAATGCCCGATATCCGAGCAAACTAAGTTATCATGCTTTGGTGCAGAACTATGCACGCGTGTGTGTATGTTTGTGTGCGCGTGCGTGCATGGGAGATGGAGAGATCTACACTATGTTAGATCTAGACTATTTTTGATAATCTATCATTCCTAGAGTTGCAAACTGAACTGGAAAAGAATACACACACAACCCACCGATCAAAGAACAAAAACCCGCAATATTTTTCTTCAGACTTATTCAACTTTTATCATGTTAATTGTAGAAATACAAATGTTGAATAAATATAATAAATGGCATCAAGAGTTTATGTAAAATCTTGCCGTATCTATAAAATTATATTACAAATATCCATTCGTTAAGAATAATTGCTAATATTTTTTTTACAGCGCGCCAACTGGCAGTGCAAGGTACGAGGTGTCCGCACAAAGTAGCACATTGTATTGATTGTGACATCGGTACTGTACTTATTAATTTTAAAAGATCTGTATTCATTATTGGGAACATGTCATCATTATATAAAAAACACTCATTGAAATCTGGTGGAAATAAATGCTATATATCGCATGTTAAATTTCATCTTCAGAAGAAGAGTAAAAAACTAAATACAGTGGGGAAAAACTTTAATAATAATAATAATAATAATATAATAATAATAATAATAATAATAATAATAATAATAATAATAATAATATAATAATACTTTATTTATTCTGGCAGAGTTAAGGCCATAAGGCCCTCTCTTCCACTCAACCAGCACAAATACAAATAAATATTCGACAAATATAGATATACACTATACTAATTATAAACAGTTAAAGATACAATAAATGTAGCAATGTAAATGTCATGTACAAACAACATTTTATAGGGTAATAACAATAATGATACGATAATAATAATAATAATAATAATAATAATAATAATAAAATATGATACATTATACGGGAAACACCAATTAATATATATATATATATATATATATATATATATATATATATCTTACACTGGATAATAATGAAGTCGAGTTTAGAGCAAATATAAATTTAGATTTCTTTTAAAAGATGCCAATGTCCGGCAGCCCCTTATTTCTTGTGGTAGGGAATTCCAGTTGCGAGAAGTGGAGATGGTATATGACATGGAGTGATGTGATGTCCTATGTTGCGGTATATTAAGTAAGAGACTATGTTGTGATCTTGTGTTTAAGTTATGGTTTGAGGATAGATACTGGAAACGGGATGATAAATAATTGGGAATCGAGGTATGTAGGATCTTAAATAGGAGAATTACACAGTGCGATTTTCTTCTCTCTTTTAGATGTAGCCATGACAATTCGTGTAATAATGGAGAAATGTGATCGTATTTTCGAACATTAAATATGAATCTGATACACATATTATGGACACGCTGCAGTTTGTCCGACAATCCGTCACTTATGTCAGTTAGTAGAACGTCACAGTAGTCAAAATGCGGCATCACTAAAGTTTGGATTAAAATTCTTTTAAGAGTTGTAGGAAGAAAATGTTTAAAAAGTCGCTTTAGGGAATGCATTATGGAGAAGATCCTTTTAGATGTTTGTTTTACTTGCTCATGCCATTTTAAATTAGAATCTAAGTAAAATCCCAAGTTTTTAACGATGTCGGTATAAGGAATTTGTTCATTATCTAATATGACAGCCGGCATATTGCCATTGTTTATGAGGTGTAATAGCCTTGGATGTCCGATAATTATTGTTTGCGTTTTGTTTACATTTAGTTTCAGCCCATATTGTCTGGACCATAAAGATATATGCCTGAGGTCAGTGTTTACTTTGTCAATATATTCATTAATTTCGTCAGGCCTAAAGTGTGTGTAAATCTGTAGGTCGTCGGCGTAAAGATGATGCTTGCAGTTTTGTAGTTTCTTGGTCACGTCATTAATATAAATCGAGAAGAGAAGAGGAGCGAGGACGCCGCCTTGAGGTACCCCTTTCCTCACCAAGCGCCAGGAAGAAATGCGATTCATAATGGCAAAAATATCTCCAAACATAATATTATATATTATTATATCAGCCACTTTTCACTTTCTAATAGGCTATATTATCAGGGATATAACTTGAAAGAGACTGAAAGCTAGCAAATTTAGAATATTATATCGCTGTAAGTTCCAGAAAAATCTAGCTAAACCATAAACATTTTCTTTATGTATTATTTAGTAAGTGAAACGAGATCCTCTAACTTTGATGATGACAAACTATATTGGAAGTACCGAAATACGCCTAACAAAACAAACTAAGTTGAGAAACTTGTTTACAGTAACACCATGACTCGACACCATCACACACTAACAGCAACTAAATCTGTTGGTTTTAGTTCTTTGGATTGTCGTGCCACGGATTTAAGAATCAATCGTATTCATTATGGAATATCTTTTTCGATCTCTACAAAAAAATGTTTTGAAAGGACAATTTTCGCTAACAAGGGAAGTACGTACGTTGGAGCAGTTGGATTGTAACAAAAATTGAAGGATATGTTGAATGAAGGATACTGATCACCGTGATATTTGTAATTTCACTGCAAATTCAATAGTATGCATAATATTTAACACAAAATGAGGAACAAGAAAATAGAAAAAAAAGGCTTAACATCGGTACATAACAAAATAAATAAGTAAAACATTTGGAAAAAATAATATAAACAAATACAAATAGAAAATGATGGTGTGGTGAAAGAGGAAAGAACAATAAGGGACAGGGAGATAGATATAAACTAACTAAATATTGCAACGGAGCGGCAGGGTTACATGAAGAAGAGCAGCGCACCGTAGTGTGAATGTTTTTTTTTTTTTTTTTTTCACTCCCGCAGTCGAGTATTCGTACAGTATATAAGTTACTAATTAATTGTTTCTATTTAAACATAAAAAGAAACTCAATACATTGTAAGTACCATTTCAAGTAACAAAAAGTAGGCCCTACACAGTGTTCTGCTATCTGTGTAAGATATTCAAAAATAGTTATTGGTGTTAACAAGTGGGAACTAATATTTACATTCTTCGCCTTGCTAGCTGTATTTGTTCTTGAAACCAGCTGCAATGAGCAATCGTGCCGTTACGAACCGGTCAATGGCGCGATTGAAATTTAATGACATAACACGAGTTTTATTAATTTTGCAGCAAAATGACTGACGTCATCATATTTAATGTCAATCAATTAACATATATTCAAATTTTTATTACAATCCAACTGGTCCAACATAAGTACTTGTAAACCTTCTGTCATTTCTTAAGTTTATAATAGGCTACATCCTATTATCGAGTTAAAAATCGCGATGAACTTTGTCTCAGGAAAAAAAAAACCCAAAGCCATCTAAAACACATTTTTTTTCGTGAACATATTGTAGAGAAGAGAAATTAGAAAGCTGAGCTGATTTAGTGCTTTTAATTTAACATTACTGGAAACTAGCGGAATTATTGCTACAAATCTCTGCTTTAAAAGACAATAGCGCACCACAAGACTGCATTGCCGCTGTTAGACTATATCGAAGTAATTTATTCTGATGTATCGCACATAATATGCAAAACAGAAACCATAAAATATACGGAAACGAGAGTTAAGCAACCCTCTGCAAACCCTAGCAAATTGTTCTCATTGTCATTTGCAAAAAAAAATGTATTATTCCACATTTAATTAAACATGATACCAAACCAAAGTATTCTACAAATTACACAGGAAATATGTTAGTAAAATGCCGTTTATAATCAATTCCTTCATGACGACGTATTAATTTATTTACTTGCTTTCTTTATTCTATCTGCTTTTGTTGAATTTTATTGACTCCCGACCCTTGTATCCGTTCTTCGCTCAAATGACTGCCATATTTACATTCGATGTTTTCACTTATGCAAACAGTATTTTACGAGAGTTTTTTTTTTTGTGGGCGTAGTATTTTATTTAATTATGTTCAACAGTTCAGATTATTAGCGTAGTAATTCAAATCTGGGCGTAAAAGGGCGGACCGATTTTGTTCAGAGGTTTCTCATTTAAGGCTTAAATTTACTTTACTTACTTATTACAGGTTTTCCACTTTACAGCAGTTTGCCCTTGATTCCTGCTTTCCAGAGATTCCTATCTTCCCATTGTCCTTCTTCCATACCCCTCTTCATATATTCCCTCATACCATGCTCTTCTACTTCTCCCCCTCTTCCTTCTGCTGGTACCATCCAATCTAACGCCTATTTAGGCCACTGGTTCTTCTGACATCCTTTGTACATGTCGGTACCACTATGAAGCTCTATTTGTTATCCTTTTGATAACAGTTTCTTGTGCATCCATTTCTTGTCTGATATATGTATTTCGAATATGTTGTAGCCTGGATATTCTCATACTTCTCGGTAATCCATCTATTTCTGTCGCCAAGATTCTTTTCTGCAGATGGGCGTGGCTGAAATAACCAAGTCTACTTCTCAATCTAATAATGGTTACTCAGTCCTCTTTACTCTCTTGAGAGGATTATTCCAAGCCAGATCACCATTTTTAATTGCATGTAGTTTTTTTATGAAATTCCATGTTCTATGTCATCTGTCGAAAATTTTTGTTAGTAGAAACCCTTTAACTTCAGACCCGATTCAGTTTATTTTGATCTTTATCGGCTATAGAACGGCAGATTTAACTGCCATATCAGCTCGTTCGTTGCCCAAAATACCAGATTGACATGGCACCCATGTAAATAGAATATTAATATTTTTAAAATAGCTTTGCGTAAAAACGTTTTTATAAATGACACTAATGGCTGATATCTAGCTTATTTCTAAGGCTTTGAATATCATTTGAAGAAACTGAGTAAATGAAACAAATTTGTACATGTTCTGTAAATGTAAATCACAGGAATTTATGAAACATAAATAATTCGGCAATAAATTTTTAAGTATTTTAATGACATTGTGAAAATAAATTTGTAGATTGAAGATGATTGCTACAAGTAAATCCACGACCCAATCTGTCGACTGTTTTGGAGCTCTCTGTGTACTAATATTATTGTATCCTAGGTGTTTCAGGGTTTATATCATACTTTTGGCACTCTATCCAACAACGTGATCTATAGAATATAAGGAAGTTAGCGGTGCATATATCCACATACAAAATATTAAATTAGAAAATACTGAGTCACAATCGGTGGATTTGCCTGAAGGCGAGACAAAAGTTGTTAGCATCTGAAATCGGGTGGATGCATAATTGCATTTCTTTAACTATAGTAGAGGCAAAGTGATACACTACAGCCATTATGAGGCCTTTGGGGTAAGTATAATGTTATGGTTCCATCTCTCCTCACAATCGGGGCTAGATGTCAGTCGGGTTATCAAACCTGCCTGAGTCTCATTTCCTCTTAATGGCTGAGTCGACCCCGAGCCTTGATGCAGCTAGAAGATTTAGGACAGCTTAAAAATACCGATCTCAACGGGACTCGAACTCCCGAACTTCCTGCTTGTAAGCAACCTTAAATTAATACGCTAAAAATTTCGCTGTTGTATACTTTACAAGTGTAATTAACTGGTTTTTCAGATAATCGGAGGTCTGAACCCCAAAACAAATCTTGTGTAATATACAGTGATGGTTCGCCAGATCCCGATCGAACTAGTGCAGAAAGCTTTAATGGTTTGCATTATCTTTCATGATACATGAAGAGCACAGCGAAAAAATCAGGTAAATCGCTTTTCAATGAAACTGAGAAAAAGCACTTTGAATTATACAACTTACGTACAGATATATACTTCTTTACCTGTATGCCAAACTTCGAAGATGAATAAACCAATGTATAAAATGTTCCTTTTACCGTTGTTTCAGGTGGTCCTTTACATGGAGAATCTAATGGTATATCAAATTCCATTTCGACAAAGAAGTGATTTACCTGGTTCTATCTCTGGAACCTTCAAATATTTTTTCTTCGTACAGTATGTAGTATACATGGTATAGCGAAAAAATAAAATATGCACTCGTAAAATAGTTTAGAACGAGTCAAGAAACGATAAAGCATTAACATGGCTACTCTATCACCTCATCAAGAAAAGATTGCGAGATAGCGTAGAATTTGAATAGAGCGATCACTTTTTCTCATAGGTAAAAGTAATATGAGATTTCGAACTTAATTTTAAATCAAATATACCATTCCATTAACACAGTTTAACCTCTCGCCTTATAGGTATACTCGGACCAACGGAGCTGTGCCCCATAGCGCTGGCATCGTTCTTAGAAAAGTACACGTCTATACTCTCACCCTTTCACCGCACTACGTTAAACAACAGCAATGGTAACTTATCGAGATGGGATGTTGCCAAACTTCCCATTGTGTCATGGTTCTTGAATATTGAATAATGCAAGGTTGGAGTTGAGTTGACAACACTGGAGTGCAAGTGCAAGAGAGGTATAGAAAAGAGAGAGATGGGAATGCAGGGAGGGAAATGATTTTCCGTGGCAGAAAAGGAAGTAGGCTTTAGCTCGCATATCTTACGGGGGCACAGATCCGTTGGACAGACAATTACGTGCAACATGTCCCTCGGGCCATATACTGACACGATCTGTCGGGATACATATTCTAACTATGGGCCACACGAATTGTTTTGGTCACACAAGGGTATGAAGGACCTCCCCAAATGAGTGATAAGCTTTTCTCAACTTGGAGTCGCTACTTATTGTAGCTACCCAAATTCCTCACGATGCTGGTGGACACGGGTCTTATGCTGGCCGAAATTCCATAAGAAATGTCTTCCCCATGGAAATTCAAAGCAGCGCAAGACTTGTAGCTCTGCACCAAAGCATAATGCTGGGCACGGCGCGGGACTTAGGTGGATATGAGTAACAGTAAATGCATGTCCCCGTAAATTAAATCTAATAACTTAGGCCTATATATAACATGAAATAACTAACTCATTAACATAATCGAACCCCTAGATTTTTGTTCGCGCGGACATAAGCTCTCCACACATTCCTACCCTGAGCTAATGTTTTCCAATCATCCCGTGTATAATCTACCTCTCTAAAATCATGGTTAATGTTATTCTCCCACCTCATTCTTGGTTTATCAACTGGGCGTTTCCCCTCAGATTTTCCTACAAGAAGCTTCCATTCCCCTCTTTCATTTCCTACTCGTGCCCATCGCAGTCTACTACAATTAACTGTTCTTATTATTACATGATTTCCTATAAAGATCATGTAGCTCACCTATGTAGTATTCTTCATTCACCTATCTGTTCATCTACCTTTGGTCCAAAAATAAAGTAAAGTAATCCCACTGCAGGCTTCAGGAGGCCCTTAGGGTAGTAGGAGGTTGAGGCTCCCACTTTTTCTGGACAATCGGCACTTGATGTCAGCCGGGTTATCAGCCCTGCGTGACGGCCGCCTTTACCCCCAGAACAAGCGTGTGGTACTCATTTTCATTAGAGGCTGAGTGGAGCCCAGAGCCATAGTGCCGCCAGAGGGTTGGGGTCAGTTTAAAAATCCTGACCCCCACCGGGACTTGAACCCTCGACCTTCCGGCTTGTAGCGCAGTGCCTTAACCACTACGCTACGGCGTGCCCCCTTGGTCCAAAAATACGACACTAAAACCTACGAAGAGTGGAATTGAGTAGTTACGCCATACTTGTTAAAAAAATACAATATTAAAATACTATTCCTGAGTATTTACTTTTATATTGCAAATAAAACTGTTCAAGCGAGAATAAATATTATAATTAGTATAAAAAAGTAAAAACTTCAAGAATAGCATTTCATGTATTTGCAGAATAACTGCGGAAGAGATTTACGATGCGTCATAAAATCAGAAATGTATGTCCAGTTCCTATGATATCGGATTCAGATGCGATGTCAGCAGATAAGGAATGACATAACGACCATCGCGAATATCTGATTCAGCATTGCAAGACAACTTCTTACTCCAACACCTCTTAATCTCCTTTTCATGGAGGTGATCATACCAAGATAACACAAAATCGACAATAACAGTAGAAGTATCAAGAAAATACAAATCTTATATATAAAAATTGTTTGTTTGTTTGTTTGTTTGTATGTATGTTTGTTCGTACTTTATGCGCGGTCATACCGTTGATCTGATTGTGATGGGGTTTTTTGCAAAATGTTCAGGAGATTCCCGGGATGAACATAGGCTATAATAGAGTTGTGATACTCAACTCCCATACCCTTAAAAATCGCCCTTTGTAGTGGAAAACGTGAAAAAAGTAGCTCTTTGGACGCTTAAATGGCTTACGCTGCCTAAACCAAACGAAATACACAAAATTAATGTACACAGAATTGAATATCTGAAAAAGCTCTACAAAAAAGTCCACGACAGCATATGTTTATCTTTTACGGATAACTCACAAAAACCATTTTTTGTGTTTGATTGATACCGATAGTCCCTTATCTCTTACGGATAACTCACAATAACCATTTTTGTCTTTCATTGATACCAAGAGTCTCGCGCCACAGCCGAGTGGTTAAGGCAAGAAGTCTTGGCGCAGAACTACGGGACCTACGCTGGTTCGAGTCTCTACGGGGGAAGAAATTTTTCTCATGGATTGTCGGCCAGTATGGGGCCGGTGCACAGTGAGTCAAAAAAAACTGTTTTGACTCACCCTCATCAATTTTTTTTCACTCTAACATAATTGTTATATGACGGTTCTTAACTTATCTGCAAGGGAGGGTACAATTCTAATGTTCATGACTGTGTGACGTCATAATTCACACTTCTTGAGCCGCAACAGAAGGCTGTAAGAGGTTTTCTTGCGAACTTATTTAATAATATCTAATTATGTCCTAATTGCTGAATTTTATGGTAAAAAAGTAACATTTTTATCGTCCGCCCATGACATGAGAATTGAACGTTCGGGCAGGACAACGTCTGCCGGGTACGCTAGTAGTATAATAAATATAACAAAGTATATTCTTCTTCTCCCGTTCCATCGTAGCTTAACCCCTCGTCTTACAGGTACTCTTACATGACCTATCTCACCCAGATCTTATAATGGCACGGCTTGCCAGAGTTTAAAATCTGGATCGCACACATACTTGTTTAACCACGCAAGGACATGGAGGGCTTCCCTGTACGAAGGATCAGCACAATACTATTCATACTAACATGGTGAATGTGATAATGATGATTATTATAGGCAAATGATGTTCGGGGACCGTTTGGGCCTTAAATTTTTCTGGCACTTGTCTTACAGGCGAGGAAAACCCTAAAAATCATCCAGGAACTTGCCCCGATAGGCATCGCATCCGGTCCACTGCGTACGAAACAGTGTCGTACGAGTAGTGCCTTTGAAAAATCTGGCCTCTTGGCATATCCAATCCAATACCAATAAAGTTCATATCAAATTCCGTTCATTATGAATAGTCATAAGATAAAAATTAAAATATATACCTTTTGGCAGGTGCATTAACTTTATCAAAATGTTATATTTAAAATATTAACAGTAAATATTTTAAATATATTTTAATACAGTTGAGGATGACGGCACCTTCCAAAAGGTATATATATTTTAATGTTTATCTTATATCCAATCCAGTAACTCAAGCCTCTCCTTGCTTCGACCACCTTCTTCAGTCCATCTTAGTTGTGGCCTTCCTTTAATTCTTCCTCTTACCGGTTTCCCATTTAGTGCTTTTCTGTTTTTCTTTCATCAAACAAGTTTGGATTCTTCTTCTTCTTCTTCGTCAGGCTCTACGACTTCCAGTGAAATGTCTTGGCCTTCTCAACCAGTTTACGCCACTTCTTCCTATCTTGTGCAGTAGATTTCAAATCAAAAATCCCCATCTCTCTCAAATCCTCAATTACGTCATCCTCCCATCGATCCTTGGGTCTTCCCCTTGGTCTTGTTCCCCTGTGGCTTCCAATTCAAAATATCATTCGGCAATCTTCCCTTTGGCATTCTTAGTGTATGTCTAAACCATTGTAATCTTTTGGATTTGATGAAACTAACTATATTTTCTTTATTATTCTTGAGGTATAATTCGTCATTCCTTCTCAACCTCCAATTTCCATTTTCCTTTACTGGACCTAGCACTCTTCTAAATATTTTCCTCTCAAACGTTAATAGTCTTAATTTATCTGCTTCTTTTAGTACCTAGGTTTCAGCTCCGTAACATATGATTGGTCTTATTATTGCTGTATATAATTTGAATTTAACATTTTTTATATTAATTTGCTTTTGAATATATCGAAATTAGCAAAATATGCTTTATTCCCTTGCGATATTCTTGTTTTGATTTCTTCTTCAACAGTATTATTATCGTTTAGTATTGTGCCTAGGTACTTAAACGAGTTAATTTGATCAATACAGTCACTATTTACAGTTAGTCCAGTCAAATTTGTTTTATTTCTCATACATCTTAAATATTTTGTTTTATTTAGATTGATTACAAGCCCATATTTTATACTTTCATTTTTCAATTTGTCAAAGGTTTCCAGTAGGGAATTCTTTGTTCTTGCTGTTATTATTACATCATCAGCATATGCAAGACATTGTTTTAGTCTTGTTGAAATATTTCCTCTTAGATCCAGTTGTTTTAAGACCATATACATTACTATACAGAATAATGTCGTAGATAAAGGATCTCCCTGTTTGACCCCAGAGTTTACTTCAATCGCATCGCTGAGTGCGTTGCTACATTTTAATCTTACTTTGGTATCTATCAAGATTAAAGCTATTAATTTTATTAATTTTTGAGGTATCTCATATTCACTTAGACAACAAGTTTGGATTACTATCACTAAATATGTTTAATTATACTTATTACGAAATTATTTCTTCATTGATTTTTATTCTACAGTCCTCTCTGTCGTCAACAATACAACATATTCTCCTTAACACTTTTCTTTTTCGTGTACTAATTAATTCCCTGTCTCTTTTCTTAAGAGCGTATATGTATTTATGGTATATATATATATATATATATATATATATATATATATATATATATATTGTATAAACACACAGTCAATCAATTGAATGAAGTTCAGTCCTTGAATTTGTATAGATTCTTGTTGTATAATTCCCTTTAAAGTTCGATATTATTGCAGCTAAATAACTAGTCACTGTCACTATCGAAACCGCAGTTTTTTTTCTTTCTTTTTTTGAATCTCCAATAATATGAACCCTATTTCACCATCCGGTATGTTAGGGTTTTACTTACAATACAATTAATTATTTACAATAATTTAGAGTATGGTTAATTTCTAGCGTTACATAATAACGTAATAAGAACAAATTAATTAATTAATTAACAAACCCAAGAAAAAATTAACTCAAAGACTCTTAAAAATATGATGGATAAAGTCACACAGCTTTCTATAGCAACACTTCTTACATAAAATATTTGACAAAGGCAGTTAAAATCTATTATGGCAATAACCTAATTTTTTTAATAAATTCATGTATTTTGGAATCAAATGCGGGACACAAATAACAGATGTGAAATCGTAGGTTTATGGCCGAGCTGACATAAATACTCCATACATCCCTAACAATTTATTATTATTATTATTATTATTATTATTATATTGTTTTAATATTTTTTCGTTCTTTCCTTTACATATGTAGGCCTATATTGTGTAGCCTATGCCTAGTACGTATTATTTTTTATTAGGAATATTTCACAAGAGTGTTTCTCCTTCAACCCAAGGTGATTTGTCGTCAGAGGTTCCTGTCTAAAGCATCTTCTTCCCTCAAATCTCTAGTTTCCATACTTCTCCTCACTCCATCTATCTAACGTTCTCTAGGTCTGCCTCTTCCACTTCTTCCATTAGCTTTCCAATCAAGGATCTTCTTGGTATTCTATCTTCTTCCATTCTTATGACGTGTCCATACCATTTCAAGCATTTTTCTATTTTTTAAATATTTTTTCAACTTGCAACATTTCCCTTGTTGTGCTGTTTCTGGCTTAATCCTTTCTTGAAATCCTTGTGAATTATTAATCAAGTTGTAGGCCTATATAACTCATAATTGTTATTATATGTATAATTTAATCCTGCTGAAGTGAAATAGAAGACCTTAGGATCTTACCTCCATCAGGTAAAATAAACAAACTATTAACTATTATCCTGAGTAACAATTTTCACCATTCTCTCAATGCTTCACCTTTTCAGATTATGCTTAATGTTATTCTCACATTTCATTCTTGGCCAACCAAATTTAGCAATTTTCCTCTGGTTTCCCTGTAAGAAGTTTCCTTGCTTCTCTTAGGCTATATTTCCAAACCGAGCTAGAGCCTACGTATCTTGCTCATTCCTATTAAACTTAAGTTCTTACAATATTCTAACATTACATGTTCCTGAGAACATATCCCTATGCTTAAACGAACGCCATGGATCCCCTGAAATAATCCCCATTCGAAGATACGAATGGGGGACTATTTTACCATAAGTAATGCCGCGAGTGATTTCCAATTTGGAAATCAAGAGTGGCATTTGTTAGGATTATTTAACGAATAAAATTAAGCTCTTTACTCACAAATCATTATTTAAATATAGTTACTTTAAAATATGTATATATTTAATTAAACGGCGATGTTAGTAAACAAATTAAAAACGTTTCTTATGTTTCATTTGTTCATCACTGCAACCAGATCATATTTATTGCCAAATAGAATCGCAATATTGTAAGAATGCACCCTAGTGGAGAAAAAGTGAAAGGCAAACTGTTTATAACCAACATTATAGATTATTAATTAATTTCTGATGTCCTATGATGTAAATAGGTCAATTATATTTTTCTGGAACGTTAATACCTGGGAAATAATACGTTTAAGAAAGTGAAAACAGTGTTTTTGTGGTATAATCAATTGCTACGAATGTTTTTCTAATATATCTCGCAAGCAGAATCTGGTTACATTCGTGCATTATATATACAATCTGCGAGCCACTTGATAAAATGAGAGTGGTAAAATCGAAATGAAAAAGACTGTGATTGGTTGTAAATCAAAATTCACTGGAATCTGATTGTCATTGACTGCCATTTGGGGCATGAGTGATATAGTCTCCGGTAAACTTTACTCCAGTACGAATCACGTTCGGATTTCTTGGTGGTTATATTTTTCACATTGAAAGATCCACTCTTTCGATGGTATCGCCTTTGACCTGTCCAGTATAGATGATCTTTCTGAGAAGTAATGTTATCTCCGGCATAACTCGCGGAGTCATTTAAGCACGCAAGCCCCTTCACCACGAACAAGGTAAAGATATAACTTACGATCGGAGAGGACTAGTACCAACACATTTAAATAAACTGACATGAGTAATTGAGCTTCGCCATTTTAAGTCATTAATTACTCCATGATTTAAGCCAGAGTTTTCAAACTTTTTGCTATCGAGACTCCCATCAACCGCTATAATCTGAAAGCAGCTGCCCTGTCAAAAGTGAAATACGATAACAAAAAATGCATTATTCCCTAAGAGAAAGACAATCACTGTAGTAAATATGTTTAGAACATTAATAATAGAAATATGTGTCATTAACATAGATTATCTACACATTTTAATGTTATTATCCGATATGAATACAATGTGATAATATATATATTATGGCTAATTGGTGTGACCTTATACCTACTAAAATTTTATTAAATGACCACTAATTTCCCTGACTATTTAACTCATGCCCCAAATGGGAGTCAATGACCAATCATGTTACAATGATTTTTTATTTACAACCAATCACAGACGTGTTTCGCCTAGAATTTACCAACTAAAGTTTATCATAAGAAAGAAAGCATCTCCTTTTTAACATTCTGAATAGGTCATAGCATTATTTTGCAGCGACTGACTCTCTAAGAAATAGTGCATGAATGTCAACACATACCGCATGTGGGAGTTAATATAAAAACATTTGTAGCAATTGATTATACCACCAAAAAAATAAACCACTGTTTGCACTTTCTTAAATGTGTTTTTTCCCAGAAAAATATCATTGTCATATTTACATCATAGGACTTCAGAAATGAATTAATATACAGTTTGGTGTATTTCATTTTTTTCTCCACTAGAGTGCATTCTTACAATATTGCGTTCCTTTGGCAATAAATAATATGATCTGATTGCAGTGACGAACAAAGAAGCAAATGAAGCGTACCCATCCTTTCTCATTTGTTTTCAAACATCGCAGTTTAAATTAAATATATAAATATTTTAAAATAACTATATTCAAATAATGATTTGTGATTAAACAGCTTAATTTTATTCTTTAAATAGTCCTAACAAATGCCACTCTTGATTTCCAAATCATCTAGATAAATTGGAAATCAGTCGTGGCATTACTTATAAAAATTTTAATTTTCCTTTATTTGATTTACAGTAATTTATTTTCTCTACAATTAATTGGACCTCGTTATACATCAACCGACTATACGACATTAACTAAGTTTCGGGAAAAACACGTTTAAAGTGTAAGTCAATCTTCAATATTTATTGTAGCGCCAAACTAACAATACTGGATATTGCAAGTTATGCAACAACAATCTAAGAGCGGGCTGCATGATGAAAAATTTATATTAGCATTTATGAAGATATTCATACCTTATGTTGCAAAACATATTATCTCTGATAGGACAATTGGGTTTACATTTTCTTTAATAATAACTTAATAAGGCTATATTTAAATATTTGGCGATAAAAGTGTTCGTATACTTACCGGTATTTCATGAGCCAGTGCAATATATGGCATCAAAATCTCATTTTTTAAATGGCGTTTAGCCGGTTGATGCATAATATCGTTCAATTATTCTTCTATAAGTTGGTCATTAACAGTTAGCTAATGTCTCTTTCCATTACTCAAACTGAAACAGTTCAATTCTTACTTGAACTTCAATTATCGCCTCCCAAATCACTATAGTCTTCACGCACTGACTTCCTACTGATTTCGCACGCTGACTCACTACAACGGTAGTAGGAATTATTCTCTGGAGTATCCAGTCCCGTTTAAATAAGCCAGAGATTCCAGAGGAACCGAAGAGAGTGCCCTTGCATTCTCGAGAAGTTTCACCCAGACATATCCATGTATGCCGCCGGCTGCTCCACTTCTGGGGAAGTCCCGCCCCAGACACAACCGCAAGTTTCGCCGAGGCCGTCATCTACTTTACCTCTCGAGTCTCTCCGCCCCAGACGCATTCAGAACTCTAGACATAGGCCACCCGCCAATCTAAACGTCCAGAAACTCCATCCAAATACATTTGGAAACTTCGCCACATCGGCCACCACGTAGCATCACAATATCTATGTTAAAAACGAAAAATGCATACAAAGGAAAAACTTTTAACATTAAGGGACATGTTTAGTTCTTTCGATAAAAAATTATTTTGCGCGTATATGTAGGATTAATTATATCAAAGTAAAAGTAAAGTAATCACACAACAGGCCCGGAGGCCCTTGGGGTAGTAGGAGGTTAAGGCTCCCACTTTTTCTAGACAATCGGCACTTTACGTCATCCGGGTTGTCAGCCCTGCGTGACGGCCGCCTTTACCCCCAGAACAAGCGTCTGGTACTCATTTCCGTTAGAGGCTGAGTCGATCCCAGGGTCATAGTGCCGCCAGAGGGTTTGGGTCAGTTTAAAAATCCTGACCCCAACGGGACTTGAACCTTCGACCCTACGGCTTGTAGCTCAGTGCCTTAACCACTACGCTACGGCGTGCCCCTAGGATTAATTATATGCAATGTATTATAAATAAATTTATTTATAATATATTTAAATCCAATATCATTACAATTTTATGACCTTTATTCAAAGTTTTCGCGTCTCCCCGGGAGGCGCATAGCACAGTTTGAAAACTCCAGATTTAAGCATTGAACCATTCTATGAAAATAATTTTATGATTATTAATTAATATGACTGCAAGGCAACTGAAGAAGTAAATATTAATAAAAAAATTATTTTTTTAATTATTTCGTTGGGTGATGGGAAGATAACAATAACTTTTTGATAACATTAATTTATGGTTAATTGGTCCAATTATTTTGATTAGAAGACTAAGATTACTTTAGGAATAAGATCACAATTTTAATTGAGAGTTCATATCGACATGTCATATTGCCACACACAGAAAACATATAATGGAAATGGACAGTTGATGACAAATGATGGACTTTCAAATGCCTAGGAACAATAATTACAAACAAGAGTGAGATGCACAAAGAAATTAAACATAGGCTGGATTCTGGAAATACATGCTATTATGCATTACAGGGACTCTTGTCCCAATTTCTCTAAAAAAATGATACCAAAGTATATAAAAATCATTATTCTCCCAGTTATTTGGATGCGAAACATTGACTCTTAATCTAAGGGAGGAGAAAAGATGATAAGTATTTGAGAATAAGTTATTAGGAAAAATTTTGGACCATAAGATTGATAAGCAGACAGGCGAATAGAAATACTGTATAACAGTGAGCTACGTGATCTTTATGGGAAACCAAATATTGTTATTATTATTATTATTATTATTATTATATAATATTAATAATAATTCCATGGCGCGACAGGCCTAGAAGGCCCTTTAGCCTACCAGCCGGCTGCTGGCCTCACATCCACATGTGTCAATCACAGAGGTAGATTATCATCTAGCCAGTGTAGGGGTGACATGTGGTCAGCATGTCGAGTCCCCCAGCCGTTGTAGCTGGTTTTCTCAACCTGGAACCGCTACTTATTGTAGCTACTCAAATGCCTCACGATACTGGGTGGGCACCGGTCCCAAACTGGCCGGAATACCATGAGAAAAATGTCTTCCCCCATCGAGACTCGAACCAGCGCAAGTCCGGTAGCTCTGCGTCAAGGCTTCCTGCCTTAACCACTCGGCTACGACGCGGGACAGCCCAAATATAATAAAAATAGTTAAATCTCATAGCGATTGTCAGGACAAGTGGCACGAATGGAAAATGAAAGAGGGCATGGAAACTCTGTAGGAAAACCAGAGGGAAATCGACCAGTAGGCAGGTTAGGAATGAGGTGGGAGAATAACATTAAGCATGATTTTAGGGAAGTATATATAGAGGATCATTGAAAAATATTATATCAGGATAGGAATGTATGGAGAGCTTATGTCCGCGTGGCCATGAATATACCGATTCGATAGTGCCAGTGAGTTAGACAATTGAAGAAGACCCATTAAAAGAAATGTTCAGAACCATGGTTCAAGTTAACAGATTGAGTAATTTTATACCAACAGCGTTACAGCATTTAAACTTAATGTACATTTAATAGTTAAATATGTCTACTCAGTGTGTAGAGATAAAGTTGCACGTATAACATTTTTAATCCATGTGATGTTAGAGAGATTCCAATTAAATGACAGTATTTTTTTTAATAAATCGAGCTGTGACATATTGGCATATTCTTTGGAATGTGTTACACACAGCGACGCTCCATAGCCGTACAGTTGAACTCGCGTGTTATGCACGGCTTCCAGGATTTGATGAATTGCCGCTAGTCTGAACTTTACTTCGAGATCGGTCCTTCACCAGATATACCTCCCTCCATCTCTCTCTAGTTCGCTGAATTACATTTTACATTCCATCCTCTACATTACTGCATTATACATCACAAATGCCATTGAACACATTCTATCTTATAAATGCGAATTTTCAGTTTGTTTATTCATGTTTTAAAGTGAAATTCAAAATCAATGCTTAATTATATCTAACTGACTAACTGGTACTATCGCACCCGTAGGTTCATAGCCGCGCGAACATAAGCTCTCCATACATCCCTATCCTGAGCAAATGTTTTCCAACCATTCCCTGTATAATCTACTTCCCTACTAATGTTATTCTCTCTCCTCATTATATTTCCACCAACTTGGCGTTTACCCTCTGGTTTTCCTACAAGAAGCTTCCATGCACGTATTTCATTCCCCATTCGTGCCACATGCCCTGCACATCCCAGTCTACGAGACTTAACTGTTCTCATTATATCTGGCTTCCTATAAAGACCATATAGCTCACTGTTATGTAAGTCTTCTCCATCCACCTGTCTGTTCATCTCTCTTTGGTCCAAAAATTTTCCCAAGAACTTTATTCTCAAATACTCGTAATCTCCTTCCCTCCCTTAAAGTAAGGATCCATGTTTCGCATCCATATAATTGGTAGAGTAACTGTTTTATATATTTTCAGCTTAACGTTTCTTTAAAGGAGTTGGTGCGTCAAGAGTCCCTTTAGGCCAATGCATAATAGCACGCATTTCCAGAACTGAGCCTATGTTTAATTTATTTATGCATCTCATTCCTATTTGTGATTATTGTTCCTAGGTATTTGAATTCAGCCACTTCCTCAAAATTTCCCTCCTTTGTCATTAGTTGTCCATTAATTACATCCTACTCCTTCTTTTATCTTCCTTTCTTATTCTTAGTTAATCTCTCCCTTTTAGGCACTTTTATGTGGTCCACGCCACCAAGATTTCATAGTGACACATTCTGTCGGGTGAAGATATTTTAAATGTGGATCGTATACATAATTTTTTGACTACACAAGCACATGGAGGGGCCCACCCATTGAGGAATAAACTTAAAGCGGGTCCATCTCCAAGACAGCACGAACATTAAGACAAGACACACTATACACTCATTCATACTAGACAAGGTAAATATGAGAAGAGAATTACAATTACCAAATTATGTTCGGAAACTATTTGGGCCTTAAAGTTTCCCAAGATTTGTCTTACAGGTGAGTAAATTCCTGAAAAAAAAACTTCAAGCAAGAAACTTGTCCCGACTGGGGATCAATCCCGGGATCGTTGCGTACGAGGAAACGACGTTACCCCGAGACCACAGCGATGGACTCCTTCAATAATAATAATAATAATAATAATAATAATAATAATAATAATAATAATAATAATAATAAAGTAAAGTGATCCCACTGAAAGTCTAAAGAGGTCATTAGGGTATCATGAGGCTAAGGCTCCCAATTTCCTAGACAATCTGCACAATATGTCAGCCGGGTTGTCATCCCTGCATGACGCACGGTGTTTACCCTGCAGAAAAAGGTCTGACACTCATTCCCATTCGAGGTTCAGTCGACCCAGGGTCATTGTACCGTCCAGAAGTTTAGGTCAGTTTTAAAAACTGTGACCCACCAGGATTCAAATCCCCCGAGTCTTCTGACTCGTAGCTTATTGCCTTAATCAAGTATGCTATGACGTGGCCAATAATAATAACTTAATAATAATAATAATAATAATAAGTTTATACTAATAATGGGTCATCAATGTTCTACATGTAATAAAAAAAACAAATACAAATGTGGAAAAATTAATTATTAAGTGAAATTGTTTTATCTGTAGCTCGCATCGGTCCCAGTAGATTAGTGTTTATTATAATTCTCACCCTCCGGACGAGAAAATCCTGAAATGGCTTCCTTCGAAAGAGAAGTAAAACCTGAGAGACCTAAGTGAGACTGAAGCCTGAAATAAGGCCTTTGGGCAAAATTTATTGTCCTTTCACGACCGGATTTTAATTACGAGCTAATGACTTGAGCTATTAAAGAGAGTCGTTTAACAAAATTGTAGATACCTATTTGAAATATAGAGAATCTGAGAAAGATTTCCCGGGCTTTCGCGCCCCGATTTTAATTGCGGTACTAATGCCCTGAGATGTTGAACTCGTTAATTAAAATACTATCACTACCCGTATCTCTAAAATTATAACTTTCTGGAAGATATTATAACATTACCTACTCAGACCCATCTATGACTTCTAGGAGTTTGTAAATAATATTTCCTGAAGTGCTGTATTATCATCATCATCACTCCAGGCATTAGGCAATTGCCCGTTCCGACTTCATAATGCATCAGCCCAACGTCTTCTAGGTCTTCCAACATCACGTCTTCCTCTTGCTTGATAATTTCTTGCTAACAATGGATATCTCTCCTTACTCATTCCATCCATGTGATCAATCCATTTCTGTCTGTAATTCGTGACTTTATCCAATAAAGGCTGTACTTTCAATTCTTCTCTTATGTCCTCATTTCTTATTCTATCAAGTCTTGTACATCCTTTTACTTGTCTTAGGAACCATATCTCCGCTGTCTGTATTTTGCCCTTCTGTTTTTTCACTGGAGCCCAAGTTTCACATCCATACAATATTGTGGGAACCGCCATAATATTATACATTTTTATCTTGGTTTCTTTTCTAATTTTATTTTTGAATGTTCTCTGTATTGTTCCACACACCGTCTGAAATGTATTTATTTTGGAGTCAATATCTCTTTCCACATTGTAGCCAACATCACAGCCCAAATATTTGAAACTAGACACCTGTTCTATACTTTGATTTTCTAAAATAATTTTGGATCTCACTGGATCTCTTTCTCTAAAAGCCATGGTCTTCGTTTTCCTTACAGAAATCTTTAGATCGTATAATTTAGCTGTATTATTTAAATCAATTTACTCGTAATGAATACAACAAATTAATTTCATATATTATACTATATACTGGCAAGAATTAACACAGAAGAAAAGTGCTTTAAACCCAAAAGTTAAGGTTAAATACGAAGAGAAAAAAATAAATAAGAATGCCAGAAAAGTGACATTCCTATGTTGTGTGTTTACTTTCAAGTTTCTTTGAACCTTCTTCTAATTTACTGGCATTATCGAATCCGGAGGCTCATGGCCGCGCGGACATAAACTCTCCATACATCTCTATCCTGAGCTATTCGTGACACATGTCCTACCCATCGCAGACTACGAGACATAACTTTTCTTATTACATATGGTTATCCATAAAAATCATGTATATTGCTGTCATGTAGCTTTCTCCGTCCGCCTCTCTGTTCATCTCCCTTTAGTTCAAACAATTTCCTAAGAACTTCATTCTCAAAAACTCGTAATATTCTCTTCTCCCTTAAATTAAGAGTCGTGTTTCGCATCCATATAATATAACTGGGAGAATAACAGTTTTATAAATTTTCAGTTTAATGTTTTCTAGAGAAGTTGGGACGACAAGAGACCAGTAATGCATAATAACTTACATTTCCAAAATGAAAACATCATGTTTAATATCTCTGTGCATCTCATTCTTGTTTGTAATTATTGTTCCTAGGTATTTGAATTCAGTCATTTCTTCAAAATTTCCCTCATTTATCATTAATTGTTCATTAACATTACATAGTTCACCGCTGTGGTCCCGAGGTAGCGTGCTGCCTTGTCACGCAGCGGGCCCGGGTTCGATTCCCGGTCGGGACAGACTCCTGGGTGAGGTTTTTTTCGGGGTTTTTCCTTACCTGTAAGACAAATGTCAGGAAGCTTAGGGCCCAACGGTCCCCGAAAATCATCCGGCCATCATCATCACCCTTATCATTATCATCCTTCATCGGTGTGGAAAGCAACGGGAAGCTACCACACATATAATTCCCTAGTAAAGCTGCAAAGAATCAAAGCATAGCATGGAAATGCTATGATTAGAGTGAAAGACCTGCCCTCGGGTAGAATTACTATAGATGGAGGGAACATTACATAAGATATTGCGACGTATCGTGATAGCACGTTTGAATCTCGTGGGGTACGGCGAGAATAGTGCCACGCATTGCTGGAAATGGATCCGTGGGTCGTTAACTCGCGAGTTGAAAAAGACCCGCGCAGAATGATCGATGCGTCTAGACTTTCGTTCCAGAATTTTCTCCATGCATCTACCCTCCATGTCAGGGAAGTTCGGTGCCAGAAACATTTATACTAGAAGAATCTCTATTGGACATCGAGAAATTTCTCTCCCGGCTTAAATAAACTGTTGCTAGGTCAGGAGCAAGTTAGTTGTATCATGACAGCAATACAGTAGGCTGTGACCGAAAGAAACTGTGGCAAGTGAAAGCTTTAGAGAGTGCAAATAATTGTGTAACAGATAAACTTTAAAACAAGATTAACTATTGCAACAATTTGTTAGTGAAATATCACTGAGAGTTTATAGTATTAAATAAAGTTATTGTCGAGTTTTTTGCAATTGTGTGTTATTTAATTATGACAAAACAACGTACAAAAAAGTCACAAGATCTTGGCTAAAGTTGTGTACCAGTACCACTGGTAAACAATTTTAACCAAGCTTATACTAGGATGGCATTGTAGTTGAAAACAAATATTCAAGTATACAGCCTTTTAAATGATTGATGGCGCACAGATAATTTTCAAGTCTCGGAAAGAAGCCACTGCGCATGATCTGAGGTCCGCTATTTGGTTCACAAGTATATAACAAGGCCTATTTGAGAAACTAAAATCCGTTCTATTTCGTTGTGTGTCGTGCAATAGAAAATAATTTCGCGTAAATGAGTAGTGTGTAATGCTGAAAAAAAAAACAAATAAAACAAAACAAAAAAAGGAAATTAATTGAAATAAGGACGAGAGAGAAAAAAAAAGAACGACAGCGGGATTGAACACGCGACTTCCTGCATGAGAAACACTAGACCACATTCGTGCGTGCTAGAAACAGTCTGTACGAAACGATGCAATTCACCAGGACTTAGTTGTATAATGAAATTAGATATTAACTTGACTTAATTTAAATTAATCAGACGTGTTTTGCATTAGTAGTGGAAATAATCTTGTTATGCCTTGTGTTTTGTAAACCAAGTAATGAGACGTTACAATCGTTAATAATTTTCTATATATACGAGCTGCTTCCCTTGATTTATTTCCCTATAGCCTATATACAAATTCATTTATTTAACGAAGCCTGGTAACATGTAGGCATTATGAAAATTAACGATGTTATTTTAAAAAAATCCCAACCAGGATTGAACCCGCGTCGTCGCAAGAGAGAATTTTACCGACTGCTCGACTGAAGCGAACGATATGAGTACTGCATGAAGAAAGACTTACGCCGCCAGATTTGACTTCACAAAGGATACAGCACACGTAACAACTTACTAGTGTGAATCGCTCTTCAAAACTTCCCACCATCATGAGTTGCGCCATCATTTTTTTTTTCAAATGATGTACATTATCTAAAGTAGTGACATGGCAGTTCTCAATATAGCCTTTGCTATTCCTACCTTTGCTGAATGATAACGCGATGCGACGTCCTGAAGTCTTGGGATCGTTTATGTTCTTAACACGGAAATCATAGCTATTAAAGTGTCTCCGTAAGTGTTTTTTCTTACGAAATATAATCAAATGGTATCCATGCAACTTACCTACCATAGAGCCTTATAATAAATACATATTCGCACTCTCTGTGTTCGCTACTATGTTTTGTTTAAAAAAATTCAACTTTCTTACGTCATAAAAATAATATTTTCTGCTATTGGCCACCAATTTAATAATAGTTGTAAAAAAATATTCCGAAGTGTTATATGTATGAGGTATGCACAAAGATTGATACCCTTTAATGGCAATGCTGTTTATCATAATGAAAGCAGATAAATGTGTCTGTCAGGTTTGGATTTGGAACATTCAGATCGAAATGAACATTGAAATAGTGCCGGCTGTCAGCATGTAGAATATGCAATTCATCAGATGAGAATGAAACAGACATTCCATGCACACTGCAATCCAATCTGTCACAAATATCATATGCTTAACCATAGAGGTCGTATGCATTTTTCAACACTAATAAAAACTAAACTGTGAAAATCAATTCTACTATATCTGTATGGTGTGCTGGTGAATTATATGGTACAAATTCCATCATTTACGAAATAACATACAACAATACATATATCCTTCATGCATATTAGGCTATATAGATACGAAACGAGGTATTTTCTTTAAGAGAGGAAAATGGAATACAAGTATATGAGAATAAAGTTTTTAAAAAACTGTGGATCAAAGAGAGATGAACAGACAGATGAATGGAAGAAACTACATAACAGTGGGCTCCGTGATCTTTATGGGAAACCAGATGTAATAAGAATAGTTAAGTCTGGTAGAGTACGTCCGAACTCCTTTCAAAAAACGTTAAACTGAAAATATATAAAACTATTATTCTACCAGTTATATTATATGGATACGAAACATTGACTCTTATTTTAAGGGAGGAAAGGAGATGAGTATTTGAGAATAAAGTTCTTAGGATTTTTTTGGACCAAAGAGAGATGAACAGACAGATGAATGAAAAGACTAAGTAACAGTGAACTACATGGTCTTTATAGGAAGCCAGATATAATAAAAGCAGTTAAGTCTCATAGACTGCATTGGGCAGTTCATGTGGCACGAATGAGGAATTAAAGACGTGCATGGAAGCTTCTTGTAGGAAAACCAGACGGAAAACGCACAGTTGGTAGATCAAGAATGAGGTGGGAGAATAACATTAACTATGATTTGAGGGAAGTAGATTGTACAGGGAATGATTGGAAAACATTAGCTCAGGAAAGGGATGTATGGAGAGCTTATGTCCGCGCGGCCATGAACATAAGGGTTCGATAGTGTCAGTGAATTAGTTAAGTCTGGTAGAGTTCGATGGGAAGATCATTTACGCGAATGGATGATGAATGATAGACACGATGGGGAATTTAAAGAAGCGCATGAAAACTTCATGTAGGAAAATCGAAGGAAATCGCACAGAAGGAAAACCAAGAATAAGGTGGAAGATTAACATTAATCATTATTTTAAGGGAGATGAATTACACAAGGAGAGTACTAGCTTCTAGGTAGTGATGCATACAGTTAGAACCCATGTCAGCGGAGCTACAAACCTACATGTTCGATAACGCTGGCAGTTTTTTATCGTGTTTTAAAATATGTATTCGGAATTTCTGCATCACCCACAGTTCTTTCTTTTAATTAAATTTCAATTAATGGATTTAAATAACTATTTTTTAATAAACGTTTTTTCGTCAATTTGTGTATTGTAAAATAAAACCAAATGAGCTAACTCGGGAGATTTCAGCTATGGAAAAGAGATATCAAGGCAAATGGAATCCTAATATGCTGGCCGATTATTGTTGGACTATCAAGAGGGATGCTCCACAGGCGAAATGTAGCAGAAAATTGTCATTTCTTACTTTCTAGGCGAGTCCGAATGTTCGAATATTGTGTAGTTACAAATGTAGAAAATATTAAAGTGTTTGAAATTAAAAATTCCTGGCTCTCGGAAACCTTGCGTGATGGAGAAAAACCGATATCATATTTGAATTCAGGAGAAAAAATACTATCAGAATCGCATCTTTCTTTCTGAGACAAAAAAAAAAAGTTTATTTTTTGTTGCTCAGTGTAATTCCAGTAGATTAATAATTATTTTACTTCTTCTTCTTTAGCTCGATTTAACCTCTCACCTTATAGGTACGCTTTAAATGTAACACGCCATCCGGGCCTTACAGTGGCAGGATTTGTTGGGAGAAGGGTTTTTTTTAACTTTGATTCATACATATACTTTTTTGACCACACAGGGGTATAGAGGGCCTCCCCGAATGAGTGATAAGGTCAATGTCTTACTAAATATGGTGAATATGATAATGATAATTATGATGGCCAGATGATGTTGGGGATCGTTTTATCCTTAATGTTTGCTGACATTTGTCTTACAGATGAGGAAAAACCCGGAACAAAACATCCCCTTGCTTTAATACATCGTGAATTTCAAATGTATCCGAAAACTGTTTGCCTACAGCCCTTCACGCACCCTACTCTTTATGACATTTAGACACATTAGAATAATTTAACATTTTCCAATACTGTTATTTGAACACAGTTCCAATAATGGATCATATTATATCATTATAATATTACATTAGAATAAGCCTAACTTTTTAGGTATTTCGAACTCCAGCAAGATACTATATAATTTCTCCCTCTTATTTGAATCGCTTGTCTTTTTGAAGGCTACAAATTATAGTTGATACAGTGTCAATATATTCCTATTTATTTTTTAAAATGTGTCCTATTTTACTATAAAATAATAATATATTGATCAATTATTTAAAAACCAATACATTTAAGCAGTTCTAAAACATAATGAAATCAAAATAATTGTTCCATCAAAATCATAATTAATTTTACATCTCTCGTTATATGAGGTTTATGTGAATCCCCAGAAATCAATTTTATAGAATTATTGAGAAATTAATATCAGTACACCTTATCAGAGAAAACTGCTCAATTAAAGGGGAGAATACGCCAGCACACGATAGCCTGATAAGTAGGACTAGGATTTTTATGTTCTAAAAGGTAGGATTGCAACATAGTATAATCAGAAGTTAGACCTTTGACTGTCTTTTATCTTGCTTTCACACACAAACAGTTGAATAATATATACGAACTATATTGCAAACTTATATTTTATTGCATAAAAATCCTAGCCTTATTGATAAGTTAACAATTTGGTGATAGGATTCACGCGGATCCCGAATGTATTCCAGGGTTAAGAGGTGAACTTAGTTATTTCGAAAAAAAAAGTTTATTTATGCAGAATTATATATATATATATATATATATATATATATATATATATATATATATATAAACGGGCTTCCAATATAAACCCGGACCGGCCTCACGGGGTTTCACCCGTCAGGCAGCGCTCTCTCCTCGTCCGCATTTCACTCTGCCAGCCGCTCGTCCTTGAACTAATCAGTTTACTATCGTTCGACAAGATGAGACGTCAGCTGACATTAGAGCAGCTCATTTATGTGTGTAAATGTTATTATAAATACGAATCAGCTCGTCGCGTTAGCGAGGAATTTATTCGGAACTTCTCTGGACAATTACCTCCTTCCAGATCGACAATCCACGATCTTGTGACTAAATTTGAGACCACTGGTTCAGTACAAAATAAGAAACACACGCGAAGGCGTACGGTTCTCACCGAAGAAAAATTAGACGAAATTGGCGAAAATTTGGAACGTTCACCACAAAAATCATTACCGAAATTAGCACAACAAGTTTGGATTTCAGTATCTTCTGCACATACAGCAACAAAATGTGTTTACTCGGTATAATGCCTGTTTAACTGCGGGAGGACAACATTTCCAGCATTTTCTATAAGATAAGAAACAGTTCAAGGACGGGTGGCAGGCAGAGTGAATTGCGGCGGGAGGAAGAGACAGCACTGCGTGCCGGGTGAAACTCCGTGAGGCCGGTCCGGTTTTATATTGGAAGCCCTGTATATATATATATATATATATATATATATATATATATATACATATACATATGTGGAAAGCAAGGGGAAGCTACCACACCTATAATTCCCTAGTAAAGCTGCAAAGCATAGCATGAAAATGCTATGATTTGCAGTGAAAGACCTGCCCTCGGGCAGAATTACTATAGAATATATATATATATATATATATTCCGGTTTCATGAAAGCTAGATTTTGGTTTATAATGTAATATTTTTTTTAATCTTTCTTCTGGCATTCTATCATGTTCTTTCCAGACGTTCCTATATTTAAAACAGGTGGGAGCATAGCAGTATATATATATATATATATATATATATATTCAGGTTAACGTTTATTTTAGATAAATTGGGACAAGAGTCCCTGTAATGCATAATAGTATGTATTTCCAGAATTCATTTTATGTTTAATTTCTCCATGTATCTCATAATGTATTATTATCGTAAGTATTATTATTATTGTTATTATCGTATAAAATGTTGTTTGTACATGAAATTTACATTGCTGCATTTACTGTATCCTTAACTGTTTATAATTAGTATAGTGTACATCTATACTTGTCAAATATTTATTTGTATTTGTGCTGGTTGAGTGGAAGAGAAGGCCTTATGGCCTTAACTCTGCCAGAATAAATAAAACATTATTATTATTATTATTATTATTATTATTATTATTATTATTTAATTATTCGATCTGTAAGTTTCAAAAATATTTCATAAATGTGTTTATTTATAAAATAGCACATGTTCTATACTACCACATTTTAGGATTTCTTTTTTTTTAATCTCACACCTCCCCTGAAAAGCTATGGCGCCTCCTAAGATAGGCGCGCCGCGTAGTTAGAAAACCCTTGCATTAACATCGGCTCCAAAATTCAAATTGCAGAATACGAGTCTCAAATAAAAAATCATCTCATAAACTAAACTAGAATTAAATTGTAACTTGTGTACTGCAGATCAAATAATAATACAATAAAGTTAGCAAAGAGTTTACGCCAGCATCGAATCAATTTGATGAAAACCAAACCAGTGACCTGCAATTTTAACACACATCTGGAAATTTGATCTACTGGACACGTCAGTTTTATTGTTACGTATTTCCGGTGTCCAGCAGTCACTTTGATCACAATAATTGACAGTAGTTTTGAATTTATACCAATTAGGGTCGCTGGAGTTCTGTTCACATCAATTAATACCAATCTCTTCTATCTCTATATGGATAAATTAGCTTTTTATTCATCCTGCGACAAATAGATTATTACAACTGTTTTCCAAAAAGATAACTACAGAGTGATTTATAAATGCCACACAGCTTATTCCAGAAGATTAATGAAAGTGTGATTACAAAACAGTTATTTTATAGCTGCTAGTGTCCTTACAATATACAGAGTGTTTCAGTGAAAGCGTGCAAAATGTAAATATGGGCAAATATGGTGCTCTGCTGAAAAATCTAAGGTAGGAAACCAAGGGTTTGCAAACTCAGATTTCGGGAATATAGAAGTCAACTTTCTTTCGTATTCCTATCCATCGCATGTATCTTCCTATTTACAACTAGATTTTTTTGTCCAATGCCACCACACTGTATTTTAGGGCATTTTTGGATCTTTCCCTGGTATTGGCGGGATTGTAGTTCATATCTAAGATTGGGACACCTTGAAGGCGGTGTTATCTTACCCGATAATGTGATGGGTGATAAATGATTTGAAGCTCCACGAGACATGGACAGCCACTATGTAACCCTATTGTAGGGTGTCTATAATACGTTCAATGTAAAAGGGGACATGTACAAAAAATTAAAGGAAAACCCTGGGACATTTTAAAAAAGGTGGGACATTAACAAAATATAAAAGGAAGTTTTAAAAATTGTTTGAAATAAATTATACAAATTGCACACATAAGTTATGCCTATTTTTATTGTTCATTAAAATTACTTACTCAGTTACATTAATCAAAAACCACTAAAGTCGTTGTTTATTAACGTTTAAAAATATTTATTTATCGCTGCAAGAGGTATAAAAATCCACTAACTAAATCTCTTTCATCCAAGTCAAAATTGTATTTCTCAACCGTCAAAGTATGAGAACCTGCAGGAAATCTCCGACATTGGCTGTACTGACCATGGATTGACAATTTGAAAAATGTACCAATTACCAATAACCATCCATAGTAATTCTGCCCGAAGGCAGATCCTTTACTGCAATCATAGCATTTTCATGCTATGCTTTGCAGCTTTACTAGGGAATTATAGGTATAGTAGCTTCCACGCCGATGAAGGATGATGATGATGATAATAATGATGGATGATGATAAATGATGAAGGCCATATGATTTCGGGAACCGTTTGGGCCTTAAAGTTTTCCTGGCATTTGTCTTACAGGTGAGGAAAAACCCCGATAAAAACCTCACCCAGAAAAACTGTCCCGACCGGGGATCGAACCCGGGCCCGCTGCGTGACAAGGCAGCACGCTACCTCGAGACCACAGCGGTGGACGTAATTACCAATATATGAGAGTAAAAATACAAAAATTATAGACCAAACAGTGCATCGTGGTCATACAACTGGCGCTTTCTAACGTTCATATTTATAATTACATAGTAAAGAACAAAACGAAAGTCGCCATTCATAAATACATTGACAAAGCATCATCCCAAAAACTGGATATTTGAGCGTCCCCTAGAAAACTTTCGGGACAGTGGGACATTTTCCAAAAAAAAAAAACAGGACTGTCCCGGGGAAAAAAGAGACGAATTGACATCCTACCCTACTGTAAAGAATGTAAATATTTATTACACATCCAAGTTAACTGTTCACGTGCGGAGGGGAAGAGTTTTAGCGCTAGTGTCGCCGATGTACTGAATATGTGGAAGGGATGTAGGAGAAAACTGTACATCCGATCACGTATTGAAATTTTTCAACTTCAAATGTGGGGAGAGAATCCCTAAACACGTGTGAAAGATCTTAACATGGTTGTCAAATTAGTCATTTAAGCACCGAACGCTCAAGCGATCGGATCATTTACAATCACAGTATTTGTCGTCTCTCCATTACCAGCCTGACAATAAATCACAAGTGGCAACATGCAATGAGAAGGGTAAGGAAGGGACAGATCATTCCTAGGCGTAACCCCAAAAGTAACAGGGTTGTCAAGTTAGTCATTCTGCCACTGACCGCGCAGAACGACGGATCATTAAAATACATAGTATTTGTCAGCTCTCTACCTGCCAATCAAACAAAATAATTCAAAGGACAGGAAATGGCAACATAGTAAGGAATAGAAAGAGAAAGACAGTTTGTTAGTTAACATATTTTCCGCCTGCACAAAACACTTGGATGGGTAATACATTTGCATTCTTTACGGTAGGGTAAGAACCCTAAGAATACTCGCTGATCAAGAGTTCGCAGTCATAGATTGGCGAACCTACTGACAAGCGTTAGTTGAGATTGATTCTGACATTGTGAAACCAGTAGGGTAAAGGAGGATAAGAGTACGCACTTAGTGGATTTTCAGTTATATTTGATAAAATAAACTACAGAGTTCAATTTTTTTTTTAAATATTCTATATTCAAATACACATAGTTTAAAAAAATCATCAGTCAACTACATTTTAAAATACAGGCATGAATAATAAATTAGTAAAAAATGAAATTTGCGTACTCTTGGCCTACCGGGAGGTTAAGAGTACGCGGGTAGGGTGGTTAAGAGTACTCACTAGGGCTTGCCTAACAATAGTCACAAACAAATGGACCACTGCCTTTTTAAGCACAACAGTCCTCTTGCCACCACTCTTTGCAAATTCCACACTGAATCCAACTTTCAGGGTATGAACCCCGACATCCTGGACAGTCAGTTGAATCGTCATCTTTTTCTTCTTCTTCAATGAAGGCTTTCGACTCAGCTGAACTTGAAGATGGTTTAGAGTCATTATTAAACATCAATTCTCTTCTCGCATTTGATTTCCTGTTTGCTAGGCCCATTTATCTTACTTGTCTTTCCTATTTTTTAAAAACTTTTTTTTCTGATTTAGCCTGCTCTAATTCTTTTCTCTCTTTTTTTTCTTCCAAATGGTTTTTGAAAGGTGATGATGTCATGATTTCTGATTTTTGTGCTGGTCTCTGCTTTCTTCGGTTCATAGGGTCTTGTTCTTTATGTTCTGGAAGCGGTAGAATTGGATGAATACTAACATTAATTTTACATTCTTGTTCTGATAAACCTACTGTTTCATTTTCTCCAGCTCTTTGCTCTGCAAATAAAAATAAAAATGTTATTTGTATTTCTTTACGATTAAATACAAAACTATGATAAGTTATAACAACTTTGTATCAATATAATATACATCTATATATTAAGAGTAAAACACAGTTTTCCACTTAATAGCCATAAATGAAAAAAAAAACAATGTAGCAATGATAATCCCCAATGGAGGCTAAGATACGCAGTGATCAGCTGCTGCGTACTCTTTGTCTCACTTGGCGTATTTCACAAAATCACCAATAGATTCCAGCACGTAACAGAGAGGTAAATGGTATCTTCACCATGTTGTAGGATATTAAATGTACATTAATATGATATCTCTTTACAAAATATTTTTTTACTCCTTAAGGTAAAAAACAGTTATGATATATCACACAGAAATTACATAGAAAAGTAAGGAAAGTTAATTTTACCTGGTAGAACGAAGATAAATGAAGCAGGTCAATGATACTACGGCGTGATCTTCCATTGTAACAGCTAAACTGAAACGTAATAATCGGGATGTTCTGCAGTGCTGCCAATACCATAAAATTTCCCTGCGTACTCTTAACCGCCTGCGTACTCTTATCCTCCATTACCCTAGGGGTTCTTTTTTTTTTACTGTGCTTATTTCGTTACTATGCATCGCATTACCAATTGGGAAACTGGTGTATTATTATTAATATATCCCATTACTAGTATGTTTCTCTACCCAATATGAATGGTTTATTTTAGGAAGTAATGTTTTGAGGTTCTTTTCTTCAAGTTCTTTTTTTTTTTTTTTTTGAGACTGGAAACATCTTACCTCAAATTAATGTTGATTTATTCTCGAACATGCTTGCCCAGTCTGGGAAAGCTGAAGAGGATATAGAAGATTATATTGAAACATGTTGGAGAATAAATCAAATTAAATTGAGGTAAAATGTTTCCAGTCTCAAAAAAAAAATTGATTCTGTATTAAATTTATTTGGGTTTAAGTTCGCAGAGGTGATTACGAACGCCACGTCCTGGAGTATGCAGGTGCTGCCCAAGTGCATAGACATGGGACGCAATGCATAATGTGTCTATATATTACTGTTTTTTGATTATTTATGGCCTAAATCTGACAGACAATTGTTCACTTTTGAGTATTTGAATCCTGCCAAAGCCAGAATTGCTGCAGATAAAAATGTGAGATCTTCCGCAAAATTTGTGGTCTATGAGGAAACATTGAGAAAGATATTAAAATATATGAGTTCATTTTCATATATCACAATATTAAAATATTAATATAAAATTATAGAATATTCACCTGAAAGGTGAATATTCTATAATTTTATATTAATTTTGAATAAACCTCAACGGAACACATCATGAATCTTATAAAAATATTAAAATAATATTTATCAAGTTGGTGAGATATTTGGAATAGTTTTACTCCATGGCCATTTCTATTGAGAAAACAATTTCTTGGCTAAGGGAATTTTCAATGAAATCCTTTTGGAAACAAAGACTTTATGACTTCATCAGTGACCGAGAAAGATTGAAAGTCCTCCTACAAGAACGTATTTGAGAAATGAGATCGGCCCATCATATGATGGACAGAATGATGAATATGTTCAGCTTGAAAACACTGGAAATGATGCGATAGAAAAGGACATTGCACTAGTTGCATTGAAATTCTCACACGTGACCTTCCTCTTATTCCACGAAAAATAAGCTGAAGGAACAGATCAAAATCGCCAACAATAATGACATCAATTCCATAGAAGAATGCTCTCGAAGATAGTAGGACTATCAAAATCCCAACAGAAAGTTAGCAAAGTTGAATTTCGCAGTGGAAGATATTATGTCTGCTTATATAATAATAATAATAAATATATTATAGTATTATTAGTCCACCGCTGTGGTCTCGAGGTAGCGTGCTGTCTTGTCACGCAGCGGGTCCGGGTTCGATCCCCGGTCGGGGCAGTTTTCTGGGTGAGATTTTTATCGGGGTTTTCCTCACCTGTAAGACAAATGTCAGGAAAACTTTAAGGCCCAAACGGTCCTCGAAATCATATGGCCATCATCATCACCCTTTATCATTATCATCATCATCATCCTTCACGGGTGTGGAAAGCAACGGGAAGCTACCACACCTACAATTCCCTAGTAAAGCTGCAAGCATAGCATGAAAATGCTATGATTGCGGTGAAGGACCTGCATTCGGACAGAATTACTATGGGTGGATAGTATTATTATTTCGCAGTGGAAGAATATCATGTCTGCTTATATTATTATTATTATTATTATTATTATTATTATTATTATTATTGGTATTAGTAGCGGTGGTGGTGGCGGCGGCGGCGGCGGCGGCAGCGCAGCAGCAGCAGCAGTAGTAGTAGTAGTAGTAGTAGCAGCAGTAGTAGTAGTATTATTATTATTTTTAATATTATGAGCCATAATTATTATGAGCCATAATTATTATGAGCCACGGAACAGGCAACTCTTGCCTAAACCAGGAAGTGAAGAAGAATATTATGAGCCATGTTTTCGACAATGGTGACGTGTGAGGAACTCCGTACTTTCCTAATATTGTTAGGGTTATTGAAGTCAAGGAAATTGATGGTAGCAGGCCACGTAGCTGGAAGAATATTAGAATAAATATTTCAAAAGTTTTTTTTTATTGAGAAATCCTTGGATAAATGTCATTACATAAAGACTTTAGGAAACTGGATATCGGAGAGATGAACTGGATTCGAATACGGGTCAATGGATAGCAACATTAAACCTGAAGGTTTCGTAAGCTTAAGAGTTGGTACAGTATAAATAAATTAAAGGTTCCGAAGTATAGTAAAGACGATCAATAATTGTGCATGCGGCAAATTTTATGTTCAAGTAGGACTTGTTCAAGCAACGATATATGAAATGTGGCTATTATTTAAAAAATATAATCTTATATTATTGGTACGTAAGGAATTTTCCCTCTTCATTTTGCTTGAAACCAACTTCACAACACTAAACTTTTTTTTTAATATTGTAAGACTATTATGTCATTATAAAAGGATAACCCTCTTTATTTCCGCTACCCACTAATTCAACAAATTTACTTTACGATAAATGCTGACAGCATGATATTGGCATGAACAATTTCCAACAGTAAAAAACTATAGAATGATATTACGATATGTTAATATCCTGATTAAGTAGCAAGAACCATATGTCCAAAAATTGAGTCATAAGTTAATAATATGCTTCAGCAAGACCTCAATCTAAATACTGTCCAGCAACTAGATCGAAGAGTAGTTAATTCAGAGCTGGTATAAAATCATGACTAATTATTAGTCTTATATTTCTACTAATTCTACTCATTGACCTATTTCATGAATGAAATTGTTATGGATTCAACTGGATTTATTAGGCTTAAAGGACCTTCGGGACTTGGAAAATCTGGTAGCGGATTCCTAGCCGAGCGTTAGTATGAGGATGTACAGTTTACATGCATTGAAATAAACACAAGGAGTCTGATCTTAAACTATTTTATTACTAAAGTATAAATAATTAGAAATCCTAAATATCTCTATCCCTAATTCTATTCTAAGCCTATATTAAACTACAGTACTCTCTCGGGGATTGAGAAAAGGGAGTTGTGGAATTTTTAACTCTAACCAAATCTACATAATTAAAATATCCCTTTTGAAAATATATAGTTTCAAAAATATTATATTGTACTTGATTGAAATCTAAAGGATCTGGACTACATTATTAAGAAAAATGGTCGGTGACTTACCCTCCAGCCGTACACACACAGACAGACCGAGCCCATCACTTCTCAAGTGTTATATACTTCAAAAATGACCTGAGGTCACCCTAAAACTGTACTACTACATTCCAATGGAACTAAATGTAGGGATGTTTACAGTTAGCTTCAATCAAGACTTTGATCTGAACTATACTCTATCTCAATACAGTTAGCTTCAATCAAGACTTTGATCTGAACTATACTCTATCTCAATACAGTCAGCTTCAATCAAGACTTTGAAAGAATAATTAAAATAATCTATAAAACAATAAAAAATCTATATAAAGAACTATGTATTCACAACATTCCCCCCTTCTCAATCCCAAGAAAGGGTCTTTTAAGGCCCTTTTTGGGGCCGCTGCAGTTGTGTACTTAGACTACGCACAAGCTTTTAATTGATCTGGATTTTGTTTACATTGATACTACAGATTTGCTCTATCTCCTGTTCCTAAAGCTACCTAACTCTTTTCTAACATATGATTTACAAACAGTAATTTTAACAGGAACAAATTTTTTATATATTATGAAATTTAGTGTGTTCAAGTTAATCCATTTTCTCTTTACAATTTACCGTAGTTCCCTTCCTCTATATGGGACATAGACGTGTTCATACTTTATCAACCACATTTATCTGGTTTTCAAATTACATCTAGAAAATGGATTAGCCTGTCACTCCGAACCTGAAACAAGAAAACATATATAAAACACAATTTATCTACTCTTCTTCCTTCTCAACTGTTCCATAGTTTCTGTTTTCTTCAATGCTGTTACTTTCACACACTGTCATTCTGAAAAAAAAGAAAAATCTAAAACTTTAATTAGAGCTTATCACTTTCTTCACGACACTCGGCTTTCCCACTAGCCGCGTTCACCGAGAAACTTGAGCACTTAGTTATTGTTTGGCGCCGCGCATGTCCGCGCTCATGCTGATCTATTACAGCATCCCTGGTTGAATCCGATGCCTGGGACCACGTTCGATGATGGTATCTTCCTTCGTCCGGGAGAGAGTCATGCCGGATACTGGGTCTGTCCTTTGAAGTTCTCGAGACCAGCAATTTCTTTTAGGAGCCATGGATTGTCCGGAGGATAGGTTTAATGGGATTTCTGTGTTTTTATCCAATTTTCTTACTGTATATTACTGGTTGGGAATTATTATGTGATCCACGGACGATCAGAGGTTCGGTTTGATATGGTTAAGGTGTTTGCTTGGTCTCTCATGTCGCACCGTATTGACTGGTGGACATTTCCCATGTTGCATGACTATCCCTGATGTAGTAAGTCGTACCCGCATAGACCCTGTCTTCCTCCTTTTTGTTTTTGGTATCAGCTAATCTATGTTTCGTGGTGTGGGGGATGTCCTAGGTGACTCAACATCCTTCGTCGTTTCTAGTTAGCCCAGTCGCGCTCGTAGTGTCAGATCGTGTGCGTAGTCGTTCTTCTTGTGCTGAGGGTTTGTTACTTGTATACCGTTATTTTGTTTCGTTTTGTTTGTTTTTCTCTCCTTTTTTTTTTTTTTTTGATTTTTATTCGTTTAAAACTATGGGTGTGCACTACCTTTTTCTTAATAAATTCCATATGGACTTTTAGAAATGAATCAATAGTACCTTCTGGGGTCTCAAAACCAAATCCTAGTTTCTTACTAAGAATAGTATCCCTCTTAACTAAACCCCGAATCTTGAGCAACCATGTACATCTTTACTTATATAATTTTCCTACGTTCAGTTCCTCTAAATTTACTTTTAATTAGTCATATCTCAATGGTGCAACCAGCAAAATTGTATTTTGCATTAAACTTTAAACTGCCAACCTCGTTCCTATACAAATGTTATCCCTGTTTTATCTTTTGGCGTTGCTAGATTTTACACTGGAAACCGAAAAGAGTGCTCTTATGCCTATCAATTTGCATAGCCTTCATCAACAAATCTCAGGTTCTAAATCATCTTTTTATTTTCCGAAACTTCAATTTGACAGTACTTCAGGGTATATATACACATAATTTCCATAATTAGATCGGTCGATATTTTGCTATACTTAGCAGGCCTAAATTTTGCCTAATTCTAAGGGTTTTATCTAGTCCCTTTCTTTATAATAGAGTCCGAGGTTCGACTGGGTGCGCCCGTCTTCACATCAGTCGGAAAGACATATACTGCACTTATTTAACATGTGAATACTACTTGACCAAAGCCGAATTAGTCCTTACAAACATCAATTAATACTCGTATCCTGAATTTCTGTCATCGTTTCCTTAGGGTCCTGAGGTTGAGAGCATTCTTTCCGTTCTCCACTTCTGAAATATCATCATCATCATCATCATCACTCCAGGGATTAGGCAATTGCCCGTTCCGACTTCATATTGCATCAGCCCAACGTCTTCTAGGTCTTCCAACATCACGCCTTCCTCTTGCTTGATAATTTCTGGCTAACAATGGATATCTCTCCTTGCTCATTCCATCCATGTGATCAATCCATTTCTGTCTGTAATTCGTGACTTTATCCAATAAAGGCTGTACTTTCAATTCTTCTCTTATATCCTCATTTCTTATTCTATCAAGTCTTGTACATCCTTTTACTTGTCTTAGGAACCGCATCTCTGCCTTCTGTATTCTATCCTTCTGTCTTTTCACTGGAGCCCAAGTTTCACATCCATACAATATTGTGGGAACCGCCATAACATTATACATTTTTATCTTGGTTTCTTTTCTAATTTTATTTTTGAATGTTCTCTGTATTGTTCCACACACCGTCTGAAATCTATTTATTTTGGAGTCAATATCTCTTTCCACATTGTAGCCAACATCACAGCCCAAATATTTGAAACTAGACACCTGTTCTATACTTTGATTTTCTAAAATAATTTTGGTTCTCACTGGATCTCTTCCTCTAAAAGCCATGGTCTTCGTTTTCCTTACAGAAATTTTTAGATCGTATAATTTACATATTTCATTTAATGCATGCATTGATTTCTGTAAGTCGTCTTCATTTTTCTGTATTATGATTACATCGTCAGCAAATAAAAGATTATTTATGCACATTTTATTATCCATTCTTATTCCTGGATTTACTAAAACTTTCCATTTATTAAAAATATCGTCTATATATATATTAAACAAAGTGGGTGATAAACTACATCCTTGTCGTAATCCAGTATTTGTTTTGATTGCATCTGTTCTTTTGAATCCGGTATCTATAATTATATTTGTGTCTTCATATAATGTCTTTATTGTTTCAACAAGGCACAGCGGGTATCCTTTCATTCGTAATATTTCCCATAATTTTTGTCTGTTTACTCGATCGAAGGCCTTATCCAAATCTATAAATCCTATGTGAGTTTCTAAGTTATGTTCTCTTCTCTTTTCTATGAGTTGTTTCAGTGTAAAGACATTGTCTATACATGACCTTCCCTTTCTGAATCCACTTTGATTTTCACTTATTATTACTTCTGTTATGTTTCTCAATCTATTATTTATTATTTTCGTATATATTTTGTAGCCAGTATTCATTAAGCTAATCCCTCTGTAATTCTCGCAATTTCTCCGGTCTCCTCTTTTGAATATATTCTTGACAATTGCTGTTTTCCAAGTGGTTGGAATCCCATAGGTCTGCCAACATATATTAATTAGATGAAGTATTCGTAGTTTACACAATATTCCACTATATTTGATTAATTCCATATTTATATTATCTAATCCTGTTGCTTTCCTATTCTTAGTGGTTTTCAAAGCCATTTCTAATTCATTTATGTCTATTACATCAATATTTTCCACTTTTATTTCTTCCTCATTGTTCTCTTTTCCTTCAATTTCCTCCTTTTTCCAAAGTTTTTCATAATGCTGGATCCATTCTTGTTCTGGGATTATATTCAATCTGGCAGAATCTTTCTCAGTCTGATTTAGATGTTTCACTAATTTATAACCTATTTCTTGTCTTCCATACATATCATGTTCTACTGAGCTTATAAATTTATCCCCCCCCAGGAGCTATCACCTTGACGTGGTGGGGGGGCTTAGTACCCGATGAACCAGACGACTCTACTGGGGAAGATTGACTTAGGTTAATCTTGCTGGTGGGTAAGAGGCGAGGGGAACTAAGTATAGCTCACAACGAAGGAATGGCGTCTGTATCCATATTGGGCGGCCACATCTTCGTCAAGTCAAGTCTTCAACGGTCAACAGGGCGACAAGGAATAGCACAGCTAAACTTGTAGGGCTTGAAGAGCGGAAGAAGCAGCCCTCTCTTGGGGGGTGGATACCCAGAGGAGCATGTTTGGAGGCTCAGAGGAAGCAGCCCTTCCACCATCCTTGTCCTGCGAAGCGCTCGTAACGCTTCCAGGAGACATTTATCTTACTGAGAAGCTTCATGGAAATCAGCCGGATTGTCATAAAAGGAACTTCTGAAATAACTGCCTCTATTTCTTACCTCTCCCTTTCCTAGTCTTAATTGTTCTTTATTGAGATATGATTTTTAAGTTACTTGTGTCTGGACAGGGATTCAGGTTTTCATTATTCATTGTCTATTTTCCCGGAATATCTGATCTTACTGCTAATATATCAATCCACTTAGTTTAACCTCTAAATTTTTACTGATTCAATTTTTGAAGTCACCGTGATGTTACGTAACCTGAGTCCTTGTCCTCATTCTCCCTTCTGCTGTCCTAACTTCTGATACGGCGTACTTTACACTCTCTTACCTCACCTAACTGTTGGTTTGATTGGCAAATTCTCATAGCTGATTTGTTGAACTTTTATACATTTATTTTACGTTTTGTATATTTTATTCCCTGATTGTTTCTTGATCTACATGCATTTAAACTGCTTTTTTTTTTCTCTCTACTTCTTACTTCCGGGGTTTCCTTGATTTCCCATTACATACATATCATCATTTATTGGGGTTCGATTTTTTTTTCTTCTTCTTACTCTGAAATATTTACCCACGTCCTACTCCAGGGTTCTTTCCTTACTTCTCCTTCCACTCGGAACTCCTCCTATCTGTCCCCGCTTGTATCCTAGGGCTCTACTTTACTTTAGACTGCTTATGTGCTTAAACTTATCTACACCACCATAAGTGTTTAACCTCTCGTTTTTATGTCGTCCTCTTCCCTTTCCATCCTCGGTCAATCTGTTCCTCTTGGCTCTACCTGTAGATCGCACAATCGTAATCTCTATGTGTTTCCCTTAGTATTTTCATCTAGTGTCTCAACGTTTCTGACGTCCCTGACTATTATTCGTTGTTCCTTCGTTATTGACCATATCTATGTGTGCATACGACTTTTCCTTCGCGGTTTTCCTGGCATCATCATTTACTCTGGATGGTCCTTAACCATCGCTTCTTGGGGCCCCAGACCCTGACTGGGCTGCGAGCCTCGAAGGCATGGGCTAAGCAACGTTTCCCTTAATGCCAACGGTGGCCCTAGTCACGCCTGCCCCCTCCCTTGCGTGATCCCTGTCTCGCAAATAAACCGGGTGAGCCAGCGAACGAACCGGGCACTACATGAAGGCGGAGAGTGTATTCCGTCTAAAGTGGCCCTGGCCCTTCCTGACCCACCCTCTAATTCTGTCGTCGATGGCACAATCGTATGTATGCGCGTTTCCCAATTTTCCTTCTGTTCCCTCTAGTGCACTAATGTTTCCGGTGTTATTTTTGCTAGTATTTGTTATCTACCCGTTAGGACCATATTCTATCTGTGCGTACGTCTTTCTTCGCGGTATTTCTTTCCGCTTCTCACCGCCGGCGGATTTCCTGGCATCTTCTCCTGCCTCAATTCCTTTAGGTAAGCTAGTGACCTCACCGAACATCGCCTGCGTCAATAGGGGTGAATTTTGATCCTAATCCCTTTGACGGGGGTCGGTTCTTGCCCACTCCGCTTCCTAACGCGCGCCCTGAGTCGCCTGACTCATAAATTCCCTTAGGTAAGCTAGTGACCTCACCGAACAACGCCGGCGTCAATAGGGATGAATTGGATCCTAATCCCTTTGACGGGGGTCGGTTCTTGCCCACTCCGCTTCCTAACACGCGCCCTGAGTCGCCTGACTCATAAATTCCCTTAGGTAAGCTAGTGACCTCACCGAACATCGCCTGCGTCAATAGGGATGAATTTGATCCTAATCCCTTTGACGGGGGTCGGTTCTTGCCCACTTCGCTTCCTAACACCCGGGTATCACTAATGTTTATTTCCTCGAGAATCCGTGTTCTCGTTTAATATTCGTTCTCCGATGCCTAACTCTCTACCTGCCGTTGTTCCCTGGTCCTAAACGTCAGTGCCAAGCCGGCAAGGTTTTATGGCCAGTGCCCCAGGATCACCGAGGAGGTCTGTGACTCCAGATCCTTTTATTACGGGGGTGTCCCACCTTCCGATTGCGCACTCCCTAACTCTTCCCTATTTCTCTGTCTCTCTCGTCTGTGCACTGTTTCCTCCTAAGGGTCGCTGTTCGCATCTCTATCCCAGTAGCTCTAGCGTAGGCTAGGCCTCCTCGAAGTAGTATGCCTCCCTTGCTTCCTATCCTAAATCTGTCACTCTTCTAACTTCTTTTGGGTTTCTGTGCGATTTCCCTAACATCGCTTAGCCAAGATTGACCTAGGTTACAGTCTGTTCGCTCGTTTATCTTTATATGGTTCCGAGTGAGTGTGGGCCCAAGTCTGGCGAGCCTTAAGGCGATCTAGTGGTCATTTACTATTAAATAAGTTTCAAATCCAATGTGTGTATATGTGTGTGTGTCTATTCTCAGCTGGTCACTAGGTCCACTGAGGTGCATATCAGGGTATACAGAGGGAAAAATCTCGGCCGCAGATTCTTTCTGTTTCCTCCTGTATGCACCTCAGTCAAGTGTCATGATTCAGCCGAGTATAATAATTGTTGTGTAATTTCCATTAGAAATATTATTCAGTGTAGCCCTTGAACTCCCCAAAATGTATATGATAATACTCTCCACTAGATCGATTAAGACACCCAACTATCGGTGAAGTATCCTAACCTCCATTTTCTAAACTGCTATGGGAATAAATTAATTTATTTGTTTTCGATCATTTCTGCATGTTTGTCACTCGATAATTCTGGGGAAATCTTTCAGCGCTTGTCCTATTCTTCATTGCGTTTCAAAAAGTTTATAAATTTTCCTAAGTTCCCATGCCCCTCTTCCGTTCTCTTTGTAATACATTTTCAAACCAAGTTGGATAATGCACATCCTCCCTTCTTAATCTGAGCTGTCGTCACTCCTTATTTCTTGCGATGTTAAAATAATTTCTACCCTCCGTGTTGGCATAACTGTTGGTTAATTGAACCTATCATTCGTCTTCCGTTATAGGCTTAACATACTACATGCCTCTATCTGGATTGCTTTCACGTTATCTTCTCGCAAACTGGCCTACTACTTATCCCGGAACCCATTCACTCTTAAATGAGTCCTAATTGCTGAAATTGAGATTGTGGTTTCCGTTATCTTTTATTTTATTCATAAACTCAAGTCTTATTTCTGGTAGTTCGCTCTTATTTCATCATCATCATTATTATTATTGTGGTTTATTAATTTACCGCGAATTATTATTATTGTTATTATTATTATTATTATTATTATTATTATTATTATTATTATTATTATTATTATTATTATTATTATTATTATTATTATTGTTAGTTGTAAGTTTACTGTGTTTTATTATTATCATTATACATTATTAATACTGGTAATTTGATTTTATTTTATTTATTTATTTTATTTTTTTTTATTATGATCGTTAAGGTTTATTGTTATTACTGATGTCTGTTATCTTTTTATTAATAGTATTAATATAGTATTTGTCATTATTATTATTATGATTATTATTATTATTATTATTATTATTATTATTATTATTATTTAAATACGATATAAGGATTACTGCTAGTCCTATCTGGTATCTCAGTATTACGATCATTTAGGCCTCTTTCCTTTTAATAGTATCCGCCATCCTTTAATCTAATGATTTCTCCTATTACTAGATATTATTTTAATATAACGTATTATGCTTATCATTATGTTATTGCAATTAGTTTTTATTTCTTACTGGTATTACTATTATTATTATTATTATTATTGGTAATTTTTCTGTGAATTATTATTATTATTATGCAGTATGACTGTCAACTTTTATGGTTATTACTGATGTTTGGTATCATTGTTTATTTTCATTAATATAGTTATTAAGGTTATTATTATTATTATTATGATTATTATTATTATGATTAGGATTATTATTAAAATACGATATAAGGATTACTGCTAGTCCTATCTGGTATCTCAGTATTACGACTTTTAGCCCTTGTCCTTTCAATATTTATCCGCAATCCTTCAATCTGATTGTTCCATATATAATTGATCATCATCATCATGAACAAATTGGTCCTTCAATCTGAGTGTTTCTCATATAATTAATTATTACTTTAAGTATCGATATAACATCTCATGCTAATCATTTGTTATTGTAATTTGTTTATTTTTATTACTGGTATCATTATTATTATTATTATTATTATTATTATTATTGTTTATTAATTTTCCTATGAATTATTATTATTATTTTATTATTAATTCATGCAGTATGATAGTTAACTTTTACTGTTATTACTGATGGTTTTTTTTTATCATTGTTTATTTTTCTTATTAATATAGCTATTATGGTTATTATTATTATTCTTATTATTATTATGATTATTACTATTTTTATTATCATTTTTTTCCATTATTAGGTCGATTAGTTATCCTGGTTTACTTTTATAGCTCAGATTGCCCGTTGATTATTCACTGAGTCTCGGTCATCCTCTTTACCTCATGACCTGTCTTCGTAATCTGATGCTCCTTTATACCTGCCAAACTGCTTTATTATTAATTACTCAGTAATATTATTTAATTTAGTTTGTTGAGATTACTCGTAGTTAGTCCATATTTATTTGCGGTTCTCATAATCTTTGGGTTTAATTGATTGCAGCGATTAAGATTATCTACTCGCTTCCTCAGTTAGTTTCATTTACCATCCATGTTTTACTTTTAAATTAGTTAGTTTAAATTCACAGATTTTAGCTTATTTTAGTAAGGTTATTATTTATTATTCTAATGATATCATTGTTTATTGGTTATTTATTATTATTAAAGCATCCATTGATTGAGTTCTAACTTCCCACATGTTCTCATTCCTCAAATATTTCCTTCATCTGGAATATACGTAATGAAAGTTTTTTTTTTTTTTTTATGATGATCGAGCGTTTACGGATTAAGTTAAACCACTAAGTCTACTTCACTCCTCAAATATTCAAAAACCTGCACTTGAATGACAAGAAATTATTTCCAGGGTTCTAGGGTCGCGCCGGCATTATCACCACGTTTCAATTATCAACTTCGCTTGCTACAATAAAAGGTCTAAAAGATCTACGACTAGATTGCTCACTTCACTATGAAATTAAAGAATCCAATAATATTATAAAGTTTATCGGAACAGTTCACAATCTTACAAAAAATGCTGCCACCTATCGAAATTATATTGTTTTAAATATGTAGTCGCAGTAAAAGATAATCCTAAAACAACTAGACACCCTTGACTTAATCCAAACTCTTCACTGCATAAAAATCTCTCTGGGGAAACTGCAAGTCACCATTCACCATATGGGTTTTCAATTAATTACTCAAAAGTCCTAAGTAATGTATAAAGTCGGTTGAATTTCAAAAAAAAATTTATAAGGTAGATAAAACATAAGAATTATAATTCACAACAGAAACTCAAAAAAATATCCCTGGTTATGCAGTATCATATCACTTGGGGTTAGGATTAATAGACAATACCCTGTATTTATTCATTTATTTTTGTGGATATTATTATTATTTTTTTTTTGAAGTGAGATTTAAATTAGACGTAATTATCGCCACACTTATATAAAAGACTATTTATGTTTCCTAATGTTTTAAAATAAAATTTTATAGGCACGTTAAGTTATATAATGTTTGTAATTCCTAGAAACTCCCTATCAGTGTATGTTTATTTTGCCAAACATAATGTTCTATTATTATTTAACTAAATGCTTAGTCTAATGCGGCAAGGTCGTTTACTCGGACAGAGAATTATACGAATGGTCAGCATCAGGGTTCCCTCAGCAGTACTAACTATTTTATGAATCAACATCATTTAAAACATTATAATTCATCAACTAAATTTGCCGCTTATGGTTATTAACGTTCATCGACCGATTCGATAAGATAGATTAAAATTCTGCATCCCTCTATTATGTTCTTTTGTTTCTAAATTACAAGGACGTTATGCGGCACTGTGTGTCCTAGTTCGAACCATCAGCTGACACATCTTGTAACAGTTGTGGAAAGTTTTCAGAATCTATTTTCAATACACCGTTACGAGATGTAATCTGATTTCCGTTACTGGTGTCCCATCCAAGTATAATTTAGGTCTATTAAACATTAAGTAAACTCCGTTGAAACCAAGATTTTATCTAAGTTAATTATTTATTTTTGTAAAGGAAACTGAGTTCCGTGAGCCACTTTTATTTTATTTTAAATAATTTTGTTATTTAATCGGTAAAAGAATCTAAGTTCCACACTTCCATATTTTCCTTCGATAAATCAGTTATACGAGTTGCGGAAAATTTCCAATTTACTCCCGACAAATGCTAAATATTCCTGACTTGTAATAAAAAAGGTAAAATAATTTATTAGTTCAAGTTCCAATAACCTAAAATAAATTTTTACACTGCGCTATTCTGGAGAGATTAACCAAATACTGAATACATTTTTTCCTGAGTTCGAATCCAAGACTTCTAGTGACGACATCCTAGCCAACACATTACACGTGTTGCCGGATCAATCTGTTTTAAAAAAAAAATGTTGATACTCTTTATGAATTTGGATATTTGATCTGATGATGTATAGTGCCGATCGAATTATTTGAATGTGTAACTCCCTCATTCAAGTTGGAAAATTTTCAGAATCTTCATCAAAATCCCGTTAGATAGCCTCGCATACGGGGACATATTTCAAACTAAATATTCCTCGGACATATCTTAACATTCCTGCTAGAAATAAACTTGTATTATAGCTAATTTTGAACACTCCGGCTTACCGTTCTCGGCCAAGAAATCAAAAAAACAACTGGTAGTCACCGTATGAGAAACTTATTGTACTGTTTTCCCTACCTTTTCACTCCAGCCGCCATCTTGTAAAGCTAGTCACCAGGGTTCGAACCCGAGACTCCTTTTAACAATACCCTGTAGTTACCCCGTAAATTATTTCATATGCTACATAAATATATATATATGACCTGTCATTTTTCACTAATTTAAACAACGTCGGTATGATTTCGACTTGACATTTAGTATTGCCAACATAGGAGTGACACAGTCCGTTTATTTATTTAATCTCCATATTAATATATTTTCCAACTCATGCAGAAACGATCTGTTCGCAGGAAAGATCTAAAAATAATTCCTATATAACGTTACTAAATTTTCTCATTTAATTCAACATTTCGTTCATATGTTGGTATCGCTTGAGTTGCCCTGAGGTAATTAATAACCCGAGACATTTAAACCGTTTGTACTTCAGTATTATATGGAAGTAATTTTCCACGAAGGTAATTAGTTCATGCTATTTTATTCGCAATTATTATTGCAGAGAAATTATTTTATTACTATTATTATTGGTCACAATCACCATCGGCAAAAATATTCCTGTTAATATGATGGCGTGTCATCCCCTTCCACAAGCCACGAGTTCGGTTCGCATACGTCGACATATCCCGTAAGGAGCCCACGTTTCAGGCTACGTTTCAGCCATGAGTTTTTGCCAATGTATAATGGTTTTATATTTTTATCCTATTCAGTCCTAACAGACATATTTCGACAAAAATAAATAGTATACTCTCTTACTCTACCATGCACAGATTTACAAGGAAAAAAAAATAGTTGCTCAAAATTATAACTACGTTGAAAAAACAATTTTCTCTTTTTTCCACAACTTCCCTCTCTCTTCCAAGGTCTGATTAATCTAAATCCCAATCCAGAATTAATATCTTTTTATTGATTTAATTTCTATTAAATAATAAATATCCCATGTTTTACATAAATCTTACACTGCTGATTTTAACCTAAAACTGTACGTATCACAAAATTTTAATATTTATTGTATTCCAAACGGTCCAGAAAGCTTGCAAGGGTCCGTTTCCCTATCATAAAAATATAATAAAACATTATTATGTGATATGCCACCGCCGCTCACCAATGTTATGGATTCAACTGGATTTATTAGGCTTAAAGGACCTTCGGGACTTGGAAAATCTGGTAGCGGTTTCCTAGCCGAGCGTTAGTATGAGGATGTACAGTTTACATGCATTGAAATAAACAAAAGGAGTCTTATCTTAAACTATTTTATTACTAAAGTATAAATAATTAGAAATCCTAAATATCTCTAGCCCTAATTCTATTCTAAGCCTATGTTAAACTACAGTACTATCTCGGGGATTGAGAAAAGGGAGTTGTGGAATTTTTAACTCTAACCAAATCTACATAATTAAAATATCCCTTTTGAAAATATATAGTTTCAAAAATATTATATTGTACTTGATTGAAATCTAAAGGATCTGGACTACATTATTAAGAAAAATGGTCGGTGACTTACCCTCCAGCCGTACACACACAGACAGACCGAGCCCATCACTTCTCAAGTGTTATATACTTCAAAAATGACCTGAGGTCACCCTAAAACTGTACTACTACATTCCAATGGAACTAAATGTAGGGATGTTTACAGTTAGCTTCAATCAAGACTTTGATCTGAACTATACTCTATCTCAATACAGTTAGCTTCAATCAAGACTTTGATCTGAACTATACTCTATCTCAATACAGTCAGCTTCAATCAAGACTTTGAAAGAATAATTAAAATAATCTATAAAACAATAAAAAATCTATATAAAGAACTATGTATTCACAACAGAAATCAAGGATCCAGAAAGCATTAATATAAACAGAAACTTTACCAACGTTAATTAATCAGTGTCTCTTCATATTTTAAGAAGTTTTATAATGTCTCTGAGGGTATTTGATAGAAGTATAAATCACAGTTCATACTCTCTGCGTACATGGAACTTCCCCAGGGCATCAGTTTGAAAGTCTTTTTGGGGGAGTATAAGTACCCTTTTGAAGATATGGAAGACAAAAAATATTCCAATTTTGAAAGTTACTTAGGTTATATTTTCCAGTCTCTCGTCTTGACTTCTTTGATCCGAACTGGATTTTTTATGATGCGAAATATTTCATCTCGTCTAAATTACAAATATAATTAGATGAAATAATAATGATAATTCCCGTCTGACAGGGTAATTAGTGGCAGTCAACTCGGATAAGCAAGATCCTCCCTGCCAGTGTTGTAAATCATCATGCCAACAGCTCCCGCCTGCCAAGATTAATAGCTGTCCTAGAGGTGTCCAAACTTTCAATATGTACAAAACTAAACTGTAAATAGGCGGGACATGTCTGAGAAGACTGGGCGGGCCAAACCTTCAGAGGGATGTTCTAACGTCAGTATATGTAAACATGCCAAAATAAATAGGTGTTAGGTGCAGTTGACGAGATTTATTGCATTGTAAGAACTTTGAAAATGCATTTCTGCTATGTACGCTGTAAAAATGTTGATTTGAATTTGCTTATAGAAATTATTACACCAATCAGTGGCAGCCCATGAACATAGCATAAATGAGGAAAATTATAAATAAACATATGCTTTATACCGCGTTTCAATAAAGGGACCTCTCTAAGCTATAAATTACACGCAATAATACTTTACTTAATGATATAATGTTATACACACTTTTCTAAACGCACTCATCACAATCAAACGGTGCACATAACGATCTGACGCACACCCACTTTAAGTTTAACTTAATGAATTATAAAATTTAAATTTTAAGGTAATTCAATACTACAGAACCCCAAATTGGAATTTCCAAATAACAGTATGCAAAGGTGCTATCAAATGTTCAGAGTACTCTGCATGCGACTGTCACCGGGCAGGAAATGGCCGTTAGCCGAGTCTCGTTGAAGGATTATGCGGAAGGAATTTGATGAAACCTGACGCTATCAGATTTGTACGTAAGCAGTAGAGTGCGTTGGCACTTTGTTTCCAAGCCCCCCCCCTTCCCGCCACCTGTATCATATGTAATAATCACAATGAGTTCGCTTTTTTTTCTCTCTCTCTCTCTCTCTCTCTTTTTGTCGAATCGCGCGAACTGATTCAAGATTAAATAAGAATAAACGGTGCCCAACAGAGCTCTTACTCGAGAAAATCTAGGTTATATTCGTGCGAGGATTCGATTATGTTCTAGAAAATCCAGCCGGCGCGGCGAGTCGTCAAACTCAGGGAGTTTGAATATTACAACGATCCATGTTAAGAACACGTAGCCTACGTTTGAAATGTTATCCATACTAAATTAAGTCATTCATAGATTACTTCCTGCTGACTTTAATGCACGACTTGATAGTTGTGTTTAAAGTTTTGTTTTTTTAATATTTATCGTACTCATCCAACATTCTGAAGGTATTAAAGACTGCAATTACTCGAGAAATCCGCGGATTATCACAAGCAGTGCTCCAAAAAGTGTTCTGATATATATTAATAGGTAGGACATTTCCAAAATCTACCTTAAAAAGTAAATATTTCAATCTTTTCAACTTTTTTTTATTTAAGTGAAATATTGTATTACTATTTTGAACTGCTTCCTTCCGCAAATCCTTCAACAACTCTCAGCGAACGGCCACTCCCTTCCCAGTGACGATCGCATACCGAATATGTTGAATGTTTGGTAACGCCTTCTATACATCTCTCTGCATGTGCCTTCGTACATAAATAACAAAAGATAGTCCCTGTAGTCTATTAGATTAAGTAATTTAACTTTAGGGATTTTAGTTATAACCTTTATGAACAATAAATATTGTTAAAATATTCTCATTTATCTAGTAATTTGTGAACTATTCAGCTAATTCTCATATTTTGATTTTTACGATGAAATTAAGACATCTTTACTGCTGATATTGCATCAAAATGCACGAAGTTATAATTCCCAACGATTTGTAATAAATAAGAAAAACTTAGGTATATAATCTAGAAGCAATGATTGATGAATATTTTCCCACCTAAGTTCACAATAACACTGTATCACCAATCTAAACTTATCTCTAACAATGTAGAAACTGCAAAAAATGCAAGAACTGATCGCAGCGCCTAAGAATGATAAAACATGAGAAATATTGGTGGAAAAAAATCAAGTACATACCTTGGCTGGATGGTCCTTTCATTTCTGGAAATCTCTTGGGATACAATATTCATTGCAGACGTCATCTTTCATCACTTTAAAGACGCACATTTTCGAATTTAATGGTAATCCCGCACTTTTAGAGATGCTAATCTTAATTTCGTATGTACTATAATCTAATCAAAGGACCAATCACAATAACATTTAAACACACATCGTATACAAGTAACAAATGCGCTTTAATGTTACAAAGAAATGGAAATATTTTATTCCGTCCGGTAATCTAACGTAGCCTAAAACTTTCTGTAGATAAATATATTAAGATACATGTCTTTGAAGTCATACACCATACCGCCGCGCCGTTTCGTTGACTGCAAGGTATATTTTATAATAAGATAAAACCGTGATATTCTTTCGCAAATATAAACAACCGCATAAAAATATAACATTACAATCCAATTTTAAATCTAAACAACGCAATTGATAATTACACTACATACTTTTGCACCAACATTTCATAGAATACCTTATCTCTACGAACGAACGCGCACAACTAACCCCGCATCGCTACAACTCAGGATAGCTCTCAACCAATCACAAGCTTCGATTTCAGCTATAAACCAGTAAACAAGTGCACTTCCTTAATGGATGTCCAACATTTTATATTAATAATCTCACGCGTCTTCAGTTCGATCTAAGGGAACAATGGAAAATTTTCTTCATTATTTTGTGACCATTCTCGTCCTCGCAAAACTCAGCCTCCTATAAAATAAATATGACATTTCTGGCAATAAAATCGGCTAGTCGACTTGTGTCGTAAAAATATCGCGGATTTGTGTGTTCATGTCGCAAAGGGCAGGGTCACTTATCTGACCTGCAACAGTCTCGATAACATTTAACCCCAAGTTTTTAGCCCTATCACCCCTAAAGGGAGGGGTGCAAAATAAGAAGTAACCGATTTTAGTGTCTAATCCATAGTTTACGGGGTCTTTTACCGATTGGTGATGGTCCATATGAAATTTAAGTCCAATTTTGAGCCCTATAGGCCCTGCATACAGGGAGTGAGAAGGGGTGAAAAATAAAATTATAAGAGTGACCGAGATTAGTGTCAAATCCAGTTTTCGAGGTCGCTTATCTGATTTCTGACAGTCTGAATGGTATTAAAGCCTAAATTTGACCCGTAGCACCCCTAAGGGGTGCGGATGAGAAAGGGTGAAAAATAAAATTTTAAAAAGTGATCGAGATTAGTGTCGAATTCATTGTTTTCGTGGTCGCTATGTTATTTGATAACACCGTCTCCATTATATTTAATCCCAAGTTTGACCACTAGCAACCCCAAGGGCGTGAGGGTTTAATAAGGGTTTGAAATTAAAATGACGTGATCGTGATTAGTGTAAAATCCTTAGTTTTCGGGGGCTAAGTTTATTGAAGTTAATCCAAATGTCATGTAAACCCAAATTTGACCGTTAAAACCCCTAGGGGTGACGTGTAAAAATAATCGTAAAGGACCAATATCCCCAAAGACATGGAGTGTTTTCCATGATATTATCAGAGCCCTAAAATATGTTTTAGCTGTACCTGCAGTGTCATAAATTTTCACGATTTCCCAGGGATTTATTTTATACTGGCCTAAGCTATTTCTTAAAAGCCTTTACTTCAAATCCTTGTAGGTCTTTCCAGTACCATGAGCCATTAGCTTCTTTCTCTCTTATTTTTTTACAATCATAAATCGTTCATCGTGACATTTACAAAGGAGCATATCCAATCTTCCTTTCTTACATTCAAAGTGACAATTCCAATGCCGTTTAAAGCCCAACTTCAGCCCCCATCTCCATGAGGTTAAAAAGAGCTGGAAAATAAAATTTCCAAATTGACCGAGAATAGTGCCGTATCCACAATTTTAGGGGTCACTAAGCTGATAGAGGCTAAGAAGGTAGGGATAACGCTTGGGCATTCTGCTAGTACCTTCAATAAAAATGAAAACCTAATACAATTATCAAAATCTGAACTAAACCTCACGGTTGTATTTTGAATATCTTGTAACGTATAAAAATATTTTGCAAGAATGTTTGAGTTTATGGAGAGGAAGGTGTACTAATATAGGCCTTTGTCAAGGTTGAATGCATTCCTATGTAACACTGACCACAATTCCCAAATGCTGAACTGACTGAAGTCCATTAATTCCACTTTATATATTCAAAAAATGGTACATTCAAATAGGTTGTAGCTGAATTATTCATTTAATTTCAATTACTAAGCATGTTAGTGTTTTGACAATATTATCTATTAATAGTAAGCTTATTTAGCAACAGTGATAAATGCAAATGGTAAAATAGAGACTGAAATCAGTAAAAGAATAGAGAAAAGTTTAAAAGTCTGTAACTTAACTAAACAATTAATCTGTAATAAAGATATACCCATCAACACTAAAATGGCAATGTATAAAGCTTATTTCAAGCCAGTTCTAAAATATGCATCTGAGACTTGGACATATACTCGTACAAAGAAGGAATTGAGCAGAATCCAAGCTACAGAAATGAAATTCTTACGTGGAATGGTACATAAAACAAGAAGAGATGGGATAAGAAACAACAAAATCAGGGAGACATTAAATGTAGAAAAATTAACATCAGACATAGAAAAAATAGACTAAAATAGTTTGGACATTTAAAATGAATGGAAAAGGAAAGACTACCACAAAAACTGTTTAAATCTCAAGATACAAGGAAAATGGCCATGAGGTAGACCACGAGAGAGATGGATTAACCAAGTAGAGAAAAGTTTACAAGAAAGAAGATTCGACTGGAAATAACTAAAAAGAAGCAAAGGGAAGGTAGAGATGGTTGGAGGCATATTTGGAATCGACCTTCTGAAGACACAATACGAGGATGATGATGAGTAGTACGCTATAGTACATTCTGAGTGCAAACACAAATTATACTATACTACTAATTGCAACCTATTTACAGCTAAAAGAAACATTTACCATTGTAAAAAGCTAGATGTAATCAAATATTGAAATAAGAACAAACTGATTTTATATTCAATAAAAATTATTAAAATAGCATATTTAAGTGAATAAGTAACAAGAAGCTGTGGTTTCTATTTTAGCATCATATCTGCAAGTCCTGGCAATATATTACTACAATAACAGTTGATCGATTAAAAAGAAAACTGTAGAACTGCAAAATACATGTTAAAGGAGAGATCTGATCTCTTATACAAATACAATTGAATACTTGTCAAGTGTTTGAGAAAGAAACTCTGTGGTGAAATAGATATGAAAATGACAACAAAATAGACATCAGAATGTTGTACAATTATCTTGTAGAACAGGGCATCACACATTACAACACTTTGTGAAATGAAATTCTATCCCATTGCTGTAAAGAGGGAATATACGAGTAACAACTTATCATACAAAAAAGCATAATTATACATTATCAAAATTACGTAAGAGATAAGTCGGTTTGGATTCAAATAAAGCTCAGATTGAGAAGATGGACAACTTTATAATTGTTCCTACATATTAACTGAATTATTATAATATTGAAGAACTTTGAAAAATAAAGCCAGGAAAGACTCTATAATGAAATTATACAAGATAATGGCAGTGCCTATTATTACTTATGGATCCAAAACATGGACAGTGACAACACAACAATCTGCCAGAATACAAGCTGCTGAAATGAAATTCCTCAGACCAATAGCAGGCTATCAAAGAACAGACAAAAAACATAACACAGAAATAACAACAACTAAAAGTACAGGAATTAAACACAACAATAGTGAAATACAGAACAAACTGGAAAGAACACTTGGCAAGGAGGACTGAGAATACAATACCAAAAGCAGCATACAGGTATTCACCATGAGGAAGAAGTTTGGGAAACAGCAGCAATTTGGAGCCAGAACAGGCTAGTAAATAAGCCTAACCATGATGAAGAAGATTGAAGGGGATTTGCCAAGAAGTTGCTTATTAGAAGTTAGGTTTCATACCACACCTGCATGCCAGATACAATTAGAGAGAAATCATAAAAGATATATAGATATTTAGATTGTTATTGTGGTTTGCTGATTTGACTTGGGGAAGCCAGAACACAAATTTTATAAACAACAAAATATTAGCTAAGACCGCTTTGAAGATAACAAAGGAAGAAAGGATATGCTTCTTTGTAAATGCCATGGTAAGCGATTTATGATTGTAAAAAAAGAGAGAGAGAGAGAGAAGCTAATAGTACATGGTATTAGAAACTGTTACAAAGATATGAAGTAAAGGTTTTTAAGAAATAGTTTAGGTCAGTATAAAATAAATCCTTGGAAAACTGAAAATTTATGACACTGCAGGTATAGCTGAAACATATCTTAGCTCCAGGAAAACACTCCATATGACTTTGAAAAATGCACAGGATGTTATTACTAACTGTTCCCCAAACAGAATGTTATTACTAACTGCTCCCCAAACAGGATGTTATTACTAACTGCTCCCCAAACAGGATGTTATTACTAACTGCTCCCCAAACTCGTGAACTAATGAAAATGAAATATTGTATATGACTAACCATTTGTGAACTCAACAGGTCATAAAACTCTCCTACCAAGGAATTGATCCAAAGTTTCTTGGTAGGATAGATAATCTAAAACTTCTTTATCGTTATTGCCTTAAGGGCATATAAGAAGTCACTCTTTCACCAAAGGGTGAATAGTCAATGAGCTCTGCGACTTAAATCATCAGAACCATGCACAGGGGTTATAGAAATACAGAGTGATTCAAAAGTCTCTTGACATTTTCCTCATATCGTTAATTTAAGTATTTTTGTTATAGGTAATTGAAAACTATGCTAACAATAGCAGAAAGATTAGCTGTTGTTTCCGCTCGTATACGAGGATTGATGTATGGGCAGGTCCAAAAAGAATTTACTAGAAAGTTCATAAAACCAGGTCCTAGCAGACAAGCCATTAGAGATCTGGTACTGAATATGAATGGGATCTGTTGCTGATGAGGCACATAGAGGGAGGCCAGCTACAACACCAGAAGACCATCAACCAGAAGACTCAGCAGATTTTTGGGTATGTCTTAAAGCACTGTATGGCATACCGTGCACTTCAAACAGAATAAATGTCCTTATCACATCCAGATAAGGCACAAGACTATGTAGCTCGACAAGCTATGTGTGATGATCTGTTAAATGCCATTGAAAATGAAAACTTCATGGAACATGTGTTGTTCAGTAATGAGGCAACATTCCACACATATGGACATGTCAATAGGCATAATTGTAGGATTTGGGCAGGCGAACAGCCAAATGCCATACAAGAATTCAGAGTCACACCAAAGGAAAATGTGTGGCTGGGAATAACAAAACCAAAAATTTACAGGCTATTCATGTTTGCGGAAGCAACAATAACTGGAAGTAACTATGGCATGTTAGAGTAATACCTGGAACCGCAGATGGCACAGGACGCTGTACAAGATACTGTGGTTTCCCAGCAAGATGATGAACCCCATTTTGCCATCATTGTTCGTGACCACCTCAATTAAGTTTCCCTGGTAGGTGGATCGGTCGTGGTTCACCGAGAATTTGGGCGGCCCGCTATCCAGATCTGACACCACTAGACTTCTTTGTTTTGGGTTTCATTAAAGTCCAAAGTGTATGAAGTAAAGATCAACATCTTATTGCAATTGAGAAATCGAATAGCTGCATCACACCAGCTATGCTGGTAAAAGTGTTTCACTGTACACAAGAAAGATGGAGTCTGTGCCATGACCTTAGAGAGCCACCACATTGAAATGCATTGAGTTTATCTTCCAGTAGTCATTAGATTCCATATGTAATAACAAGTTTGACATAAAACATTGGTTTGACAAAAATGTCAAAAGAGTTTTGAATCACCCTGTATTAAATTATATCTTATTGAAAAGGTACAATAGTAGTTAATAACTTACAGAGTCTATTGATCTTAGATTCTTGAGCAAGATAGTAGATTAGATTAATTTAGGTTCGGATTTTAAGACCCTAACATGGCAACCTTATTTTTGGTACATTGTATTACCCATCTTTACTTTATGTAATGAATGAGATGAAATATATTCTTGAGTGATATGGTTGTCTGTTACAGAGTTCCTAATTGGACACACATCAAGCATTCACTCATACTGCTGTTTATTTGGACTGGGCCCAACATCTCAAAAAGGGGCCACAACCCTCCCTTTGACCCTATTCTGCCCTAAGTTCACACACAGGTTTGGAGTCATGAGGAAGGACATGAGTGTGCTCCATTAGATCACCACAATCACATTTTTTAAATTGATGAATGGAGATGAAATGACAAGATGGATGAGAGAAGATGAGTGAAGTGTTGATTAGATGAAATTTGGGAAATGGGAGGACCCTGAGAAAATCTGAAAAATCCTGATATTGCCCTTCACCAATATCCTTCTGGAACTTCCCGGATTCAAACCTGAGATCTCAGTCAGGGTAGCTGCACGCGCTGGCCACAAAACCACCGAGACAGTTGATAATATAGTAATAACTTATAGCGAGAATGAAAATTAGTCACTGTATATTCAAGTTCTTAAGGGCATGTTCACCTCTCCTAAGCAAACCCTGAGAAATCTATGAATCCACTTATGCAACAACCTACTGAAAAAATATGCTGCTATATGCGACATCCAACTTAAGAGGCTAATAATCCGAGCATTCTAGCTACATGTTTAACCCTTTAAAACTTTTCTTTTTCAATGGAGTTAAGAAAATCTTTACATTTCAGACAAAATTATCCTGCAAAATGTGTTTCGATGTTTTGCAATATTCACAATTATTAATGATTTTTGGGGATCTAAGGGCCTTTATCCAACGCTTCACTCTGATACTTTTGAAAGTAAATCTAGTCTTAGAATTCGACACAATAATAAAATGATATATATACATACGCTGATTACAGAAAAAAATATATAAATTTTGAAACATGTCCATTATGAAGTATACCAGACTTGAATGGGATCCTAAATAATGGGTATAATTACTTTTATGATTTCATATTTGCCTTCTATAGTTTTCAACTTACACGTTAACTTTTCTAAGTAGTTTATGTTAGAATAAAAAGTACATGTTTTTATATCAACAGTCAATTATTTTCAAATATTATGATTTACAAAGGTCTATATATAATTTGAAATGAATAGCAGAAATATATTTCATGAAAACATCAGCTGCAAAATCCAAAATAATGGTGCTTTGTAGTAAAATTTGCATTTCTTGACAGTCTCAACAATTAGTCCCTGCAGATCAAGTTGAGTCAAAATATATCCTAGATTGGTCATCCTAAGAAAGGACTAAATAATGCCCATCAGGATCTGGTAACTTAGAATTTTATTTTTGTGTTACATCAATTATCGAGTAACAAATTCATTAATATTTTTTGTACAAAACAAACGGAGCATATGAGTTCAAGATATGGCCATTAAAAAATTTGATAAACAAAAGATTGAAACTTCAGAGGTGTGTTTCCTGAGGTCTGTAGCAGGATATTCTTTAAGGGATAATAAAAAAAAATGAAAATATAAGAAATGAACTACAAATATATAACTTATATGAAAAATATTTGAGAGAAATAAAAGTAATTGACATAAACACCTCCAAAGGATGGATGAAAAACACATTTTAAAAATATGTACTACAAACTTCAGAGTAAAAGAAATATAAGGAAATCAAGAAATGCTGAAATTATGACTTACCACATGTTACAATGAGTGGTTCATACCATTATGTCAATGATGAAGGCAAACAAACTGAGAAGCAAATTTGATGGGGGTTGAGTTTTACCATTTTTTACGTACTTCATTATTATTAAGTCTTAGGAATTTGAAAAGGTACAATATGGAAATTAATACAAAGAAAACTAAAATGATGGCCTTTTGTGGGAAATATCCTATACCTAGCAAAATTGTTTTGAATGATGAAATTTTAGAACGAGTAAATGAATTTAATTATTTGGGTTATAATTTAACATTTCAAAATGAAGGTGATATATCAAAGAAAATTACAAATTTCACAAAAGCAACGGGGATAATTAACAGTATAATGAAACTATCTTTAGTATAAAAGAACACAAGATTACGGTTTTATAAGGTTCAAACAAGACCAATATTAAGATATGGTAGTGAAGCATGAACAATACGAAGAAGAGATGATAGCTGAATAACAGCAAATGAGATGCAATTTATGCACCATACAGCAGGCTATACAAAGTGGGACCATAAAAGAAATGAGGAAATTATGGAAGAGTTGGATGTCAAACCCATTCTCCACCACATACAAAACTACCAGAACAATTGGAAAGCCCATCTTCAACGAATGCTATCTCATAGAATTCCAAAAGCCATGCTTCGTTACTGCCCCCAAGGCAAAAGATGACTAGGACGTCCAAAAAAAGAACTGTATGAATTCCTCTTTAAGACCGTAACAGGCCACATGGTCTAATACCTGCATAGTTGATGATGATGAAGCCTTAGGAATTAACAGCTAGAAATAAAATAAAAATATAACAATGAAGAAGTTACTGCTATGTAACATTATTATAAAACCATGATCCTTGAGTTGTTTACAGAGTGAGATAAAATTTAATATTTTTTCATCACACAGGATATAAAGAGACTGAAGAGGATAAGAAATCTAGATTTATGCAATACTTAAAGACATATTTGTCTATCCGACACTGCTCTAAGAGTGCTTGTTGTAATCAATTGATTGGTGTTTACTTGATGAAAATCCATATTGTATTTAATAAATAAAACTATCAAAGTTTTATATGATTTTCATAAATATTTATTTTATATTGAGTTAGGCTTTCACAGCCGGAGTTGCTATGATGATCTTAAAGAAGATTTTCGGGCTGTAGGCCATGGTCTTGAGGCTTGAAGTTCCCCAACATTTCACCGGAGACTGCAAAACGTTGGGAACTTCAAGCCTCAAGACCATAGCCTTAGAGCCCAGAAATCTTCTTCAAGGTCATAATATTTATTTTATTTAACATTCATAACAATTGTTTCAATACACTGTATCTAAATGTCTAAATACAAATACATTTTCTACACTCATATAGTCAGCTATACTCATAAATAGAAAATTTATTTGTATTTATGACATTTGTCTGATGAAGATACAGAGTATTAAAACACCTGTTATGAATGTTAAATAAAATAGATATTTATGAAAAACATATAAAACTTTAATAGTTTTGTTTATTAAATAGACTGGCTCTTCCAACTCTTTTGTATGTTAGCGAAGTATGGACATTGAAACAGAAGGATATACAGAGACTTAGATCTGCTGAAATGAGATACCTTGGAGGACTGCAGGATATACACTACTAGATCACAAAAAATGAAGACATCTTAGAAGAATTACATATGGAACCTTTAGAAATCAAAATTTCAGATTATAAGTCAAGATGGATGCAACATGTTCATCGAATGGAAGATCACCCAAACAAATGTTAAGTTATCAACCTGCAGGAAAAAGAAGACCAGGTCGTCCACTCAAAAGACTCTTGGATGGTGTTTCTCTTGAGGCCGGAACAGGTCAATAAATGGCCTAAAATCGTGAATGTACTATGATGATGATGATTTATTAAATAGTACTTGCTGTTTACATTGCCATAGTATATTAGTCATTCAAAATATCTCTGCAGGTGGACGCATTGCAAAGCACTGCTTATTGCTACATGTGACATAATATAAGACAGTGTACAGCTACCTTTTAATAGCACTTGTAACCACATCATTTGCTCTTGAACAGTGATTTTGTGTCAATACAACAATTTCTATTATAGACCTACGTTCCTATTGTATATGAGTATGGAGACGCCTAAAAGTCTCCAAGAAAAGTGATTAATTCACAAGGCAGAAAGATAATTTACATATTGCAATGTGCACTGCTAACAAACTTTCTACTAGACCTTACTGTCAGCATCCCGCGTCCCATACCGCTCTGCACTTCATAGTTAGCAGTGTGACGTGTTCTATTCCTGCATAAACATGACTGCAGTGCCCTCTATAAACAACTGCGCTTACTCCTTAATCGGATAATACCTTGCACCACTTCCTTTGCTGTGCATGGTCTAAACATTTTTAACAGAATCAGAGTTTTATTGTAAAGGATAAAGGTAAGTGATCCCACTACAGGCCTTAGAAGGTCCTTGGGTAGTAAGAGGTTGACACTCCCCACCTTTGCACACAATCGCCATAGGATGTAAGTCCTATGTGACAGCCCCTTCACCTCTAAAACATGAATCTGGTTAATATGAGTCAGATATGCACAACTCATCTCAGATTTGTAGCTTTATTTTTTGAAGACATTTTCTGCTCCCTTTGTTGGCTGACTCATGAACTTTCAAATCAATTTTTTTCTGGGAATTTCAAAGTTCATTATTTTCTTTCTATTTTTGTGTATGTAAATTTTCTCCCAAATTGTGAGTTCCTTAAATTCGTCTGTTTTTTAAAGTTAAAAATTGCACATAAACAAGCAGCCTTCAATAGTTTAACATATAGATTTGTGAATGTCCCCATGAGCAAAGAAAATTTTAATACAGAGAAAAAAACACATATTAAAGATAGGAAAAGAAATTGGTTTTGAAGAAAAAAATTATTCATAAGAAAATAAAGAGATTCAAAAAACAAAAATTGGTAAATGAAAGTACCTTTCAGACAGATAATGAAATTTACATACCATTCTTTGGCCTATAATAAATTTATAAAAATTTTCGGAAAATTTAACATTACATTGGCACCGAAAAATTATTATAGCCTTAATAGAATAATTAAATCCAACAAAAATGAAAAGATTGATGAAGGCAACAAATCAGGAACTTACCAAATTAATTGCAAACGCTGTGAAAAAATATACATAGGAAAAACAAAAAGAAACTTGAATACAAGATTGAAAGAACACCGTAGAAATGTAAAAAATGGAGAAATGGAAAAATCTGCAATAGCTACACAAGCATGGTCAGAAAAACACAGAATTGGGTCAAATGCCAAATTAGTAAAACAGATAAATCTAAGGAACTCACATTTGGGAGAAAATTTACATACTCAAAAATAGAAAGAAAATAATAAACTTTGAAATTCCCAGAAAAAAAAGAATTGATTTGGAAGTTCTCAGTCAGCCAACAGAGGGAGCAGAAATCAACCTACAGGATTGCCAACCACCATTTCGACAGTTAGAAAGAATTGACAATGACGCCTAAGGCATCAGAACTTGCGAGTCTTCAAAAAAGCTACAAATATGAGGTGAGTAGTGCATATCTATTTTAAAATACAATAGGAAGTAACATTAAGAGGTTTGTTTAATAATTAAACATTTTGTCTGTTCATTCTTACCTCTTAGTTATTTTTGTCGAACGTATGTTTCAGAGCTTCTTAGCCCCATCGTTAGCGATTACAGACTGAATTTTCTCATGTTGTCAAGAATCAGGGCCGACAACATGAGAAAATTCAGTCTGTAATCACTAACAAGCTCTGAAACATATGTTCGACAAAAACAATTCTAAGAGGTAATTAGTGCATATCTAACTCATATTATCTAAAATAAACCTCATAGTGTTACTTCATTGAAATATTAAATGAATCTGGTACTCATTTCCTTTAGAGACTGAGTCAAGCCTTGGGCCATGGTGCTGTCAGAAAAATTAGATCAGTTTAATATAACTTCAGTGTTGCTGGTCAGACCTACTACAACACAACATCTGCAAGTAAAACACTGGCTTGAACCCACTGTCGCTGTTGTCAAGAACATTAGAGGGAAGGTAGAGAAAGAGATAAACATATTAATGCAGTATTGCCATACTGCTTAAGCTGCTCAGGGCAGGGAACTATTACATGAATTGTTGAAATTTTTACAGAAAATTTTTTACCTAGGTGCCTAGGAATAAATCACTATGAGGTGTAATTTATCTTACGTCAATAAACTGGCTTCAACACAACCGAAATGTCGCTGAAAACTGAATTACAATGATGACGAATGATAATAAATAATTCCTGACACTTGTATAGCCGTATTATTCACAGATAGGTACTGAGTGACTGAGCATGAATAATTTAAGCTATTTACACTTTTCCTTATGTATTTACAAGGCGTTCCACTGACATTTTGTCAAACCTAATAAAAACAAAAATTATATTATTTTTGGTCTCATCATCTTACCTCAATATTAATATAATATAATTAAAATAACCTCATAAATATCACTTCCTAAAATTAAATATTAATTACAACTTCTTAAGTTACAAGGAAGAAACAAAACCAGAAATTGTGTTTGTGTTATAAATAACAAAAAACAAGATGGTGTCCTCCAAACTCAACTTTAATAACTATTTTTTGGAAACTAAATATGAAGTCAAAAAGTTTCTAAAATTAAGAGAGAAGAAATTTAAAAGATTACTCCGCCATGGACAATCCCAAGCCCGGATGAGAAAGGAGGAGGGGGCTCCGACTGATAGTACTCTGTAAGGGCCCCTAGCCAGGGTTACGGTGAAGACCTCAACGGCAGATTCGGAGCAGAAGAAGTCCTTCATCACGGCGGATCTGGCAGACGTGGCAACCCTCTAGATGGGGTTAGTACATCCAGAAGCTGGACCTAAAGCTTCGAGGTGGCAGCCCCACCAATGGTCTACTCTGCATAGCGTTGGTACCGCGATCAGAGGAAAACATATTACTCGTATTCTTCACAATGGAAACTCGGATGGACTTAACCAAAGACGACCTCAGCGTAGAATTAAGGACAAACGATTTGGTATAAAGGATCGGATTAAAGTGGGAACTTGGAATGTCAGAGGACTAAACACAAAAGTATCCCACTTTAAATATTTAGGATGTGACATCAGCTATGGGTATGATAAAGATTACTCCATAAAAGAAAAGATATTTAACAACAAGATACAGTGGAAAGAACATGTAGAAAGAATGGAAGAAAGTAGATTACCAAATAAAATCTTCCATTATTTTCCAAGAGGAAAAAGAGATGTCGGACGTCCTCGGAAGAGATGGTCTTAGATCTATTAGTGAAGACGGAACAGGCAACTCTTGCCTAAACCAGGAAGTGAAGAAGAAGAAATTTAAAAGATTAGCGGACATTAAATTCATCAACCAATGTTTAAAATTAGAATTGGTTCCCATGTTCATCAGGAAAACCATCAAGGATAACTATAACAACAAGCAACAAAAAAATTTTGGAAAACAAATTACTATTAATATTGAGGTAAGATGATCAGACCAAAAATAATATAATTAAAATAACCTCAAAATATCACTTCCTAAAATTAAATATTAAAAACAAAAATATTGGTGGTCGACAAGTCTACTTCAATGCCATTGTTATGGATCCTCTCTCGAATGGATTCAAGGAAGAAGCAAATAAACCATCATTATGGCAATACCATATAGGAGTTTGTTCTATTGGCTGTACAGGTTACATACCTCCTCAAGGGAATTGGTGCCTCATGGAGCTAGAGAGTGAAAAGATAAATAGTTCACATATTTTCTGGGGTTTTATTTGAAGTTGTCATGTGGTACAAATTAAACACACAACTCACCATTGCACAACAGGCCTTGGCTTATTGGCCGGCTCCTGGTGTCACATCTACATGTGTTAATCAAATGGTAGAAGATCACCCAGCCAGTGTAGGTGTGTTATGTGGCCAGAATTTTTGGTCCCCTGCTAGTTTTCTCAACTTAGCATTACAGCTTACCATAGCTATTCAAATTCTTCATGATTCTGGGTAGGCACTGGTCTCATATTGGCCAAAATTCCATTGGAAGATTTCTTCTCTCATGGGGATTCAAAACAGCATAAGTCTCATAGCTTTGCATCAAGGCATGATGCCTTAAACTGCTAGGCTACAACATGGGATACATTACATGCAGAGATAAACTGATTTAACCAATTGGCTCTGAGGCATGGAATGGTTCCGTAGCCTCGCCTAGCAGATTGACAACCGAAGCACGAAATTGTTCCGTGGTCGTGTTTAAAACGTAGTTCATCTTTTCATTTAGAGATGGCACTAATGTTCACTTTTACATTCCTGCTGGGTACATTTCTCTTCATGCATTTGGCAGCATTGGAGTCAAAACTATCGACAAATGGGGAAAAATCATAAATATATATCGTATCATAACACATCTTCACGACTACTGTGTTTGTGAATAAAGATGGCTGCAGCTAGGAGCTTGAATGCAGACGAAATTACAAAACTTTTGTTAGAAAGTGATGAAATTTAATTTGATTCCAGTCATTCTGATTCTGAAAGCAATGTTCATGGAGAAAGTGAAGGGGATGATGAAGAAAATAGTGAGAATGGCGCTGATTCTACATTTAGAGGACTGTTACGAAGCCTATCACACCAAGTTGGACTACTGAAACAGTGAAATAATATTAGGTTTGTCTCATTACCTACTATGTTAACTGATTAAATCAGTTAGGTTGAAAATAATTGATAAAACTTGATATAAATAAAAAAAAATCCCACCTACTGTTCATTTTCCTAAAAGAAAAATCCCAGTTCCAAGTGACATAAAACTACAAAAATAATTCCAGGTTCAATGGGTTAAATTTAATTTTATGAAAAAAAACATATTTTAGATCAAATCTTAATATCTCACTCATCTATATAAATTAATAGAATACAGCACAAATTAAAAATCTTATAAAAGTACAAGTCTACAAAATCTAGAGAAGTTTAAGGATAGTAAGATTCCTCATACTTTATCTTCTCTTTGCCTGGCTCTCTGTGAGCTTTAGGAATATATCTATAAACATTTTCATCATATTTTCTATCGAAAGGATTAATTTTTAACTCAAATGGCCTCCTCCTGGCTTCAAGAGGTCGAGTCTTGTGCAGTATCTTGTAAATTCTCTCCCATGCATAAACCTCAGGTACCAATTTATGTCGTGGACGATTTGAGTACATAAGCTTGAATATATTTTCCATCCATGCCCTTTTTTTCCAATCTGCAATATCAGCAATGACTTTCTCTTCATTGCCGAGATAAGGTTTCATTTCAATGCCTTCTCTGATGCTTGGTTTGTTCAGATAAAACATCACGAGATACTTCAATACCTCATCATTCAAACCTGTGAAAAGAAATTAAATTCTTTACAATTTGTACTGATAATTCTAATATAACATTACTGACATGGTTCAGACTGCAGCATTTGAGGCTTGTATTTGGGAAGTCTAGGTTCAAATTCTAATGTCTTTAATTAGACTTTTTTTTTTCCTGATTTTACTCAAACATCAAAGCAAATGCTGGGTTGAGATTTAATTACCAAAACTCATGAAGGAATTAATTAATTCTAGACCTGCCTGATTGAAAGAAGTTATTCGCAGAATAGGATGGGCATATATATTTAAATTAATGTTGGGAAGTAAACATTATGAGGTTGTATCATTAATAGTGCAAGGAGAACATATTTTTAATAACTCACCTCAAACAATTGTTCATGACTGAAGTGGGACAAGATGTTGTCTGAAACCGTCGCACAGTGGGGTATTTGACCGATTTAGGCGGCCAAAAGTCGATTTTCTGAAATTTATTCTAGACAAGAAAAAAAAATAGCACATAGCAGAGCTGAATAATCAGGCGATAATATGGTACCAATTTTCATCAGTCAGTGTTACTTTGAGTCTGTACGATCAATCGAAAATTGACTGTCTCTCATACTGCAAATATTTTTTCTCGGCACTCTTTGTACAAATTTATGTTCCACATAGATTATTGCTAATTAGGGATTATATTTTTAAGTGAATAGTTATGGATTGTGATAAACCAGTAAGTACTAACATATTTTATTTGTTTTTATCCTCTTGATATCTATTTTGATTCAGATAAAGCTTCTTCAAATAGGGCATGTTTTTTGTTATTTTCTGAAGCAAATTTTAACAAACTTCAGTATTTTAGTTATACTTCCAGATATTTCCGGGCACTTTCCTTTAGTTTCACAAAAAGGTTGAAGTGTTGGCCTAGCGATTTCGTGAAAATTGGTCGTGGATTCGCGCGGTTTTCCATGATATATGAGTTTATTAAGGCATTAGTAAAAATATCTATGTTCAATTTCTCAATTTTTGTATTAAGGCAATCGGACGTCAATATGTTGACTCGAAGAAAGCTGTTTAACATTATGCAACAGCAAAATTTGCTAGATATTAATGAAAAATTAGACTTATTTGAAAAATACCTTTTATGGTATAACAATTACTCAGACGAACGAATAAAGGAAATAAAACACAAATTTTCACATTTTAAGTCTGAATTGAAAAGAAAATGGACAGCAACATATAAGAAAGAGGATATGTTTCTTAAGAAAGTGATTGGCTTGAAGGGATATTCACAATTTCTAAGGTAGTGAGTCGAACAGGACGGCCAACGATGACAAGATTTGAGCGAAAGAAGTATTAAATTACGAACTATGGGAAGAAGAGTTGCTTCTAAAGTAGGCTACTCAAGGAAATAACCAGTTCTCCAAAGCGTGCAGGAAAATATAAGAAAGCATACTCTCTTTGTCTTCAGGAAGACAAAGCACAATTAGCGGCATTAAGAGCATTGGCCATGTTTGTCGATGCTGATATTTCGAGAAGACAATATGAAGTAATAAGGAACGTCAATAAAAATATATATCCTTGCTACAGTGTACTACAAAAGGAAAAAATGGATTGCTATCCGGATAAAGAATCGTATATGTTAGTGGTACTTGTGCTGCAATTAATTTACAACAATTATTGAATCTTACTGTTATATGATTGCTGACATATTTGGAGGAAGTTGTGCAGACTTTAAGTCAAGATGAAAGTAGCTCATTGGTGTTAATTTGCAAGTGGGGCTGTGATGGATCGGAATAAACTGAATATAAGCAGAAATTTCAGAATGATGCTGACTCAGATATAAATATTTTTCAGAGTTCTTTTGTACTACTTAAACTAATGTTTAGTACAAATAATGATAAATTGATCTGGCAGAATCCAATTCCTTCTTCGCCACATTATTGTTGCCTCCTTTAGAATAAGATTCGTTAAAGAATCTAGTGACATAACTAATGAAGAATTAGAATATGTAAAAAGCTCAACAAATATTCTACAAAACACTAAAGTGACATTAGGAAAGATATTATTTTCTGTCAAGCACACAATGACGCTCACCATGGTTGATGCTAAGATATGTAATGCTGCCTCTCAAATAACTTTCATGTGGTGTAACATGTAAAGATTTTAATTATTTAACCCTTGGTTAACTCTTGTTTTTTCGACCCCGACGCTATTAGGGCATCCGAGGGCTAGGGAGTCTTTCCTTTCTTCCATTTCTTCTTTCCTTTATTTTCTTTTCTTCTCCAGAAATGCCTGACCAGAGGCTGTGAGATGGCAGCCCCATCACTGGTCTTGCCTTCTTTTGGCCAGCAACCAATCGAAGGGACTATTATTATGCTTTCAAGTCTTATATGAGAATTTTCCGGAAGGATCAAACTATTTACGCTGGAGGGAAAATTTTCTATAGGATCGTAACAGGCCTTGGCCTAATACTTGGAAGGAAGAAGAAGAACAAATTCAAAAGAAGTCAAACCAGAAACACTTCAATTCGGTTTATCTATTCTCCATGCCAGAATTTGTATATTTGAAAATTTATTGCATCTGTCCTATAAACTACCTGTTAAGAAATTACAGTTACGATTAGATAGAGACAAAGACATTGTCAAGCAGAGAAAGTCAGATATTCAATGGGACATCAGATATAAAATGGGGTTGATGTACCCAAGCATGGTTTTGACAATACCAATGATCACAATAGTAGTAGAAGATTTTTTCATAGACCCAGAATTAGCTGCCGAAATAACAGGTATTGATTCAAATCCAATATACAATTTCAAAGTGATATTAGAGACCATATCAAGTGGGCATATAATTAACGTCCAAAAATTTTCAGAATATACCATGGAAACTGCTGAGTTGTATGTCCAGTTATATCCACGGTATCTGATGACACCTTCGATGCACAAGATACTAATTCACGTCCCATTGTAATAGAGAACGTCCTGCTACCTGTAGGTCAGCTGTCCGAAGAGGCAGAAGAATCAAGAAATAAATACTTTTGTCTGTACCATCAAAACTACGCAAGAAATTTTCTAGGGTATCGTGCAACCTATAGACATGATTAAGAGGCTACTGCTTAAGTTCAGATACAGTTCTCACTGGTATGAGGCCACAACCTAGAAAATTCACAAAACTTACAAATCTGGAACCAGATACAGCTGAATCATCAGATGAAGTGGAAGTATCTTCTGATGAAGAACTGTCTCTCTAATAACCACATCATCATCATCATCATCAAAATGATAACGTGTATAAACATTTATGTTAAGTTTGTGATTGGCCTTAACTTCCAGCAGATGGGAAAGTAGAAATTTCAAGGATATCTTACAGAAGGACAAATTGTGCACATAATACTGCAGATTATGGACATAGACTTAAAGTTGAATGCTTGTATAGTGCCTTATTTAGGTATAATTGATTGTAACAGAACTCTTTTTGAGGTGTAGTTTCTTATGTCTGTTCATAGTACTTAATAATTGAATTATATAGTTTAAAAACTTAAAATATATTCTTTTTTCTAAAATGTACTACATTTCTCTTAAAATACAGTTAATTTAGTAAGAGGCACAACTGAATTGCAAAAATAATTTTGGCCGCCTAAATCGGCAAAATACCCCACTGTGCGTCGGTATCAAAGAATTTTGAAATTGTATGAGGTGAGTCGTTAGAAATATGTTCTCCACTCACTATTAACATTTCTTATTATTAAAAACATTACGAAAACTATGTTAAAAAAGAAAGAACAATAATATATAATTTTTTGGATATAAAAAAGATTTGAAGTACAATATGAACTTAGATTTAATAGTGAGTGGAGAACATATTTTTAACGACTCACCTCATATCATTTCAATTTGAAATTATACGAAGTAAGTCATTAAAAATATGTTCTCCACTCACTATTAATGATATAACCTCATAATGTTTACTTCCCAATATTAATTTAAATATGAACTTAGGTATTAAACCATAATAAGATTTAATAAAAAAATGTTATGCAAATATTAAATGTGTGTCTAATGCCAACCAAGCATGCTTTTTAACAAATACCAATAAGAAATATCTTTGAAAAATGTTCATGAATCTTCACTGATCCTACCTACTAAATATAAAAAATGACCTTGAAAATAAGTGTATGTCTGCTAATGTTCTAGAGGCCATAATGCTTTTTTAGAACCAAATTCAACATACAGAAATCAATTAAAAAATGGTAGAGTTCATTAATCATCTTAATCATATCGTTAGGAGGAGGGATTAACCTGAAGCAAAAATTTAAACATCACTCTAGCACCTCAATTTTCAACTTTTCTCTTCTCACAACTGTACACATATGATTTAATTAATAAAAATATATTCATAGTTAAATATGGGAAATAACATTATGAGGTTCTTAATTTGTAAATGAATGAGTCATTTTTAACATCTTACCTCATATTTGTCCCGTGCTGTAGCCGAGCGGTTAAGGTAGGAAGCCTTGGCGCAGAGCTATGGGACTTGCGCTGGTCGAGTCTCCATGGGGGAAGAAATTTTCTCATGGTATTTCGGCCAGTATGGGACCGGTGCCCACCCAGCATCGTGAGGCAATTGGGTAGCTACAATAAGTAGCGGCTCCAGGTTGAGGAACAAGCTATAACGGCTGGGGGACTCGACATGCTAACCACATGTCACCCCTACACTGGCTGTTGATCATCTACCTCTGTGATTGACACATGTGGGTGTGAAGGGCCAGCAGCCGGCTGGTAAAAGGGCAACCGCTGAAAAGTGGAAAGACCCTCAATTGGAACCTCATATTTTATGTTTCTTTAACATGGGAACTAGTTTTCAAAAGAAGGATCTCTCTCATTTTCAACCAACATTATGACTACTGGATTTTCGTTGGAATCGTTACCATTTGGTGTTGATTTGATGAACTTTGAGATGAGGTCATGTTCATCAGGAATCTCGAAATTCATGGATCTAAATTTGTTCTTCTGAATATATATATCTTCCCCCAGCACATAGTTTATTGGAGAATCATAAAATTGAAAAAGAAGCCCAACTTTTAATACATTTGGAAAAACCTTTAGAATTGACAATTTGGGAGAAGATATATATTCAGAAGAACAAATTTAGATCCATGAATTTCGAGATTCCTGATGAACATGACCTCATCTCAAAGTTCATCAAATCAACACCAGATGGCAACGTTATTGATGGAGATTCCAACGAAAATCCAGTAGTCATAATGTCAGTTGAAAATGAGAGAGATCCTTCTCTTGAAAACTAGTTCCCATGTTTAAAGAAACATAAAATATGAGGTAAGATGTTAAAAATGACTCATTAATTTACGAATAAAAATATATACTAGCTAACACCTGGGATGCATTGCTAAGCCTAAATAAATGAAATATTAAAGGTTGATTACATTGTATGGTATACACTGAGACGAACCAAACATGGCATTCAGGTAAACCTCCACTTTTAATTGTTGGATTTTGCTCATCTTTTGGATAATATATCATCATCATCATTGGCGTGACGGTTCTTATAGTTTGACCTTAACCTCCCTCATAACAACCATCCATTCTCTTCGGTCAGTGGCCTTATTTCTCCAATTTGTTATTCCAATCTTCCATAGGTCCGCCTGTACATTGTCCATCCATCGTAACTTAGGCCTCCCAACTTTTCTCCTTCCATCTAGCTTAGCATTTGATATCATCCTGGGCAAACGTGTCTCGTTCATTCTGCAAATATGGCCCAACCATTCGCGATATGTCTAACTTTAATAACTATAACTATATTGTTATCTTTATATAGATCATAAATTTCCTGGTTAGTTCTTATTCTCCAGGTACCCTTATCCTTAATTGGACCATGTATTTTCCTTAAGATCTTTCTCTCCCAGGTGGAAAGTCTTGTAGCAGTTCTTTCTGTTATGACTGCCTCGGTTTATTTTAATAATAGGATATACTGAGTGTTTGTTTCGAAACATTAAAAATTGTGACCGCTAGAGCGATTTTTAAATTTTCACTTATTTTTCACATAAATATTCCTTCGATGTTGTTGGTAATTTTATAAAATTAATTACAGATCCATAGAGTTTCGTTGTACTTATAGTTTTATTCTTTTGTGAACTCCCACACCTAATGGTTTTAGAGAGTCCAATTGTGAATCTAAACCATCCAGGGACCCACTTAAACACACATTAAAAATTTCATCAAAATCGGTCCAGTCATTTAGGCAGTTTTTAATTTCAGATTTCAGGTAAACCTCCACTTCTAATTGTCGGATTTCACTCATTTTTTAATAATACCTACCTCGGTTTATTTTAATAGGATATACAGAATTTTGTTGTGAAACATCGAAAATTGTGACCGCTAAAGTGATTTTTAAATTTTCATTTCAGGTGAACTCTTACACCTAATGGTTTCAGTGTCCACTTGTGAATCTAAACCATCCAGGAACCCAGTCAAACACACACTAAATATTTAATAAAAATTGGTCCAGTCATTTAGACAGTTTTTAATTTCAGATTTCAGGTAAACCTCCACTTCTAATTGTCGGACTTCACTCATTTTTTAATAATACCTACCTGGGATTTATTATAATAGGATATACATAGTTTCGTTGTGAAACATCAAAAATTGTGACAACTAAAGCGATTTTTAAATCTTCACTTCAGGTGAACTTCTACACCTAATGGTTAGAGGGTCCAATTGTGAATCTAAACCAACCAGGGACCCACTCAAACACACAAAAAATGTCATCAAAATCGGTTCAGTCGTTTAGGCAGTTTTTAATTTAGAATTTCAGGTAAACCTCCAATTCCAATAGTCAGATTTCACTCATATTTTAATAATTCTTACCTTGATTTATTTTAATAGGATATACAGAGTTTCGTTGTGAAACATAAAAAATTGTGACAGCTAGAGCGATTTTTAAATTTTCACTTCAGGTGAACTTCTACACCTAGGGTCGTATGCAAATACATTAGTCTCTACTCAAATGACTTCCAATCACTGGTGAGCTGACTCACCGTGAGCAATTGCTGAGATCGAATTAACGGCCGACTTACCGGTCATGCATGAAAGTTGACGTTTTCGTAATATTGCCAACGAATTACCCAGAATTCTCAGTGATAAAACCACTTCCGTTATTTTCGTCTGCTATAGAGGAACGCATTTACGCTTGCGTCCCGCAAATAATACCGTATACAACGACGTCTGCATCGCGCAATATTACGCCGATTCTCCTGTTCTTCCAGTTCAATTCTTTGGTAGACTCTATCAAATTCCTCTTCTCCGCGTATACCGAAAACATGATCGAAGTCTTCAAGGTCCGACATCTTGGATAAAGCTGCAAAGGTTTCAAACTACATCGGTTACCATCGGTTCCCTTCGGGATTTTCACGATAAGTTTCTATCTTGAGCTATGATCTTAAAGTACCTCGTCAGGTAGCTTACAATTATTATCGCATGAATAGATTTCTGAGTAAGCAAAATGTATTTGGATAAAACTTTCTCAGCAGAGAACGCCTTTTACTATCTAATGCGTTCAAACATTCGACCCCTAATGGTTTTAGAGGGTCCAATTGTGAATCTAAAACTATCCAGGGACCCACTCAAATACACACAAAAAAATTTATCAAAATCGGTCCAGTCATTTAGGCAGTTTTTAATTTCGGATTTCAGGTAAGCCTCCACTTCTAATTGTCGGATTTCACTCATTTTAATAATATTTAACTTAATTTTTTTTTAAATAGGATATACGGAGTTTTATTATGAAACATCGAAAATTGTGACCACTAGAGCAATTTTTTAATTTTTACTTTAGATGAACTCCTACGCCTAATGGTTTTAGAGGGTCCAATTATGAATCTAATCCATCCAGGGACCCACTTAAACACACACACAAAAATTTCATCAAAATTGGTCCAGTCATTTAGGAGGAGTTCAGTAACATACACACATACAGAAGAACTATATATATATATATATATATATATGAATAAGACAGTTTTCTTGGGTTTTCCGCACCTTGGATTCAAGTTCGGCCCCTGTGGCATGTGGGATCATGCCGAAACGTCGGAGTCAGTGGCCAGGGGCCAAACTTGAATCCAAGATGCGGAAAACCCAAGAAAACTGTCTTATTCATACTTATATCCGCGAAAATCTGCAATATTATATATATATATATATATATATATATATATAAAGATTCCCTAAACCTAAACCAGCAAAATTGGACCATATATTTGACTTATTCAGGAATTTGTTTACACAGGTTTTTATTGTGTGTGTGTGTTTGTGTGTGTACATTCCTCATGGAGACATGGGTGCTCCCCTAGTAGGAGTTTCTTGACCAAGCTAATTTAGTTATCATCATCTTCAAGGTATGGGCCTGTTGGCCCGTTCCGTTCCCCGGCGTACTACATGCCACAGGTACAGGTCGTCCTTCCAATGACGTTTTGGTCTTCCTACATTTCTTCGGCCTAGAGGCCTATAATGAAGCAGCTGTTTTGATAAACGATTATTTGGCATTCTTTGTATATGTTCAAACCAATTACGTTTATTTGTGTGTATTTTCTCGTTTATATTATAGATTTGTAGTTCATCTCTGATATCTTGACTTCTCTTTTGATCTCTTAGAGATATACCTGCAACTGATCTGAGAAATCTCATTTCTATTGTCTCAATTTTATTTTTATCAGAGATCGTTAAAGGCCAAGTCTCAAACCCATATGTTAATGTTGGAACAGCTACTGTTTTGTAAAATTTTAATTGAGTTTCCCTTGTGGTCATATTTCTCAAATATCTTCTTATTGAACCACATATCTGTTGAAATTTCCCTAATTTCTTCTCCATGTCCAAATTTTGCTGGTACGATATCATGCATCCCAGATAATTGAAACAAGTTACTTGTTCAATTATGTTTGCTCCAATTACAATTTTTGTCCTTTTATGCTGAGTTCCAATAAATGCCATTGACTTTGATTTCTCTGTTGATATATTTAAATTATAATTGTTTATTAGTTATAATTTAGTTATGCTTTACTTATTTTAGGAATTCACACTATGAGGTATATTCATTTAGGTAAAAATTTTATCACTCACCTCATATTTGTCTTCTTATTGAAAAGTAGGCTTTAATTATTGAAACAAATAGAAAAACCAAAAGAACTCACTGTTTGGGAAAAGATCTACATTCAATGGAACAAAAAGGAGAAATCGATGAACTTTGAAATTCCAAGGGAGACTGACCTGATTTCGAGGTTTTTCAGTCTGCCAACAGAGGGACAAAAGAACAACGGTCGCTGTCATAGTGATGATGGAACGGAAGTGTAAAGTTCTGAAACTAGTTTAAATTTAAAAAAAAAAAAAAAAAAAATATGAGATAAGTGATAAAATTTTACATATGCTATGCTTGTTTCCTTAGAGATGTTAGTGAGTGACATGTGATCAGCACATCACCTCAATGAAACTTCTAGTAGGCAACTAAAGTACTACTTGTAAGGGAACGGTTGGTTAAACTTTGCTCAAAGGAACTAATTTAGGTTTGAGGTTCTTTTAAGGGCCCAAAAATCTTCAGACTTCGGACCCACGGCTTAAGGAACTTCCCAGAAAACTTCTCCCTTGAATTTTTCCATCCTAAAAATCCATTGAGTCTGGCCAGGTTTGAACCTGCAACTCACGGGATTAGAGGCAAGTAACATAACCACTAGACCACCATTGCCAACCAGATTTTTATTAGTAATGTTCATATTATTCGTTTTTAAACATCTTAATGATGGACAAATTATATTTGAAAAGAAAAATATACGCCTAGACTGGGGTTTGAACCCAGGACCTTTGGGGTTAGGGAATTAACTATGTAGAAGAGAAAAATACATGTTTAGATTGGAGGCCTAGGTAGCTCACTTGGATAGAGCAGTGACATAGAGAGTCAAAGGTCCTGGGTTCAAACCTCAGTCTAGGCGTATATTTTTCTTTTCAAATATAATTTTATTAGTAAGTTTAAATATTTCTGAAATGTAAATTCATTGTGTGAGGGATAATATGAAAAGAGAGAAGGTGAAATCTAATGCTGTCACACTTCACAATCTTATTCATAATAATCAATAAGAAACTACCAGGATAGTTATTATTTTATTTAATCACTCAGGTCATTAATATCATAATTCAAATCTGGGTTAGATGATCTTCCATTGTCACTTTGTATCTAGTACCTATTAGTAGAGATCCGTGAAAGTGGTTTTATTTTTTAGAGAAAATTTGTTTTAAAATTTCAAGATTTCGATGTTATTTGGAATTTGGCACTGTTATTCTAAAAAAATGTATATTTGAGTCTTTTTAATCTTAGTTTAGTATATTAAACACAATAAGAATGATATATCCAGTAGTTTAAGGTCAACTTTTAGCTTGTACAATTGATATCGATTTTAATACACTAAAATGCATAAAATTTTAATCATAGTCACTAATTTGTAAGCAAAATTTACCATTTAAGAAAAAGCAACCATGGTGAGTATCTCTGCATTCTCATTCTTAACCCCTTAACTGGGGACCTAGCTAGTGCAGTTCTACAGCTCTGTGGGGAGCCTTTTCTTCCTTTAATTTAAAATATTATAAAAAATACAGGGAGTAAACATTTGTAACATATCCATCAAATATTATACAAAACAACCATTCTCTTTCATATGGTCATATTTTTTAATCGAAATTTCATATTTTTATTTTTTTCAACTCTAGTACAAAAACGGCACAAGTGTCTTCTCGTGTTGAATTTAAATTAATTTGGAAAACATTATTTATATTACATGTAATGAATATTAAAAAGTATGCAAATCTCTTAAATGCAATAAATGTTAACTCTGGCCTTACATGGTGTCTGTCATCAGTGGCGTTGTTTCAAGTCTTACATCGATATAAACTAAGCATTTAGGATATATGTATAAATTAATTAATTAATTTATATTGGTAATTTACTCCGAAGTTTATAATGTAAATATACAATCTCTTTTAACACTGTGTAAATATTAAAATTTTACGACACATATGACCAGTGGCGTTACTAAATACTGTCAGTTTTGAGTTATTACAAATAATCGAATTTTTTTTTTGTTTTTAGAACTTTAATATACCGTAAAAATATATATCCGTACAATTAGTGGTTTTTATTGTAGTAATAGTGATTATTGACGTCATCAGATATTATCAGTGGCGTTATTGAACACTGGTGTGTTGAGAAGTCACTGGTTATTATTGTTGTTAGTATTATGAATGCTACATAACTTCATTTTAGAAAACACTCATATTTTCAGTAAATTTTAAGTAGCTTATAAAAAAATATGATGAAGTGAAAAAAAAAACTAGAGCGAAATAAGACGTTTGAACTAGTTACTTCAAGACTGGAGAATGGAGGGTAAAAGTTAGCAACCCCAATTGAATGTTTGTGCAATATTTTTCTAATGTGATAAAAGACAGACCTCTCATTTAAACGTGTGAATGAGGAGTTACAAGAAACTGTACCAGAGTTATTATTTTTTCATTAACTTAGACCGTTCTTGCATTAAGGTTTAAGGCTAGTCTGAGTTGAAAGATATATTATGTTGAGCAAACAGATGATGTCTGTTTTTTTTTTTTTCTGAACACATCTGGTGAATAATATTTTATCATGAATGTTATACAGCTGGCCAGTTACCGATATATGTTAGTCCGTTCTTGCGCGCATACATGATATGTGATTTTAACTCTCGTAATAAGAAACTGTTAAGAGACCGGTCAAATAGGGTTGAAAAAAATCACACTAGATGTCATACCCATACAGAACAGATCTTCAAAATTTTGTGTTCCTGCATCGCCAAACAATTTAAAAAAAAATAATATATATTTCGTTGGATATATCCGTAACTCCCACCGAGCGAAGGCTTTCTTGAGACGGATATTCACGGAACGCCCACCCAACGGGTTAAGAGTGGTTGACACACTTGGTTTTGGCAAGACAATAGGTAGAAAATTAAAAAAACAAATGATAATGAAAATTACTTGAGACTTGAGTAAAACACAAACTGACCAAGATATACATTTCACATTCACTGAATGTATGTGTTGATTGAAACAAAGTTTGAAGGGGGAAAGAGGGGGAATTAAAATTGTGCGTGACCATTGTTGTTTAAACTGTCAGCATTTGTTTGGTTACATTTTGTTAAAAATCCATGTTATAGATATGTAATCCAATATAAAAAATGTGTTTATGTAATTAAATTGTTTTAATTAAATTGGGAATAATATTTATCACTATAACAGCAAATGAGATGTGATTTATGTGCCATACAGCAGGCTATTGAAGCGGGATAATTGGGGTTGCTTCTTCTTTTGGTTCATAAAAGGTTAATAAAAGGATATTTGGGCGCCAGGAGTATCAAAGGAATTCTCCATGTGTGAGTAGTTGGGTTACTCAGGTTGGATATAGGTAGAACTGAGGTTCTTTCTACAGGGTAAACAAATGATCTTGCCAACACAAGGCTGTGTTGATGAATTTTAATAAATGTGATTTATTGATGAAGTTGACACTGTTACACGACGTATAATTAAAATAACTTATTATTGGACAAGGCACTGACCACAGGAGCGCATTTAGAATTCAGAATCAAATCTATCATGACTGAGTTATTTATAAGTATTAAAATAACCGCAAAGTTATCACATCTATTATTATATTCCAACTCCGGTGCAGGTGAGTCTATTTCAACTCCCGTCTCGGTGAACTATTTTGTATCGGCGAGTTTGTTTCAACTCCCGTTTCGGTGAGTTGTGAAGAACTAACTTAACAATGTCTATATAGGACAAACTGGTAGACCTTTTATCTCTCGTATAAAGGAACACATGAGAGCATATAACAGAAATTTAGAATATTCAAAATATGCTAACCACCTATTCCAATTTAATCATTGTTTCGATCCAAATTTTGAAATTTTACGTGTTTGTGATAAGGGTAAGAAGTGAGACCTTTTGGAGGCTGTAGAAATAAATAAATAAATTCAAAAGTAGTAATAAATTGTTAAATTCTCAACTTGATTTGAATGAATCACCTTTGTTAAATTAAAAAATTTAAATAAATTATTGTTGTATTATATTTGAAGAGAAAAATTTTCGCCTAGACCGAGACTCAAACCCGCCTGGGACCTTTGGCTTGCCGGGCCAAATGCTCTACCAACTGAGCTACCGAGGCGAGTTGCGATCTAGACACAAATTTTTCTCTTATATATGTTGTAATTCCCTCTCACCAAATGCTTTGAAACCATTGCTTCTATCTTTGCAAATGGCGGCTTCTTAGTTAAGAAGACATTTATTGGGAATTTAACATTACTTTATAAAGCTAGTAAGGCTTCTAATTATGTTTTTATTATTAATTTAACATTTCTCACTGAAAGATAAATTATATTTGAAGAGAAAAATTTATCTTTCAGTGAGAAATGTTAAATTAATAATAAAAACATCAGTAGAAGCCTTACTAGCTTTATAAAGTAATGTTAAATTCCCAATAAATGTCTTCTTAACTAAGAAGCCGCCACTTGCAAAGATAGAAGCAATGGTTTCAAAGCATTTGGTGAGAGGGAATTACAACATATATAAGAGAAAAATTTGCGTCTAGATCGCAACTCGCCTCGGTAGCTCAGTTGGTAGAGCATTTGGCCCGGCAAGCCAAAGGTCCCGAGTTCGAGTCTCGGTCTAGGCGAAAATTTTTCTCTTCAAATATAATTTATCTTCCAGGGAGAAATGTTGAATTAATAATAAAAACATTATTGTTGTATTGTTGCTTAGATCAGTTGATATGTACTATAATAACACAATTCATAATTTGTTAACATGTCTGAAGAAGGTAGAGTGTACCATAACAGCTGTAACTGAATTATATCTTAATAAATATAAAAATCAAATAAAACTGTAAGTTTTATTTTTATTTAATTAATAACTTGACATTGTTTGGGTAGTTATGACGAAACCTACGGTTGCCCCTTTTCTGTAATCATGTCGTCATGAGGTCATTACCTTGTCGTAATATAACCCTTTACTATATTGGCTGACAACAATTCCTTATGTCTTAGGAAGGGATCGCCGTCTTCTGATAGGACATGACTCCACCAAGTTTTCTATTTAGATACACCTTTCTAAAATACAGTTTTACCATAAGTTTGTACTCTGGGGAATTCAGATCTAAGTCTGTTATATAATTTAGTTTAGATCAGTGGCCATTTCCCGCTTGTTTCTAAGTTTGACGTTCTAGCATCTTGTCTGTTTGCCTTATTAGGAGTTGTTTACATCCACACTATAGTTTCCAAACCATATATCGATTCTTTGTTCTTAAGCTGTCAGCAAAGCTAGGTTTAAGATGTTAGATAGGTGGTCTAGAAAAGAAATGTCTTGTAATCCATTAATGCAATGCAATTCCTAAAGTTCTAACTATATTGTCTCCGTTTCAAGTATCTGTCACTTAACAATAGCAATGCGGTGCAGTTGCTAAATGATTTCCGTAATAACTGACTGATAGCTTTTTTTCGGAATTCTATCAACTTCCTTGATTTAGTTTATTTGTACTTAATAATTAAATTAATGTTTTTTATTACCACACCTCATATCCTTTTTCTTCTATACTGCAGTTTCGGAGCTTATCTCCATCGTCAGTAGCCTCTGGTCGACCGGTGTTATGTCGTTTCTTGGCGGTTTCCTTCTTACTTCTGTCGGTGGACCGATGAACCTCTGGATTAGGTCAAAATTTGCGGGAGTTTCAAAATTCATGAGTTTTTCTTTTTTGTTTTTTTGGATGTGGATTTTTCCCAGACTAATCAAACAAACAGATAAACTAAAGGAACTCACAGTCTGGGAAAAAATCCACATCCAAAAAAACAAAAAACAAAAACTCATGAATTTTGAAACTCCCGCAAATTTTGACCTAATCCAGAGGTTCATCGGTCCACCGACAGAAGTAAGAAGGAAACCGCCAAGAAACGACATAACACCGGTCGACCAGAGGCTACTGACGATGGAGATAAGCTCCGAAACTGCAGTATAGAAGAAAAAGGATATGAGGTGAGGTAATAAAAACATTAATTTAATTATTAAATTAAACCTCATAGTGTTCTTTCCCTGTGAAAGTTAAATAAATTATTTGTACTTAATTATATTAAAATCAAATTCCTTGTGTTCTCCCGATTCGATTGCATATACATTTCGTATATCTCCGACGATTATTTCATCTTATATTGTTTTAACATAGTATGATAATAATACTCATCCTGATTAATTGATTAATTTTAATTACTCAATTTAGGAGAGGTTTGAGTGAAAGATTACATTTCACTATACAAAGTGGGACCATAAAAGAAATGAGGAAATTATGGAAGAGTTGGATGTAGAACCCATTCTTCACCATATCCAAACTACCAGAACAACTGGAAAGCCCATCTTCAATGAATGTCGTCTCATAGAATTCCGAAAGCCATGCTTCGTTACTGCCCTCAAGGCAAAAGATCACTGGGATGTCCAAAAAAGCGCTGGATGGAAAACTCCTCTTTGAGACCGTAATAAGCCACACGGCCTAATACTTGCATGGATGATGATGATCAATATGATATAATTACTCATGGTCCATTGTTGGCTTATTCAGATTTGGTAGTGCTTGCATTATTGTCTGGTTACTGCTTATACATAAATAAATGTTTTCTTCAGATTTGAACATACCATTACTTAATAATGATTGATATAAAATTGATAATTATGTCAGCAAAAATTTATCTTATACATTGATATAATTTGTATTTCTTGGAATTCTTATTTACCATAGAACTTAAAATCTATGGAGAGACCATATTTGAGCATGAGAAGGACAGAAAATATTACCTCTACGTTGTGAAGTGCATTGCAACCATTTCTCTTTGTAAGACTGCATGGAGGAAGCACATATGGCAGTTAAAAAGAAGATGGAATCCGAAGTATTTAAAATGCAATATGAAAATTTCGGGAATAGAACAAAAAAATCTTCGGAATTCATTGAAAATTTTTAATTTTGGTGTTATTTTGCATTATCGTAGGATTTCACGTTACTTCACAATTCAAAAATGCTTTTTTTGAGGTTATGGGAAGTGGAGTTAAGAAATGGTACAAGAAAATGACAAAATTAGAGCATTTCATGTTATCGTGACTCACAAATTTCACGGATCTCTACCTATTAGTCATTCCTAGTGGACTATGGTTACCATGATTGTCTCAGGTTCTGAGGTTTGCAGATTCAAACCCAGTCAGGGTTGATGGATTTTTCAGGGTGTAAAAATCCTTATTACTTCAGATGGGAAGTAAAACTGTGGGTCTCATGTGATAGATTTATAGCAGATTAAAGAAACAATTTTGCTAAGAGGCATATTATTTCAGGCTTTGGAAACTTTAATTTATATACATTACTAGATGGCCCGGCGAACTTCGTATCACCTTTAACTATTTTTATGTTAATTTTTCCGTATGGTTTTGTTGATTGAGATGAATTTATGTTGTCTGCATTCTCAGTATCATCCATAAGTGTATCATAAGGATTATATACATTTATTGATGGAATATTTTGAGGAGGCTTGCTGATTTCATTATACTTTCGTTTTTTTCTACGAACTTGTTGGCAGTTTAGATTCTCATCATCATCAAGAAGGCTATGTATAGTAATATCATCTTGCGATATATTATAGTCATCTTGTTTTTCATTTAATTGAGGCATGGAGATTGTTTCTGTAATATTAGGCATATTATTATAACTAACAGACTTACTTACAGTTCTGTTATTCCGTTCCTTAGGACCTTCATATGTTTTTAAATTGACATTCTTCTTAAATGTAAGATTTATGTCACATAGGCTTATACCAATTTGCAGAAATTCACTTGATATCTTATCATTCATGGTCTCTAGAACTGATTCGCCATATTGTTCAATGTCCCTTCTCAATCCAGTTAAATTTAAATTAAGTTGCTGTCTTTCAGCCAGATTACTTAAAACTAATACTTACACATGAAATTAATATTATTATCAATATATTGAAAATAAAATAAACACTGAACACACTTAAATTATGAAATAATCAATATTTGTAATTCAACTGAAATTCGCGGTTGCAACAAAAAGCACAGCCACCTCGATCTCTCTTTGTTAAATAATAAACCAATTACCTTACATCGTCATCTGTTAGAATCGTATGAAACTCACAGATAATTATAACTCTTGGTTAAATAATAAACAAATAATTTGCAATAAAAATAATGTGACTATAAATTTAGTTATAAAAACTGTAGGTCTCAAGTTGGATCAAACAGCACACAGTGTGCAAAATTTTATTAAAATCGGTTCAGTAGTTTAGGATTCCATCGCGGACAAACAATGTGATACGTAATTTTTATATATTAAGATATTATATTATTTTCAATTAAATTAACACTCACCTATAACTTTCCCATCCGTTATCTCTTCAAACAACTTGAGTTCTGGAGTTGCCCAACATAAATTTCGACGAGGATTGCTGATGGCATGATTAGAATGTAATAAAGTTGTGTTAAGTTGGTAAACATAAAATGACCACAATTTTCCATTTGTTATTACAGTCTGCGTCACCAATGGATATGTTACATCATTATATGTTGAGAAACCTGAAAGAAGAATAGTTAAGTCATTTTGTCTGTACATTCTTACCTCTTATGGTTTTTTTTGTCAAACATATGTTTCAAGGCTGCTGAGCCCAATCGTCAGCAATTACAGAATGAATTTTCTCAAATTGTCGGCCCTGATTCTTGATTCCTGCTCTCTCTGCCTCTGGTCCATGAATTTACTAATGAGGTTCCTTTCTCCGGGAATTTGAGAATTAATTTTCGTGAGTATGATATTTGTTACAAGTGTTTATTGATGAGAAGACTAGATTTATTAAATTGATAAACACTCAGAGGTCCCCATCTAGGGGATATGTGGTATGGTGACCACAAGGTGCCCAAGCTGAGCAAATGCTCAGAGGTCCCCATCTAGGGGATATGTGGTATGGTGACCACAAGGTGCCCAAGCTGAGCAAATGCTTCCACTTACTTGTGTTTTGCTCCTACTTTTATCTATTCTGTATATAGTCTCCATTGACTAACTCTTGTTTTTTTTTACTCCAATGGCATTAGAGCATCCGAGGCCTAGGAGATATTTTCCGTCTTATACTTTATCCTCATGTTTCTAAACTTTCTATTCATACTTTGCACAATCCCTCATAGGTACTCATCCAAACAAGATGAGGTGGCTTAAGTTTAATAACTTAAGCACATGCCATAGTGTAGTGGTTAAGGCACTGCGCTACAAGCCGTAAAGTCGAGGGTTCGAGTCCCGGTGGGTCAGGATTTTTAAACTGACCCAAACCTTCTGGCAGCACTATGGCCCTGGGGTTGACTCAGCCTCTAATGGAAATGAGTATCAGATGCTTGTTCTGGGGGTAAAGGCAGCCATCACACAGGACTGGCAACCCGGCTGACACCAAGTGCCGATTGTCCAGAAAATGTGGGAGCCTTAACCTCCTACTACCCCAAGGGCCTCCTGAGGCCTGTAGTGGGATCACTTTACTTTTACATAAACATTTAAGAGGTACCAACATAAGCTGTAAAAACATCTAATGCAGCCCCACTATTTTTCATCCATCTTTTGTAAAATGAAGAACAATGTAGAGGAACTTGTGTTGTTAGCAAATAGTTGGATACACTAAGAAGATTACCTTGATAGCATGCCTGTGGAAGTAACCAGGCATATGAAGCAAGTATTGCTTGTGTATGCAATGCATCTTCATCAGCAACTTGGTGACGTGGTTTCCTCAATATGTGTCCACGGTTATGAAATGACATCAACCCAAATTCACATGGATCTCCTGGCCAAAATCCTACATAAAACAAAAACATTTCACAAAATTGAATCCATCATTATTAAAAGAAATCATATTAAACTGCTAATAAATAGGGTGAATCCAGAGTCAATTTGTTGGGTTCTACTGTATTTGAACTAGTTTTGGTCTATCATGTAGACCATCTTAAGAGTGAAACTAGTTCAAATAAAACACAACAAGGGCTAAACTTTACAACATGTGACATGACTTTTTAGATTACTTCATAAACTCCTGTCAAATTTTATTCATAGGCTTTCATTTTTCAAATTATTTCCCACTATTTACAATGTTTTTTACACTTTTCTAATGATTATTTAAATATATTTGTTCAAGATATTGAACTACATGAAGACATGGCAGCCATATTGATTTTAACAAATATTCTGTGTTCCAGTGCAGCCAACAAAGAATCTGTACTAATTGACTTACACTAAATAGAATCAGGGTGCATTCTTTCACAGGTTACAGTACTTAAATTGTGTTAGGTTTGAACCTAACCATAAAAAAGAAAATTGAGAAAAAAAAAAATTGTTAAATAAACCAAAGGAAAGAAAAAGGAAGAATATATCAAATGTAATCAAACATCAGAAAAAATTCAGAAATGAAGAAAAATCAGAATCCACCAGAAATTATGTTAAAATTTTTTCAAAAGCAACCCTTAACCTAGAAGAGACAAAATTGTTAGAAAAGGGTCTAAAAACAGCAGTAGATTATTCCAACAGAATAGAAGAATACATAGTGGACATATAAAATTAAATAGAAGGGTTAGTTACAGAGGGGAAAAATGATCATCATAAAAAAATGTGAAGAGGTTTTGGATAATATAAAGAACACAAATAAAAACCCAATTTGCAAGAAAAATTTTAAAACACTCAAAGGAATAAATAAATAAATGTTGTATATAACAAATCAGATAAGTGTAACCAAATCATAATTCTAGATAAAGAAGAATATGAAAACAGAATGGAAGAACTTTTGAAAGAAGAAGAGTAAGAAAAAATTAAAAATGATCCCCTACCCAAAACCATCAAAAAAGTAGAAGACTCTTAAAAATGTTAAAATTCTAACCGAAAAAAAAAAATTTAAATGAAAAGTGAGCAACCCAAAAAACCCTAATATTCATGGACTTCCAAAAATTCACAAACCTGGAAATAAAATAAGGCCAATAATAAACAATATTGGATCACCAACCTACAAAATTTCAAAATGGCTGAATAATGAATTTAACAGATTGAAAATTCATCAGAATTGGTTACGAAATTTGAAAAAGTGGAAATGAACCTACAGATAGATTAGTTTCCTTTGATGTTGTTTCATTATTCACAAATGTACCAAAACAAAAAACTTTGGAGATATTGAACAACTGGTTAAATAAAAACAACATAGAGAGATCAGAGAAGACTATTTGAAATTAACTGTGTTATGTATCGACCAAATGTTTTTTTACATTCAATGGGAGTTTCTATAGACAAAAATCAGGGCTCTCAATGGGATCCCCTTATCGCCTTTCCTGGCAAATTTATTTATGAGCGATTTTGAATGTAAAATCTCTAAAGCACATCCCACAATACTTAAATTATGCAGCAGATATGTAGATGATATAATTTGTATTGTAAAAGAAAAACATGTAGAAGATTTAACATTTTCCAATACTGTTATTTTAACACAGTTCCAATAATGGATCACATTATAATATTATAATGATATTGTGAAAAGAAAAATTAATGTCTGAACCAGGAATCAAACCATGGACCTCTAGTTCTCCAGACTAGTGTGCAGCCCACTACACCATTCTAGACCTGGCACAAACATTAACAATTCTTTCCACATATACAAATCTATAATTCTCGTTTCGTCTGCTGTCAGATAGGTGACACCACTATCACCAATGATAAATTTTGTCACAATTCCTGCATTTGATCTGATAAATTCCTGATTTATATTGGAAAAACAAAAAGAAATTTGAAAACAAGGGTGAAAGAACATCTTAGAAATGTCAAAAATGGAGAAGTGGAAAAGTCAGCAGTAGCTGCTCATGTTTGGTCCGAAAAACATTTAATTGAATCAAAAGCCAGTCTAATTAAACAAATGAAGGGTCCAGGGGAAAAATGATGAATGTCATATTAAACTCAAACTGAGATAAATGAATTTTGAGTTTTGAAATGCTATATCATTTCCCTGTACACATTATTTTCAGAGCCTTATAAAAAGTAAGCCATAGCCTCTTTAAACAGTTTTCGCCTTTTAAATGTTACTAGGGAACAGTACAAACACTAAGAATATGAAACCTCAGTTTTTGTGATTTTGTGACATTCATCATTTTTCCCCTGGACCCTTCAAATAGATAAACAAAAGGAACTCATGGTTTGGGAAAAAATCCTCATTCAGAAAAACAAAGGAAAACTTATGAACTTCAAAATTCCCATAAATCCTGACTTGATCCAGAAGTTCATCGGTCCACCAACAGAGGGAAGAAGAAGTGTTTCTTCCGATCGACATAACATCAGTCGCCAAGACTGTACTGAAGATGAGACTGTTATGGTCTCAAAATTGCGATCTACTTAAAAGATTTATATGAGGAGAGGTAGGAAACATTTGATTTTATCATAAATTAAACCTCATAGTGATTAATTCCTGTAAAAGTTAAATAAAAGTAAAGTATTACTAGGATGATGATGTCGATAAATTTTGTTTAGAGGCATTTTTATTCAGGTTTAAGAATATTTTATGAGCCTGAAAATCTTCAGGCTCGGGACCCATGGCTTAAAGTCCCTCCCAAAGGACTTTCTCCTTGGATTTTTCCATCCTAAAAAAAAATCAATCCCGGCCACGTTTGAACCTGCAACTCTCAGAATCAGAGACAAGGAACATAATCAATAATCCACCGTGGCCAACTACAAAAATACACCATCTATGTAAAAGTGGTATGCCGAAGTGGTGTATAAATTGAAAATAGACCACATTAATGCCATCTATCTGACCAGTGCTAAAACTGGATATTTATCCCCATATAATAATAATAAGGGTTTTTGTTTTGTTTATTTAATATTTAAATATAATTATATTTATTTATATTAAGAATGACATAAGATTGATTTAGAGAATTCAAATTTTTTATAAGTATATAAAAAAAATTCAAACTGGTCAATATAAACTGTTAATACAGTTAGATGTTTTTCTAACTGATGCAATATATGTAAAATACTTTAAATATTCAAATTGATATTTTTTTATAAACAAATAAATGGGATTGGATGAATTGGATAGGAATCGGCTAGCAGTACTCCTTCCTTTTCAGTTGGACCAATCAGAACCTGGAGGTTATAACTGAATAAGAAGATGGCTACAATACTTGAAGAAGGTCAGTCATGTTAAGCAACTGCTCCTCAAGAAATGAGAGAATAGTGGTTTATTTTCTTGATATTAGTTGAAAGAATAGTGTTAAAGTTATGGAAGATCATATAGTAATATAAAATTCATCCATCTTGAATACAAATAGCCCATAAGTGGAAATAAAGTATAATACTTGAAGGATTGACCGTTAGAATTTGTCATTCATTATTTACATAAAATGGTAATCTTCTATAAGTGAAAATTATTAACCTAAGCCGGAGTCTTTTGAATTATTAATCTACAAGATTCATCCTAACTGAAGTGAGAGTTTTAATAAAATAACTTTTAGTTTAACTGTTAAATAAAGTGTCGTTATTTGTTTGTGTAAGAAACTTTTTCTCATTCCCCTGACGGGAGTTATTAGTGCCGTGGCAGAATTAAAGTGATTCAAATTATTACAATCACAAATCTACAACTTGGGACATCACACCCAGCAACCCACCTTTAGTGCTGAACCCTAAGTATGTGCAGTGGATGGCATTAGAAACAACACACACACATACAAATTTCATTGCTATTCACATAACAACAAAAGTGATAATACTAACCTGGTATATTAGTTCCATGTCGGAAACCATATTGGATACCCAAAACTTGGGGATTATAATCAAATTCAGGAACCTCGTAATTTGCATTTTCAGATTCTTCAAGAGCAACAACTTGAGGTAATGGCAATTTGTGTCGAAGAAGTAGAGCTGGTGATCCAAAATATTGGAACCATCTATCATATGGATCTAATGGAAGATTCTTAAATGCAGGTATTTTTTCTCTTTTCCTCAAATATAATTCTGTATGAGTTTGGAAGCCAACTAACCAGAATGACTCAAGCCTCGGCTCAGGGTCAATCTAAAAAACAAGTACATATTACACAGGATAAGATATAAGGATTACAACAAAGATAAGCACTTATCATTATTTTTTTAAAAATTGACAAATTATTGTAGAATGTCATTATGACCTAGAATGTTTGTATGTATATAGTTTTAGTTCTAATAAAGTATGAAGAATAATAAAAAAAATTATAAAGTGTAGATAAAACCTAAAAGATGTTATACAGTATAAACATTATGAAACAGCCAAAGACAGCAACAACTTTAGATTAGATCACAATTGCCAATTTAGGGGAATGTTGATTCATGTCTGCTGGCTTAGGGTCGCATGCAAATACATTAGTTTCTACTCAAATTACTTCCAATCACTGGTGAGCTGACTCACCGTGAGCAAGTGCAAAGATCGAATTAGCTACCCACAAACTGGTCATGCATGAAAGTCGACGTTTTCGTAATATTAGCAACGAATTACCCAGAATTCTCAGCGATAAAACCACTTCCGTTATTTTCATCTGCTATAGAGGAATGCATTTACGCTTGCATCCTGCAAATAATACCGTATACAACGACGTCTGCATCGTGCAATATTACGCCGATTCTCCTGTTCTTCCAGTTGAATTCTTTGGTAGACTCTAACAAATTCCTCTTCTCCGCTTATACCGAAAACATGATCGAAGTCTTCAAGGTCCAACATCTTGGATAAAGCTGCAAAGGTTTCAAACTACATTGGTTACCATCGGTTCCCTTCGGGATTCTCACGATAAGTTTCTATCTTGAGCTATGATCTTAAGTTACCTCGTCAGGTAGCTTACAATTATTATCGTATGAATAGATTTCTGAGTAAGCAAAACGTATTAGGATAAAACTTTCTCAGCAGAGAACGCCTTTTACGGTCTAATGCGTTTATAAATTCGACCCTTAGTCACTATTGGTGTCATCTTCAATCCCACCAAGTAGGGGATTTCAATGTCCTGAACTAACCAAAATTTAATGTAACATTTGTAACATAACAAAAGGTAACAACCTAACCTAATGTAACACAGCCATTATAATGATGCAGTACTATGATTGTTAATTGGTAAAATGTGCTAAAAATGTGACTAAATTATGTACGATGTAATACCAAATGATGTCAATAGATGTTGCAATAGAAGAAAGATAAGGTATGTATGTAGGAAGAGCCCTTCTGAACTAGTTGGAATTAGCACATCATATAGAATCCTTGTTCACTGCTGTGGTCTCGAGGTAGCATGCTGCCTTGTCACGCAGCAGGCCCAGGTTCGATCCCCGGTCAGGGGAGTTTTTCTGGGTGAGGTTTTTATCAAGGTTTTTCCTCACCTGTAAGACAAATGTCAGGAAATCTTTAAGGCCCAAACTGTCCCTGAAATCATATGGCCATCATCATCATCATCCTTCACCGGTGTGGAAAGCAACAGGAAGCTACCACACCTACAATTCCCTAGTAAAGTTGCAAGCATAGCATGAAAATGCTATGATTGCAGTGAAGGACCTGCCCTCGGGCAGAATTACTGTGGATGGATAGAATCCTTTTTGAAAAACAATGATAACAAAATTAAGGTTGCCGAGTACCTACCTAATCTAATTTAACCAATCCTACCTAATTTAATTCACCTACACTAGTTGGGGCACGCCGTAGCGTAGTGGTTAAGGCACTGAGCTACAAGCCGGATGGTCCAGGGTTCAAGTCCCGTTGGGGTCAGGATTTTTAAACTGACCCAAACACTCTGGCGGCACTATGGCCCTGGGGTCGACTCAGCCTCTAACAGAAATGAGTACCAGACGCTTGTTCTGGGGGTAAAGGCGGCCGTCACGCAGGGCTGACAACCCGGCTGACATAAAGTGCCGATTGTCTAGAAAAAAGTGGGAGCCTTAACCTCCTACTACCCCAAGGGCCTCCGGGTCTGTTGTGGGATCACTTTACTTTTTTAGTTCAGTGGCACTTTCTCCACAATTACTGAAAAAATGTTGCAAATATGAAATGTAATGGAAGGCAATTGATAGGAATCAAATTAATCTGTGACCTCTACATTGCGCTACAAAATCCTGAGAGAAATAAATAAAATATCCATAATTAATAATCACAGCTATGGAACAAAAGTATAGTTTTCACAACAATAGTTTAGTACAGTAAATGCTCCTTATTCGCGGTTCCCTTATTCGCATTTTCATTAATCGCAGGTTAAAAAATTGCGACACAGTTCCTGTATTTGCAGCTAAAAATTTCTTTATTTGCAGATCCAGTAGGTATATTAGAAGAATTAGTATCCTTTATTTAGCATCAGCAACTTTTTTACTGCAGGTATGTGCCAAGGCGGCTTTTACAAAGAGTGATTCAAACCAAATGGACAAATTAATATTGAAGTAAAACAAACCATATTTAACTTTACAGGAATTGATCACTATGAGGTTTAATTTATGATAAAATCAAATGTTTCCTACCTCTCCTCATACAAATCTTCTAAGTACATTGTGATTTCGAGACCATAATGGTATCATCTTCAGTACTATTTTGGCGACTGATGTTATGTTGATCGGAAGAAACTTATGAACTTCGAAATTCCCACAATTCTGACCTGACCCAGAGGTTCATCAGTCCACCAACAGAGGGAAGAAGAAGAGTTTCTTCTGATCGACATAACATCAGTCGCCAAAATAGTACTGCAGATGAGACCGTTAGGGTCTTGAAATCACTTACTTACTTACTTACTCACTGGCACTATCGAACCCATAGGTTCATGGCCGTGCGGACATAAGCTCTCCATACATCCCTATCCTGAGCCAATGCTTTCCAATCATTCCCTGTATAATCTACTTCCCTCAAATCATAGTTAATGTTGTTCTCCCACCTCATTCTTGGTCTACCAACTGGGTGTTTTCCTGGTCTTGAAATCACAATCTACTTAAAAGATTTGTATGAGGAGAGATAGGAAACATTTGATTTTACCATAAAACAAACCTTATTGTCACTAAGCCTAAAGTTCATTGTTAAAAGCCACCGCCACAGTATTTCACGTACTGCTATGTCCATTGATAAATGCTGCTATCGCCACGATCGGTGTTTTATTGTTTCAACTTGTCATTCATTGAAATGATTTCTGTTTTGTTGCCAATTTATAATGTCGAGTAAAAAAAAATTCCAAAACGGAATAAAGTTGTGTTGCCGCTTAAAGTAAAAATAGAAATGCTTGACTGTTTATATGCGTTGGCGAGTTATGAGTCTATATCGCTCTGTTTCAATGTTAATGAATCAAGAAATCCGAAGACAAAATAATGAATTCTATTGCAGAATTCACAGTTGAATATCAATCTTAATTGAAAGACCTTTTAAAAGCAGCAAAACAAGAAATAATTACTAAGTTCTTTAAGTCATTACCTAAACCTCACAGTAATAACTGAAGGGCTTGGCTGTAAAACATGGTAACTGAAAAATTCTTGAAAATTGAGTTGTAGCATGCAAACTGTAATATATGACCTCTTGAAGCATTTGGTGCATGTAGTTTTTACACCCGTCAATAGATAGCAGATGTATTGTCATGGTAAATAAAACTACATTCACCAAATGCTTTCAGGAAGTCACATATCATAGTTTATATGCTACAACTCAATTTTCAAGAATTTGTTAATTGCCATGTTTTACAGCCGAGCCCTTCAATTAATAGAAATTGTTCAAAATCTCTCATTAATTGATTTTATTTTGATAATTTTTATTTTATTTTGTAACCTTGGAACATATCCCCTATATACCCATACAAATTACCATTCCATATTCACGGTTTCTGTACATGCGGCATATTTGCAGAACATATCCCCCGTGAATAAGGGGCTTTTACTGTATTTATCACTGCATATTACCTCTAAACTTAAGAATTGATAGTTACTATGCAAATAGTGGACATCCAAATTTCAAGATAATTCTTGTTTTAAAATGAAACTTAGACATATCCAACAACAACACATTAAAAAAAATTTCAGACAATTCAGAAACATACCACAAAAATAATTTATAAAGCACTATTCCACATTCCATCTCCATTAGTTTACTACATGTTATATCGAATTGTCCACCGCTGTGGTCTCGAGGTAGCGTGCTGCCTTGTCACGCAGTGGGCCCGGGTTCGATCCCCGGTCGGGGCAGTTTTTCTGGATGAAGTTTTTATCTGGGTTTTTCCTCACCCTAAGACAAATGTCAGGAAAACTTTAAGGCCCAAATGGTCCCCGAAATCATATGGCCATCATCATCATCATCCTTCACCAGTGTGGAAAGCAACGGGAAGCTACCACATCTATAATTCCCTAGTAAAGCTGCAAGCATAGCATGAAAATACTACGATTGCAGTGAAGGACCTGCCTTCAGGCAGAATTACTATGGATGGGATATCGAATTGATAGCTTCAATGCAATGTGAGCAAGATTCTTTTTTCCTTGTGCATAAATACATTGAGGTCAGATTAGTTTACAGGAGCATGTAATGTATTTAGTTAGGTTTAGATGATAGCAAGTTAGTATACACAAGATTAATTTACTCCATGGCACAAAAGGTCTAAAACTCACTTGGCCTAACAGCTGGCTCTTGGCTTTACAGCCACATGTGTTAGTCTTCTCCTCTTCTTCTTCTTCACAGTTTAAGCTTATTTACTAGCCTACTCCGGCTCCAAATTGCTGCTCTTTCCATCTTTTCCTTGGTCTTCCCAAACTTCTCCTTCCTCATGGTGAATAGTTGTATGCTGCTTTTGGTATTCTATTCTCAGTCATCCTTGCCAAGTGTTCTTTCCAGTTTGTTCTGTATTTCTCTATTGTTGAGTTTAATTCCTCTATTTTTAGTTGTTGTCTTATTTCTGTGTTACGTTTTTTGTCTGTTCTTTGATATCCTGCTATTGGTCTGAGGAATCTCATTTCAGCAGCTTGTATCCTGGCAGATTGTTGTGTTGTCACTGTCCATGTTTCGGATCCATAAGTAATAATAGGCACTGCCATTATCTTGTATAATTTCATTACAGAGTCTTTCCTGGCTTTATTTTTCAAAGAATAAATTGAGAAAAATTTATGAAAATATAATTGGAGAAGAGCAGAATTGATTCAGAAAGGGTAGATCTTGTACAGATGGATTCTTCACTCTAAAACTACTATTAGAAAAGCACAAGGAATTCAATATAGAAACTCATATCGCCTTCGTTGACTTCATAAAGGCTTTTGACAAAGTAGACAGAAATATATTACTACAAATTTTAGCTGATGATAACGTTCCACAACAATATATTATTAATATCTTCAACATCTATAAAGATAATGAAATCTCTGTTAAACAAGATGGTAAACTATCTTCTTGGGAAAAGATCAGCACGGGAGTAAGACAGGGATGTGGACTTTCACCGGTGCTTTTCATTATATATATGAATAAATTAATAAACGAATGGAGGAAAACACAACGAGGATATATACCCATCAATAGGAACCTCAAACTCGATGCTATTCTTTTTGCAGACGATTTAGCTCTTCTGGCACTTTCCGAAAATGATTTGCAACGATCAATTTATAATTTACAGAAAATAGGTGCCAAATTTAATATGGAAATGTCAATTAACAAAACTAAAATTATGGCATTTCATGGGAAGGACCCCATACAAAGTAAAATCTGTCTCCAGAATAAAATTTTAGAGAGATCTAATCAATTTAAATACCTTGAATATTATCTCTCTATCTGGGATGAAAAAGATATCCCTGAAAAAATTACTAGTTATAATAAAAGTTTAGGAATTATTAATCAAGTTATGAAACCATCCCTTGTACAAAAAAACACCAGATTACGTTTATATAACACTTTGGCTAGACCAGTGTTGACCTATGGTAGTGAAGCATGGACACTAAAAAAACAACATGAAAGCAGAATAACGGCTTGTGAAATGAGATTCATGCGCAGAACAGCGGGTTACACCAGATGGGATTGGAAAAGGAACACCGATATCTTGAATTGAAGACTACGCCAATTTTGGAATATATTAAACAGTACCAACTAAATTGGAAACACCATCTTGAAAGAATGAGTTCAAATCGGATCCCCAAAGCTGTTTATAATTATATACCAAGAGGACGAAGATCACTGGGCCGTCCTATGAAACGCTGGAGGGAAAATTTTCTATAGGATCGTAACAGGCCTTGGCCTAATACTTGGAAGGAAGAAGAAGAGAAGAAGTTCTTTTTAGTGTTCCTGTTATATAATTAAACATGTGTTAATCATGTGGGTAATCATCCAGCTGTTATATCTGGTTTTCTCAATCTGGAGCTGCTATTCATTGTAGCTACCAAATTCCTCACAATGCTAGGTAGATACTGGTCCCATACTGGCTGAAATTCCATGAGAAAATTTCTTTCCCCATGTGGACTCAAACCAGTGCAAGTCCCATAGCTCTGCAGAAAGCCATCATGGCTTAAAACCACTCACTCGGCTATGGCAGTAGAGAGAAATGTAATATATAATTTATTTTGTAAGGTTACATGAGGGCCAAATTAGTGTATCTCAGATTGTTTTGCAGAAATGTGAGATATACAGTGGACACTTTTTAATTCAAACTCTAGGGGGAATTTTTAAAAATTTGAATTATCGAAACTTTGAATTAACAAAAGACACTTTATTTTACATAGTAATGTACCCAGAAATAAATTTATTTCATACAAATACTGCAATTAACATCCTCTGTAACTCACTCTTTTAATTTCCATATTTTGTCATAAAATATGTAGCACTCTCACCACACACGTTTTTAAACGAAATGCCATTTCTTTTCTGAAAACCACTGATTTAAAAAGGGATAACTCTTTCCACAGTTTACCTAGGAAAATCCAGTTGCTTGTTTGCGACTTCCCAGCCTTTTGTATGAAGTTTTTGGGCTTAGCATTGTTACAACAATTTGATAATAGTGCAATCTTGTAAGTTCTTTTAACAAAGGAAACTGCAGCCTTTTTCCCCATTGTATAAGGGCTTACGGTTCCATTGTATGATGTTTACTAGTTTCGTTCACTACCATAGCAGAGGTCCAGGTCTATGACTGGCGCTAATTGCTTGATACTAGTGTTTTATTTATTGCTTATGAAATTATTTTGTGGTAGGTTATATCATTTTAATTTTGTTACCAATGAATTCCTATATTAATTCCATTTCATTAGAATGTAAATATGCCCTACTTCTGATAATGATTACAGGTTAATAAATTATTCACCCTTAATAAAAGTACTTATTTATCTGAAATAAGAGGCTGAGTGAATGACTTGTCACAAACTCGAGGGGGAATTTTTAAAAATTTGAATTATCGAAACTTCGAATTAACAAGACACTTTATTTTACATAGTAATGTACCCAGAAATAAATTTATTTCATACAAATACTGCAATTAACATCCTCTGTAACTCACTCTTTTAATTTTTATATTTTGTCATAAAATATGTAGCACTCTCACCACACACGTTTTTAAACAAAATGCCATTTCTTTTCTGAAAACCACTGATTTAAAAATTTTAACGCCCAACTTTTCTGCAAATTCTTCGGCCTTGGCACGCACTAATGGCCACTAAATGGTATATTACAATCATGTGATTGTTTGAACCATTTAAACACACACTCATAAACTTCAGGAAAATCACCTCCTCTTATGCATTTCCTATGTCCACCACTTTGTAGGACACAACTCTCTATTATTTTTTTTCTTTATTCTTTATGTAGGTGGATAAAATGTATATCAATATTAGAATTATTAGCATTGTTTTGTGCTTTAAAGTTAGAGTTCACCAGCAATTCTTGTGTTGCTACCATGGATCTACGTAAATTCTGGTGACTATTTAACTCATGCCCCAAATGGGAGTCAATGACCAATCACATTTCAATGATTTTTTATTTACAACCAAACATAGTCATGTTTCGCTTAGAATTTACCAACTAAAATTTATCATAATAAAGAAAGCACCTCCTTTTTAACATTCTGAATAGGTCATAGCATTATTTTGCAGTGACTGACTCTCCAAGAAATACGGCTACTAGATTCTATATATAGTGCATGAATGTCAACACATAGCGCATACGGGAGTTAATATAAAAAACATTTGTAGCAATTGATTATACCACCAAAAAAAGAAACCACTGTTTACACTTTCTTAAATGTATTTTTTCCCAGGTAATAACATTTCGAAAAAATATAATTGTCATATTTACATCATAGGACATCAGAAATTAATATTAATATACAGTTTGATGTGTTTCATTGTTTCTCCACTAGAGTGCATTCTTACAATATTGCGTTCCTTTGGCAATAAATAATTATCTGGTTGCAGTGATGAACAAAAGAAGCAAATGAAGCATACCAATTGTTTCTCATTTGTTTTCAAACATCGCTGTTTACATTAAATATATAAATATTTTAAAATAACTATATTTAAATAACGATTTGTGAGTAAACAGTTAATTTCATTCATTATATAGTTCTAACAAATGCCACTCTTGATTTCTAAATTCTCTAGATAAATTGGAAATAACTTGTGGCATTACCTATGATAAATTGTTAGCTCATGATTAGTGATTTAAGAATTTCTACGATTTTCTGATATGCTGGACAACAAATAGAGGTAGCGTCATGATTTGTATTGATAGTACATGAGATTTTTCTTTGGGCCAGTTTTGAATTGTAATCTTTACAGTTCCCGCATTCAACTGTTGAATCGTGATTTTTGGAACAATGTGAACAGCGCTTTGGAGACTTGCAGTCTGCTGCCACATGACCATAACCGAAGCAGTTATAACATCTAATCACATATAGATGAGCTTTCACTACACAGCGACAGTATCCAATGTATAGTTTTTCACTTGACATCACTGCATGGTAGATGGTTGGACTCACCTCAAGCACTGCATCCTTTGTTCCTCCATCCTGTGATCTTCTCTTACTTACTTACTTACTCACTGGCACTATCAAACCCGTAGGTTCATGGCCATGCGGACATAAGCTCTCCATACATCCATATCCTGAGCTAATTCTATCCAATCATTTCCTGTATAATCTACTTCCCTCAAATCACAGTTAATGTTATTCTCCCACTTCATTCTTGGTCTACCAACTGGGTGTTTTCCCTCTGGCTTTCCTACAAGAAGCTTCCATGCATGCCTTTCATTCCCCATATGTGCAACATGTCCTGCCCATCATAGTCTACAAGACGTAACTGTTATTATATCTGGCTTCCTATAAAGACCATGTAGTTCATTGTTATGTAGTCTTCTCCATTCACCTGTTTGTTCATCTCTCTTTGGTCCAAAAATTTTCCTAAGTACTTTATTCTCAAATACTTGTAATCTCCTTTCCTCCCTTAAAGTAAGAGTCCATGTTTCACATCCATATAATATAACTGGTAGAATATATTTTCAGTTTAATGTATTTTGAAATGAGTTGGGGCATCAAGAGTCTCTGCAAAGCATAATAGCACGCATTTCCAGAATTGAGCCTATGTTTAATTTCTTTGTGCACCTCATTCCTATTTGTGATTATTGTTCCTAGGTATTTGAATTCAGCCACTTCCTCAAAATTTCCCTCATTTGTCATTAAATGTCCATTTCCATTATATAATGTATTTCTACGTGTGACCATATATTCAGTTTTATTGATATTTACTTCCAGTCCTAATTTCTTAGTGTTACTCAATAGTGTGTGCATGTTGTCCTTTAGTATCTCCTCGCTATCGGCCAATAGTACTACATCATCAGCATAAACTAACAGCTTATTAATACAATTGAGATGTACGCCTTCCTCATTCTCTAAAGATTTGATGGCGTGCTCTAGTACAAAATTAAATAGTAGAGGAGATTAGTGCATCCCCTTGCTTCAACCCATTCTGGATTTCAAAAGTGTCCAAAAACTGTTTGCCTAACACGCACCCTAATATTCTATGCCATTTAGATGCATTCGTATAAGTCTAACTAACTTTTTAGGAATTCCGAACTCCAACAGGATACTATATAACTTCTCCCTCTTAATTGCTTTTTTTAAGTCTATCATGTGATCTTCTCACAAATATAATTTTCATTTCTTGATCTTGAATGCAGTGACTGACATATGTATTTTGATGTAATATAGCATTCTTTGATGTTTTTTTTTATTGATTTAACACTTCTCACTGAAGGATAAATTATATTTGAAGAGAAAAATTTTCACCTAGACCAAGACTCGAAACTGGGACCTTTGGCTTTCCGGGCCAAATGCTCTACCAACTGAGCTACCGAGGTGAGTTGCGATCTAGACGCAACTTTTTCTATGGTCCCGGGTTCAAGTCTCAGTGTAGGTGAAAATTTTTCTCTTCAAATATAATTTATCCTTCAGTGAGAAGTGTTAAATCAATAATAAAAAAAAAAACATCATTACAAGCCCCACTGGCTTTAGAAGGTAGTGTTAAATTCCCAATAAACGTCTTAAATATGAAGCTGCCATTTGCAAAGATAGAAGCAAAGGTTTCAAAGCATTTGGCACGAGGGAATTACAACGTATATAAGAGAAAAAATTGTGTCTAGATCGCAACTTGTCTCGGTAGCTCAGTTGGTAGAGCATTTGGCCCGGAAAGTCAAAGGTTCCCAGGTTCGAGTCTCGGTCTAGGCAAAAATTTTTCTGTTCAAATATAATAGCATTCTTTATTTCATCCTCTTACCAAGAGCAGCATTCAACTACAATCCAAGAGGTTCAAGGAATGTAGGAAGGCCAGTGAAAAGATGGACAGAACAACTGTGAGGCAGAACAGGCAATTTTTGCCCAGCTTGTGAAGTGAAGAAGAAGATTTCATCCTCTGGGAAAGAAATATTAATACCATGTATCATAATTCTTGGATTTTGTTTTTGAGGTATTTTTGCTGCTAATTTTGGTTCAGAAGTTTCTAATGTACACACAAAATCCTCACATTCCTTACCGTTTCTGAGTTCTATAACCATACTTTTATTTCTGATCTTCTTGTCGCGATCTATACCAACGCATAATTTGTTGTGTGTTACAGCATGCATTAATTGTATTGTTTGTTCTGCGTCTTTAACAGTAAAAGGATCTTTAGGTGACACTATGACAACACTTTTTGAAACTTCTTTCCGCTGGTTTTTAATGTAGGCATAGCTAGGAATTGATGCATCTCGCTCAAGGATCAAATTGTCCTTAAATATGTTGGTAGTAGTTTTGACTTATGTAAGTGCTTGAAGAATAGTATCGCACCACTTTCTGTCTGTACATTTATCTTTATGCAACACCTCAATTATAGTATTTATATTATTTCCTGCAGCACGATGTAGTTCTACAACATTTATAATCATGACCATCATTTGATTTTCATTGATGAAAACTTTGTCCTCCCTCAGATCAAAACTAATTTTGATGAAATTTTCAGCTATTAACTGATAAAAGTAGCTATACCAAACGAAGTGAATGAATGTTTTTGACATCCATTGTATATATGATAGGACTGACTCTTGTTTTGTTTCCAACTGTTTTCTTCATGATGACAGACCCATAGTCCAACGGTAGACTTGGCAATAATATCCTCCGTAATAATATCCTTCAAAATGGTCTCCCTCAAGGATCAGCCCTAAGTACAATCCTTTTCAACATTATGTTCAATGATTTATCCCAAAAACTTCTACAGAAAAAACATTAATTGTGCTCTCTTTGCAGACGACCTAGTAATACGGACCTCAGCAAAAAATAAAGATGAATCAAAATTATCAAGAGAAATGAATAAAGCATTTAGAAGACCTGTCAATATGGTGCGAAGAAAATTTAATGACCATAAACCCAGCAAAATCATATTTCCAGGTGTTTACCTTAAAACATAAAGTTGCACAGATTAAAGTTTCATTGAAAAACACACCCATACAAGAAACAAATGAAGCTAAATATTTAGGAATCTACCTGGACAAGAAATTAACTTGGAAAACCCATACTGAAAAAGTTTCTGAATCAGCACAAAAACGATTGAAATTTTTGAAGAGACTTACTGCCACAAAATGGGGTTGCTCAAGATCAACTTTAAACCAGACATACAAGTCTTATATAAAACCAGTTTTACATTATGGATCTGAAGTGCTAGCTATATCTCCCGATCATGTGAACAAATTGGAAAAAGTCCAAAATCAAGCTTTGAGAATAATTACTGGTGGTGTTAAAACAACACCAATATTAGCAATGCAAATCTTAACCAACAATAGACCAATACAGTATGATATTGAAGAAAAAGGAATATTGTTATATGAAAAACTAAGAAGACTTCCATATCAGAACTACTGGAACAGCTACATAAATCAAAATAGACATCTAAAAACTCAAGTAGGATTCATCCAAAAAATATTACAGACTAAAGAGAAATATGAAATACCACAGATGGCACAAAAACTTATAACTCCAATATCCCCTCTCGAATTTGGCAGCATCAACTATTCATTAAACCTGACAGAAGAGATCAACAAAAAAACTACAAGCCCAATAGTAATGAAACAATTAGCATTAGAAACAATCAACATTAGATATCCAGAACAAATGTGGCTTCATGTCTATACAGTTAATGAATAGAGAAGCAGGAGCAGGAATAACATGTAAACTCTTCTCATTTTACATCTCTCTTGGGAAACATACAACACATTATGACGGTGAACTACAAGCAATACTTACAGCCCTACAACAATTGTTTCTTCATATCAATTCCTTCCAAAATGCTGTAATACTTTCTGACTCTAGCTCAGCCATAATGGCACTAACACACAACCAGACCATCCAAGACCATAGAATAATAGAAGCCAAAAATTGCATCAGGATGTTGAAAAATCTAAACAGAAATGTTGTTCCACAATGGATTCCAGCACATTGTGGCGTGGAAGGTAATGAGAAGGCTGATAAGCTTGCAAAAAAGGTACACTCATCCAACAGAATAAGATCAAGTATCTATCTTACAAATCAGTACAACTCTACACCAAAATGAAAATAAAATCCCATATAGCCGAACAAAACAAAATCCAATGTGAAACCAAGATATGGAAGACATTACTAGAACCAGATACAATACCAAACAGCCCCAGATCAATTGCAGTTGCATCATTTCATCTTGAAACTGGACTTGACTGCTTGGCAGCACATCTACATAGAATTAAGCTACTAGACTATCCACACTGCATAGTATGCAAGGACACAAATACGATAACGAACAAGGATCACTTGATGTTCTGCGCTGATTTTCAGAAAATAGTTGGAGCACCATTCCAAATTGCTGAATATTATTGGGAAGCCCGCAAGCAAATGATGACAAATCAAGAGCTTCAGAACATTTGAATACTACTACTACTACTACACTACTACTACTACTACTACTACTACTATATCCTCCATAAGTGTGACATGTGTCTGTGAAACATATTCTTTGAGAACAACATCAGTGAAGCAGTCAGTCAGCTGACAAAAAGCTGTCGTGTGATTTGCTGCCGGTATAAGAGAGGCTCAGCTCAACAGCAGTTCTACTTACCCTTGATTTTTCAGTTTATTGTTGTAAACTATAGTTCTTCTGTATTAACTAATTGTTTTAATAATTTTAACTTTTTCTTTGATTGCAGACTCCAGGAGTATACTAAATAGATGGAAAAGTTACTTTAATCAGCTATTAAATGCACATACAGAACAGGACATTGAGGAGGACAAGTTACAGACAGCAGAACTGCCAGTCGCAGAACCAAGTGCATTAGAGGTTGAAATGGTGATTGAAAAATTGAAGATGTATAAAGCATCAGGTTCAGATGAGATCCCAGCAGAACTGATAAAATCAGGGGGAGAAAAATTGATAGACAAAATACACTGGTTGCTTAGTATGATTTGGGAAAAAGAAGCTCTTCCAGATGAATGGAAAGAATCAATTATTGTACTAATTTATAAGAAAGGAGATAAAACTGATTGAAACAACTACAGGGGCATCTAATTACTTTCAACTTCGTACAAAATTCTTACAAATATATTAGTAAGCAGACTTGCTCCCTATATTGATGACATTCTAGGAGATCATCAATGTGCATTTAGAAGAAACAGGTCTACAACAGATCAGATTTTTAGTATAAGACAGATTTTAGAAAAGAAATGGGAATATAATGGTACTGTACATCAACTATATGTAGACTTCATAAAAGCATATGATTCAATTAAGGGGGAGAAGTTATATAGTATCCTGCTGGAGTTCAGAATTCCTAAAAAGTTAGACTTATACGAATGTGTCTAAATGGCACAAAGAGTATGGTGCGTGTAGGCAAACAGTTTTCAGACACTTTTGAAATCCAGAATGGGTTGAAGCAAGGAGATGCAATATCTCCTCTACTACTTAATTTTGTACTAGAGCATGCCTTTAAATCTTTAGAGAATGAGGATGGCTTACAACTCAATGGTATTAATAAGCTGTTAGTTTATGCTGATGATGTAGTACTATTGGCCGATAGCGAGGAGATACTAAAGGACAACACGCACACACTATTGAGTAACACTAAGGAATTAGGACTGGAAGTAAATATCAATAAAACTAAATATATGGTCACACGTAGAAATACATTATATAATGGCAATTGACAGCTAATGACAAATGAGGGAAATTTTGAGGAAGTGGCTGAATTCAAATACCTAGGAACAATAATCACAAATAGGAATGAGATACACAAAGAAATTAAACATAGGCTCAATTCTGGAAATGCGTGCTATTATGCACTGCAGACTCTTGATGTCCCAACTCCTTTCAAAAAATGTTAAACTGAAAATATATAAAACTATTATTCTACCAGTTATATTATATGGATGCGAAACATGGACTCTTACTTTAAGGGAGGAAAGGAGATTACAAATATTTGAGAATAAAGTACTTAGGAAAATTTTTGGACCAAAGAGAGATGAACAGACAGGTGAATGGAGAATACTACATTACAATGAACTACATGGTCTTTATAGGAAGCCAGATATAATAAAAACAGTTAAGTCTCGTAGACTGCGATGGGCAGGACATGTTGCACGTATGGGGAATGAAAGACTTGCATGGAAGCTTCTTGTAGGAAAGCCAGAGGAAAAACGCCCAGTTGGTAGACCAAGAATGAGGTGGGAGAATAACATTAACTATGATTTGAAGGAAGTAGATTATACAGGGAATGATTAGAAAGCATTAGCTCAGGATAGGGATGTATGGAGAGCTTATGTCCGTGTGGCCATGAACCAACAGGTTTGATAGTGCCAGTGAATAAGTAAGTAAGTAAACTTTTTCAAACACTTTTATAACATTATTTAACAATTTTTAAGTATTTATTTAAATATGCAAAACATTAACATTATGACACTGTTAGACAATATTGTGATGCTGACTGCTATTTTCTCCACAGAGTATATTACTTAGTCTATGATTTTTCTCTCTTCTTCCTATGTTACTCCCAGCGATAACCTACTAACAACCTACTGGTGGGTTATTGCTGGTTTGGGTAATCTATAGTTGGAACGACGTTAGGAAGTGATAAGTAAGTATACACCCATTTTTAATAAACGTTTGTTATTTGAATATTGTTAATATATTTCTTTAAAATAGATTTGGGGATTTATTGCAAAGATTGATCATTCAAATTTCACAGTGACATGCTGCCATCTAGCTTAAGCTGTACAAAGTTTAGTACGATATCGATAATAGTCGATATGTGATGAGTAGCGACAACCCACTAGGCAAGGATGATAATCGTTATGTAGCCAGTGGGTTATCGCTGTGTAGTTCAATGGTGGGTTATCGCTGGCTCTATAAACTCTGGCACATGTGCACTGTTGTTCTATAGGATTTAGAACATATAAGGAAGTATACTGGGTAAGTTAAACTGCTGTTTCTCCAAGCAGCTGTACTATAAATTTCATTTTAAAACAAAAAAATTATCTCAAAATTCACCATGCTCAAATTAATCTTCCACATACATAAATATTTCATCATAAAATCTAATATTGAACTAATTATTGTCAATGATAAAAAATTACCTACCTGGCAAGTTAATAAATGTGGTAGTTTGTCAGATAGATTTTTCAATAAAATTCTGTTAATGTGTTGGATGATAGATTTCCCCATTATCTCATCCAGTTTGTCAACTGACATGGGACTGTCTTCCATGCTGTTATGTTCATGTTTTCGACTGAAAGAAGTATATAAATTATTTTCTATTTATGCTAGGAGATATGTCCAGATAAAGTTTCCATTATGCGCAGAGAGAAATGTTTATAAGTCCAAAGTAGACACCACGCGCATGCGCCAACAAATGTGAAGTAGGGATAAGGTTGAGAAATGGGTGCACACAAATTCTTCTAAGTTCCATAGAATCGCAGTATGCATACGCGAGTTGCTGTAATGGTTAATATAGCTTCCGGTAGATGGCTCTGAAGTCGGCGTTACCAACTTTGGAAATAAATTCCCAAATGCTAAAAAAAATGGATGTAAACTAACTTCCCATTTCCTAACCTAACAAAACAATTTACATGCATATTATTTATTCCCAAATGCTAAAAAAATGGACGTAAACCAACTTCCCATTTCCTAACCTAACAAAACAATTTACATGCATATTATTTAATAAACTAATTTTACGTACACTAACACTACACATAGTTTGGAATTATTTTCAAATGCTAAGTTTCCGATTTGAGAGCCATCTAGCGGATGTTACATGAAGCATTTCCGCATCTCTAGAACCTGATGCACAATATTCGTGTAATTTATAAATATTTAAAGATCGTAAGAAATGTTTATAAAATGGTTCTAAAATGTTTAAAATAGTACAAAATGTTATTATAAATGGTTGAAAAGTGTTTAGTGTATCAGTGGCATAAGAATGTTAGATGGAAAATTGTGTGCATCTTAAAGTCAACCTCAGCCATGAAGCAGTTTACACTATGGAATCATCACATATACACAATATTTAATAAACTTAAAAGCTAACCTAATGCAATTTAAGAACTCTAACCTGTGAAAGATCAACCTAAAAGCTAACCTAATGCAATTTAAGCACTCTAACCTGCAAAAGAATGCAATGCCGAAAAATAAACAATAAGTTCTGAAATTCTGAAGTATATGTGTACAGTTAATTAGTACATTCTCTATGTTGGCTGCATTGGAACATGTTTGTTGTATAAAATATTTGTTAAAATCAATATGGCTGCCACGTCTTCATGTTACGTATTTAGTTAAATAACATAGAAGAATATATTGAAATAATCGTTACAAAAAATGTAAAAATCCTTGTAAATGGTGTCAAATAATTTGGAAAATAAAACCCTAAGAATAAAATTTGACAGGATTTATTAAGGAGTTGAAAAAAGTATTTTAAAATCACTGCGCATAATGGAAACTTCAGCCGATAAGTCCACATATTACGCAATGAGGCTGGCATCCTATTTTCACAGTCATTTCAATCCCATACTTTACCCCGTACTTTAACGCATTACATAAAAGTATAATTGAAATTATGGGTTAGGAGTTAAAGTGGGATTATCCAAATTATGTTAACTTACATTCTGTGTTTATATTCAAACACAAGTGCCTCTTCAATCTGTGATTTAACCTGTTCTACAAGTTTCTTCGACTCTTCTTCAAGATGTTTGTAAGGGAAATTATCTGATCCCATGAAATGCGTTCTGGTTATGTACTGTGCAAATGGAAGGCCGTTGTAAGGAACAGGATTGTTTTCGTTTAGCAGAAAACATTTCCAACCATAATATTTAGGCATATTTATTTTTATTAACTTCTCTTCCACTGTTTTGAGAGATTTAACAGCTTCAAACCATTCATTTGCCTCTCGTTGTTTTCTACCTGCATAAGATGTATCCAGAATTGGTGGATATTCAGGTGTTTTTGTATATTCTTCGTCATATTTAAGAGGTCTGATTCTAATGGTTGAAGTTTTGCCTCTTACAACTTCACGTACACGATGCCAACGAAAACGCCCCATTTTTTTAAAAACTCCTCTAAATTTCACACCACAAACCAATAAATCACATCAGTGGGCAAACAGAAAACGCCATGATTAAATTATGTCACGGCCTCCAAGATCTCTATACCCAGGATAGGCAGGATATCTAATATTAATGGATTGCGCACAAATGTTTGTATGCAGATACAAAAAGGAAAGCTGAGTCAAGGAAAGAGTGGAGAATGCTGAGTTTGCAGTGAAAGACCTGCTCTTGAGCAGAACACTATGAATGAATGCGCATAAATGTGCACAGCTAACAATCACTAACACTTTAACTTTGTCTTGCGTAATCACAAATTGTTTTTGTTCTTTGTGTACACGTTTCGATGTGATATCTTTCGCATTTCTGTTCACATACTTCGCATATGCATGACATCTTTGGGTCATGGAATGTTTTATGCCTACACATTAGGAGGTGGAATCCATGCACGCTTAGTCTTGTGATGACGTGTCATATCTGGAAATTTGCTTCTGTCCAGTTCCTGTCTATCATCGCTCCGGTGTTGAAGAATTCCGGCCATACTTCCTCCCTTTTCCCTGCCTTTTCCTGCATAGTCTGTGTAGCGCATGTTCATAGGGTTCCGTGGTTGGTAGTAGGAATGCTGTTTTCAAGTCCTCGATAAGGAAAGTCTCCCTTGCCAGTAGGTACACTAGACGGCTTCTTGTCTTTTTTTTATACTCCCATTGCTCTTTTTATGTATGTAGCTTTCACTTTTACCAGTGTGTTCAGATTAGCTTCTGTAAGATGTGGCCATATGATTTCTATCCCTAAGTTATTATTGGGAGGATCTTTGCATTGAATAGTTTCATCGCTGATTCCAGGCTTAGAGTTTGTATACTTCGTATATCATTTATTGACATTATTGCTTGCGTTGATCTTTCTGCTAAGTGTTTTGTGAAGCTTCTTCCACTGGGTTGTAAAGTAATGCCTAGATATTTAAACTCCTTTACTATTTTGATGTTATCTTTGTCCAGTTGTACTTCTGTTGTGGCAGGGATCTTTCCTCCGTTTCTGAACACCATAATTTCTGTTTTTTCTTTGTTTATATAGAAGCTGTGGGTTTTACATAATTCTTCCATAGTTTTATGGCGTTATGAAGTTTAATTATATCCGTTGATCCGATTACGATGTCGTCTGCGTATGCATATACGAAAATTTCTTCTCCTAGGTCTTCTATTTTCCTTACCAGTTCTTCGGCTGCCATTATGAATAGCAGTGGGCTCAATGGGTCTCCTTGCAGTACCCCATTTGTCTGCAGTATAGTTTTTGATTTTGAGAGGCCATCTGATATAACTATGCTATTTTCTTTCATTATTGATGTAACGGAGAAATATTATAGTTCAAGATGTTAGAGTGAATTGAGGACCCGAATGTGGAACGGATCATTATATGCTGTCAACTAGGATAGTATGCCCTATAAACAGGCAAAAGTTAAATAAAGATCAAAATATGGAAATAGAAAATGAATTAGAAAAATGTAGATATAATCTACATTTACTACAAGATTAGAGTATTAAAAATCTATATGCCCAACGCCTCACTGAAAAATTAAAATTTGATGAAGATTGGAACTCTGCCCTTACTTATGAACATTTGAAAAAATATATACATGAAGCAGCAAGAGAAGCGCTTGGTCTGGAAAATGATAAACACCATAGAAACCATTGGGTGAATAAGGAAATACTTGATATCATAACAGAAAAGAAAAATTCATATCATAAATATTTAAGTTCCAAGAAAGATGAAGATTATCAATGTTATAACATACTAAAAGGAAGGTTAAAGCAGATGTCAGGAAACATAAAAAATAATGTGGAATAGGGTATGTGGAGAAATTGAGCATACAGTGGGCTATTCAAAGTTAGCCCAAGCATGGAGGACAATTACAAACATGTGAAATGATAATATGACAAAGAGTTTTAATTTAGTACCAATGAAAACTTTTCAGGAATATTTTAAAATGCTTTTAACAGAAACTAGGAGAGAATTTATAGACTATGCTACACTGGATAATGGAAAGAGTGACTTAATAGAACCTATAACAGAAGACGAGGTAAGAAATGTATTGAGAACAGCAAAAAATTGAAAAGCGGCAGGTCAAGGAGGAATAACCATGGAACTAATTAAATATTGTGGTTCAGAATTTTAACCAAGTGATAGAAGGAGATCCTATTCCATATGAGTGGAAGTTATTGTATATTAGTGCAATATACAAAAATAAAGGGAATAAAAGAGATCCATCAAACTATAGAGGGATCAGTGTTATGGCAAGCAATTAGTAGAATGTTAAGTACAATTATTAAAATTAGATTGGAGGAACTAATACAAAATAAAATATCAGAAGAACAAACAGGGTTCACAGCAGGTAAATCGTGTCTTGATAATATATTTGTGATTAGGCAGATTATAGAAAAGATGTTGGTAAAAGGAAAAGAAATGTATATGGCATTTATAGACCTGGTAAAGGCATATGACCCATCAACAAGCTCTGGGTGGCAATGGAGAAGTTTGGAATACCTAAATCTCTTGTACATTTTATAAAAAGAATGTATGATTGTAAAGCAAGTATTAAGGTTGGAAATAGAATATCCTCAGAATTTGATATAACAAAAGGATTAAGACAAGGATGTGGGATGTCACCAACATTGTTCAAGATATATTTAGAAGATGTATTAATGAAATGGAATAAGTCATGTAGGGGAATGGGAATCAACATTAATGGCCATTTACTGCACATTTTATTATTCGCTGATGACCAGATTATAATAGGACAAGATAAAGAAGATATAGAATATTTGATCAGAAAGTTGGCCGATGCATTTGAGGTAGGTCGACTGAAGATAAATTATATTAAAACAGAATATATGGTAATCGGAGGAAATTCAGAAGACCTACAAATAAATAATATTATAATTAAATGTGTTGAAGAATTTAAATATCTTGGATCTATAATAGATAAATCTGGTACTTGTGAAAAATATATTATTAACAGAGTAAATTGTGCAAGGAAGGCGATTAGATCCCTGAATGGTCTTTTATGGAATAGAAAATTGACCAGAAAAACAAAAAAAGAGATTGTACAGACAATAATAGAAAGTATACTTACATATAGATCAGAAAGCTGGACCTTAAATGACAGGATGCAGAAAAGAATCTTGGCGACAGAAATGGATGGATTATGGAGAAGTATGAGAATATCCAGGCTACAACATATTCAAAATACATATATCAGACAAAAAATGGATGCACAAGAAACTGTTATCGATAGGATAACAAAGAGAGCTCTACAATGGTATGGACATGTACAACGGATGTTGGAAGGCCAGTGGCCTAAACAGGTGTTGGATTGGATGGTACCAGGCAGACGGAAGAGGGGGAGAAGTAGAAGAGCATGGTATGAGGGAATATATGATGCCATGATGAAGAGGGGTATGGAAGATGGTCAATGGGAAGATAGGAATCTCTGGAAAGCAGGAATCAAGAGCAGACTGCTGTAAAGTGGAAAGCCTGTATTAAGTAAGTATTGATTTAACCGATTTCGGCCCACGCGTTCTCCTCTCCTAGGATACTTTTCAATTGCTTATTATTAATCCTCTGTCCATTAGATCAAAGGCTTTCGTAAAATCTACGAAGACAGTGTACAACTTGTGTTTTCTATCGAGTGCTTCCTCTATGTTTTGAAGGAGGAGTTTCACTGTCGATGCTGCCGATTGAGTTGATCTCTCTTTCCTGAATCCAAATTGCGCGTCAGGGAGCTTTTCTTCGATTTTTCCCCTTACTCTATTTGTTATAATTTTTGTTAGGTTCTTGAAGGGAACGTTTTCAAGAGCAATGCCCCTGTATTTGTTAGGGTCTTTTAGATCCCCTTTTCCTTTGTATATAACTTTTATCGTCGAGTTTCTCCATTGTTCTGGAATTCTTCCTACTTCTATACATTTGTTGTATAGTTTTGTCCATATGGGGCTCAGTGTGTCAATTGTGTTTTTGAGGTGTTCATTATATATCATATCTGGGTCAGATGCTTTTCTGTTCTTGCTTTGTATTACAACCTGGATAGTTCAGATTATAAAGGTAGCGAAAAAGGGCATGAAGTCAATATTTTCTATGCATATATTTTCTAAGACTTCTTTGCTCGAGCGGTAAAAGGCCGATTAGCTGTCAAGGCTGAGAAATGTTTGTAGGAGGTCAAGGTTATCCATAGAGAAACTTCGAATAGAGGGGAAACTGAGTACAGTGACATCTAAAAAATTTCGGTCGTTTGCGATGAACTACAATGAGCAAACTACAATGGTAGCGCTGTTTCGTAGTAACAGAATATGTAACTAAATAAAACAAATGCAAGGCACACGGCGTCGTTCACGGCGTGTTTAACGGTGTTCACTCGGGATTATGGGAAGTTAGCCATTTTGTAAATTTAAATTTTTAACTGCTATCCTTTCGTTCTATATAGACGGTACTGTAAATTATCGAAAGTTAAAATCATTACTTAGATTTTATTTTACTCTAATTTGTAAGTAAATTCAAGCTTGTTTACATTTTTAATGTGAATATATTTTCAAAGATAAACCTACTAGAAGTGATAAAATTCTAAGATTTGTTAGGTTAGGAAGAGTGATGTTAGTGTACAGCCATTTCTAATAAACATTTTAAAAATGTGACTTTATGATGGACAGATGTACGACATGGCTAAGGTTATTTAATAAATATTGTATAAAATATGTATGTGAGAATAAGGGGGTAGGTCAATTGTACATATTTATTAAAAGAGCTCAATGCACGTTTTAAAATTTTAATAAACGAAAATAAATTAACATGTTTTATTTATTTCCATTCTTCCTTTCTGTTAAAATTAAAGAAAATCTGTAGGTCTGAGAGACTGGGTATACATAATTCCACAATTTAAGATTAATTAATACGTTATTTATTCCTATAAAAGTTAAGTTCCATGATTATTCACCAGATGGCATTATATAATTATAATTCATAATTTTACCACCAGGCGGTGCTGAATTTCATATTAGTACCAAAAAAAGAACCGAAAAAATTTAGGTGTCGTTAGTTGTATTACACTAGCGCCACCTGTGGCATGTACGCGCAACTCGTCCACTTTCTTCTCTGGTACTCTGTGCTCTGTGAAGGTTATCTACTAAATATAGATCGGTGTGTCGGTTCCGTTATAAATTCCACACACAAGACCAGCGTAACCACAACTTTTATTTAACACATATACGAGTATATAGCACTGAATTAAATAAACCCTTTAGAAAAATACACGTAATTATAACTTAAACACAAATAACAAATCTTTATTTTATGACGCTAATTTACATGAGTTAATATGCTAAAATGAGAGAACTCAGAATATTTTTAATGTATATTGTCTTATGTAGAACAAGTTAGAAAAGTTTGATTTCAAATTACTTATTTCTTTAAATTCTACGTTATCGTTAATATTCTCAAGTACCAGAGAATTATACTCTCGGTAATATCTTAATTTATTCAAGCTAAATCAAAGTGAATTATTCAACCTGGAACTTTAATAGAAACTGCATTTATACTTACACACTCCGAGATTCGAAATCATGTCCGTCCTAGATTGTTCCTAAAGGCTGCCTTCTGTCTGATCTTTTTCCAAAAAACGCGAGTATATATTCGTTAATTTTGTTCCGCTTCCAGCTAGAATCCGTGGCGGCCATAGTAATATTTCCTAATCTTTGGTAATAATTTGGTTTTTGTCAGGGACAGATTATATAAGGTGTTTGTTTCCCTTATATAATGTGTTATTCAAAAGGTACAATATTTTTGTATTTTCGTAAATATGTCCTAATAGCTTGAAAAATATGTTGTTCCCAAGACCTGAGCTGGTGGGTTATGACATACATTTTCCCAGATCTTTTAATATTTTATTAATTTTTCCTCGTTTTTTATTTCTTAAAGCCCTTTCCTAAATTTGATTACGGTCTTATCAGAGTTTTCAACGTTGATTATTTTTCCTCTACCGTCCAGTATAAAACATAAGTATATATCGCCTCTGCTTCCATCTTTTTTATCCATTTTTTATTATACCTGCAATTAAGCCCTGTTGTATTTATAATACTTTGGTTTATTGTTTTTCTAATTTCTGCACGGTTGATAGATGTCCATTCTGTGTGTCTTGTGTGTTGGACTTAATTTCTTGTTGCTGGGGTGTCTGGATAGGCAGGATATGCTGTTCATAGAGATCGATAGAGATGTACATTTACTAATCCTCCCACATAAATTAAAGTGGGAATTTCCAAATCAGTTCTTTTAATTTCATAAATCATTATTTATATATTTGTATTATATAAATTAGTTTTGGAATCTATTTGGTTGCCTGTTAACTAACTCACTGGCACTTTCGAACCCATAGGTTCATGGCCGCGCGGACATAAGCTCTCCATATATCCCTATCCTGAGCCAATGTTTTCCAATCATCCCCTGTATAATCTATTTCCCTCAAATCATAGTTAATGTTATTCCCCCACCTCATTCTTGGTCTACCAACTGGGCGCCTTCCCTCTAGCTTTCCTACAAGAAGCTTCCATGCAAGTCTTTCATTCCCCATACGTGCAACATGTCCTGCCCATCGTAGTCTACGAGACTTAACTGTTCTTATTATATCTGGCTTCCTATAAAGACCATGTAGCTCATTGTTATGTAGTATTCTCCATTCACCTGCCTGTTCATCTCTCTTTGGTCCAAAAATTTTCCTAAGTACTTTATTCTCAAATACTTGTAATCTCCTTTCCTCCCTTAAAGTAAGAGTCCATGTTTCGCACCCATATAATATAACTGGAAGAATAATAGTTTTATATATTTTCAGTTTAATGTTTTTTGAAAGGAGTTGGGACATCAAGAGTCTCTGCAATGCATAACAGCATGCATTTCCAGAACTGAGCCAATGTTTAATTTATTTATGCATCTCATTCCTATTTGTGATAATTGTTCCAAGGTATTTGAATTCAGCCACTTCCTCAAAATTTCACTCATTTGTCATTAGCTGTCCATTTCCATTATATAATGTATTTTTATGTGTGACCATATATTTAATTTTATTGATATTTACTTCCAGTTCCAATTTCTTAGTGTTACTCAGTAGTGTGTGTGTGTTGGCCTTTGGTATATCCTCGCTATTGGCCAATAATACTACATCATCAGCATAAACTAACAGCTTATTAATACCATTGAGTTGTAGGCCTTCTTCAAGATTTGATGGCATGCTCTAGTACAAAATTAAATAGTAGAGGAGATAGTGCTTCTCCTTGCTTCAACCCATTGTTGATTTCAAAAGTACCCTACTCTTTGTGCCATTTAGACACATTCGTATAAGTCTAACTTTTTAGGAATTCCGAACTCTAGCAGGATACTATATAACTTCTCCCTCTTGTTGTCTGTTATATCTTCTAATTAATATTGTACACATAAAATGTCTTATACCTCGCTTATTTCTTCCATTTTTATTGTGGAATATGGTAAGGTACTAATTTTACATAAAGTAATGGTTAAGAAAGTTATTTTTTTATTTAACAATGCTCTTTAATCAACTAAGGTTGATAGTGACGCATGAAGGGACTATTTTTGCTCAAAGGCCTCTTTTTTAAGGCTCAAGGTTCTTTTACATGTTGTAAATTTATAACATGGGGTCTATGGATTTAATTCTTTATCAATTGAAGTTATTGAACCTATTATACATAAGTCTTATATTATGCTCTAAAAATCCATGAACCTAGTTGGATTTTAACCTGCGAACTATGTAACCAGAGGCGGCCATAGTAACTGTTAGTCCATCTATTAATTAATACAACTGAAGAGAAAGCACTGAATAAAATGGTTATTTTTTAATCTTTTCTCTTCCCCCTCCATTTGTAGAATGGGAGAGAGAATTATTTGTGGACTACAGCTTCTTCTGTGACTTCACGACCCTTTTAGGCCTCCCTCGTAAAAATCAACCCTTCTTTTCTGTCTTGCACTTTATTTCTCCATTCTTTAATTCTCAGAGTTCTCAAATCTGCCTTATCCAACCATCTCAATTTCTGTCGACCTTCTAGTTTTGAATTCAATATAATTTTTGGAATATGGTCCGCTTCCATTCTAGTGACATATCTTAACCATTTCAATCTTCAGGCCTTAATTTCAGCTAATATCAGGTGACATATTTTCAATTCCATGTTATATCTTATTCTCCAGTGTCTATTGTCAAATTTGGGTCAATATATTTTCCTTTCCCAAGTTATTAGATATGATTATATTTTCTTTGTCTAAGCCGCTCTTCCATAGAGGATGATTGGTTTCATATTTATTTTAATATATTATAATTTTGATTTCTTTGCTTATATATCTTCCTGTCAGGATGTTATTGAGAGCTCTGATGCGATTAGTGCTTGTTACTTTCGCTTTATGTCCTCCTCAACATCATTAGCTGAAGTAATTCACTTCCTAGATATTTAAAATCCTCAACTTTTTCATAGTTTTGTCTTTTAATTAAAATCTCATTATCAACTCGTCTCATGATCATCCTGAGGGGCAACAACTTCAAAGGTGAAAGTTTTGGTCTTCTCAACAATCCTCCTCCATGCCAATCTGTCTCTTGCCATAAAGTTAGTTACTTTCATTTTCTTTAGATCGTTTATTGTGTTATCCTCCCATCTTATCTTCGATCTTCCAACTGCTCTGCCTCCTATAGTTTCTTAACCAATCTCTGATCATCCATTCTTATAAAATGTCCCAGCCAACCAATTCTGAGTGGTAGTTCAAGGCTTCTTAGCTTGTCCCATAGTGGGACATTTAAATTTGCTACTAATTTTCTATTTTCTATCTGCTCCTGCATTGACACATTTAAATGTCCATATCTCTTTAAATTCCAGAAATTCTAACTCTACGTTTAAATGAAAATATCTCTATCATTATTTATTATAAATTTATAAAACAAAAACTACTATACAGGGGAACAAATACAATATGTATACATGTATATACACATAAGATTTTTTCGTACATTAGTTTAAGATCATCATCATCATAGTACATTCACGAATTTAGGCCATTTGTTGACCTGTTTCGGCCTCAAGAGAAACACCATCCAAAAGTCTTTTGATTGGATGTCCTGGTCTTCTTCTTCCTGCAGGTTGATATCTTAACATTTGTTTGGGTATTCTGTGATCTTCCATTCGATGCACATGTTGCATCCATCTTGACTTAAAATCAGAAATTTTGTTTTCTAAAGATTCCATGTGTAATTCTTCTAAGATGTCTTCATTTTTTTTGTGATCTAGTAGTGTGTATCCTGCAGTCCTCCGAAGATATCTCATTTCAGCAGATCTAAGTCTCTGTATGTCCTTTTGTTTCAATGTCCATACTTCCATAGCTTTAGATAAAATAGAAAATTCCATTGAATTTAAAAAAAAAAAGTAAAATTGTTTAATTTGCCACTGATAACTTCAAGCAAGTCAGATACTACCTCTACATGAAATGCACATGCTCACTTGCGACTTTCAATTTCCTCTTCAACATCTCCTTAATATTTTCAGATGGAAATGGTACACAACTGCACTCCAATAAAACAATTCAAGTTCAAAGCGGAAATCTGCAGGATAACATAAGAAACTTCATTGTGATTTGTGAGGTGTTTTCTGACCTTGTCACAGTTACAAGGTGAAACATGGGATTTGGGGAAAAAATAATGGATAAATAAAAAAATAAATAAATAAAACAAGAGAATTTTTTTTTTACTGCATGAAAATAACAATATTGTTACAAACACAATTCAATTATACTCCTTATGTTGAGTCTCCGTTATCTCAGTAAATCCACATGGTGTGACAATGGTTGTGAAATGAGATTCATGCACAGAACAGTGGGTTACACCAGACGGGATCGGAAAAGGAACACCGATATCTTAAAAGAATTGAAGACCGCCAATTTTGGAATATATTAAACAGTACCAACTAAATTGGAAACACCATCTAGAAAGAATGAGTTCAAATCGGATCCCCAAAGCTGTTTATAATTATATACCAAGAGGACGAAGATTACTGGGCCGTCCTATGAAATGCTGGAGGGAAAATTTTCTATAGGATCATAAGAGGCCTTGGCCTAATACTTGGAAGGAAGAAGAAGAATTAAAAGTATGGAAACACCATTAGTCCTATCAAAGATTCTGTGTTTTACAACAAACAAGATCTTCGTAAATGCTAATCTAAATTTTGCATCGTGAAGCTAAGCACCATATGTTTCCGCTCTTAGATTGTTGATGCATAACGGTCAAACAAGAAAAATAACTTGTATTATCTAGTATTGTTAGTTTGGTGCTATAATAAATAAATAGTGAAGATTAACTTAAACTTTAAATGTATTTTTCTCAAAACTTGCATAATGACAGATAGCCGGTTGATGCATAACACCATCCAATTGTACTCATAAAGCAAATTTTTTTTTGTCCTTCCACTTCATTAATTTTCCTTACAACCGAATGTGTTCTTTTTTTTTAATTTTTCTGACTCCTTTTCTATTCTGATGCATTGTTCCCAAAGCATCAGTTCCAATTTTTGCAGAGTTTTTAAAATAGATCAGGGCTTCTGAATCAATTGTCCATCTTTATTGTATAGCCTAACTCTGATTCAGAAGAGGACTCATGAGTTCTAGAACAACTTTAGAATCATAAGCCTCATCTTTTAGGGACTTGTCAAACACTGTTTCCTTGTCTATATATATAAAAAAATTCCAGATGTAGCCAGATTTTGCCTCACACAATCTGAATGATTTTATTCCAAATCCAGCACATTTTGAAAGGATGAATATTTCCCAACCCAGTTTTCCCTCCACATCATTAAGCAATTCATCTGTTGACACATCACAATCAGCCATATATATATATATATATATATCCGAGCCACCATATCTCCAGCTCTGAAGTTTAGGTTATACGAATAGTAAAGGGAGAATTCGCCCTCTACTGACAATAAGGATATGGTTGTAATGAGAGTAGATGTCTGCCACAACCAATCACTGCTCTTGACGCAGCTATAGCGTGCTATTAAGGTTTCAAATTGCTGAGATGTTGTCAGCTGTATGTCTGCTAACCGCATACATAGAGTGGCCACTCCCACTGAATATCCACTGGACTACTGTCATGAAAACGTCAAGGCCGGAGAATCAGTGGCTGCAGTATATATATATATATATCTGTCATTCAGACGATCTAGATCTGGCTTAAGCTTGAAAAGCCTCTTTGAACCACAATCCTTGTTATTTACAAAATAGAAAAATTTTAAAAGAAGATGGAATCTTTCCATGAAAAGTTCTAAAAATATTGGCATTTCTAATATTTTCTTTCATAAAAAGTAAATTTCATTATCTGGCTTCTGATGTAGCCCTTCCATTAATGAAAATACTAGCAATTTCATCATTTCATCTGAATTTGTTTTCGTCCATTCAATGGAGTCTATATATACCTTTCCGATTAGGAGCATTCTTTTTAAAGAACTGTTTTGTGTAGCAATTTGTTTCACCATTTACATGTTCATAATTTTCACATGTAATAAACAATTCAGGCTTGAAAGCAATAGAATGTCCCACCAACTAGTTGCTAGCAAGGAGGAGGTAAGTCCAGCGATGGGGTTGCCATCTTTAAGCATCTGGACCTGCTTCAATACTGCATTTACTCAGTATTAGTTGGAATGGTTATACCGCCATAATGTTTGCAGATGATTTTGTTTTACTAGCAACATCTGAAGATGATTTACAATGTCAGTATATAATTTAAATTTGATAGCCCAGAAATATTCAATGGAAATATCTATCAATAAAACTTAAATAATAGCCTTTTGTGGAAAATCCCCAATACCAAGCAAAATTTGTTTAAAAAACAACATTTTAGAGAGAATTAATGAGTTTACTTATTTAGGATATAAACTCTCTTTTGTTGAAAATTTGGATTTACCAGAGAAAATTGTGAAATTCAACAAATCAATGGGAATCATTAATAGAGTTTTAAAACCTTAATTAGTGCAAAAATCAACTCGTACTCGTCTTTATCAAATAATGGCTTGACCAGTCCTATGTTATGGGAGTGAAGCGTGGATTATAAGGACGAGAGATGAAAGAAGACTAACAGCTTGTGAGATGAAATTTATACGCTGAACAGCTGGCTACAACAAATGGGATCGAAAGAAAAATGTAGAAATCCTTCAAGAATTTAATGTGTCACCAATACTGGACTACATCTCCAGATATCAGCTAAACTGGAAGGAACATGTCTCAAGAATGGCTAGATCCAGGATTCCCAAGGCAATAATGAACTACTGTCCAAATGGGAAATGGTCACTTGGTCAACCTATGAAAAGATGGCACGAAAACCGCTTTCTCAGGCCGTAACAGTTCTTCTAGGACTAATACCTGGCAGGATGATGATGATGATGATAAACAATTCAAAAAACCTCAAAGGGTTGGTGGGGTCTTCAATTTGTGCTTTCAACTATGCTGACCAGATATTGAAAAGGAGGATGCTCTGGACCTATCATAGATCATGTTCCAGATTAATTTTCATCATCGCCTTTAACTTCATTGCTTGCATTTTCTTCACTTTCTACGGTAAATATCCAGTTCACTGCCATCACTATTCATTTTACTTTCCCTATTTATCAGTTTACTCAAATCATTGCCACTCAACCACTTTCTTTTATTTTTCCCTGCCATAATTTTCAGTAATTAAAACTTAGTAAACTTATATATGGTATAATACTAATAAAATTCATATTAAAATTCCATTGAGGTAAATAGTAATAAAGTAAAATATTAAAATAGATACCTGGCAGGTGCCATCATCCTTAACTAGGTTAATTTTTTTTTTAACTTTTAAGAACTGAAGACCTTTCAGAAACTGGCTTCCAATTGTTGTTTTGCAACGCTTTTGACATCAGCGGCCATCCAGTATCGTCATTAGCAGTCTTGCTCTCTAGTGCTTTAGTTTTGGAAGTTTCCAGTTTAACGACTGTACAGTTGTTGAGGTGTTCATCATCCATTTCTTCCTCTAGGTGGTTGCATAGAATGCATCTTAGTGTAGACAATATATTGATCTTGTGCAAGAGTTTAACAAGGTAGTCATGACCTATACTTAATCTGAATTGTGCAACTGCTGTCTTCTGGAGTAAGAAGCAGTTCTCCTGAACGACATATCAGTCGAAATATTACTCTAGATGAAACCACCTAGGTTTTTAGACTGGATATGAGGTGAGGTATATAGAATTTTAATTTAAATTTTAGCCAACTATGCTTCAGCATGCCACATATGCTAAGTATAAAATTTGGAAATAATGGAAATAAATATATTCAAAAGGACAATGGAAAGATAGGACAGGAATCTGACTATCAGAAAATGTTTAAATATTGGAAAAATGTGTGATAAAATATAAAACACATTGTTTTCAATGTTATGAACACTAAATAAAATGAAAGAAGAGTTTATTATATACTAATTTTACTATTTCATCTTTTTAACATTCTTTTTACAGTTAAGTACCTCCTTCACTCTTGTTTTCCAAAGAAAGAATCTTACTTATGCTCATTTGACAAATAGAAGGCACCTAATATGAATTGCATACTCAACAAAATGAAAATACAATACAATGAACACATTTGAAAAGAATATTAAGTGAAATCATTAAGTAAGTTACCAGATGGCTGTATTAAATAGGGCACATCAATCATTTTAACTGATTTTATCTTTAAGAAAAAGATTAATAAAATTGAAGAAAGCTAAGAAACAAAATCTAAGAAAGGCAATATTAAAAATATAAATTATATCATACTTTAAACTTTGATATGCCTTCTCAAACTTGAATATTTTATTTTTATATCTAAGTGTTTCTATGGGCCGTAGCATAGTGGTTAAAGCACTGAGCTACAAGCCGGAGGGTCAAGGGTTCAAGTCCCTTTGGGGTCAGGATTTTTAAACTGACCCAAACCCTCTGGCGGCACTATGGCCCTGGAGTCGATTCAGCCTCTAACTGAAATGAGTACCAGACGCTTGTTCTGGGGTAAAGGCGGCCGTCACGCAGGGCTGACAACCCGGCTGACATAAAGTGCCGATTGTCTAGAAAAAGTGGGAGCCTTAACCTCCCACTACCCCAAGGGCCTCCGGGCCTGTTGTGGGATCACTTAAGTGTTTCTATGTAGTGTTTTAACTACAGGGATATGGTACAAATTATCTTGTTTGGCAAGCACTGTAGAACAATTTGAAATAGTTATTTCTCTAGATACACAGTGAAAGACATAAAACAAGGTTTACAACACCACAAAAATTATTATTTTTTAAATTCATCAAAAAAATATTTTTTTTGTTGTTGATACCTTCCCTATTTCATTTTTTTAAATACATTTTCATTCCAATATTTTTAAACCAAAGATTTCAGTTCACATCATCATTTACCGTAGAATGGGCTCTGCCACCATATATATATATATATTTGTCTCTGTAATAATACACTGAATTTATTATTTGAAATAAGAGGAAATAACATTATTTATGTACAATTTCATACTTGGATTTTACAATAGTACCAGTATATAATTATATTACACTACTATTTCTTAAATGGGTCTACAGTCCCTTGTGGATTTTTGCCTTCCCCACTGATCTCTTCCATTCTTCTCTGTCCTTGGACCTAATAATCCATTATTGTGATCTTACATTTCTTCATGCCATTAAACACAATCTCGAAACCTGGAATTGATTCTGGCTCTCCAATGACTTCTTGTGATTGTTTTACAAACACCTGATGAGCCATTCTTTTCTCATCTATTATAATTAAATTGCGTATTCATTTCAACCTTGCAATTTTTATCCATGATACTACATCCAAATTTTTATAAATCTGCCTTAATTCCATATTGGGTTATTATATTAAGCAACTAGTAGTTACAAAAGCAGAGATTTATCAATGAGAACACAAAGTGTTCTAAAATCCACAAATTAATGAAGTTGCTTTTATACAAGTTGTATATGTAATTTTATCTATAATATTTGTGTCATTTTATATTAGTAAACTCTATGGTGCAATAGCCCTAGAAGGCCTTTGGCCTACCAGTTTGCCTATTGTCTTCATATCCACATATTCAAAGAGGTGGAAGATCATCCAGTCCCGCGCCGTAGCCGAGCGGTTAAGGTAGGAAGCCTTGGCGCAGAGCTACGGGACTTGCGCTGGTTCGAGTCTCCATGGGGGAAGAAATTTTCTCATGGTATTTCGGCCAGTATGGGACCGGTGCCCACCCAGCATCGTGAGGCAATTGGGTAGCTACAATAAGTAGCGGCTCCAGGTTGAGGAACCAGCTATAACGGCTGGGGGACTCGACATGCTAACCACATGTCACCCCTACACTGGCTGTTGATTATCTACCTCTGTGATTGACACATGTGGATGTGAAGGGCCAGCAGTCGGCTGGTAAAAGGGCAACCGCTGCAAAGTGGAAAGACCCTCAATCGGAAAATCGGAAGATCATCCATCAAATATAGAAGTGAAATGTGGCTAGCACGTTGAATCTCCCAGCCATTATAGTTGATTTTCTGAACCTTAAGGGTCGCATGTTTGGACGCATTAGACAGTAAAATGCCTTCTCTGCTGAGCAAGTTGTATGCTAATACGATTTTGCTTACTCAGAAATCTGTTCATGCGATAATAATTGGTTAAATTTGTAAGCTACCTGCGGAGGTACCTTACATGAGCAACTCAAATTAAAATCCCGAAGGGAACCGAACGGGAACCGATGGTAATCGATGTACTTTGCTGCTTTATCCAACATTTATCCAAGATGTCGGACCTTGAAGACTTCGATCATGTTTTCGGTATACACGGAGAAGAGGAATTTGATAGAGTCTACCAAAGAATTCAACTGGAAGAACAGGAGAATCGGCGTAATATTGCGTGTCGCAGACGTGTTTGTATACGGTATTATTTGCGGGATGCAAGCATAAATGCATTCCTCTATAGCAGACGAAAATAACGGAAGTGGTTTTATCGCTGAGAATTCTGGGTAATTCGTTGCCAATATTACGAAAACGTCGACTCTCATGCATGACCGTTAAGTCGGCCGTTAATTCGTTCTCAGCAATTGCTCACGGTGAATCAGCTCACTAGTGACTGGAAGTAATTTGAGTAGAGAGTAATGTTCTAACATACGACCCTAAGTCACTATTTGTCTTAGCTACTCAAATTGCTCATGAAGCTAGGTGGGTTTCATTCCCATACACTGATCAAAATTTCATGATAATTTTCCTCCAAGGGTTTTTTTTTTACCAATGCACTTCCCATAGCTCCATGCAAGCCATGGATTACTTATACTTAGACACTTGGCAGTGGTGTAAAATCTTACTTTATAAAACTTTGAGAAAATAAAGAATGTATGAGATAATTTAGACGAATCATTTATTCCTCTCTCACATATGTGGTGATTTTTTCCTGCTGTCTTAGTTAATGATATTAGATGTATTATTATGTATGAATGAAAGTTTCTAATACGACTAACAAGCAACGAATGCTAATTCTTTTGTATCCAACATGACTAATGTTTTTTAATATAATAAATTTTGGGAGTTTTAACATTATGAGGTTTTATTAATAAGAATCAAATGAATCATGAATTCTTCTTACGCTTGGCATCAGCTTCTATTTTTTGTTTAACACAACCTTCACCAGCAGTATCGGTGACCATCATCACCCTTGCAACTACCTCGTGAAAACAAGCTGACGTTGGTGACGATTGTCGCCGATACTTGCAGTGCTGTGTTTAAAAAACATAGAAGTATGAGGTAAGACAGAATTCATTATATCCTTTGATTCTTATGATAATTTAGTCTTTTCACACTTTTTGGAACAATGTAATGATAGTACTTATTTTAGGAATTCTCACCTCACTATGAGGTATATTCATTAAGGTAGAATATTTTTATCACTCACCTCATATTGTTCAATATGAACAATATGAGGTGAGTGATAAAAATATTCTACCTTAATGTAATGATTGATTTTTGTAATAAAACTGCTAAATGGTGATTTATAATTGTTGATATTCATAAGTAAACTGATTTATAAGAACACTGCAAATATTTCTGAAGTCTTGTAACCATATCCTCCTTGTTTTCAACTCAGAAATTTTAATACTTTTTCTACACATTTTTTTAGTTTCAGATTAAATATTATGAAAAAGAAAATAAATAACTAAGCATGGATTTATACAAGGGCGGATCGGAAAATAACGCACAATAATTTTTTTCTGCCTTGGTATTGCAGCTAGAATGTTGAAATTTCACAGAGATATAGTTTGAAGTTTTCACTACAGATGGTATTTTTTTTCTCAGGTGCACCTCTTGCGAGAGAAGCTTGAACTATGCAACAAAGATGGCGCGCATGCTACAGTCGTCCACCTGTGAGGAACAGAGAAGTGTTGTTCGATTTTTGTGGGCCAAAGGGCATAAACCCAGTGAAATTCACAGGGACATGCATGGCGTGTATGGGGATGATTGTATGGACCGTAGCAATGTCTCCAGGTGGTGCACATTCTTCCAAGAGGGACGCATGAACCTTAGTGATTCGCCACGCTCCGGCCGGCCGACAACAGCAGCAATCCTGCAGAATGTCAGAGGCATTGAGGCGGCAGTGTTCTGGGATATGCATGGTGTTTTATTGGTGGACTTTGCTGAACACGGGACCACTGTGAATGCTGCGGCCTACATTAAAACTTTGGTGAAGTTCCGTCGTGCCATTCGTGACAAACGTCACAACATTAACGTTAAACTTCTTCATGACAATGCTCGCCCCCATGTTGCTGCTGTCATTCGTCAGAAAATCGCCGAATTTGGTTGGGAGGTGCTCCAGCATCCACCATACAGTCCGGATCTTGCACCATCGGACTTTCATCTGTTTGGTCCCATGAAGAAATTCCTGGCCGGGAAACGCTTTGAAACATGTGGAAGTGAAATCAGCAGTGCGCAGATGGCTACACTCCAACCAAACAGACTTCTACGAACAGGGCATATTGAAACTGGTAACACGATGGGAAAAATGTGTTGAGAAAGTTGGTGACTATGTCGAAAAGTAGGTAAAAGATGTAAGTTCATTTGTGATTTTTTTTCCTTTTTTTTACTATTAAACTTTTAAAAAAAAAATTATTGTGCATTACTTTCCGATCCGCCCTCGTAATTGAGGATCAATGAAGACTGGCTACTCTATTTTATATGAAACCATCTGGTAACACTTAGACATAGGCTAAACTACAATTTGTTATTAGGGTAAACCAGATCTTAAGTCCAAGTTCTAATATTAAACTTAAGAGTTAATACAAGATTTATAGATTTACATTTACTTTGATTATGCTATTGTCAATTTAATGTCCTTGGTTACATGAACACAATTTCTATCTCTCTCTATCACACTATTTCCAGCTTGTTCTTCACTTCACATTCTGTATTCCCCAACAGCCTTATGTTTTTAGTTTCACTGACTTCTTTGGTAATTATTTTCTTTATTCACTCTTTAATTATGGACATATAAAATGTCAAATTTTGGTTTTGTTTTTATATAATTTTGCAGAAATCACATGAAATATGTTCACTACAATATATATATGGGGAGAAACTTATATATTAGTTGACTCTTCTGTTCAATAATATGGTATACCTAAGCAACATCAAAGCTAAGGAATGACTATTACATTACAAACTAAAAAATTAGAAGAATTTAGTGTTAACCTATTTTTCTAATCGTAAAAACAAAGTTAATCCATTTACTAAATTTTGTCATTGTAATCAATGTAATGCTCTACTTTTTATCAGAAAATAATACGTTAAAATAAGAATTCGTTAAATTTTCACAAAAAATATATTTTTTTAAATTTATATTTAAAAGTGACATCCAGAGGAAGAGGGAGCTATATGCAACATAGCTTTCACTATGGGTAAAAGATTTTGTAAATAATTTAATAAGAATCAAACTTCTCTTTTTTAATCTTATAAAATCTAAAAAAAAAATTCAATCCCAATGTCAACCCGTGTGATTGAAGTTTTTTCCTGATTTTCCTCAGTTATTTCAACATATTCATCATTTAATATCATTAAAATAAAATCTCAGAACTTCTGAATACAACATAACAATAACCAAAATCTTACTACACTTTTAAAATTCATGACGAAACACCATTGAGGTTCTATGTAAAATTTACAATATAAAAGTAGAATACCTGAGATATCAGTCTTCCTCAACTTAGGATGTAGGTTGTGGAGTACTTTCAGAACAAGCTAAAGATGGGGCATATGTTCCAAAAGTACTCCACATCCTACATTGAGGAAGGTTCATATCTCAGGTATTCTACTTTTATATTGTAAAATCTTACTAGTCACGCTAAAGATGCTAGATGCAATAAGACCTTCTATGCCAAAGCACCTACAAATAGGAATGATATAAAATATACTCATGCTACTGAAAATTATATTTTTTCATATGCACAAGTCATATGATAATAAAGAAAACATCTTTCTACATTACTGAATAGACAAATGTTCCAACAACTCAAATAGTCTCAGTTTAATGTTGATGGTTTTCTCTTTTATTGGATGTCTAAATTGGCTGAATTTTTAAATTAGTTTGAGTAACTTACTAGTACCATGCAATGAATATGAATGTCAGAACTAAATTTAGAGTTTTAAATATTCCTTTTTGTGTACAATAATATTTAAAAAATATGTATATTGTAAACAATCTTTTATTTTACAGAAAAAAGTGGATGACAAGATGTCCAAAAAGCATTAGAAATACCTATACAGATCATGTTCTAACACATTAAAAATTACCATAAACCAATAGCAATCACAACTATAAATAATTATATTAACAAATCACAAATAAAGGCTGATATAGGTTAACACTTCCTTCCCTGGATTATTAATTATAAAACAATATCTTTATTATCATTCTGGTAAGCGAAAGTTTTAATGAATTGGATAAGATGACTGTTTCAGGCATACCCATTTGATAGTTCACCAATGAATAGAAATAATTCAATATCAGTAAATTGAAGCTTAATTTAGCAGTATGTAAAACAAAGTGAAATAAGCAAACTGAAAAAAATTATCTGTACATAAAAAAGTATTATCACTTTTTATATATGATACAATACAGACATATTATAATAAAAGGAACTACCTACATATTGTTATAAATAGTCACTATATTATATATTTTAAAGAAACAAAATAAAACAAAATATATAATACTTTATCACTTGGGCATATACTCCGATAATTTCAATTACGGTATTGTTATTCTAAAAAAATAAAAAATGGAGAAAATAAAAACAAAATTAATAAAAGATGGCAGTGAAGTATATGCTTTTTATAAAAGCAGATGAAAAGAAATGGCATTTAATCTTATCGACTTAGTTCTTCTGGAACACATTTCATGGTATAAATTTCATTTCTTGGCTTTGTTTCAACAGCTCAGCATTAATGACTCAGATATCTGCAGGACCTAAAAACAAAACAACCAAAATACACATATATATATATATATATTGTAAGATTTTATGTGTCAGTTAGGCAAATATAGAAGAGAGAAAATTTGGAACACAGAAATAAGAATCTGGATAGAGTGCAGGAGAAAAATAGAAGATAATAGAATAAGAATGTATGCCATGTTAAAAAGCTGGGATGTTAACAAGACACGGCATGAGAATATAGAATACAGGGAAAAAAACCAAGAAGTCGGCTGAAGTAAAGATGGAAGAAACAAGTTACAAAGGTTAAGAAGAATATTGAAAGAAGAATAATAGAATGGAGTGAAGTGAAGGAGAAGAAGGATGTGGAATGATCAATAGAGGTGGAGGTTGCTATCCAGGTCTCAATCTGCAAATAGGGGACATGAGGAAAGATGAAGATATTATTGATATAATACAATAGCCATATCATCCTCCCCAGAAAGATTAAAAATAGAATGTATGAGAATCAAAACAATTGTGACAATATTGTTTATTTTTTATTTCACTCACCTCATACTTCATAACTCCTAGCATACCCAGGGTTTTGTCACATCCTTTGTGACATTCTCAATGCTGTGTCACGTTCACAAATGACGTCCGGCTGCCTTCTATCCTGCAGACTGACCTCCGCGCCATCTGATGGCTGACCGACGAACTTCCAAATCAGTCCTCTCTCCTTATAACCGGGTATTTCAAAATTCATAGCCATCAGATGGCGCGGAGGTCAGTCTGCAGGATAGAAGGCAGCCGGACGTCAGTTGTGAACGTGACACAGCATTGAGAATGTCACAAAGGATGTGACAAAACCCTGGGTATGCTAGGAGTTATGAAGTATGAGGTGAGTGAAATAAAAAATAAACAATATTAAAAAAACCTCATAGTGTTATTTCCTATCTACATAACTTAATTGTGACAACTTTAATGTAGATTATATTTGTCTGGTCTTTCACATTTGGTGTTATTTCTCTCCCCAGAGATATCTGGTATCCCTATTGGAGTACCCTTTCAGTATAAATAAGGTGAGTCTGTTACATCTTGAACTTTTATAGGAAGAAATTGTTATGAGGTTTAATTTAAGATTAAATTAAATGTTTCATACCTCTCCTCATATCCAGTCTTCTAAGTAGACTGCGGTTTCAAATTATTGGTGGATTAATCTTCAGTACCCTCTCTTTGACTGATGTTATGTTGTTCAGAAGAACTACTTCTTCTTCCCTCTGTTGGTGGACCGATAAACCTCCGGATCCAATCAGAATCCACGGGAAAACTTATGAACTTCAAAATTCCCACATACTGGCTTATAATGTAATATAAAAATTTACAAATAAATGTCTTCTTAATAAAGAAGCCGCCATTTGCAAAAGATCGGAACAAAGGTTTCATAGCATTTGGTGCGTGGGAATTTACAATGTATATCCATCCATCCATAGTAATTCTGCCCGAAGGCAGGTCCTTCACTGCAATCATAGCATTTTCATGCTATGCTTGTACCTTTACTAGGGAATTGTGTAGGTGTGGTAGCTTCCCATTGCTTTCCACACCGGTGAAGGATGATAATGATAATGGTAAGGATGATAATGATAAGGATGATGGCCATATGATTTCGGGGACCGTTTGGGCCTTAAAATTTTTCTGACATTTGTCTTATAGGTGAGGAAAAACCCCGATAAAAACATCACCCAGAAAAACTGCCCCGACCGGGGATCGAACCCGGGTCTGCTGCGTGACAAGGCACCATGCTATCTATAGACCACAGCGGTGGACTACAATGTATATAAGAGAAAAAATTGCATTTAGATTGTAACTTACCCTGGTAGCTCAGTTGGTAGAGCATTGGCCTGGAAAGCCAAAGGTCCTAGGTTCGAGTCTCAGTCTGGGCGTATAATTTTTCTCTTCAAATATGATTTATTCATCATTGAGATGTATGAAATAAATAATAAAAACTACAAAAAGTAATTTTGAATAAATGGTATTCAAAGTTGAGACTTTCCACATGTGATTATGTTACCAGTTTTCTTTTCAGCCACTAGATTTCAGCACCAGACTGATTTTTAGTTATATCCATTGGCCACTCAGATTAGTATCTGCTTTAACAACTAAAATCTACCCCTAAATTAGCAATTTGTCACTTGTACCTCTTGGTTTCTTCTTCTTCTTCTTCTTCTTGTAATCCCATGTTTCCCTTAACAGAGATTTAGGCGCTCTCCCCCTACAGGGAAGAATTTGAACCATACTAATTTACACTTGTTTTCATATAGATGTCATTGGAGTGGTCCATGGTCAAAGGGTCTCAATTCATTTTTTTTTTTTTGGGATGTCCAGATATCACTGGTTAATTCTGAATAAACCACAATGAGATAGTGGAAATGTAATAAAAACAGCAGTGAAACAATGACACCTAGAAACCCCCCCCAAAAAAAAGTTAAAAAATGGGCTATAGACATTCAAGATTTCTTATTAACTATGAATTATATTTACTTTTTATTTTATGTAGCAGATATGAACAATACATACTGAGACATGTACTGTGAAGTGACGAGACAACCTACTGTGTGACGACAAGTCTCAGTCGGAGTGAGAGAGGTTTCTCCCAGATGTCATTACTAACAAAATTGATAGGACGACTGTCAATTATGAGATCAAATGTTCCTGGACTTCTGAGTCTTCTTTTGAAATGCAAAGCCCATACTCCATGTTTCTTCACCATCTCAAATTGTCCATTCTCATTACCTCTTGAAATTACATATTCAAAATCATTCTGAAACACAGGAAAAATAATCACCATTTTTAATTTATTGTGAGAAAATCCTCTTGATTACAGTAGCATAGATTACAACTGCAGATATAATGATTTATAAAATTTTCACTTTATTAGAAGCTAGAGACTTATCAAACTATATTTGCTTCTTAAAGTAATTACAGTAAAACAATAAATAGCTTTAATTAAAACATTTTGTCTATTCATTCTTACCTCTTATAGTTGTTTTTGTTTAATCTATGTTTCAGGGCTTCTTAGCCCCATCATTTGTACTTTAAAATAAATAATAGTTTTAAAAAACTAAAAAAAACACGCTTTATTAGAAAACCGAACTAAAAAATTGAAAAAAAATTTAATTTCCAACACGCTTGGGATAAATAATTTTACCATCAAAAGCGTGGGGTGCTGTTTACCAATTAATATATTTGATAATAAACAGATATTGGTAAAAGTAAAGTCTCTAAGAAGAAAATGTAAAAATCATAAAAAGCACCCCACGCTTTTGATGGTAAATTTATTTATCCCAAGCGTGTTGGAAATTAAAATTATTTTTCAATTTTTTAGTTCGGTTTTCTAATAAAGCGTGTTTTTTTAGTTTTTTAAAACTATTATTTATTTTTTATTTTTTAGTTTTAATATTTTACAGAATAAGATAAAAATGTAAATATCTTTAAATTCGATAGACTACTATTGTAGTATGAGCTAAAAGTAATACTCTTCTAAAAAAAAAACCTCCCAGCCGGATTTGAACCAGCGACCTATGGATTACTGAAATTATATACCATTAGAGTTCACCGCTCTACCAACTGAGCTGTTACAACGATTGACTAAAAGTTGGGCAAGTCCGCAACCTATTATACCAGTTTTCATTTTTTTGATTTTCTGATGATTCTGGGGCCAGGATTCTAGAAACAAAATATGAAATTATTGTATTGTCACGGGTCCTTTACAAGTACACAAAGTTTCAAGTCGATCCAATGTTTCTAAGTGGGTGTAAATCATGTTCAAAAATTCCGTTACATGGATACAAAGACACTTTTTTGATTTTCTGATGATTCTGGCCAGGATTTTAGAAAATAAATATGAATTTATTGTATTGTCATGGGTCCTTTACACGTATACAAAGTTTCAAGTCGATCCAATGATTCTAAATGGGTGAAAATCGTGTTCAAAAATTCCGTTACATAGCTACAAAGACACTTTTTTTGATTTTCTGATGATTCTGGCCATGATTTTAGAAACAAAATATGAAATTATTGTATTGTCACGGGTCTTTTACAAGTATACAAAGTTTCAAGTCGATCCAATGATTTGAAGTGGGCAAAAATCGCGTTAAAAGATTCAGTTACATAGATAGATACAGGTCAAGTTAATATAAAATGTGTAATAAGTAGCTTGTATGAAAATATTGTGAAATTTCCATTAACTAACTCACAAGCACTATCAAACATGAGAGTTCATGGCTATGCAAACACAAGCTCTCCATAACATCCCTATCTTGAGCTAATGTTTTTCCAATCATTTGAATCTTGAAACCAGGTGATTATGGTAACATAGGATCTGCATAAATAACTAGTTAGTTTTTATGACTCACCTCATAATTGTAGATTTCTTGAAGACTACAGTTTTGATATGCTAATATCATTATCAATTCATCTAGATGGAATGTTAGATGGAACTGATAATGATATGTAGCGTATCAAAACTATAGTTTTCAAAAAATCTACAATAATTATGAGGTGAGTCGTAAAAACTATTCATTTATTAAAATAAACCTCATGGTGTCACCTCCTTTAAATATTAAGAGAAACAGAATTTACATTTTGTTAATTGAACAAATCATCTAACGAATTATTTGATTTTCTTTATTTTAGAACGTGATCACATTACCTGAAAAATATCTATTTACCTATAATCTTTCTTCTTGAACTTTTGAGGATTGTGTTTATTCAGTTTCTTAGAAGAGAAGACATTCTCTTATTTTGAGTTTTCAATTGTTAAAACCAGATTGAATCCAGTTCCTTTCTAACTACGTAAGCATAGTCAACATTATTAAAATTCATGATAAAGTTCCGTTGAGGTATTATTCAAAATTAAAATATAAAATTATGAAATATTTACCTAAAAGATCCATCTCCTCAACTTAAAGATTATTAATTATCTGCAGCGCTTTCGGGACTAGTCCCATCATCAGCAGAAGTAACAGGATATGGGTTTATATATATATATATATATATATATTTTTTACAAATGCCCCAGGTTTGTCTTTCGACATTCCTGGTTTCTCTCCTGGCATGGCATAATTGTAACCCACTTCTGAGGTTGGGGCGCCTGGAAGGCGGGGTTACGTTGCCCCGATGATATGATGGGTGATGATGATGATAGTGGTGCGCCAGGAGAGTCCCTAATCCTAATAATCCTAAACTTAACCTAAGATGAATATGAATGATGATGATTGCGATGGCCATATGATTTCGGGGACCGTTTGGGCCTTAAAGTTTTCCTGACATTTGTCTTACAGGTGAGGAAAAACCTCACCCAGAAAAACTGTCCCAACCGGGGATCAAACCCAGGCCCGCTGCATGACAAGGCAGCATGCTATCTCGAGACCACAGCGGTGGGTTTATATATTAAATTTGGGAATTTTTAACATTATGAGGTTCAATTCATAGGAATTAAATGAGTTATGATTTTTTCTACCTCATACTTCTATGTTTTTTTAAACACAGCACTGCAGTATCGGTGACCCATTGTCACCATTGTCAGCTGTTTTCACGACTGTCAATTTTTTATTTTGTCAGTAATTATCCAAACTGCCATCTGGTGTTATTTTGAAGGAATTATTTTCTAAACTGCCATCTGGCGTTCTTTTGAATTAATAATTTTCTAAACTGCCATCTGCTGTATTTTTGAAGAACTTTGTAATCAAGCTCGGTTCGTCTGGAAGTTCATGGTTCTAGTATGGTTTTTTTGAATATATACTTCTTCCCAAACTGTTAAATCCAAAGGTTTAGATAGATGTTTCAAAAGTTTTGCTTCTTTTTCAATCCTATGATGCTCTGACAAACTATGTGTTGCTATAGCTGATTTTTCAATTTCTCCATTTTTTATGTTTCTGAAGGGTTCTTAACTGTCAACCCCTGATTCAATACAGGTGTTCCACTGAAAATCTGGTAGAGGGGATTACACATACTGGATGCGTTTTCATTTATCAGATGGTCATTGTTGTTAACTGCCTTTAAAATTTCCATCTCGTTGAGTATGTTTATCTTAGCTGCACAGAGAAAATAATCCAGCTAAGATAAAAGTACTCGAGGAGAAGGAAATTTTAAAGGCAGTTAACAACAACCATCTGATAAATGAAAATGCACCCAGTACATGTAACCCCCTCTACCAGATTTTCAGTGGAACACCAGTATTGAATCAGGGGTCGACAGATAAGAACCCATATCCTGTTACTTCTGCTGATGATGAGACTAGTCCCAAAAGCGCTACAGATAATTAATAATCCTTAAGTTGAGGAGACGGACTTTTAGGTAAATATTTCATAATTTTATATAATAAATTTGAAAATTTTTAACATTATGAGGTTTTAAAATTCATCGGAGAACATATTGTTCTCTAATGAATTTTAATGATTATACCTCATAATGTTTACTTCCCAACATTAATTTAATATTATGAGGTTTTATTAATAAGAATTAAATGAATCAAATTGATTGCAAAGATTGCAACAGGATATATATATATATATATATATATATATATATATATATAGGAAAAACAAAAAGGAACTTGGAAACTCATAAAAAAGAACACTTCAGAAACATAAAGAATGGAGAAATTGAAAAATCAGCTGTAGCAGCACATAGTTAATTAGAGCATCAAAGAATAGAAAAAGAAGCAAAACTTTTGAAACATCTATCCAAACCTTTAGATTTAACAGTTTGGGAAGAGATATATATTAAAAAAAACCATACTAGAACCATGAACTTTGAGATTCCAGATGAACCGAGCTTGATTACAAAGTTCTTCAAAAATACAACAGATGGCAGTTTAGAAAATGATTCCTTCAAAAGAACACCACATGGCAGTTTAGAAAATAATTCCTTCAAAAGAATATCAGATGGCAGTTTGGACAATTACCGGCAAAAGAAAAAATTGACAGTCGTGAAAACAGCTATGGATGGTGACAATGGTCGCTGATATGCAGTGCTGTGTTTAAAAAAACATACAAGTATGAGCTAAGAAGAATTCACGATTCATTAATAATTATTTCATAATTTTATATTTTAATTTTAAGTAAGCATACCGATTCATCAAATTCTAACCAAAGTCAAAGTTGCTTTATTTTCTATCTAATGAAAGAATCTAGAAAGTAGTAAAAAAATTTAAGAATTTTAAAAGATATTAGTCTCTTGCATTTCAACTGTTTAAATGTGCTTACCTTTATTGCTGGTTGAAGTTTAACTATCCTCATTCTATGTTTAGTTTGTCCTAAACTAAGCTTCAGATAGAGCATCTGATCATCATGGTGATGCCGTACTTTCCTCTTCCTGTGTATACTCCTCTTCTGTAATGATAATTTTTAAAAATGCTATATAACTCATTTTTATCAATTATCGGTATAGCATTATTATAATTTGCTACAATATTTACAACACTTCATATAATTTTGATGTTATATTTTAAATTAACATGTTCCAGAATTGGATATAGTTTATTTTAGAAAGAAAAATTACGTTCGAACCAGGAGTCGAACCCCAGACTCTGACTCTGTACATCAATGCAGTAACCGTTATGCCATTCGAACTTCCAATAGGAACGTCAAATTTCTTTCTATTTATACAACTAAGTCTCCTTTCATCCAAAGGCCGATAGCCGGTTCGAACGTAATTTTTCTTTCTAAAATAAAACTATATCCAATTCTGGAACATGTTAATTTAAAATATAATATCAAAATATGTAGCTTTAGCCACTTAAAAATTAATGTTTAAATTCTCAATAAAAATACTTCGAAAAGAAGTCGTCAGATCGCATTGTTGATAGCGATGGCTATTGGTCTTTGGATGAAAGGAGAATTAATTGTATAAGTAGAAAGAAATTTGACGTTCCTATCAGAATTCGAATGGCGTAACAGTTACCACACTGATGTACAGAGTCAGAGGTCCAGGGTTCGACTCCCGGTTCAAATGTAATTTTTCTTTCTAAAATAAAACTTCACATATAATTTTTTAAAATGTGCACGAGGAAAGGAAAATTCTAACAGAAATAGGTGCAATAAGATCAACATATATATAATTTCATTTTAAACTTGGCATTTTTCCAGGATGTCATTCTTACATTATAGTATAATTTAATATTTAAGATTGAAAGTAAGTTTCGTCCCGCGCCGTAGTCGAGCGGTTAAGGTAGGAAGCCTTGGCGCAGAGCTACGGGACTTGCGCTGGTTCGAGTCTCCATGGGGGAAGAAATTTTCTCATGGTATTTCGGCCAGTATGGGACCGGTGCCCACCCAGCATCGTGAGGCAATTGGGTAGCTACAATAAGTAGCGGCTCCAGGTTGAGGAACTAGCTATAATGGCTGGGGGACTCGACATGCTAACCGCATGCCATCCCTACACTGGCTGTTGATCATCTACCTCTGTGATTGACACATGTGGATGTGAAGGGTCAGCAGCCGGCTGGTAAAAGGGCAACCACTGAAAAGTGGAAAGACCCTCAATCAGAATTGGAAGTAAGTTTCACTGGCTATAAATGTGGTGTGATTCATATTAATGTATTCTTGTTAAAGAAGCCACTAGAGACATAGTGGAATGAAAAGTTCATACCTCAGCATGCGGGAATTGATATAATAAAGAAGAGAAATAATATGCGCTTGAATCGGTATAGAGTGTGGATAAAACTCTGGTGTACAGATTCAGAGACATTGGGTTCAAATCCTGATTCAGATGTACGGTATATTTTTTCTTCAAATAAAAAAAATAGTGTAATATGTTAACTTTACATATTGCTTATTTATATTACTGCTTCTTAGATTAAAATGATGAAATATTTGATGAAGTTTAAAAATAATAAAATAACAACTGCATATATGTATATAGTGCCAACAACTTACTACTCCATACAAATTAGAAGATATAAGAAAATTAATTCAGCATGAATGAAAATATTGGCACATACATAGCATGTTTAGATGAAGGCCGAAGCTTTCTTAAAATTAACTTCACACATATTTATACAAAATTTCCAAATTTACTTTATTAATTTAACAATATTTCACGTTTTTTTCACAAATAATTTGCTGCTAATAAAGTCTCTTTCTTCACATTTAGGGTCGAATGTTTGAACGCATTAGACAGTAAAAGGCGTTCTCTGCTGATAAAGTTTTATTCAAACACATTTTTCTCACTCAGAAATCTATTCACGCTACCTGACAAGGCTACCTGACAAGGTACCTTAAGATTGTAGCTCAAGATATAAACTTACGTGAAAATCCCGAAGGGAACCGATGTAGTTTGAAACTTATCCAAGATGTCGGCCCTTGAAGACTTCGATCATGTTTTCGGTATACGCAGAGAAGAGGAATTTGATAAGAGTCTACCAAAGAATTCAACTGGAAGAACAGGAGAATCGGCGTAATATTGCATGTTGCAGACGTGTTTGTATACGGTATTATTTGCGGGATGCAAGCATAAATGCATTCCTCTATAGCAGACGAAAATAACGGAAGTGGTTTTATCACTGAGAATTCTGGGTAATTCTTTGCCAATATTATGAAAACGTCAACATTCATGCATGACCGGTTAAGGCGGCCGTTAATTCGATCTCAGCTCACCAGTGATTGGAAGTAATTTGAGTAGAGACTAATGTATTTGCATACGACCCTTATTCTATCGCTCAGTTCTTCCTACTTGCTGAAAGTTTCACTTATAAGGAAACTGTCAACCACTACATACCGAAACCTACCTTGAAATTTCTTCCAGAGAAGCATTGTAATGTACCAAGGCCATTTCCAAAAATTATCTGCCATTTTTAACTGCAAGGCACTAAAATCTCTCATTTAAACTATAGGGAAGTAATACAATTCTCAAATTGACAGATTGGATAACCCTCGCTACCTGCATTCTGCTACACTCCACTCCACTCTTACTGAAGTAGGGTGTCCACCTGACCCGTACAGTGGGTTGTCACTGCTGGATTTTCATTTCGATTTTGTACCTTGCAGTTAAAAATGCAGATTTTTTTAACACGGCCTTGGTACATCATAACACTTCTGTGGGAGAAATTTCAAGGTAGGTTACATCATGCAATGGTTGACCCAGAACACCTTCTTGTCTTTATGCTTAAATCATGTTTACTTGTCCACACTTTGGAAATGACTGATTGGTCGTACAGTAAGTCCGACAGATGATTATTTCAGAATCAATGTACCTGGAAAATTATTTCTCTAGAAAGCACATCTAGAGGGGTCTTTTGCTGGGTGAGCACAATACAAATAAAACTCTTATTGGCTTATAGGAAGACCTGAAGCTATATGCAAATTTCAAAGGTGGTAATTGGAGCAATAGATCAACAATGCATCACAATATGAAAATAATACTTGAACTTAGGTGACATAACGAAAAGACTGAGTCCTTCAGTGCAATGCTGTGACATACAGAATTATCATTTTACAGAATCCCAGTCTTTTATAGGAATCCATAAATATAACTAACTAACTCATTGGCATTATCAAACCCATAGGATCATGGCCACGCATACATAAGCTCTCCATACATCCCTATCCTGAGCTAATGTTTTCCAATCATTCCCTGTATAATCTACTTCCCTCAAATTATAGTTAATGTTATTCTCCCACCTCATTCTTGGTCTACTAACTGGGCATTTTTCCTCTGGTTTTCCTACAAGAAGCTTCCATGCACATCTTTGTCTTAACTGTTCTTATTATATCTAGCTTCCTATAAAGACGATGTACTTAAAGTCCTAACATTCCATGTTCCTAGGAATATGTCCCTGTGTTTGAGCCTTTGGCATGGGTTCCTGAAGTAGTCTGTTGTGATAGGGCTTAACTTGATAAATCATGGGTTTAAACGGATTAATATTACATCGTTTATTTAAATAATTGACATATTAAATCTTAAATCACCCTGTAGCTTCTACTGAACAAACAAATTGTAGCAACTCATTTGGAAAGATTTAGAAATATGTTTATATAATAGCGAAAGTTTTTCCAGAAATAATATGTTTATTTTGTGACTAGAATTAGGAAATTTTCAAAACAACTCAAGAGAATAGCCTAGAAGAATACTATAAAAAAACTGAACCAGAGAGGGCTAGGGACAGTGAGGTCCCGGGCTACGTCCCGGCCACACATCAGCCGTCCTGCGGAGCAGTTACGTAAATAGAGTTTTCTCATACTCTCAGGAATGTTCAATTATGTATTTATTTGATTAATACAAAACTTAAGCTCTTAAGGATGATAGTCCTTAATCTCTTTCTTGAACTAAATTATTAACTAATGTTGCATCTAAAATAAATATTAATATTGACAGATTCTATCATATACTTTTGTTTTTAATGATTGACATGTTCTCATATAAATCCATATTTCATCTTGCTAATATTTTATTCCTTCTTCTTCTTCTTCCTTCCAAGTATTAGGCCAAGGCCTGTTACGATCCTACAGAAAATTTTCCCTCCAGCGTTTCCGGGAAATTCTCGTATAAGACTTGAAAGCATAATAGTAGTCCCTTCGATTGATTGCTGGCCAAAGGAACGCAAGACCAATGATGGGGCTCTGGTCAGGCTTTTCTGGAGAAGAAAAGAAAATAAAGAAAAGAAGAAATGGAAGAAAGGAAAGACTCCCTAGCCCTCGGATGCCCTAATAGCATTGGGGTCGAAAAAAACAAGAGTTAACCTAGAGAGGTTAGAAGTTTTATTACACTGTTTGTAACCCGTGTCATTGACTTTATTTTATGTAGAGTATAAGTAACCTGAATTCTTAATATTGTTTAGTTGTTTCTTCACTGACCTCATACTTCTTAACTCCCATGCAAACTCGAGTTTCTTCACTTCATTTGTGACATTCTCAATGCTGTATTATGTTCACAACTGATGTCCAACGGCCTTTTATCCTGCAGAAGGCCGTTGGACATCAGTTGTGAATGTAATACAGCATTGAGAATGTCACAAATGAAGTGAAGAAACTCGAGTTTGCGTGGGAGTTAAGAAATATGAGGTGAGTGAAAAAACAACTAAACAATATTAAAATAAACCTCATAGTGTTATTTCCTATCTACATAACTTAATAACCTGAATTCTTACTGGAAGTCCTGACTTCACCTCATAATTTCCTATATATGTAGTCCTCAGCCTGCTACCTATCCAAAGATATTATCAAGATACTGATTTATTTAGAATGCCCTTCGGAGAGCTTTATAAAACATAAAGTAGTCTCCGCCTGGAAAATCGAATGGGGGATTATTTGATCTCCAGAAAATTTTACCCCAGTGGAACCCATGTCTGCATTTCTTGACGGTTGTATTTTTACAGTAAAAGATCGTCACTCTTTCGACCAATGTATACTTTTTTCATCTGGCTTATCACCTTCGACCAGTCCAGCATGGGTAACCCTATCGGCAGCAATGTTACCATCTGCATAGCTCTTGGGATCATTTAAGCATGCAAGCCACTCCACCATGACAAGGTAAAGATACCATGGAGGGCCATAAATAAAACTAATTACCAAAATTGCAATAGTAATTAAAAAATATTTTTGACAATAGTATGGCTAATACTTTCCACATTACTTATACATAACATACCTTATGATGAGATTTGATTGATTTTTGTGTTTTTTTACTTGAAGAAATACTACTGTCATTAAGTGTGTTATTTATATATGTAGTATTCCATATTGATAAGAAAGGCAACCCACGAAGTGATCTCCTGTGCCGCATTCTTCCATTTACCTAATAAAAATATTATTTATATTATTATAAAATATAATAGACAATAAAAATTAGGAATCAAACTGACCATAAATTGACATTCTGTTATAACCTCTCCTTCCAAAAAAAGTAGAGCTACAGATATTAAACCAGTAAAAATATTGTTCAAACAACGGCTTATCAAATCAGAAAACAATGCAAGGTATTAGACTCATAATGATGAAGGTATAAATATAGGACCACTTACAATGTAGAAATCTGCTCAGAAACAAAAAAAAAGACACAGGAATGTTTTTATTTGATGTTTTTATTAATTTCCTACATCTCAATGATGGATAAATCATATCTGAAGAAAAAAATGATTTATGTTTACATTATGACTGTAAATAGAAGCAAAGGGAGAAAGATTTTATTCTCAACAAAACTATCTTGTTTCTACAAATGCTTTGAATTGCATACGTATGAAGTAAGTGTCTTATATTTAAATTAATGTTGGGAAGTAAACATTATGAGGTCATTCTTATACCTTAATTGGAAGGACATTGTCATTTGAATGTCAATGTTTCTGGTCATTTGAATGTCAATGTTTTTGGTTCAAATCTTCTTTACATCAATATTTAATTTTAGGAAGTGATATTTTGAGGTTATTTTAATTATATTATTTCTAGTCTGATCATCTTACCTAATAAACTAATAAAAACCAACAAAACTGATAAAAATAAAAAGTCAGGAATATATCAAATTGAATGTGTAGCGATTAATATGATAGGAGACATATAAACTAAGATACAACTCTAATATGCATGGATCTGAAACTAAAATGTTCTGAAATATATTAAATTGTTATTAAAATTAAATAAATCTATAAATAATGAAAATAGAATATATTACTAATATTGCTATAAAATATGTATGTGGAAAAGTATAAATATATCCAGGTAAAAATTCCACGTACATTTGTCTAGAATAAAATACTGTAAAACGCTACCTGCTATACAAATGACAAATAAAGAGGTATTGTCAGAACTCTACCTACTACACAACTTACAAATAATATAGGAACACAAAAAGGGTATTGTCAAAAGAATATAACTAATTCCAATTAGCAGTCTATACAACTAATAAGAAATATTCATTCTTTAAGAAAAGATAACATTAGTTAGCTATTAAAAATATTAAAATCTATTGACCAATTCTTAGAAACCAATTAACGCTACTAAGCAATTCCAAGGAATGAGGATAAAGAATTACTACCTGCCTAGTACAGACAACAAAAGACATTCATTCACCTCTAGAAAAGATAATCTCTTAACATTGACAGTTTACAAAGAAACTGATAAACATTTATCTATTAAATATCAAAGAACCAATTTACCCAGTTCTTAGAAATGTTATACATACTAGTAAATAATATTATTGTAACATAAATATATATTCAATTGTAAGGAGTGGATTCGAGAAAAGTGGGAGGAGCCACCGCCTTTATAAGCGAGAACTTATATCAAAATACACTATCACTATCAGTGACTCTGTGTTCAGTGTTGAAACATTGTAGACCTGCAAACCGCGATCTCCAATTCAGTTTAAATATTAGATTCGTCCGAGAAATAGTTAAATTTAAAGTTATAGTCCATTAAGCATTTGGACTTTGAAAATATTGATTCGAGCACGTGGACCTCTAAGTATTTCATCGACTCCACTCATAGATAAAACTTTGTAACTGTATTATCAAAAGTGTATTTCTCCGTAAATAAACAGTTTCTTGGATTCGTTAAAATTGAGTGTACATTTATACGTTGTTCTTTTGCTTATAAAGAGTTCATAACCCTGAGATCTCCTGCCTACCATTGAGCTCCGGTACAAATGCATGGGTTGTGAAAAGATATATATAGGAAAAACAAAAAGAAACCTAAAAATTAGAACCAAAGAACACATAAGAAATATTAAAAAATGGGAAAATAGAAAAATCTGCAGTTGCTGCTCATGTTTGGTCTGAAAAACATAATATAAATTCAGACACTAAATTATTAAAACAGTTAGAAAATACAAAAGAGCTGACTGTGAAAAAATGTATATTCAGAAGAACAAAAACAGAGTTATGAATTTTGATATACCAATGGAGCGTGACCTGTTTGGAGGTTCTTTGGCCAACCACAGGATGGAGCTGATATCGACATCCAGGTTGTGCAACATAATGCATAAAACCATAAATAAAACCAGTCTGGACAAGCTGACGATAAAACAGAATTCTTTTGAAACTTCTTTACATCTTTTATTTTTTTATACAAGAGAGTATGTATAATGTAATAATACAACTATGTATTTAATTTTAGGAAGTTATATTTTGAGGTTATTTTAATTATATTATTTTTGGTCTGGACATCTTACCTCAATATTAATGTTGATTTGTTCTTGGACATGTTTCAAAACAATTCTCTGTTTTATCTTCAGCTTTCCCAGACTGGTTTTATTTATGTTGCATTATGTTGCACCACCTGGATGTCGATGTCAGCTCCATCCTGTGGTTGGCCAAAGAACCTCCAAACAAGGTCACCCTCCATCGGAATATCAAAATTCATAACTCTGTTCTGTTCTTCTGAATATAAATTTTTTCCCAAATAGTCAGCTCGTTTGTATTTTCTAACTGTTTTAATAATTTAGTGTCTGAATTTATATTATGTTTTTCAGACCAAACATGAGCAGCAACTGCAGATTTTTCAATTCTCCATTTTTAATATTTCTTATGTGTTCTTTGGTTCTAATTTTTAGGTTTCTTTTTGTTTTCCCTATATATATCTTTTCACAACCCATGCATTCAATTTGATATATTCCTGACTTTTTATTTTTATCAGTTTTTTCATTTTTGTTGGTTTTTATTAGTTTATTTAAACTGTAGTTATTTTTTGGTGCTAATTTAATATTAAACTTCTCAAATATATTTTGAAATTTATTATGTACCCAGGGGTGATATGTGAATTTCCTATATTTTTTCATAGGTGGTTCTTCTTTTTCAAGATTACTTCTGTTTATCATTTTTTGTTTTTTATACTTTTCTATCCTTTTATGTACCATTTTTTCATCAAACCCATTTTCTCTTGCTACTTTGATTATGTGTTTTTTCTCATGTTTGAAATCTTCTTCGTTTAAGGGTAAGTTTACCAATCTATGAGTTAAACTATTAAATGCTGCTAATTTATGTCCAAAAAATAACTACAGTTTAAATAAACTAATAAAAACCAACAAAAATGAAAAAACTGATAAAAATAAAAAGTCAGGAATATATCAAATTGAATGCATGGGTTGTGAAAAGATATATATAGGGAAAACAAAAAGAAACCTAAAAATTAGAACCAAAGAACACATAAGAAATATTAAAAATGGAGAAATTGAAAAATCTGCAGTTGCTGCTCATGTTTGGTCTGAAAAACATAATATAAATTCAGACACTAAATTATTAAAACAGTTAGAAAATACAAACGAGCTGACTATTTGGGAAAAAATTTATATTCAGAAGAACAGAAACAGAGTTATGAATTTTGATATTCCGATGGAGGGTGACCTTGTTTGGAGGTTCTTTGGCCAACCACAGGATGGAGCTGACATCGACATCCAGGTGGTGCAACATAATGCAACATAAATAAAACCAGTCTGGGAAAGCTGAAGATAAAACAGAGAATTGTTTTGAAACATGTCCAAGAACAAATCAACATTAATATTGAGGTAAGATGTCCAGACCAAAAATAATATAATACAACTATGTATCTACTAACACATGCATCATTTAACAGCACCATGATCCAAAGTGGAACTTAGAATATTTCCACTAATCAAGCGTCCAGCTACTTTCATTTTTACCAGTTGTATATGCACACTGTTAGGTTTTGTGGTTAAGAAATATTGCAATATACTATTCTAAAGAACATCTCCATTACCTACAAATGTACATACCTTGCAAGAAAAACAACCTTCTGTAGATATTATTTTGTCTTGTGGAATTTGATAATGATCAGAATCTATTGGATATGTGGGCACATTTCCTATGTCCTCTCCTGTATAACCATGAGTTACTGGATTTATTGTGGACAGACAATGACCCTGAAATAGATATAAACTGTTAACTTCTTGACAAATCTATAAAGTAGTCATTTAAAACTAATCAAGTTGTGACGTCAGAACACACTTCCCCTTCAGGCACAGAAAAAGACTGAAAGATAAGCACAGAGCAGTGGCAGGGTGCACTGTAAGTTAATTGTGAACCATATACTGTAGATAACCAACTAAAAATTTTAATTGATGGTTCATTGAGTGTGTAGCAGTGTTCACGATAAACAGTCATGGCTTCAATAAGTGTACCTTAAAGACCAAATTAATTTTTGTTTGGGAAGCATTATACCTATTCATGGAATTGTAGCAAAATACTTAGTGTGTCTGAAGGAAAAGAATAAATAAATTTACTCTAAAGAAACAATAACATACAGTACCATACAATGGTTAAGTTGAGGTGCAATAAGTCTATAGAAAGTTTTTTCGAAATTCAAGAAGAAATAATTTTATTCTTGGAGACAAAAAAGGTTGTGTACATTAAAAATAGCTTAGCTTCTTAATATTAATTTAATAAAAAACACATTTATACCACACATGATAGATATTGATTCTTACAATGAAGTTCTTAGTGACATGGCCATGATCTTATTTCTGAATTCACACTCAATGCTTCGTCGTTGACTATAACAGACATCCTAGGAGATTGTAACAACATGTGTTTATATTTTGCGAACTGTGAAAAATATTTGTGATAATCAGAGAGTGTCTGCCAGTCACAAAATAGCTCAAGGCCATCTCACATGGAAGTATTGCACATCAAGAATTGTGACACAAGCCATGAAAGCCTAATGATTATGCAATTATATTGTTTAGTATTAAAAAAAAGGTAGTTTCCATACCTGACCAATTCGTTGGTAACCAGAGGGGCAGCCACATTGGAAGTTGTTTCCGCCCAATGATGTGCATCCAAATGCACATGGACTGCCAGCACACCCTGCACTCACCTATTTGTGACAAATAATTAAATAAGTAGGTAAAATAAAATAATTAAAATAATATGGGCAAGAAGGTAAGTACGGCACTTATAGCTAATTGATTTTAATGTCACCTTTAAAGAGATCTTAAAATAAATGTAATGAATAAGCGAATACAAAAGAAGAAAGCAAAAATGCATGGGTTATATCATACTTATAAGTGTATAGGCTAAATGCATACATACGAGGGTCATACTGAAAGTCATGAGCATTTTTTTAAACAATCATAATATTTATTTTAGACAAACCAAGTACACCATGTTAATCTAGTGCTACTTTTCAACATAGTCTCCATTTCTTTGCACACATTTTGTCCAGCGTTCTACAAGCTTGAAAATTCCCTTATGATAGAAGTCCGTTCCAGCTGCTCGAAGACACTGACACACTGCTTTCCGAATATTCTCCAGTGTCTTGTAGCGTTGACCTCTCAGCTGCTCCTTCACAGAACCGAAAAGATGGTAGTCGGAGGGTGCCAAATCGGGACTGTAGGGAGGATGTGGAAGAGTTTCCCACCTAAATGTACTAATCTTCTCCACAGTGGCACGAGCAGCGTGAGGACACGCGTTATCGTGTTGCAGAATGATCTTCCTTCCAGGGCGTTTGTCATGCAATGCAAAACGGACCTTCAAAATTGTCTGGATATAGCGGGCAGCATTTATGGTTTGTCCAGGTTCAAGATATTCAACCAGAATGCAACCTTGCGCATCCCAGAAGACGCTGCCCATAACTTTCCCAACAGATTGCACTGTCTTCGCTTTTTTCTTTGATGGTGAATTCAAGTGGTGCCATTCCATACTCTGGCGTTTTGTTTCAGGCTCGTAGCGATGAAACCAGCTTTCGTCACCTGTCACAATACTCGTCAAAAAATCATCACCTTCATTTCGAAATCTCTGAAGAAGGTGATGGGTGATGGGTTCTTCTCTGAAGTTTGTGGTATTCAGTCAATAAACGTGGAACTCAACGGGCACTAACTTTTCGGTAACCTAAGCTGTGAATCATTTCTTGCACTGCACTGTGTCCTACTGCAAGTTTTGTAGCGATTTCATTCACTGTGATATGCCTGTTGTCTCTAATGAGCGCATCAACTCTTTCCTTGTTGCAATCCGTGGAGGCAGAGCGTGGGCGACCGCTACGAGGCTTATCTTTGATACTCGTGTTCCCATCTTTAAAATGTTTCACCCATGTCCTAACACTGCTGGCACCCATGCAGGCATCTCCATAAGCACATTGAAGTCTTTGGTGAATATCAACAGCAGATTGTTCCTCTTTAACAAGGAATTCAATGACAGCGCACTGTTGAAACGAAACATTGATGTCTGCCATTTTGGAAACACTGCATGTGGTCACATGATAGAAGCTATGATGCCACAAAACGGCAATGTTGTGGTATAAAGTCTGTAGATTACGATCCTGCAGTTGTTGTTGTTACATTGTTGAAATTTGAATTTTAACAATGGGTTGCTCACGACTTTCAGTATGACCCTCGTATATAATCAACACCCAAGTTTGAAGAAAGTAATTTCAGAAAGAAAATATAAGGAAGCAAGACAAAGGACAAATTCAGAATTTGCAGTAATCAAGTAATGGTATACTTCATTCTATAAAAATCATAAAGAGTAGGTACTTCAGATTTGCCAAGCTTTAGTCATTATGTTAGCAGTAAGTAAAGTAAAATGATCCCACTACAGGCCTAAGGAGGCCCTTGGGTTAGAAGGAAGTTGTACTCCCATCTCTCTAGACATTTGGAACGAGATGTCAGCCAGGTTGTCAGCCCCATGTGACGGCCACCTTTACCCCCATAATATACATTTGATAATCATTTTCATTAGAGGCTGATCCAACCCAAGGCCCATGGTGCCACCACCAGAAGGTTAAGATCAGTTTAAAAATCCTTACGCTATTGAGATTTAGATCCATGATCTTTTCAATTGTGGCATATAGCCTTAACGAATTAAGGTAGCAGTTAAATGTGTAAAAACATGAGCCAGTGAATGACTGGATTATATGACTTTATGAGGAGAGTATGAAAATTCTTCTTCTTCTTCTTCCTTTCCAGGATTAGGTCAATGTGACCTGTTCTGGTCTCAAGTCCATTGTTTCCTTGGCCGTCCTACAGATCTTTTTCCATGTGGTTTGTAGGTGTTGATGGTTTTGGGTAATCTTGTATTGTCCATTCTGTCTAAATGTTCTTTCCATCGGTGTTTATGCTCTTCTAGTTTGTCGAATATTGAAAATATCTACAGTTCAATTCTTATTGATTCATTATGTAATCTATCCATGTGTGAACATCTTTTTATGGATGTTAAAAATTTCATTTCAGTAGCTTGAATGTGTGAGATATCATTTTTTTGTAAGTACCCAAGATTCAGATCCATATAAAAGAACAGGAACAGCAATAATTTTATAAAACCTGAGCTGAGTTTCTAACAGAATCAATTTAGAATCTCAAATGTACAGTGCATCAAGGATCTTGTACTTGTGAGTTTCTAGGGCTTTAGCCCCAGAACAATAGCTGTGTGGAGTCCCTTCATATCTTCTTAATGTAGAAGCCATTCAACGTGAGCAGCTACTATACATTTTTCTACTTCTTTTTTTTTTACATTTCTTATATGTTTAATGGTTAAAATGGAATTTTAAATAACACATAAGAAATGTAAGAAAAAAGGAGAAGTAGAAAAATCTGCAATAGCTGCTCATGTTTGATTAGTAAAACATAAAATAGATGTAAACACAAAATTATTAAAACAGTTAGAAAACACAAATGAACTCACCATATGGGGAAAAAATCTACATATAAAAGAACAAGGAGAGAATTATGAATTTTGAAATTCCCGGGGAGAGAAACTTAATAAGCATATTCTGTGGACCACAAAAAAAAAAGGGAGCAGGAGTCGAGATGCAGGGCTGACAACTTAAATAACATCAGCCTGTACCAATTGAAGTTGAAGCAAAGATGCTTTGAAACATGTCTTACAAGACACAATGAAATATGAGGTAAGGTGACGGCAGACCCAACTTGTTCATTAAATAGAACCTCATAATGTTACTTCCTATTGGATTTTCATAATACTTATTAACATATTCTAATTTTATAGGCATGCCATTATGACTTATCTTCTTCTAGCTCATCTCCATTTTCAAGAAATGAAATAAGAATCTCCAGTAAACATGAACCTTCTTTATAAGAATTAAATTAATCGTGATCATTTCATACCTCATACTTCTATATTTCTTTAAATACAGCACTGCAGTATCGGCAATTTCTTATCACCATCATCAGCTGTTTTCACGATTGTCAATTTTTACTTTTGTTGATAATTATCCAAACTGCCATCTGATGTTCTTTTAAAGAATTATTTTCTAAACTGCCATCTGGTGTTCATTTTAATGAATCATTTTCTAAACTGCCATCTGTTGTATTTTTGAAGAACTTTGTAATAAAGCTAGGTTCATCTGGAATTTCGAAGTTCATAGTTCTAATATGGTTTTTTTTGAATATATATTTTTTCCCAAACTGTTAAATCTAAAGGTTTTGATGATGTTTCAAAAGTTTTGCTTCTTTTTCAATCCTATGATGCTCTAATAAACTATGTGCTGCTATAGCTGATTTTTCAATTTCTCCATTCTTTATATTTCTGAAGTGTTCTTTTTTTACGAGTTTCCAACAGCTGATGATGGTGATAAGAAACTGCCGATACTGCAGTGCTGTATTTAAAGAAATATAGAAGTATGAGGTATGAAATAATCACGATAAATTTAATTCTTATGAATTTCAACCTCATAATGTTAAAAATTCCCAAATTTAATATATAAATGAACCTTCTTTATTTCTCTCTTCTAAAACTCTCCCCCCTCCAAAATCAATGTGAAGAAGATGACATTATAACTAATACTGACAAAAATATGAGGGTTGATTTATTTTTTAATATTTACAATGTAATCAAATTACAACTGATGTTAGCCATTCATTACCTGTATGCAGACAGAGAGAGCATTGTCAAACTGATAACCATCAGGACAACCGCATCTATAGCTTCCATATGTGTTAAAACAACTACCAGTGCCACATGGATTCTGATTACACTCATTATCATCAATACATTCATTCCTGTACAAGTGCTGAATGAAACCATCTGGACATGCACAGCGATAACTGCCCATTACATTCTGAAACATAAAACATTATATAGGCATTTTTTTACTGAAAATAAGATTTATAATTATAGTATTTGGAGTCTGTTTATCTTACCTCAATACTAATGTGGATTTGTTCTTGAACATGTTTCGATTGGATATCAATCATCGTCACCATCTTGCCCAGACTGGATGGATTTATGTTGTACACCCTGGATGTCGATGTCAGCTCCCTCCTGTGGTTGGCGAAAGAACCTCCAAATGAGGTCACATTCCGTCGGTATTTCAAAATTCATAACTCTATTTTTGTTCTTCTGAATAAAGATTTTTTCCCAAATAGTCAGCTCTTTTGTATTTTATAACTGTTTTAATAATTTAGTGTGCAAATTTACATTATGTTTTTCAGACCAAACATGAGCAGCAACTGCATAATGTAAATTCAGACACTAAATTATTAAAACAGAAAATACAAAAGAGCTGACTATTTGGGAAAAAATCTTTATTCAGAAGAACAAAAACAGACTTATGAATTTTGAAATACCAATGGAAAGTGACCTCGTTTGGAGGTTCTTTGGCCAACCACAGGAGGGAGCTGACATCGACATCCATGGTTTACAACATAAATCCAACCAGTCTGGACAAGATGCTGACGATGATTGATATCCAATCGAAACATGTTCAAGAAGAAATCAAAATTAATTAGTGCTGGTAAGATAAAACAGGACTCCAAATAATATAATTAAAAGAACTTCTAAATATTACTTCCTAAAATAAAACAAAACAATAAGATTTATAGGTATAAAAAATATTGATTCAACAGTATAAAAAATAATACAATCACAAATATAATACCTATAATAAAAATATTAACTATAAAAGAAATGCATCCGTGAGATTCATAACAGGCCTCCTAGACCTAAGACTTGTTGGTTGAAGAAAGTAAGAAGAAGAACTATAAAAGACGCAGAGATTACTTATAAAAGTGCTTGTGCTTGGACTCTCAAAGGAAGAAAGAGAAAGAAGAGGGGTTTCTACCAAAATACAAGAGATTGGAAGAAGATCAATGATGGAGAATGGAAGAAAATTGGGTAGAGAGAAAAAATGAATGGAGTGGAAAAAAATTTAAACGTTGGATTAAAACTGGGATACAGGAAGGATTGCTTATACGTTGTATTGTTGTAACCTGTCTGTTCAATAAATAAATAAAATTATAAAATATGAAATTAAAGGTCAATCTCAGATGATGGTTACTATGTGCTGATATAATAGCCATAGATAAAAATATCATAAAAGTTGTGGTATTTGATCCTACTTTTAGGATATAAAGATTTTCCATGTAGGTAGATCACGGAGAAGAAAAAAAAATCTGTATATGAACCAAGCATTATAGTTTTGTTGGCATATTATAACATTCTTCCTTCTAACTGGCCAACTTTGGCATATTATTTATCACTAGGGGCCGTATGCAAATACATTAGTCTCTACTCAAATTACTTCCATTCACTGCGTGAGCTGATTGATTTACGATCGTGAGCAAAGCAATGCTGAGGATCGAAATGAACGACCCCGACTTACCGGTCATGCATGAAAGTTGACGTTTTTGTAATATTGGCAACGAATTACCCAGAATTCTCACCGATAAAACCACTTCCGTTATTTTTGTCTGCTATAGAGGAATGCATTTATGCTTGTGTCCTGCAAATAATACCGTATACAACGTCTGCGCCGATTCTCCTGTTCTTCCAGTTGAATTCTTTGGTAGACTCTATCAAATTCTTCTTCTCCGCGTATACCGAAAACATGATCGAAGTCTTCAAGGTCCGACATCTTGGATAAAGCTGCAAAGGTTTCAAACTACATCGGTTCCCTTCGGGATTTTCACGATAAGTTTCTATCTTGAGCTATGATCTTAAGGTACCTCATCAGGCAGCTTACAATTATTATCGCATGAATAGATTTCTGAGTAAGCAAAATGTATTTGGATAAAACTTTCTCAACAGGGAACGCCTTTTACTGTCTAATGCGTTCAAACATTCGACCCTAGAAGTTCTATTTGAAATTTTCTATTAAAATATTTGAACTTTATACCATCAGTTCTTGCTATGTATAATTGTAGGCTTTCACGGCTGACGTCTTGATCCTGGTTTGGTTCGTCGTCCGGGCTTAATGGCTGTGGTCCAGTTTTCTTGAAACTCAACATTTCATCTACTGCTGCGGTGGATCTCATCAGGAGATACTGCATGCTTTCTGTGAACTCTTCAACAGTCAGCTGCAGACTAGCTGATCGTTAGAAACGGTCTCCATATTTATAGGTGAACCCCAGGCGGTGCGGACGTTCTCTGTGTGGTCCGTTACATCTGTGCTGATTTTTCATCAGGCTGCCATTGGCAGACTTCATAGACTTTGTTCTCGTGATCCAGATTTTATTTATCTTCATGGTTTCTTATTTTTGTTAAAAACAAGCAAACTGTTGAGGAGTTCACATAGAGCATGCAGTATTACCTGATGAGGTCCACCACAGCAGTGGACAAAATGTTGAGTTTCAAGAAAACCGGACCATGGCAATAAGTCCGGAAGATGAACCAAACAGAGATCAGTTCTTGCTATGTTACATGATCTTAATAGAAATCATTATTACGATGTTTTTGCAATAAAATTGAATAAACCTCTTTTTAATTATGAATCTAATGGTAGAATTTGACTCATATAATTCCACAATATTAAAGAAATTTAAGGAATTTTCATCATATATAAGAGTAGGAAAGATTACTCACCCCTAAAATAACCATAATTATAAATTAACATTATCACAAATTTTAAACGACACTTCAAATAATATAATATCACTTACATTATGTCAGTTAACATCTTTATACCAATATTCTACTACTAGATAAAGGTACATTTTTTTTTAAATAACTCTTTGTTCAAATTTCTGAATCACTTGGTTAGCCTCAACTGAGGCCAAATTATTTATTTGCTATAAATAAATAATAATAAAATTATTGTTTATTTTTTATTATTTCACTCACCTCATACTTCATATTTCCTATCTACATAACTTAATAATAAAATTAATCTGAATTTATATATTAAATTATATTATTTTTGGTCTGGACATCTTACCTCAATATTAATGTTGATTTGTTCTTGGACATGTTTCAAAACAATTCTCTGTTTTATCTTCAGCTTTCCCAGACTGGTTTTATTTATGTTGCATTATGTTGCACCACCTGGATGTCGATGTCAGCTCCATCCTGTGGTTGGCCAAAGAACCTCCAAACAAGGTCACCCTCCATCGGAATATCAAAATTCATAACTCTGTTTCTGTTCTTCTGAATATAAATTTTTTCCCAAATAGTCAGCTCGTTTGTATTTTCTAACTGTTTTAATAATTTAGTGTCTGAATTGATATCATGTTTTTCAGACCAAACATGAGCAGCAACTGCAGATTTTTCAATTTCTCCATTTTTAATATTTCTTATGTGTTCTTTGGTTCTAATTTTTAGGTTTCTTTTTGTTTCCCTATATATATCTTTTCACAACCCATGCATTCAATTTGATATATTCCTGACTTTTTATTTTTATCAGTTTTTTCATTTTTGTTGGTTTTTATTAGTTTATTTAAACTGTAGTTATTTTTTGGTGCTAATTTAATATTAAACTTCTCAAATATATTTTGAAATTTATTATGTACCCAGGGGTGATATGTGAATTTCCTATATTTTTTCATAGGTGGTTCTTCTTTTTCAAGATTACTTCTGTTTATCATTTTTTGTTTTTTATACTTTTCTATCCTTTTATGTATAAAAAACAAAAAATGATAAACAGAAGTAATCTTGAAAAAGAAGAACCACCTATGAAAAAATATAGGAAATTTACATATCACCCCTGGGTACATAATAAATTTCAAAATATATTTGAGAAGTTTAATATTAAATTAGCACCAAAAAATAACTACAGTTTAAATAAACTAATAAAAACCAACAAAAATGAAAAAACTGATAAAAATAAAAAGTCAGGAATATATCAAATTGAATGCATGGGTTGTGAAAAGATATATATAGGGAAAACAAAAAGAAACCTAAAAATTAGAACCAAAGAACACATAAGAAATATTAAAAATGGAGAAATTGAAAAATCTGCAGTTGCTGCTCATGTTTGGTCTGAAAAACATGATATCAATTCAGACACTAAATTATTAAAACAGTTAGAAAATACAAACGAGCTGACTAGTTGGGAAAAAATTTATATTCAGAAGAACAGAAACAGAGTTATGAATTTTGATATTCCGATGGAGGGTGACCTTGTTTGGAGGTTCTTTGGCCAACCACAGGATGGAGCTGACATCGACATCCAGGTGGTGCAACATAATGCAACATAAATAAAACCAGTCTGGGAAAGCTGAAGATAAAACAGAGAATTGTTTTGAAACATGTCCAAGAACAAATCAACATTAATATTGAGGTAAGATGTCCAGACCAAAAATAATATAATTAAAATAACCTCAAAATATAACTTCCTAAAATTAAATATTATATATTAAATTTGGGAATTTTTAACATTATGAGGTCCAAATTCATAAGAATTAAATTAATCGTGATTATTTCATACCTCATACTTCTATATTTATTTAAATACAGCACTGCAGTATCGGCAATTTCTTATCACCATCATCAGCTGTTTTCACGATTGTCAATTTTTACTTTTGTTGATATTTCTTTAAATACAGCACTGCAGAATCGGCAATTTCTTATCACCATCATCAGCTGTTTTCACGATTGTCAATTTTTACTTTTGTTGATATTTCTTTAAATACAGCACTGCAGTATCGGCAATTTCTTATCACCATCATCAGCTGTTTTCACGATTGTCAATTTTTACTTTTGTTGATATTTCTTTAAATACAGCACTGCAGTATTGGCAATTTCTTATCACCATCATCAGCTGTTTTCACGATTATCAATTTTTACTTTTGTTGATAATTATCAGTGCTGTATTTACAGAAATATAGAAGTATGAGGTATGAAATAATCACGATTAATTTAATTCTTATTAATCTGAATTCCTCAAGCAAAAACTAGTAAAGAATATTAGAAGGAAAACATAAAGGAAGGGGTAAGATAGAGACAGCACATAGAAGAGGGATGACAAGATAGAGGATGACCTAAGAGAAATGAAAGTGAATTTATGGAGGGAGAAGAGATTGAGAAATTGTTTTAAGAGAGGATCATTGTATCGATGAGAAAAAGATAATTCAGTAACTCAGTATATTTGAAAATCGCATAATTATAAATTATAAACATTCTTTCTATAATTAGAGCTGTGTCTATTTACTCTAGAGTAATTCTGACACATTCCAATTCATGTTTTACCCCAAAAATAAAACTTTAAGATATGAACACTTTATAGAATCATAGAGTGTATAAAAACTTTAAAACCTTGTTTTAGCATTTTTGATTCTGCAATATGAAAATATATATTTTGTTTGGTGTTTTGATTAAACTTGAATGATTTACATTTGTTTTATGAAAAAAAAAGTTAATATTTATTATTAATTTGGCAATGCCAAATTTTCTCAAAAAGATTAGTTCCAGCCATTATTTTTAATTGTTTGTTGTAATAGCATACCTGACATCCATATCCATAAGGACATTTGGAATCATCCGTACACTCATCTGTATCAGTACAGAATGTGCCTGTAGAGTCCAGTTTGAGACCTCGAGGACAGATGCACTTGAAACTGCCAAGTGTGTTAATACAGTTCCCTGGTGGAGGACAAGTGCCAGTCTGTTCCAAGCATTCATTTATATCTAATAGTAAGAATGAAACAAAGCCCATTATTAGAATAAACATCAACACAAAAAAATACCATATTTGATAAAATATTATAGATCTTGAAGAGCATAAAGAGAATTTTTTTGTCTAAATAAAACATGGGCTGTTGTAGTACAAATGTCTTAATACTATCACTAGTTGGACCAAAATTATGAGTCAGTTATTCTTTCAAAAAACAACAGCACTGTTTGCACCAAAATTTTCAATCTTTCTATATTAGTCTTTATTAGATCAATTGCAGTTGCATCATTTCAACTTGAAACTGGTCATGATTGCTTGGCAGCACATCTACATAGAATTAAGCTACTAGACTCTCCACACTGCATAATATGCAAGAACACAAATACGATAATGAACAAGGATCACTTGATGTTCTGTGCTGATCTTCAGAAAATAATTGGAACACCATTCCAAACTGCTGAATATTATTGAGAAGCCCGCAAGCGAATGATGACAAATCAAGCTTCAGAACATATGAATACTATTACTACTACTTATTGGTCTTTAAAATCAGTTATAATTATTCACCATCAGAGCATTGACACTACCAAATTACAAGTAACTTACCAACGACTTGTGATTTTTTACACGAGACAATGAAATGTCTGAAAAGCTTGCCAAGTGGGCACCAATGATGGCACTCTTGAGTCTTCGAAAAGGTGAACCTTCTAGAGTCGAGAAGCAGAAGTCTTAAATGCGGGCACAGAAATAACATAACCCATGAACTTCAAAAAATGGACCAACAATTTGGAACATTTCTCAAAACTTGTCACTATGTGGATGTTAGAATTGACAAAATGTTCAAAATACTATTTCCATTCTTATCAATTATATTCCATTACAACTTTGTTATTAATTTTGCCAACAGGTTTTTTCCTTCTATTAAGACATCTTCTTCTTCACTTCCGGGTTTAGGCAAGAGTTGCCTGTTCCATCTTCACTAAGAGATCTAAGACCATCTCTTCTGAGGACGTCCGACATCTCTTCTTCCTCTTGGAAAATAATGGAAGATTTTATTTGGTAATCTACTTTCTTCCATTCTTTCTACATGTTCTTTCCACTGTATCTTGTTGTTAAATATCTTTTCTTTTATGGAGTAGATCTGCAGTTCTTCACGGATATCCTCGTTTCTTATCTGGTTAATTCTAGTGCAGCCTTTTACTGTTCTTAAAAATTTCATCTCAGCTGCTTGGATTTTACTTTCTTGTTTGGTAGTGGTAATCCAAGATTCACTCCCAAACAAAAGGACAGGGACAGCCATTGTTTTATAAAATTTTAATTTTGTTTGTTTATGGGCTTTATTATTCAATGTTCTATTGTACCACAAATAGCTTGAAACTGATGTGTTTTGTGTTCAATATCTTTATCATACCCATAGCTGATGTCACATCCTAAATATTTAAAGTGGGATACTTGTTCAATAATTTCGTATCTAATTACTATTTTTGCATGCAGAATATTTCTTCCACAAAATGCCATACTTTTGTTTTACTTATTGAAATTTTAAAATTATAATCGCTATATATTGCATTTAGTTTGTAAGCAGCTAATTGTAACAGATCTTCATCATGGTGTAGTAAGACTAAATCATCGGCGAAAATTAAGTTATTAATACTTAAGTTATTATTCAATCTAAGGCCTTTGTCCATTATAATTTTCCATTGTTTCATAATGTCGTCGATATATATATTAACCCCTTAACTGGGGACCTAGCTAGTGCAGTTCTACAGCTCTGTGGGGAGCCTTTTCTTCCTTTAATTTAAAATATTATAAAAAAATACAGGGAGTAAACATTTGTAACATATCCATCAAATATTATACAAAACAACCATTCTCTTTCATATGGTCATATTTTTTAATCGAAATTTCATATTTTTATTTTTTTCAACTTTAGTACAAAAACGGCAGAAGTGTCTTCTCGTGTTCAATTTAAAAGTAATTTGGAAAACATTATTTATATTACGCCGTAGCGTAGTGGTTAAGGCACTGAGCTACAAGCCGGGGTCGAGGGTTCAAGTCCCGTTGGGGTCAGGATTTTTAAACTGACCCAAACCCTCTGGCGGCACTATGGCCCTGGGGTCGACTCAGCCTCTAACGTAAATGAGTACCAGACGCTTGTTCTGGGGGTAAAGGCGGCCGTCACGCAGGGCTGACAACCCGGCTGACGTAAAGTGCCGATTGTCTAGAAAAAGTGGGAGCCTTAACTTCCTACTACCCCAAGGGCCTCCGGGTCTGTTGTGGGATCACTTTACTTTTACTTACTTACTTTACATGTAATGAATATTAAAAAGTATGCAAATCTCTTAAATGCAATAAATGTTAACTCTGGCCTTACATGGTGTCTGTCATCAGTGGCGTTATTTCAAGTCTTACATCGATATAAACTAAGCATTTAGGATATATGTATAAATTAATTAATTAATTTATATTGGCAATTTACTCCGAAGTTTATAATATAAATATACAATCTCTTTTAACACTGTGTAAATATTAAAATTTTACGACACATATGACCAGTGGCGTTACTAAATACTGTCAGTTTTGAGTTATTACAAATAATCACATTTTTTTTTATTTTTAGAACTTTAATATACCGTAAAAATATATATCTGTACAATTAGTAGTTTTTATTGTAGTAATAGTGATTATTGACGCCATCAGATATTATCAGTGGCGTTATTGAACACTGGTGTGTTGAGAAGTCACTGGTTATTATTGTTGTTAGTATTATGAATGCTACATAACTTCATTTTAGAAAACACTCATATTTTCAGTAAATTGTAAGTAGCTTATAAAAAAATATGAAGTGAAAAAAAAAAAAACTAGAAGCGAAATAAGACGTTTGAACTAGTTACTTCAAGACTGGAGAATGTAGGGTAAAATTTAGCAACCCCAATTGAATGTTTGTGCAATATTTTTCTAATGTGATAAAAGACAGACCTCTCATTTAAACGTGTGAATGAGAAGTTACAAGAAACTGTACCAGAGTTATTATTTTTTCATTAACTTAGACCGTTCTTGCATTAAGGTTTAAGGCTAATCTGAGTTGAGAGATATATTATGTTGAGCAAACAGATGGTGTCTGTTTTTTTTTTTTCTGAACACATCTAGTGAATAATATTGTATCATGAATGTTATATAGCTGGCCAGTTACCGATATACGTTAGTCCGTTCTTGCGCGCATACATGATATGTGATTTTAACTCTCGTAATAAGAAACTGTTAAGAGACCGGTCAAAGGGGGTTGAAAAAATCACACTAGATGTCATACCCATACAGAACAGATCTTCAAAATTTTGCGTTCCTGTATCGCCAAATAACTTAGAAAAAAAATATATATATCTCGTTGGATATATCCGTAACTCCCATCGAGTGAAGGCTTTCTTGAGACGGATATTCACGGAACGCCCACCCAATGGGTTAAAAAGGGTGTCTATTAAGACATCTACCAACATATTTTGGTACTATATCCTACATTGTTAAGTCAAGTGATTTCTGTAACATATTATTTCATCATTTAACATTCAAACATTGCATCATTAACATGGGTGGGTTAACTTGAGTTAGAGGTTGTTAAATTAGCTTCCATTACATTACAAAAGTCACCTAAGTTTAATATTTTACCCCAATGGAATTCAAGACAACACCGATAGTGACTGATATATATATATATTACTCAGAGATCCGGGTTCGAATCCCGTCCAGGCATTTATTTTTCTTATCATACCATATATATATATATATATATATATATATATATACACACACACATGCATACACACACACACACAGATACAAAGAAGACACTATCAAACATTCAATGTACTAAGCATCCAATCATCACTGATATGGTAGTAGTCATACACCAAAACCCATAGGATTTTGTGGAACCTGATGCTAGACTGCATTAGTGCTTTGTTTCTGGCCACCTTCTGCCATTTGTATAACATGTGGTCACAGAGTTCAGAGACCCACTTACCATGGTTGAAAACAGTATACATCAATGCATTTTTATTGTTGAATTGTGTACAAGGTTATATTTGAAGAGAGAAATTATACACTCGGACTGGGGCTCGAACCCAGGACCTTTTGCACTCTAGACGAATGCTCTACCGAGTGAGCTATCTGAGCAGCTCCAATCTAAACGCAAATTTTTCTCTTATATACGCTGTTAATTCCCATGCACCAAATTCTATTAAACATTTGCTTCTATCTTGCAAATGGTGGCTTCTTTTTATTAAGAAGACATTTAATTGGGAATTTTACATTACATTATAAAGCCAATATAGCTTCATTCAATTTTTTTATTATTCATTTCATACATCCAATGATGGATAAATTATATTTAAAGAGAAAAATTATATGCTCAGATAGCTCACTCGGTAGAGCATTTGCTTAGAGTGCGAAAGGTCCTGGGTTCGAGCCCCAGTCTGAGCATATAATTTTTCTCTTCAAATATAATACATCTTGAGATGTATGAAATGAATAATAAAAACATTGTGTATAAGATGGTTTAAAAGTGGGGGGAAAAAACTAGTTCAGTGTTAAATAAGAAGTGCTCCAAAAGAGTTCTTACTAAAAAAATTCTTGATGAAATTTATGTGAGAATTGAATTCAGTCCTAGTAAATCCAGCTGGCATGTAGCTCAGAAAGTTAATGTTTACTGTGTAATTTGTTGTTTATTATACTCACCTGTGCATTGATCGCCAACTTGATTGTAACCTTTAGGACAGGTACACTTGTAGCTCCCTTGTGTGTTGATACATTCATGTGTGCATGTGTGTCTCCTAGTTGCACACTCATCAAGATCACGACAACTCACACCATCAGGGTTCAGCACAAATCCAATTGGACATGAGCAGATAAAACTTCCCTCAGTATTCTGACATGCAAACTTGCATGGAGATGGCTCTTGGCTGCATTCATTCACATCTGAAAATTGACAACAAGACTATGATTGTGAAACTGAACTGAAGTGATAAAGACTAATAGGCTCAAATGGCTAGAATATCTGTATATTTTATCTATAATGGCATAGCCCATTGTTCAGCCATAGCCTCTCCTTGTAAGGAGTTACTAGACCAAGTTAATTTTTAGTTACTTTCGATGTTTTTATTAATCATTTCATACATCTCCCCCCCGATTGAGGGTCTTTCCACTTTTCAGCGGTTGCCCTTTTACCAGCCGGCTGCTGGCCCTTCACATCCACATGTGTCAATGATAGAGGTAGATGATCAACAGCCAGTGTAGGGGTGACATGTGGTTATCATGTCGAGTCCCCCAGCCGTTATAGCTGGTTCCTCAACCTGGAGCCGCTACTTATTATAGCTACCCAATTGCCTCACGATGCTGGGTGGGCACCGGTCCCATACTGGCCGAAATACCATGAGAAAATTTCTTCCCCCATGGAGACTCGAACCAGCGCAAGTCCCGTAGCTCTGCGCCAAGGCTTCCTACCTTAACCGCTCGGCTACGGCGCGGGACTCATACATCTCAATGATGGATAAATCATACTTAAAGAGAAAAATTATACGCTCAGACCGAGACTTGAACCCGGGACCCTTGGTCTGGAGAACCAAGGGTCCCGGGTTCAAGTTCTGGTCTGAGCGTATAATTTTTCTCTTTAAATATGATTTAGTTACTTTATTTGCTTGTAGATGTCATGGATGGCATGCAGTCAACACACCGAACCAATGAGACATCTAATAGGCAACTAAGGTATTATTAGGGCGTTAATGTCATTAAATTTTTGCTTAGAGGCCTCTTTATTCAGGCTTAAGGATCTTTTACGAGACTGAAAATCTACAGACTAAGGACCCATGGCTTAAAGTCCCTCCTGGATTTGCTCCTTGGATTTTTCCGTCCTAAAAAAATAAATCCATTAACCCTGGCCGGGTTTGAACCTGCAACTCTCGGAACTAGAGGCAAGGAGTATGACCACTAGTCCACTGCGGCCGACACAATATCTGTATAGGTCCATGATAATCATGTAAAAAAAAATATTTTATTGATCTAACAAGACGAGTTGAAAGACCAGAAATAAGTGATTAGATGATAAGAAGATCTTAAGTCTCTCCAAATAAGTTGTTGGAAAGAAGCACAGGACAGAACTAAATGGAGAAGAATCATTGAGATTTGATAAAGTGTCTAGACCAAAATTATGGAACATATTAAGTGAAAAAGGAATTCCACTACACTTGATAGCAGTAATTAAGAAAATGTATGAGAAAACAAAAATCGAAATATCAAAGGGAACCTATACATATAAAGGAGGAGTTAGACAAGGTTGTCCACTATCAACCACTCTTTTTAACATTTATTTTGACAACATGATAAGATCATGGAAGCAAATGATGACTGGGGGAATTAACTTAGGGAATATAGTAATAAAAACAGTAGCCTTTGCAGATGACCAGATTTTAATAGCAAAAACAGAGGACGAACTACAAAGAATGCTATATAAACTAAATGAAATATAAAAAAAAGACAACATGGAAAATCATCAGAAAAATAAAAAACAATGGCCTTCAAGGGCACTCATCCAGTTCGGACAAAGATAATATTAGAAAATAAACCAATAGATATAAATGGTAAGATATAATGTCCTAGGTTGCGAAATATCATACACAGCGGAAACAGATATAAATAACAAACTAAATAAGTTTAATTATATAACAGGAACACTAAAAAGAACTTTGAAAAAATAAAGCCAGGAAAGACTCTATAATGAAATTATACAAGATAATGGCAGTGCCTATTATTACTTATGGATCCGAAACCTGGACAGTGACAACACAACAATCTGCCAGAATACAAGCTGCTGAAATAAAATTCCTCAGACCAATAGCAGGATATCAAAGAACAGACAAAAAACATAACACAGAAATAAGACAACAACTAAAAGTAGAGGAATTAAACACAACAATAGTGAAATACAGAACAAACAGGATAGAACACTTGGCAAGTATGACTGAGAATAGAATACCAAAAGCACCATACAGCTATTCACCATGAGGAAGAAGAAGTTTGGGAAGACCAAAGGAAACATGGAAACAGCAGCAATTTGAACAGGCTAGTAAATATGCCTAAACCGTGATGAAGAAGAAGATCATTGAGATGGTCTTTATCTAAGAAGGCTGTTGAAGCTAGAAACAAATGACTGGATGAAATTTCTTTTTCTTTTTTCTCTTTAAAATTAGAGTATAACTCTAAAATAATTTTATGGAGATTGAAATGAATATTTTGGAAGACAAGGATTTTACATATATTCTTATTTTTCTTTAACCATCCTTTATGCCTCTAGTATTGGATTTGCCAATCATTTTCTATACTCTTTAGTATTTCCTGTGAGTTGCCTGATTTGCTGCATAGTCTTCCCCTGTTTCTCTACCATCTCTGTAATATACTGAATCCATTCCTACCTAAGATGACCTCTTTTTCAAGTCTTCCTATCCTCACATATCCTTACATGCTTCCATACCATCTTAAAACTTGCCTTTGAATGATCTGTACTACTGATTCTATCTTTAACTCTTCCCTAATCACTGTATCTCACACTCTTTCTCTTCTGGTTTTGTTCATTATTTTCATTTCTGAAGCAGTCACTTTACATTCATTTTTTTTCTAACATAGTCCAAATTTCTATACCACAGATAAGGATATGTAAGAAAACCATCTTGTAAATGTATATCTTTGTTTTCTCAATATTTTATTTATATATACGAAAAATTACTTCTGATGTAGATCCACCATAATAAGAAAAAGAAAAGTAAAACTTCAAAGCAGCTGTAATTACATTTCTGAGAGATTTGAGAGGTTATAATTAATAGAGAAAAAAATGAAATTATGACATAAGGCAAGAATTAAATATATTTAACTTATTAATATCCCCTCAGGGGTCCTCATCTAGGGATATGTGGATGGCGACCACAAGGTGCCCAAGCTGTGCAAAACATTTCTTCCACTTACTTGTGTTTTTCACTCTTCTAACTTTACTATCTAACCTCTCTTGGTTAACTTTTGTTTTTTCGACCCCGATGCTATTAGGTGATCTGAGGGCTAGGAAGTCTTTCCTTTCTTCCATTCTTCTTTCCTTTATTTTCTTTTCTTCTCCACAAAAGCCTAACCAGAGGCTATAAGATGGCAGCCCCATCACTGGTCTTGCCTTTCTTTGGCCAGCAACCAATCGAAGGGACTATTATTATGCTTTCAAGTCTTATACGAGAATTTCCCGGAAGGGGACCGTCCTATGAAACGCTGGAAGGAAAATTTTCTATAGGATCATAACAGGCCTTGGCCTAATACTTGGAATGAAGAAGAAGAAGAAGAAGAACTTATTAATATTTCTAGTCATACAAACTGGCATTTTATGCCTATAGATTAATAGGAATTCAAATGTAGACTGAAAATAAAACCAGGCTAAGTGCCAAAATCTAAGTTCTGAGAAAAACAGAAAAAAAAGTCCTTATCACAATTTTTGATAGGCCAGGCACATTCTTGTGGCTAAAGTTTGAACTCCTTGCATACTGAATATAACATAGCCCAGTTTTAACTGCACTGGCATAGGCACATAGACCATATTTTAGCAACAAAATGGAAATTAATAGTTGTGGCACTTAGCTCAGTTTTTTATTTTCAGTCCACAAACTATGTATAAAAATTTTAGAAATATTTTAAATTCAATATTAATAAAGCAATTATTATGAAAATACATTTTATGGATATATGCTAAATTAATTAAATAACAGTCAGTATTTGGTGAGACATACCTAGGCACCTTGTTCCAGTATGATCAGGTTTGTATCCCTTATTGCAAATGCAGCGATAAGAACCAAGTGTATTGATGCATCTCCCATTACGACAGAGATCAGGTATGGTGTTGCATTCATCAATATCTTTGAAACAAAAGAAATAAAAATTTAACAATCTGAATTTATTAATTTGTGTCTTAATAATGCTAGAGAAATTATGGAAATATAATATCAACTTTTACACAAATACAAATCGAAAAGAAATTGAGTATTAACATATCTATGTATTTAATTAAAATTACAGTGGGAGGAAACACTATGAGGTATTTATATTAATAAATGAGTTGGAGAAAAAGTTTTAACATCTCACCTCACAAAGTTGCATGTCTTCATGATACCGGTTTCAAAAGTATATTATTACTTCCATCTTCAGTCAAATTTCAATTGACTGAAGATGGAAGTAATACTATACTTTTGAAACTGGTATCGTGAAGACCCACAACTTTGTGAGGTGAGATGTTAAAACATTTTCTCCAACTCACTTATTAATATCTATGTATGTATATACCACATATGTCCCGCATGGGGGCACAGGTGCTCCCTAGCAGGAGTTTCTTAACCAAGCAAATTTAGTTATGCTTATTTTCCTACAAGTGCCAATAAGTGACATGTGGTTAGCACATCACCTCAATATGACATCTAGTAGGCAATTAAGGTTTTTTTTTTATTTTAGAAAGAAAAATTACATTCGAACCGGGAGTCGAACCCCAGATCTCTGACTCTGTATGTAAGTGCGATTACCATTATGCCATTCGAATTTCCGATAGGAACGTCAAATTTCTTTCCATTTATACAAACTTTCTTTCATTCGAAGGCCGATAGCCATCACTATCAACAATGCCATCTGACGACTTCTATTCGAAGGAAGGTATTTCTTGGATGGAGATTAAACAACATACACACACAGATTATATTATTTTTTATCTGGACATCTTACCTCAATATTAATGTTGATTTGTTCTTGAACATGTTTCAAAACAATTCTGTTTTATCGTCAGCTTTTCCAGACTGGTTTTATTTATGTTGCATTATGTTGCACAACCTGGATGTCGATGTCAGCTCCATCCTGTGGTTGGCCAAAGAACCTCCAAACAAGGTCACGTTCCATCGGTATATCAAAATTCATAACTCTGTTTCTGTTCTTCTGAATATAATTTTTTTCCCAAATAGTCAGCTCTTTTGTATTTTCTAACTGTTTTAATAATTTAGTGTCTGAATTTATATTATGTTTTTCAGACCAAACATGAGCAGCAACTGCAGATTTTTCTATTTCCCCATTTTTAATATTTCTTATGTGTTCTTTGGTTCTAATTTTTAGGTTTCTTTTTGTTTTTCCTATATATATCTTTTCACAACCCATGCATTCAATTTGATATATTCCTGACTTTTTATTTTTATCAGTTTTTCATTTTTGTTGGTTTTTATTAGTTTATTTAAACTGTAGTTATTTTTTGGTGCTAATTTAATATTAAACTTCTCAAATATCTTTTGAAATTTATATATATATAATATATTATATAATAAAACATAATATAATATATTATATTTATTATATAATATATTGTCCACCGCTGTGGTCTCGAGGTAGCATTGCTGCCTTGTCACGCAGAGGGCCCGGGTTCAATCCCCGGTCGGGGCAGTTTTTCTGGGTGAGGTTTTTATCAGAGTTTTTCCTCACCTGTAAGACAAATGTCAGGAAAACTTTAAGGCCCAAACGGTCCCCGAAATCATATGGCCATCATCATCATCCTTATCATTATCATCATCACCATCATCATTCTTCACCGGTGTGGAAAGCAACGGGAAGCTACCACACCTACAATTCCCTAGTAAAGCTGCAAGCATAGCATGAAAATGCTATGATTGCAGTGAAGGACCTGCCTTTGGGCAGAAATACTATGGATGGATGGATATAATATATTATATAATAAAACATAATATAATAAATTTCAAAAGATATTTGAGAAGTTTAATATTAAATTAGCACCAAAAAATAACTACAGTTTAAATAAACTAATAAAAACCAACCAAAATGAAAAAACTGATAAAAATAAAAAGTCAGGAATATATCAAATTGAATGCATGGGTTGTGAAAATATATATACAGGAAAAACAAAAAGAAACCTAAAAATTAGAACCAAAGAACACATAAGAAATATTAAAAATGGGGAAATAGAAAAATCTGCAGTTGCTGCTCATGTTTGGTCTGAAAAACATAATATAAATTCAGACACTAAATTATTAAAACAGTTAGAAAATACAAAAGAGCTGACTATTTGGGAAAAATTTACATTCAGAAGAACAGAAACAGAGTTATGAATTTTGATATACCGATGGAACGTGACCTTGTTTGAAGGTTCTTTGGCCAACCACAGGATGGAGCTGACATCGACATCCAAGTTGTGTAACATAATGCAACATAAATAAAACCAGTCTGGAAAAGCTGACGATAAAACAGAATTGTTTTGAAACATGTTCAAGAACAAATCAACATTAATATTGAGGTAAGATGTCCAGACAAAAAATAATATAATTAAAATAACCTCAAAATATAACTTCCTTAAATTAAATATTAATACACAAACAGAGATTAAACAATATACACAAAACATGCAAAACAATGAGAAACAGGAGAGAAAATTTAAAATCTAGAAATGGTTTACTTACCTTTTGAGTACTCAGAAGCTTCCGGAAAAAACAAAAAGAAATCGAAAAATGAAGCAAGTATTTCAAATCATATATTAAACTAATTTCTATTATAATGTATCTAGACATAAACCTCTACATAAATAATATCTTGATATTTATATAACATTTGTAAGTATTTAATTGATGAGATGTTGACTGTATATGCAGTGTACAGGTTAACATGTCTACCTAGCATATGCGAGAACCTGGGTTCAATTCCCAGCTGTACCATAGGATTAGTTCACTCAACTTCATGAGGACAAATAAATAATAACTGCTTGATATAAGAAGTATAAAAATACAGTCGAAAAAAACTGAAATTAAGCCTCAAGGCTATAGAGATGTGGGACTTCCTAGAAGATGATGGGAAGATGAATTCTGAGAGCAGAACAGGCAAAGGACCTACCATGAAGATGATGATGAAGATTAAGAAATTGCATCACTCTAATCATGTGACTTCCTACCCTGTTTACTGCTTCCTAATGACTAAAATAAATTCAGTTGGTCTTGGCTCTTCAGAGCTGTCATGCCAGGATTTATTTTTTATTACCTGCTAAACCAATAATATCTAACATCAATTAAAAATTGATCTACAAACAAATTTATATAAAACTAAAATATGTTGACAGATTTCTATTAATATAATACTAATAAGGATATAAAATAAAATAAAATAAGTTAAAATACCTTCTTAGGTAAAATCCATCATCCTCAACTTTTAAAATATGTGATCTTTATGCCTGTAGACCTTTCAGGACATCCGTCCCATCTTCAGCAGTTCATTCTTCGCTACAGCATCCAGGTTGATGTTTGATGCTGCTGGTCCTAATGTGGCTTTGTCGTGACTAAAGCTTCTTCCTGATGATTGTCACGACAAAGCCACATTAGGACCAGCAGCATCAAACATCAACCTGGATGCTGTAGCGAAGAATGAACTGCTGAAGATGGGACGGATGTCCTGAAAGGTCTACAGGCATAAAGATCACATATTTTAAAAGTTGAGGATGATGGATTTTACCTAAGAAGGTATTTTAACTTATTTTATTTTATGACTCTCCACCTCAATGGTTTTAACAATGAATTTTACTAATAAGGGAACTGTCAACCATTGCATGCCGAAACCTACCCTGAAATTTTGGCTAATCTTTACAACCTGTAATGTGACTTTTTTAATTCCTTCATAAACTCCTGTCAAATTTTATTCTTAGGATTTCATTTTCAAATTATTTCCCACCATTTACAATTATTTTTACATGTTTTCTAATGATTATTTGATTTTTTTTTTCACGATATTGAACTACATGAAGATGTGGCAGCCATATTGATTTTAACAAATATTCTGTGTTCCAATGCAGCCAACGTAGAGTCTGTACTAATTAACTTACATTAAATAAAATCAGCGTGCATTCTTTTACAGGTACATAGTTTGTTGGAAGGTCATAGAATTGAAAAAGAAGCTAAACTTCTAAAACATTTGGAAAAACCTTTGGACTTGACAGTTTGGGAGAAAATATTTATACAGAAGAACAAATTTAAATCTATGAATTTCGACATTCCGGATGAACGTGACCTCATCTCGAAGTTCATCAAATCAATACCAGATGGCAACGATATCTCGAAGTTCGTCAAATCAACACCAGATGGCAACGTTATAGAGGGAGATTCCAACGAATATCCGGTAGTCATAATGGCGGTTGAAAATGAATGACAAGATCATTTGAAAACTATAGTTACCGTTTGATAAAACATGAAATATGAGGTAAGATGTTAAAATGACTCATTAATTTATTAATTTTATTTTGTTTGGTCAATAAACTTATGTTCTTTTTTATTTCCAACACTTTTCTGGAGATTGGAGAGTTATATGTTGTTATAGCTTGTATAGCTGATGTTGAATCACTTAGTACAACTGCCCTCTGAAATGTATCAATAGCTGTTAGATTATCACATTTTTTCCTGATACTATTAGCTGCCATTTCATTCTTAATTCAAAAGTAAAACACAACTATAAAAGGAATAAACAAAATGCAGAAATAACTCAAAAACAATGGCTGATCAATGACACTACTTATTTTAAAAACAACACTAATATTGATAAACAAGAGATGTGGTGAACTCTTCTAAATACTAACTACTCATTGTCAAATAAAACTGTTCTTAATAATGCATTAGTGTCAACACCAGACAGTGAATTATGCATACTTTGCACATTTAATAAGAACTGAGTATTGTTATAAGATAAAAGTTAAAAATAAAAATGTACCTGTTGGCAGGTGCCGTCATCCTCAACTGTGTTAAAATGATGTATATAAAACACAGTTGAGGACGATGGCACCTGCCAACAGGTACATTTTAATTTTTAACTTTTATCTTATGACTATTCACCTCAATAGAATTTGATATGAATTTTATTAGTATTGAGTATTGTATTGTAAGCCCATGTTTTCCCTTTACAGAGATTTAGGCACTCTCCCCCTATAGGGAAGAATTTGAACCATACTAATTTAGTTACACTTGTTTTCGTATAGATGTCATTTTGAGTGATCCGTGGTTGGCGTTCCGCCTCATACTGACATCTAGGAAACCAAGGTAGTACTAGGACGGGAAAATTCGGTAAATTTTGCTTAGAGGCCTTTTCATTCAGGCTTAAGGATTTTTTACGAGCCTGAAAATCTTCAGACTCGGGACCCACGACTTAAAGTCCCTTCCGGAGGACTTGCTCCTTGGATTTTTCCGTCCTAAAAAATCCATCGACCCCGGCCAGGTTTGAACCCGCAACCCTCAGGACCAGAGGCAAGGAGCATAACCACTAGTCCACCGCGGCCGATTGAGTATTGTTGTTTGTTAAATATTTCATTAGTGATACATAATATTGCATTAGTAACCCAAAAGAGGATAAATCCTATGCCTTAAGCAGCAGAGGATACCAAATTCTCTAGGGAGATTATCCCTAGCATCCCCCCTGTCCTTTCACACCCTGTGATAAGCTATATTCTAAGTAGTTAAATACATCAAGGAATACTTACCATTTCCATCAAGAGAATATCCAGATTCAAGACAAAGGTCCTGATAGTCATCTGAACTGGGAGAAGGACAAAGCTCACAGCGTGGGCCCCATGCAGCTCCCATTGTACAACAACAATCTGCTCTTGTCACTGACATCAGACCATCAGTGTGGGTTGCACAACGTCCCCCAATAAGTTGTCGGAAGCAGAATCCAACACGTCGATCTACAATTTAAAACAAATCAATAATATTATTATAGACCATTTTTAAACGAGTTTTTATTTATTTTTTTGCTATATAAAAGCTCTTCTATAACCAGGTGTTTCTTTTCATTTTAATTACTTTACACGCTATATACATATATATGTATACATAAAAATATCTCATTACCATATACAGTATAAAGTCTTAGCTACAAAAAAAAATGAAGAGAGCTAACAGAAGAAATAGTATTAACTGCAAACTGAAGTAAAAAATAAAGCATTCAGTACTTTTCCCAGAAAATATGCTAAACATAATATTGATACTTCAAATATTTTACTCTAACTAAAGAATAAGTATATTTACTAATAAGACATTATGCATGCAAAAGTAACTAATAGAATATGCAAACAAAATGATAAATGAAAGAAAAAATGTATAGAAACTCTACTAAGAAGTGAAAAAAAAAAATTATATTTGCTTTAAAGAATTTTTTCCATTAACAAATAACTGTGTAAAATTTCAATTGGTCCTGCTAGTATATTATTATTGGTTAACTTTTTTTACACTACAGTTCATCTTTCTAATGTCTATAGCTCACTATAAAAGTTTTCATAAAAGTTTAAACAAAAAATGTCTGTTCCTCAAGAAAAGCTCAAGATTTGTAACATATTTTATGTTTTAGAAGAATAATTGTTTCTATATAATTGTAGGCTTTCACGGCCAGCATCTTGATCCATATTTGGTTCGTCTTCCGGGCTTATAGGCTTGATCTGGTTGTCTTCTTACTTGACGTTTCGTCTACTGCTGTGGTAGACATCATCAGGAGATACTGCGTGCTCTCTGTGAACTCCTCAACTGGCAGTCTGCAGCCGACTGTTGAGGAGTTCACAGAGAGCATGCAGTATCTCCTGATGATGTCTACCGCAGCAGTAGACAAAACGTCGAGTAAGAAGACAACCAGACCATGGCCTATAAGCCCGGAAGACGAACCAAATATGAATAATTGTTTCCTTATAATGATTTTAAAAATTGTTCCTTTAATACTGTACTCTTGTAAAATTAATTTTATTAATTACTTTTCTTTCTGTTTTAGTTCAATATAAAAGAAAAACATAAAATGAGCAATAGAAGCTAAATATGATGGTTAACTCTGATATTTACATATTATCCAAACAATTATTTCATAAAATATTCTTTTATAAAATTGTTCGTTTAAATAGTTCTAAGCTTAATAGGTATAAGTGTCAATTTTTTAATTATATTTATATATTTTAAGTCATACCTATGCACTGTTTTCGGTCATGACTTGGCTCAAAACCATCATAGCAGTCACAACGATAACTTCCCTGAAGGTTGACACACTTGCCATTACGACAAATGTTTGGATTAGTAATGCATTCATTAATATCTCGGCAGTCATCTGTATGTCCCACTTGCTGGTAACCATCGGGGCAGATACACATGAATGTTCCAATCAAATTCTTACACATATATTTACAGTTGTTTGCAGGAGTTATGCATTCATCCACATCTAAATCAAAAGTAGGAGAAAAGTCAGTAAAGGCAAGCAAGAATTAAATTATAATAATGCACCGTGTACATGAAGTCTCTATTTTCATTTATTACTAAATAAGTAAGTAGTCCTTATTTAACTATGCTCTTTATAATTAAGGTTATGTCATTGGAATGCAAGTTGACCATGGAAGGACCAACAAATCTTCTCAGATGCTTCTTATTTCTTGCTTCAACTTCTTTTATACACCCTATATCTACGGCTTTTCTTCCCTTCCAAAGGAAACTATTTTTATACACTGGAAAAATCCACCAATGCCAGCCAGATTTGAACCAGCAACCTTTGTACCAAGGCAAGCATGCAGTTCCTTCTAAATGATTTATGCAAGAGAAAGACAAAGCTGTTCTGGAAAGTGTTGATTTTTTGAACAGTAAAGTCCTACCTTACAGTGGCAATACTGATATACTTAGTACATGTTAGGAAACTCCGACACCAGCCCTTTTTAAGAAAGAACTGATGTAATTTATACACCATTTCTCCTACTTGCCACCTCAAACTTCAAACAGGAGCTTTGGTTTTTCCTTTTTATGTGAAATTATGCTGGCAAATATTTTTAAAAATAGCACTTGAAATTAATTTTTGTTTGAATGTATAATTTTACTTAAAATATCACAACACTTGGAGAGCTTATGCCCGCGCGGCCATGAACCTACGGGTTCGATAGTGCCAGTGAGTAAGTAAGTAAGTAAGTAAGTAAGTAAGTAAGATATCACAACACTTGAAATATGAGTGTATAAATTTTTCTCTTCAAATATTAATTTGTCCTTCGGTTTGAGTGATAGATTTAAATAAGAAACATCACAGTACAAATTGAAGTATAAGAGTATCCATCCATCCATCCATAGTAATTCTGCCCGAAGGCAGGTCCTTCACTGCAATCATAGCATTTTCATGCTATGCTTGCAGCTTTACTAGGGAATTGTGTAGGTGTGGTAGCTTCCCGTTGCTTTCCACACCGGTGAAGGATGATGATGATAACGATAATGGTAAGGATGATGGCCATATGATTTCGGGGACCGTTTGGGCCTTAAAGTTTTCCTGACATTTGTCTTACAGGTGAGGAAAAACCTCGATAAAAACCTCACCCAGAAAAACTGCCCCGACCGGGGATTGAACCCGGGCCCGCTGCGTGACAAGGCAGCACGCTACCTCGAGACCACAGCGGTGGACATGTATAAGAGTATAATGTTTCTTAAAACATCACAACAGTTGTTTGAAGGCTATAATTACATCTTTAATATAGACCCAAATATTTGATTCTCCATAACTTCCTTCATCCTATTTCTGCCATACTCTAGAATCAAAAATCTTCTAGTAATGTCCAGAATATTATTTTTATACACAACCTTACATATGTGCATAAAGTGATACTGCTTATAGTCAGCCAATTTGGACTTTATTTTGAATATGACTAAAACATTTGCTGCATTTACACTAGTACATAAAAAAATAATTTACACTAGTTATACTGATTCTGGTAGTAGCATGCCTGCTTCCTGACTACCAGGCCCGAATTCGATACCTGACAGAATTGAACATTTTAATTGTAAAATTAATTAAATTTAATTGTAAAATTTTCAATCTTAGGGTCAGGAAAGGTAGATTATACAATTTTTAATCACTATATTATGCACCAGATTCCTGCATTAAATTACAAACCTCTGCAGTATATCAGTAGAGAAGGAATGTGGTATTGTTGATAGTGATCATCCATCAGATGGGGACATTTAACTTAGCAGTCTCCATGTTGCTTTTGACAGGAGTAGGCTAATGTGCCAGGTTTCACCTTCTTCCTTCTCTTTATCATCATCCTTCATACACTTTACATTATACAAACAAACAAATATATTCAATAATTAATTTTAATCTTTCATCGTATGTCATAAATTATTGTGTTCTTGAGAATATGTTTCAATATATCTTCATATTATGGTCAGCTCATTCCATGGTGGTACCATGCCTCTGTGGTTGACTCAGTCTCTAATGGAAATGAATACTAAATGATTGTTCTGGGGATAAAGTCAGCTGTCATGCAGGCTGACAACCAGACTGTTATCTAGTGACAATTATCTATAAAAGGTGGGAGCTTTAACCTCCTACTACTCCAAGGGCCTCCTAAGGTCTGTTGTGGAAAATTTACCTTTTACTCTGTACATAAGACATTTAAGTGTAGAAAATTTCATGGTATTATTTGACCTTCTATTATTGAACAATCTCTTGGTAGTTGAATTTATAATTAAAAGGTAATTTAGTGTTGATTTTTAACAGTTTTAGAGATTTAAATTTAAATTTTTTCTCATATAAATTGAATGGTATCATTATTATCATCTTTCTTCCATATCGTAGTCCTAAAGGACTGTTATGATCTACAAAAAATGTTAGTTGTCTGATAAACACCATGTAAATAAAGTCTTTGACTTATTTCATTTATTAATATTACAAAACTATTAGATGTAGCAACTTGCAATTTTTTTAATTGCTATAGTTAACTTAAAAAGTTTAATTGATTTGTGATCATTTCAACATATGTTCCTCTAGTTACGCACAGGATGTGTAGGCAGTAGTAAAGTTCTCTTTATGTGTTCTGTATCGTGTAGAGAGTGATACGAGTACTTTACACTCCATCTCTCTTCAGTTCTTGAAAGTTTGGCACTTTATCATTTGCGTACATTTATCTTTAATGTAACCCCACATGAAGGAATATATTGGTGTAATGCTGAATTAGCCAGAGCATGGGTCCAAGACGTTGAAATGAAGATTCAAGTAATCACAAATACTGTAGGCTAAGAATCAAGGTGCACTAAGCTTCATACAAATTAATTCAACTATTTGAATGAACTATTTTTATTGCATTGCAGAAATTGGCAAGTACTCTAGTTTTGTAATAATTAAAGAATGAAAATGAGAGATCAGATAAATTAGAGTCGCTGAGCTGTATGAATGAAGATAGTTATTGCAAAAGCTGGATGAGTGGTAGCAAAAGAAATTGACATTACTTTCTCTAGCCAATAACTTCCAATGTTTACCTAAAGTTTGTGCATTGAGATGCCTGACTGTGTTTTGTTTTTATTTAGTATTATATTTTATAAATATATATAAGTTTGAGGCACATCACACAACCTTCCCATGAACATTTCTTTATTAGAACAGAAGTTTCATTCACTCTCTTTCTCTCTCATTCCCAAAACTGAAGATATTATAAGATAGAAGAAAGTGAATAAATAAAACTAAAGAAATTATAAATAAGAACCCATTCTACACCACAGATGAAATTATTCTGAAACTACAAGACGAAAAACATACAACAGCAAATTTATGAAGAAAATAATTCTCCTGTATGGTACTTTCTATTAATTTTAAGATATACTAAGGTGCAAGTAATAAAATTGACAAAACACTACAAAAAAAAATGTAATTCTTTGTAGTTTATTAAAATATCTTCAAGGGCTAACAAATAGGTAAAATAATGAAGTTCCAGCTTGCTTTAAAACCATTTTTTAACTAAGGAAAACTAATGTTATAATAAAGATAAAAATCTGTAAAGAGAGGTATATTGTATAATAATAATAATAATAATAATAATAATAATAATAATAATAATAATTATTATTATTATTATTATTATTTATTTAAACTTACAGAATAAGGCCATAAGGCTTCTCTTCCACCAAAAGAGCAAAAAAAGAAAAGAAAAAAAAATCATTTTTTGAAAAGAAAAATTAACGTCTGAACATGGAATCGAACCCAGGACATCTGACTCTGTACTAATATAAGTGGAAAGAAATGTTGGCTTTTTACCATGTATTGAATGGTGTAGTGGGCTGCAAACCAACATACAGAGTTAGAGGTCTGGGGTTTAATTTGCAGTTCAGACATTAATTTTTCTTTTAAAAAAAGAAATATATATATATATATATATATATATATATAAATTGGACTGAAATTAAAATTAATCAAATTTATAAATGAAACAGTAATATTGATTAGCCCTAAACTTAAGTAGCTAACAAATATTACTCATCCTAACTTTATATTTTCTATCAGTTAAGCATAAAGGAGTGATGGATTCCATTAAATTATCATGTGTAAATAAATAAGTTGGTCTGCCGTCATCCTACCTCATATTTTGTTGTTTCTTGTAAGACATGTTTCAAAGTATCTCTGCTCCATCATCAGTTCGTACAGACTGATGATCTTTAAGTTGTCGGCACTGGATATCGACTCCTGCTCTCTCATTTTTTGTGGACCAAGGAACTTGCATATTAAATTCCTCCCTGGGAATTTAAAAATTCATAATTCTCTCCTTGTTCTTCTGTATATAGATTTTTCTCTCATATATATTTTTTTCATACATATATATATATCATCATCATCATCATCATCCAGTAACCTGGCAGCTTCTGCCATCTTCCGGAAACCAAATGCCATTCCTCTCTGTCCATCCATTGATCTTCCTCCAAATCCTCTGATATTCATAGCTGCTTGTACCCCTTCTATCCAAGTTTTCTTCGGTCTTCCTCTCTTCCTCCTTACCATTTGGATCCATTCCATAACAATTTTAGGCAATCTTTTGACATGGCCATACCACTGTAATCTTTTCTTTTCTATAATGTCTATGATGTCTGGCTCCTCTTGTACACCCATAATTTCCCTTATTTCTTTATTTTGTATTCTATCCATTCTAGATTTTCCAGCTGATCTTCTTAAAATATCCATTTCTGTACTTAAAATTCTTTTCGTTTCCATATATATATGGCACTGCTCCCTCTTTTTATGGTCCAAAGAACTTGCATATTATATTAAAATTAAATTAATATATATATATATATATATATATATATATGAAGAGCAAGGAGAGAATCATGAATTTTGAAATTCCCAGGGAGAGAAATTTAATATGCAAGTTCTTTGGACCATAAAAAGAGGGAGCAGTGCCGACAACTTGAAGATCATCAATCTGTACCAACTGATGATGGAGCAGAGATGGTTTGAAACATGTCTTACAAGAAACAATGAAATATGAGGTAAGATGATGGCAGACCATCTTATTTATTAAGTACACTGCTCAAAAAAATTAGGGGATATTGTAGAATAACCTATTAATACTATGTTTTTAGGAACAGTATTAGATGCTATCACTTTCTATTACTCCAAAAGAATGTAAACAAGAGTTTGATGTCATTACGTAACCTCTGTACCACACCAGATGTCAAAGAGATCCTGATTAGGAATATGGCAAACAAACAAAGCAGCATTAACATAGGTGAAAATGTTTCTTTAGTATGGTCTCCTCGAACGGCCAGCACTGCCTCACACCTGTGTGGCATTGATGCAATGAGGTTAGCAATGAGTTCTTGGGAGATAGTGGCCACTCTTCCATAAGAGCAATGTGCAGCTCTGGAACAGTTGTGGGAGGTGCTGGTCTGCCTGCAATGCGCCTGCCTAATGCATATCACATATGCTCAATCGGATTTAAGTCCGGGGAGGAAGCTGGCCATTGCATATGCTCGATACCCTCCACTTCCAGCATGTCGTCCACCAAGCCAGGTCTGTGGGGTCGTGCATTATCGTCCATAAAAGAAAAGAATCACCTATGGCACCAGCATAAGGCACGACAAAAGGTCGGATAATCTCATCTCTATACCTTACTGCAGTCAAAGTACCACCTTGGATGACGTAGAGGTCCGTACGTCCACCACTACTGACTCCTGCCCACACCATCAATCCACCGCCACCATATGGGGATCTTTCACGTACAAAAGCTGGATTGTTTCGTGTCCCTTTTTCCCTCCAGATGAATACACGCTGACTATCACATTCCACATTGAATCGCGACTCACCAGAAAAAAGAACTGATCTCCATTCAGCATGCCTCCACCCACGATGTTCCTCCGCCCAGTTTCTGCGATCTCTACGGTTTGTGGAGTTAACCTGGTACACACCATGGGCCTACGGGCATAGAGACCACTTCCATGCAGTCGATTACGGACAGTTTGAGTTGACACCCTGCGTCCTGTTGCTGTTTGAAGTGTATTTCGCAGTTGAGTTGCATTCTGCTGTCTATTCCGACGGGCTGTTAACATGAGGTAACAGTTATCCCTTGCTGTTGTTGCCCATGGTCGACTTGTCCGGCTCTTCTGTGAACAGTATCTGTTCTTTGAAAACGATTCCAAAGTCTGGAAATCACGCTTTGAGACATCCCAATGGCTTGTGCCACCTCTTGTTGTGTCTGTCCAGCTTCCATCCTTCCTATGACCCTCCAAGCCATTGGTTCAGGTAAATCACATTGTCGAGGCATTACTGTCCCTAAGGCAAGTCATTCACTAACTGAAAACTGGACTGGATTTAAAAACAGCAACAAAACATTCACCTCCACACCACCCTTTCACATCAACAGTACAGACACTGCCCTCTGGTGTGGTACCGAGGTTATGTAACAACTTCAAACTCTTGTTTACATTATCCTGGAGTAATAGAAAGTGATTGCATCTAATACTATTCCAAAAAATATAGTCTTAATAGGTAATTCTACAATATCCCCTAATTTTTTTGAGCAGTGTAGAACCTCATAATTTAATATAATAAATTTGAGAATTTTAACATTATGAGGTTTTCTTAATAAGAATCAAATGAATCGTGAATTCTTATTACCTCATATATCAATGTTCTTTTAACATAGAACTGCAGTATCGCGAAATAAATCATTTGCATGTTCAGCTGTTTTCACGACTCATAACTTTACTTTTTATTGTATTTTCATAATAAACTACCAAGAGTACTTATGTTCATGTTTTTATCCACTGAGAGTGTACTCTGCTAGATAGAAAAATGGATTCAAAAGGGACTTAATCTCTACTTTTCACTTTTTATAGAAAAATATTCTATCAGAATACTTTTAAAAATATATTCTTTTTTTTTCTGAGATTAAATATCAGAAACCATCCAAATAATTTGCTTAAAGACAAATTACAATAGAAAGAAATTTAATTTTTTTAAAGAAGCTAATGTCCATCATACTTTCAAAAAAAATACTTACCTTGACAATGTCTTCCATCAGGTGCCAATGCATAACCATAAGGACAAATGCAACGGAAAGATCCAGGAACATTATGGCATCTAAATGCACATTGATTCCCCATTTCCAAGCATTCATTCACATCTTCACATACCTGAGAAACATTTACAAATTCTTATCACGTATTATAATCAGCACAGATGTATAAATGAATGTTATTTAAAGTAAGAAAATATGTAAAAAAAAATGTTGTGTTACCTGCATAGGACCTGGAGCAAAACCATCATTACACGAACATTCAAATCCACCTTCTACATTAGTACAAGTTCCATTACCACATACACTTTTTACTGACAGGCACTCATTGTCATCTGAAATAATATTAAATAGAATTTATTTAAATTATATTACTCAAATCAGAAATAAATGAGATTTAACAGGATGTGATATAGAGAAATGATCTATCTATCTATAATGGTGTAGCCCATTGTTGAGCCATAGCCTCTCCTTTATAAGGAGTTACTGGATCAAGTTAATTTTTAGTTACCTTATTTGCTCTTAGATGTCATGGATGGCATGTGGTCAACACACCGACACAATTAGACATCTAACAGCCAACCAAGGTATTACTAGGATGTTTATGTTGGTAAATTTTGCTTAGAGGCCTCTTTATTCGGGCTTAAGGATTTTTTACGAGTCTGAAAATCTTCAGACTCGGGACCCACGGCTTAAAATCCCTCCCGGAGGACTTGCTCCTTGGAGTTTTCCATCCTAAAAAATCCATCAACTGCAGCTAGGTTTGAACCTGCGACCCTTGGAACCAGAGGCAAGGAGCACAACCACTAGTCCACCGTGGCCGAATGAAATGAACTATACTAAGAATATTTTCTCCTTTATATATTTCACAATATTGTATTTTTGTCTTGTATGCACACAGTGCATGAGATCTTAAAAAGTGATTTGACTGCCCAAGGGCATTGTGCATGTGAAGGGGCTCGGCTTACAGTTCACCAGTCACAATCCAAAATTGTCACATAATCCCAGTCCTGTGTTGACACAATTCCCCTGTGCCATGCTTGCAGTGCATTGTGTAAAATGGACACTCACATATTAATCGTAACAACAGTTTTAATTTGTATCAAGTTTATATATTAAATTTGGGAATTTTTAACATTATGAGGTTCAATTAATAATAATTAAATGAATCGTGATTTTTTCTTACCTCATACTAAGTTTCAAAAAATTTTCAGAAATTTTAATATAACATTAGCTCCAATTAACAAATTCAGCCTGGGTAATCTGCTGTTAACTAATAATAAATGTAATACCCCAGACGACAAATAATCTGGGATTTATCAAATTGATTGCAAGGATTGCAACAAGATATATATAGGAAAAACAAAAAGGAACTTGGAAACTCGTAAAAAAGAGCACTTCAGAAACATGAAGAATGGAGAAATTGAAAAATCAGCTATAGCAGCACATAGTTTATTAGAGCATCATAGGATTGAAAAAGAAGCAAAACTTTTAAAACATCTATCAAAACCTTTGGATTTAACAGTTTGGGAAAAAATATATATTCAAAAAAACCATACTAGAACTATGAACTTTGAGATTCCGGAAGAACCAAGCTTGATTACAAAGTTCTTCAAAAATACAACAGATAGCAGTTTAGGAAATGATTCATTCAAAATAACACCAGATGGCAGTTTGAAGAGGAATTCCTTCAAAAGAACACCAGATGGCAGTCTAGATAATTACCGGCAAAAAGGAGAAAAAATTGACAGTCGTGAAAACAGCTGACGATGACGACAAAGTGTCGCCGATACTGCAGTGCTGTGTTTAAAGAAACATAGATGTATGAGGTAAGAAAAAATCACGATTCATTTAATTATTATTGTATCAAGTTATTTGTATCAAAACACTACTGGCATGGCATACATGCAATCAACACATCAACAATAATAAAAAAAATTATTTGAGTGTAGCCATCATCGGAGAATAACAGCATTTGACAATGCTGTGATCTTCCCACCAGCTGACATTAGAAATGTCAATCATAAAGTAAGATCTCATGCACTGTAACAAAACCATTCATTAAAAATAAATGGCTGCCCAAATTGGCTTATAGGATGCTGAGTTTCAGGAAGGCATAAGCTAAAGAACACTTGTAGGGTGTGGGCAAAAAATTTTACACATAAAAAATGTTCTTACTGAGGTAACTGAGATTAAGTCTGATATGTGTGTCATAAATCTGTTTTAATTTTTTTCTTTCACAATTAGTCAGAAAGGAATTTGATTATTTTTTTATTGTACAAACAAAAGTATATTTCGAAACTTAATGCAGAGGTCATTAATGCAGAATTGAAAAATATGTGGGTTTATACTAAAGAGAAAAATAACTGTCGGAATCGGGAATCAACCCTCCAACCTTCAGCTCTCCGTGCTGATGTTCTGACCACTGAGCCATTGACATTCGTACCAATTTATATGGAAGCCTTTCTCTTATTCTAACTTTACTCCCTAACCCCAGAGCAGCAAAATTTCATTCACACTGCATATGGGCAGCTTCTAATTCTAAAAGACATATATTAAATGGAATTTAAATACTGCTAAAAGCTACTACTATAACAGAAATAAATAATTATTATACACAGCTAAGATAGTATGATTTATAATAAAGAGAAAAATATCTGCCTGAATCAGGAATTAAACACTGAACCTTCAGCTCTCCATGCTGATTCCCTAACCACTGAACCATTCAGATATAAATGGAAATCGATGTGGCAGTGATTACAGAAACCAAAAAGAAATTAAAAGGCACTAATATCTTGAGGATCAAGGAGTAGCAATTTTATTACGACATCAAAGGAAAACAGAATACATACCAATAATTTTATAAAAGATAGAATAATAAATTTAAGAATTAAAAACCCCTTGAGGATACTTGATATTAATTGGAGTAAAGAAGAAAAAATAAAATTCTTTGAAATGTTACAGAACCATAAAAATACAATAAACAAAACTGACTATCTAGCTATTTGTGGCAATTTTAATGAATCAACCAGTAGAAAAAAAAATAGGAAACATGTTCTCAAGAATTATGCAAATTATGAGGCGAGGAATCCACATTTGACAATTAATATTATTAGAATAAACCTAATAGTGTTATGTAGGTAAAATTTTTTATCACTCACCTCAAATTCTTCTTTTTTTTTAAAACTATTTTCGGAACTTTAATACTTCAGTTCCATCTTGAATAAGAATTCAACTAGAATTAGAATTCTTACTGAAGATGGAACTGAAGTGTAAAGTTCCGAAACTAGTTTAAAAAAGAAGAAGAAGAATATGAGGTGAGTGATAAAAATGTTACCTAAATAAGTATACGTCATGGTGTGGATTCCTAAAAAGTAACTAATAGTGTTACTTATTACAAAAATATTAACTAAGAAAACTATTAATAGTGAGTGGAGAACATATTTTTAATGACTCACCTCATACAATTTCAAATTTCTTTGATACCGACGGTTTCAGACAATATCTTGTCCCTCTTCAGTCATGCCTTCCACTGGTGAAATTCTCTGGTTGTTGATTTTTCTATGGACATCACCTCTTGTGCTGCCATCTTTGGTTGGGATTATAAATTTTGAAAATAAATTTTTATCCACCAGAATATCAAAGTTCATAGATTGATATTTATTCTTCTGAATGAATATCTTTCCCCAACTGTCAATTCCAACGGTTTATCTAATTGTTTCAAAAGTTTTTCCTCTTTTTTTTTAGATAAATCGTTGGAATTGACAGTTTGGGAAAAGATATTCATTCAGAAGAATAAATATCGATCTATGAACTTCAATATTCCGGTGGATAAAAATTTAATATCAAATTTATAATCTCAATCAAAGATGGCAGCACAAGAGGTGATGTCCATAGAGAAATCAACAACCAGAGAATTTCATCAGTGGAAGTCATGACTGAAGAGGGAGAAGATATTGTCTGAAACCGTCGGTATCAAAGAAATTTTAAATTTTATGAGGTGAGTTGTTAAAAATATGTTCTCCACTCACTACTAATGATATAACCTCATGATGTTTACTTCCCAACGTTAATTTATATATAAGAAAACTACTCTTAATTTACGGCAAATCATGATATAATCTTACTAAATGATTTTATTTTCTTACCAATGCACTTCTTGCCAGTATCATCAAGCACAAATCCTGTGGGACATTCACAGCGGAATGATCCATCAGTGTTGATGCAATCACCACCATCACATGCATTTGGCATGAATGTGCATTCATTCAGATCTTCACCAGTATCTCCCCGGCCAACTCCTTGTGGACACAGCTTGTTGAATTCAACTAACACAATCAAAATACATTATTACTGGTACTATAAGCCTGTTTTGTTCAAATTAAAAGTCAATTTATTTTTACTTTATAAGTTTTTAATATATGAACTACTTGTTTTAATCCAAAAGTTGTATGAAAACACATTTTAAACAATACATTTCATGGGGCATTATATTTCAGCAGGCCCGGGTTTGATCCGCGGTCGGGACAGTTTTTCTGGATGAGGCTGTTATCACAGTTTTTCCTCACCTGTAAGACAAATGTCAGGAAAACTTTAAGGCCCAAATGGTCCCCGAAATCATATGGCCATTGCAATCATCATCACTCATATTTATCTTAGATTAAGCTTAGGATTAGGGGCTCTCCTGGCGCACCACTATCATCATCATCTCCCATCATATTATCGGGGCAACGTAACCCCGCCTTCCAGGCGCCCCAACCTCAGAAGTGGGTTACAATTACACCATTGCCAGAAGAGAAACCAGAAATGTCTAAAAAATGACAAAAAGGGGGGGCATTAAAAAAAACATTTCGTGGTGTTTATGGAATTTTTTTTTATTACTGAGGTCATTGTTCAAAGCAGGATATTAAAGTTATAAATTATAAAATTAAAAATAAATCTTTTATATTCTAAAAATATTTTATGCATAAATTTAATATTAATTAGAATATAAATATTTTGAATTAGCTATTGTTAAATAAAAATCACATCATACTAATCAAAATATTTACAATAGATACAGATCTTAACAATTACTTTTAAAAGTTATTTTAAATCATTGTTGTGCAAATTTAACAATATGATGAAAGTTAAAAATTAAATTGTACCTGTTGGTTGTTAAAACAAAGTTGAGGATGACGGCACCTAGCAACAGGTACAATTTAATTTTTAACTTTCATCATATGACTTCACCTCAATAGAATTTGATATGAATTTTACTAGTATTAAATTTAACAATATTCTTATTAAACTTTTTAAAAAATCTAAATTTATATTTTGCATTAATAAAAGTAAACTGAATTTTGATTGGTATTAGAAGTAATTATCTCCATCATTTGACCTATTAGATTTGATTTTATATTAAACATAGAAAGTAACCAATGGGAAGAAAGCATCTGGTCATACGACTTATTAATCAATTTTTAGTGTTAAGATGATACATTTTCTCATTGCTGCAACAGACTTCGAAATGAGAAGAAACAAATAGCTCCTTGGTATTTTGTAATTCCTCCTTGATTCTTGGGTCAAGAGAATATTAAATTATATAGCAGGAAATAAAACTTATTCAACAAGAAGAATATATATATTCATGTAGACTTTCACGGCCGGAGTTGCTATGATGATCTTGATGAAGATTTTCATAAGAAGAATATAATTTTGATATTGGTGAAGTTTAAAGTCCACCAAATTATTACCAGTTAACTTGGAAGAAGATTCAACGATATAAAATAAAACTGACAATATTTCATCACAAAAACTACTACTTATTAAAGAAGTGTTTTCACCATATGAATCCTCTACCCCCTGAATAGAACCTATCCATTCTACCTTTACTAGCCAACCTTAAAATAATCCTTCACCCCACAAAATTTCTTTTTGTTCAAGTTGAAATTTCAATGTATTTTTACTTTATATAGTTTTCAGTATGTAAACTACTTGTTTTAATGCAAAACTTGTATGAAAATACATTTTAAACAATAATTTCATGGTATTTATGGAAAAACTTTTTTTTATTACTGAAGTCATTGTTAGTGAACTCTCTATTTGAATGGTGATTAGACCTATATTTTCCTGTCTTTCTATACCATAAAACATTCTGTGAAAATTGATTTTGATTGAATTTGGTATGTGTATTTTTCATGCTTCTAAATATTGTTAATATTTAGATTAAAAATAACTTTGTATAAACATAAGTCTTTGATTACAATTTGGAAGTTTGCGTTAGGTATATCAAATCTGGCTGCTCTGTAATAATTTCCAAAACTTTATTTTTCCAATTTCAAAAGAACTTTCTTTTAAAATTTATTAATCATTGTTAATGTTTGAAAATAATTCAATAATAATAATAAATAAATAATTAATCCAACTCAAGTAGGAAATTGCACATTCCACAATGTAAAAATGGTAAAAATTTAAAGCCTATCTTCTGAGGCTAACAAATTGTCACTACAAATAATTTGTAGAGGTTTAAGATGGATGAGATTAAAGGGAGTAAACTCAACCACATTTGGAAATTTGTGAAGTATTCAGACATAAAAAAAATATATATATCTTCTTCTTCTTCCTTCCAAGTATTAGGCCAAGGCCTGTTACGATCCTATAGAAAATTTTCCCTCCAGCGTTTCATAGGACGGCCCAGAGATCTTTGTCCTCTTGGTATATAATTATAAACAGCTTTGGGGATCCGATTTGAACTCATTCTTTCAAGATGGTGTTTCCAATTTAGTTGGTACTGTTTAATATATTCCAAAATTGGCATAGTCTTCAATTCATATATATATATATATATATATATACATATGATGAAATATTATGTATTTCTACCGAATAGGCCTATTTTTGCATATGCTTCTAAACATTTAGAAAAATCTTCACTTTTACTTCTATAGGATGACCCATTGCCGCCTATTTTTCTGAAAGACCATTTTTCTGATGTGTAATATGCTGAAACCAAATAATCTGAACAGAATTTTTTACACCACTTACTAATTCCAAATTAAGTGAGGATTAATTTTATTATAAATTAATTTCTGAATTACAAGGATTGTTAATAATATATGAAATTATTATATTAGTTGGTGCAGATAATCCAGCTAGCAACTTTCCTCTTCATAAATCTGGTAGTCCATGACAATAGTTTTAATCCTTTGCTAAACAGTCCTTATTCTCTGCATTGTTCTGATTCTTTACACTATTGTTTTCACATTCTTGAAGTTTAAATTATTCTTTCCTTCTGAACACAAAGCACTTTCATGAGAGAAAAAAAATTCTCTTACATATCCATGTTCTCTAACAAATTTAAACAACTGACATTGTAACTAGGCTTGCAGACTTAAAGCACTAAAAATCATGAAAACATTGCATGAAAATAGACCAACATTTAAGATGTGATAAACATGTTTCTTCCTGTGCAACAGATTCTGTAAAAACTATTCACAAATTTACCATTTTTAGATCATATTTGCCAATTCATGTAATGCATACTGTTTACTTAGCTCTTGTTTAATCCAATGTGTGTTCTCAAAATGTTACATAATAGACATGGCTCATTTTAATACTGAAGGGCTCATTTACAACTATATTCACTGGCAATGTTATTCCTATTAATTTAAATTATGGGAGATAAACTGTTGGGCCCACTTAATATATTCAGATATTACCTTTAGAACACAGTTTTCATTGAGATATATATGAATGTAGCAAAAATCAAGGAATTGTTTTAAATACCTGATCCTTTACGAGGACACTGCTCACAATAGCGACCCCAAGCTTGCCCCATAGAGCAGCAACATTTCTTTGCAGTGATAGGCATCATGCGAGGACGAGAACACTGCCCTGAAACAAGTGCTCAGTTGAAACACCTTATACCTGATTTTTAAAAGAGAATTTTTTTTACCTCAACCAGGAATCAAATCCAAGACCTCTGGCTTTACACACCAGCGCACTGACCATTATGCTATCCAGGCTTCCTAGTTCAAATACAAATTTTTCTCTCTCTTACATAACCCCATTTCCCCATAACATGAACCTTTGTTCACAACACAATTGTGTCTCTGCTACTTTTTTAAAAATCTGAACATTGTTTTATTTTTGCGTTATTAATGTTAATTAATATAAGAGAAAGAACAACACTAACCTCTTGAGAAACTGTCATAGCATAATTCTTCTCTGACGTCTACACATTTCATGCCATTTGGACTGAGTATGTAACCTTCAGGGCATTCACAGATTACTCCTCCATCAGTGTTAACACATGCTCCTTCCTCGCAGATGCCTGCATTCTCCACACATTCATCAATATCTAATAAAAAAAGTAACAACATAAACAAAGATTAGAAACTATGAAATTGTATTTCTTTAATGAATGAATGAGTCACTTCTTATCTTACCTCACAGTTTATGTTTTTTTAAACATGGGAACTGCAGTTTTCAAGAGGACATCTCTCTCATTTTCAACCAATATTATGATTGCCAGATTTTCGTTGGGATCTCCATCTATAACATTGCCATCTGGTGTTGATTTAATGAACTTTGAGATCAGGTCCTGTTCATCAGAAATTTTGAAATTCATGGATCTAAATTTGTTCTTCACATTCACATTCAGTTACATTAAGTACCATAAACCAGTTAAGGCATTTAAAGAGACTATCGTGTATGCGGCCGTCGGTCAGTTAACTCGTTTTAGAGTGGGCGTGAACAAACAGCATTTATATTCGGCGCCTAAATATTGTGTTGGCTTAGTATGTCTTGGAGATCATAGATGGCATGTAAATGTACATTTTCTATTCCCGTTTGACACGTTTAACCTTGGTGAATCCCCCTTTATTTTTAAAACAAACAACACATGGAATTCATTCACCCAAACTTGCTTCAAGGCTCCAATGCAGTCGTATATGTTTCTCGTTATCGCGCTGTTGTTTGTGCGTGAGTGAAACCATGGTGAAAGAAAAATATCTCACTGAAGAAGAATTAGTGATTAAAGTAAAGTGATCCCACAACAGGCCCGGAGGCCCTTGGGGTAGTAGGAGGTTAAGGCTCCCACTTTTTCTAGACAATCGGCACTTTTTGTCAGCCGGGTTGTCAACCCTGCGTGACGGCCGCCTTTACCCCCAGAACAAGCGTCTGGTACTCATTTCTGTTAGAGGCTGAGTTGACCCCAGGGCCATAGTGCCGCCAGAGGGTTTGGGTCAGTTTAAAAATCCTGACCCCAACGGGACTTGAACCCTCGACCCTCCGGCTTGTAGCTCAGTGCCTTAACCACTATGCTACGGCGTGCCCCAGAATTAGTGATTATTTTGTATAATTATGATTCAGTGATGAACTAATTTATGAATTAGAAGACTCACAAAGTGAAAGTGAAGATGAACTTCCACTTCCTGAAATTGATACACCTATAACATGCGATGTCAATCACCCAAGTTATTTCACCATCAAATCCTACTATGATATCTCCTTTAGGTATGTACAAAATTTGAATTTTCTAGGACTAATTAATTTCTAGGACAATGGTCCATTTCCTGAAGTGCCACGAAAAGGGTAGCTGGGGTATTTAAATGGCTGGCCTGTGGGTTTAAATGCCCTGTCAGTGCCTGGTACTGAATGTGTTCTGTCAATTCTAAAGGTTTAAAAAAAACTTTAGAAAAAACCTTTAGAATTGACAGTTTGGGAGAAGATATATATTCAGAAGAACAAATTTAGGTCCATGAATTTTGAAATTCCCGATGAACAGGACCTGATCTCGAAGTTCATTAAATCAACACCAGATGACAATGTTATAGATGGAGATTTAAACGAAAATCCGGTAATCATAATATCGGTTGAAAATGAGAGGGATGTCCTCTTGAAAACTGTAGTTCCCATGTTTAAGAAAACACTATGAGGCAAGATAAGAAGTGACTCATTCATTAATTGATTTAAGAACCTCATAATGTTATTTAAGTATGTATTTCTTTAGTTTGTGTAATTTAATTTCATAGAAATTCTGTTCAGATAACATTTTCTAATTCTTGCTTTTTTTTATTTATTCACATGTACTTAGTTTCATAACATATATAATAAAACTGTAATAATATACATTTATATTCCACATAAAAAACACAAGTTAATAAATTACAGAATAGTAAGGATTAAATAACCTATATTCAAATGTGATTTCTATGTTTGAGCAGTTACTTGCATTTAGAGAATTATTATTATTATTATTAAATTGCGAGAGCAATAAATTTAAATATTAAATAAAAATATTTATTTAAACTACATGAATGTAATATGATTTGTTGTAATCAAGATTATATATATCATCATCATCATCCATGCAAGTATTAGGCCGTGTGGCCTGTTACGGTCTCAAAGAGGAGTTTTCCATCCAGCGCTTTTTTGGATGTCCCAGCGATCTTTTGTCTTGGGGGCAGTAACGAAGCATGGCTTTTGGAATTCTATGAGACGGCATTCAAAGATTATATATATATATAATTAAAATATGGAAAAATGAGACAAAATTACAGCTTTTAAAACATGCACATTAAAAAAAAACATTTAATTTAAAACTCAGTAAGATGGAATAAAATACTTGACAAAACAGTTATGTTAGTAAGTTCTCTCATCACATATCTAAAGCATTCTCAGTACTCTTTTTTCAATTATTATGAACCATAGGAAATCAACCAAGTAAAATCAAGATTATGAGTAATTTTAATTAAATATTACAATGGGAAGTCAACACTATGAGGTAAATTACAATTTATATATTTATTTTTTATTTACAATTTAAATAAATGAATCAGATATTATTTTTACACCTTACCTCATAATAATCTGTCATTTCGACTGCATGGGTTTCAGAAGGCATCCCTTCCATCATCAGCTAAACTCTAACTACTGAAATTGTGCCGTCACCACCATCTTTTTAAATGCTATCTGGTGCAGGTTTGATGAACTTCAACAACAAATCTTGTTTGCCGGTGACTTCAAAATTCGTGGATCTATTTTTCCAAACTGTCAATTCCATATGCTCTTCTAAATGTTCCTTTCCAATCTTAAGATTCTCTAGCAAACTATGAGCTGCAGAATCACAAATTGGAAAAGAAACTATACTACTGAAACATTTAGACAAGCCTACAGAATTGAAAGTTTGGGAAAAGATATACATTCAGAAGAACAAATATAGAACCATGAATTTTAAGTTCCCAGCCAGCAAGATTTGATCTCAAGTTCACCAAATCTGCACCATATGACAGTTGGAAATATGATGGTGACAGCACAATTTTTTTTAACAGATGGAGTTTAGCTGACGATGGAGGGGATGCCTTCAAAAACTGGTCCAGTGGAAATCACAGATTATTATGAGGTGAGATGTAAAAATAATATCTGATTCATTTATATAAATTATGAGTAATATTCAAGGTTTTTGTCATCCTGTCTCTATGAACTTCTCAGGAGAAGGGATTGTTTATCATGCATTCTCTATTAGCTGCACGATTTTATAAGAAGTTGACAAATCACAGCTGTTTACAATATTGCTAAGAGTGTGGAATGACAATTTTATTGGGGCCAGAACACCTGTGATTGGTCTGCTGCCAACAATCATGCACATCAATCCAGAAGAGAGAACATATTCTAAACAATCCCAAGAAGGTATTATATCTGGAGCAAAATAAATTATTCAAGTCTTCTGAGGAAGCTATGGAGATAAGACAATCTTTATTTTAATTATATTATTTTTAGTCTGATCATCTTACCTCAATATTAATGTTGATTTGTTCTTGGACATGTTTCAAAACAATTCTGTTTTATCGTCAGCTTGTCCAGACTGGTTTGATTTATGTTGCATTATGAATTTTGAAATACCGATGGAGTGTGACCTTGTTTGGAGGTTCTTTGGCCAACCACAGGATGGAGATGACATCAACATCCAGGGTGTGCAACATAATGCAACATAAATCAATCCAGTCTGGACAAGCTGACGATAAAACAGAATTGTTTTGAAACATGTCCAAGAACAAATCAACATTAATATTGAGGTAGGATGATCAGACTAAAAATAATATAATTAAAATAACTTCAAAATATCACTTCCAAAAATTAAATATTAATCTTTATTTTACTTGGCTGATTTCCTGTGATGTCTTAATTGAAGTTCTCTCAATTTGTTTACAAATTTTTAAAATTACAAATCTGCACACAATAATGATGATGATGATGACGATGACAATGATGATAATAATAATAATAATAATAATAATAATAATATTCTTCTATATGGATGACATTTATTTCTGGAAATATTTTTGAAAGAAGTTATTCAATTTTTTTTATTTCTGTAATGTTCCTGAGGAAATGGAAAACAGAGTATTGCAAAATATGATAATAAAACAAGTTATGACTATATGAATATATTGGAATACCTTCGCAGATGTTTCCATCATGTCCCAGTTCATAACCAGGTGGACAAGTACAAATGTATGTACCCATTAAATTCTGGCATTTTCCAGGTGGAGGACATGTTCCTGGTACCTGAAAACCAAGTTATTAAAGTTTTTTTTTAATTATTACACATTTTAATTTTCTTGGACCAGTTATGAAGGAATCACCTTCATCCTCACCTAAAACTATGGATGAAGGTGATTTCTTCAAAACGGATCCAAGAAAGAAAGCTAATATGAGGTGAGGTATATTTATATCTTAATATATAAAAATTATGTGTCACATTGTTTGTCCGCGAAGGAATCCTAAACTACTGAACCGATTTTAATAAAATTTTGCACACTGTGTGCTGTTTGATCCAACTTGAGACCTACGGTTGTTTATAACTAAATTTATAGTCACATTATTTTTTATTGCAAATTGTTTGTTTATTATTTAATAAAGAGTTATAATTATCTGTGAGTTCCATACGATTCTAACAGATGACGGTGTAAAGCAATTGGCTGTGCTTTTTGTTGCAACCGCAAATTTCAATTGAATTACAAATATTGATTATTTCATAATTTAAGTGTTTTTGTGTTTATTTTATTTTCAATATATTGATAATAATATTAATTTTGTAAGTATTAGTTTTAAGTAATCTGGCTGAAAGACAGCAACTTAGTTTAAATTTAACTGGACCGAGAAGGAACATTGAACAATATGGCGAATCAGTTCTAGAGACCATGAATGATAAGATATCAAGTGAATTTCCACTAATTGGTATAGGCCTACGTGACATAAATCTTACATTTAAGAAGAATGTCAATTTAAAAACATATGAAGGCCCTAAGGAACGGAATAACAGAACTGTAAGTAAGTCTGTTAGTTATAATAATATGCCTAATATTACAGAAACAATATCCATGCCTCAATTAAATGAAAAACAAGATGACTATAATATATCACAAGATGATATTACTATACAGAGACTTCTTGATGGTGACGAGAATCCAAACTGCCAACAAGTTCGTATAATGAAATCAGCAAGCCTCCTCAAAATATTCCATCAATAAATGTATATGATCCTTATGATACACTTATGGATGATACTGAGAATGCAGACAACATAAATTCATCTCAATCAACAAAACCACTTCCACATAAACTACCACCCATATTTATACCGGGTGTAGTTAACATACCAGAAATAAAAAATTGTGTAAAACAAAAACTTTCTGATTTAGATTTCTCACTTAGTTTACTACAACATAATTTAACGTATACCTTAGCCACAGCAACGCATGGCTGGGACTTATATATACGAGTATATAACAAAGTCGGATTAGTTACACTATTTATAACTCAAGAACGGCTGGACCGATTTTTATGATATTTGATTTGTTGGATTTGTTTCCGCCCCAGATAGCAGATAACTATTAAAACATCGGAAAAATTAACGTAAAAATATTTTAAGGCGATACAATGTTCGCCGGGTCAGCTAGTTACATTATAAAAATTTATTTGATAAACTCAGACTTGTAAACCCAAAATTGACAGGAAGAATCACTATAAGGTATTTTATCAAGAAAATTTAACAAGATTTTTATACCTCACCTCGTATGTTGTTTTCTCGCCTGGGACATATTTCAAAGGTTATTACCTCATCATCAGCATCAAGGATTAGACCTGCTGGTCTGTTCCAATCTCATGTTACAATTGGTCTATCCATGTTTTACTGGGTCTTCCAACATTTCTTCATCCTAGTGGTTTGTAATGAAGAATCTGTTTCGGAATTCTATTGTTATCCATTCTATTGATGTGGTCCATCCATTCATCTGTGTATTGTATAATTCTATCTAATAGTTTGAATATATTCAGTTCTCTTCGTATATCCTCACTTTGGCTTTGATCCATTATTGTATAGCCAGTCACACTTCTCAGAAACCTCATTTCTGATGTTTCTATTCTTCGTTCCTGGTTTTCGGTTAAGACCCAGTGTTCCGATCCATATAGTAGTGTTGGAACCGCCATTGTTTCATAAAATTTTAAAAGTGTCTTCTTTCTAGTTCCTATGAGACTTCGTTTTAACTCATTCTCAGCTAAAAAGTAACTATTAAGATGACCTTTGTATATCCTCTCCCTCTGGTGTTGGGAAGACAAACCACAAATCAAATTCGTGACTGAAAATGGGGGTAATGATCTTTGATACCTGTTTAAATGAGACAGCAAAGTTTGTGATGAGTTGTAAATAATCAATTCAATTATTTTTTTAATGCAGTCTTCTTCAACTAAACATTTTTAAATATTCATAGGCCTTTTGGATTTTTATCCATCTTCAGCTTTCCGATAATTATTGTTTCTTGTTATATTAATTTTGTAGAGGGGTTTTTGGTCAATTGGATATTTTCATTCAATATGTGATCATCCACCTCTGTGATTAACATGTATGGAGTGACTGGTAGGACAAGGATCTTCTAGGCCTTAATGAATAAGTAGAGTCTATAATTTATGAGTTAGGTATTTTGACTCACCTCATATTTTTTTAATTTTCTTGCAGACTATAGCTTCGTCACATTTATGCAACATTGTCGATGCATCCAAACTGTTGTATTTGCTGTTGTTGATCCTATAGGTTGATTTCTAGTTTAACAATTAATTAAAAGAAACCTCATAATGTTTTTTCCTACAAATATTAAATAAAATAGAGCCTGTATTCATCTTACCTCATAGTAGTTGAGCTCTTCTAGGACATGTTTAAAAAATCTTCAAAAAAAAAAGCTTGTCCAGACTCTGTATTCATCTTACCTCATAGTAGTTGAGTTCTTTTAGGACATGTTTCAAAAGAATTCTTCTGTTTTATCGTCAGCTTGTCCAGACTCTACTTATCTATTAAGAAAACCTCACAATGTTACTTCCTATTGTAATTTTATAATCTTTTAGGCCTGTTGCATTAGTATTCCACTCTGTAAATCAGAGTATTCCATTTGTTGAATTATCATGAGAAGCACTGAAGATCTATTTACTTATATTTGAAGAGAAAAACTCACCTCGGTAGCTCAGTTGGCAGAGCATTTGGCCTGGCAAGCCAAAGGTCCCGGGTTCAAGTCTCGGTCTACGCGAACATTTTTCTCTTCAAATATAATTTATCCTTCAGTGAGAAGTGTTAAATTAATAATAAAAACATCAATCTATTTACTTGTCTTTTGGTAACAGAATAAAGTTCTCCTATGTTTAAACATAGTAGGAAGTAACACTATGTGGTGAGGTTTAAGAAATCAATTAAAAATATTTAAATAAAATATCTCATAGCATGAATTCCTATCAATTTTATGTTAAATTATAAAAATTCTGAAACTAGTCAAAAAGAAAACAAAATATGAGATGAAGTGACTCATTTTTAATATTTATTTCTCCTTTGTTATTAGATATTTTGGTCAATAAAAATTTCAGAAATGTATACCATATCACACTCACTTCATGACACTCATCCACATCTCTACAATGCTGTCCATCTGCAGCTAATGTGTAGCCTTCAGCACATTCACAATGGAAGGAACCCATTACATTCCGACATCTTCCATTACGGCACAAGTATGGCATGATGCGACATTCATCAATATCTAAAAATATTAATATTTGTATCAATAGAAACTTATATATTATATGAACTGTATTAGAGGTAAATGAATTAAATACTGGATACTAAAAAAATTGCATGAATGATCATATAATATTTTTATTTTATTTTATAGGATTGAGAAACCATTATATACCTATGCAGTCATTGTTATGACTAAGTTTGAAGCCTGGATAACAATGGCACTTAAAAGATCCAACAGAATTTATACAGGTGCCATTGTTACAGATATTAGGATGCCGTTGGCAGTCATCTATGTCAACACACGAGTCCCTGTTAGGAGTTAACTGGTAACCATTCTCACAGATACATTGGAAACTTCCTTGGAAATTATTACATTCTCCATTACTGCATATACCAAGCCTCTCTGTGCATTCGTCTATATCTGTAAAACAGTAAATATTTATTACAAAACAAATGCAAATAATTAAAAATTAACATTTAATGTAACCTAAAAATTATATTAATTAATATTTTTTATATTTGAAGAGAAAAATTTTCACCCAGACCGAGACTCGAACCTGGGACCTTTGGCTTTCTAGGCTAATGCTCTACCATCTGAGCTATCAGGGCGAGTTCCGATCTAGACACAAATTTTTCTCTTATATACTTTGTAATTCCCAGCACCAAATGCTATGAAGCCTTTGCTTCTACCTTTGCAAATGGCGACTTCTTGATTAAGACAACATTTATTGGGAATTAAACACTACTTTATACAGCCAGTAGGGCTTCAATTGATGTTTTTATTATTAATTTAACACTTCTCACTGAAGGATAAATTATATTTGAAGAGAAAAATCTTTCGCCTAGACCAAGACTCGAACCCCCCATCATCAGGGGCTAAGAAGCCCTGAAACATATGTTTGACAAAAACAACTAAAAGAGGTAAGAATGAACAAACAAAATGTTTTAATTAATCAATCATTTCATTATATTTTTTCTTTCATTTGTAATGAAGTTGTACTTTCAAGAAAAAACAAATTCTTTTTCTGTCTCATAGATGGCAGAAAGTCTACTTTTTTGTTGTATTTTCATATTTGTGATAACAGTGTTCCTTGGGTGTATTTTGTTAAGTTGTAGAGGCAAGATGCTGAGGATGATTGGGATCCAATTGAAACATGTTCAAGAACAAATCAACATTAATATTGAGGTAACATAAACAGACTCAAAATAATATAATGTAGAGGAGGTGTTTTCATTCATGCTAGCAGATGTTAGTGTGATTAATTTGTCTGTGTTTGTAGAACATTTTTGAGTAGATATTCGTTGACATTGAAGGTGAACCATGGACACAATGTTGAAAATGTGATCTGTGGTTTCATGAAAAATGTCAAGGGTTGACTATTTATAAATGGGGGAGAGTGATTAAAAAATTTGTCACAAATTTACACTAAAACTATCACAAAATTACCTAGTTTTTCAAACCTCCAGAAAAATAGATAAGTAATTTATGTCATATTGGTAATAGAATAAAATATACAGGGTGGACCGCTCGAATGGACCTAATTTCAATTGCTTGTTACTGGCAAACGGTTGAAGATAGAAACATAAAACAACGTTCATAGTACAGAAAAACTCACCAAGTTTCGAATCCTGTCGGTAGATGGCACAAAGATACGTTTCTCGTTCTTAGATTTAATTGTTTGTGAAAATGGCGACTCCGCAGATGAAAGCGCAAGCTGTTTTGTGGTATGCGGAGTTAAATCAATCATTAGAGTTCAAAGGGAGTTCCGGCGTGTGTTTAACCGTGATGCTCCAACTGCTAGAAGCATAAAGAAGTGGCGTGATACATTATTAGCTACAGGATCTGTGTTGAAGAAGCATGGTGGTGGTCGCAGAGCATCCGATGAAATGGTAGCAAATGTTCAAGCCGCATTTGAGCGAAGTCCCCGGAAGTCATTAAGAAGAGCTTCGCGGGAACTTCAAATACCAAAATCGACATTACAACGGATTGTCCACAAACGCCTCAAACTGCACGCATATAAAGTGCAGTTAGTGCAACGTCTGGAGCCGAATGACATGCCGAAACGAGTGGAATTCGCCAATACGATGCTGGACCGTCTCGGCGCTGATCCTGACTTCATGACCAAGATTTTCTTCTCGGACGAAGCCACTTTCCATTTGTCAGGCAAGGTAAACCGGCATAATGTGCGGATCTGGGGATCGGAGAATCCTCACGCTATTCAAGAGCATGTTCGTGATAGTCCGAAGATGAATGTTTGGTGCAGTTTGTCACATAATAAGGTCATTGGACCGTTTTTCTTCGCCGAGAAAACTGTTCGTGGTACCACATATCTTGACATGCTGGAGCAGTTCTTCTTTCCACAAATTGAACAACTGCAGCCTAACATCGTTTTCCAGCAAGATGGTGCTCCTCCCCACTGGTCCAATGAAGTTCGTACGACTTTGGACAACATTTTCCCTGGCCGTTGGATTGGTAGGGGAGGACCAATCGCGTGGCCCCCGAGATCTCCCGATTTAAACACCACTGGATTTCTTTCTCTGGGGCTATGTCAAAGATAAAGTTTACACCACCCCAGTCAAAGACCTTCGTGATCTTCGTGAGCGCATCATAGAGGCTATTGAGAACATTCCAGAAGACATACTCCAACGTACTTGGCAAGAAATTGTTCATCGCTTTGATATCGTCACAGTGACTGCTGGGGCTCATATAGAGATGTGGTGATCTGGATATCAAAACTTGGTGAGTTTTTCTGTAATATGAACGTTGTTTTAAGTTTCTATCTTCAACCGTTTGCCAGTAACAAGCAATTGAAATTAGGTCCATTCGAGCGGTCCACCCTGTATATTCGAGAACTCAGCATATATATTTCATTCATATATCCTTAACTTTAATATTCCTAAGACTCTAACCAGAAATTTTCATAATATTAAGGTATAATAGTCTAAAAACCTTAGTACCACAAAAATTAGCCAAGTTTGCTATACATTTATGTATGGCATTGCCATACATTACCATAAATACTAACATAATACATTAATAAGAATCAAATAAATTGTGAATTCTTCTTACCTCATACTTCTATGTTTTTTATGTTTCTAAAGTGTTCTTTTTTACTAGTTTTCAAGTTACTTTTTGATTTTCCTATATATATATATATATATATATATATATATATATATATTCTATTGTAATCATTGCAATCAATTTGATAAATTCCAGATTTGTTGTTGTCTGGGGCATTAACTTTATTATTAGTTAACAGATTAACAAATTCAGCCTGGGTAATCTTCTGTTAACTAATAATAAAGTTAAACACACCAGACAACAAAAAATCTGGAATTTGTCAAATTGATTGCAAAGATTGTAATAGGATATATATAGGAAAAACAAAAAGGAACTTGGAAACTCGTAAAAAAGAACACTTTAGAAACATAAAAAATGGAGATATTGAAAAATCAGCTACAGCAGCACATAGTTTATTAGAGAATCATAGAATTGAAAAAGAAGCAAAACTTTTGAAACATCTATCTAAACCTTTGGAATTAACAGTTTGGGAAAAGATATATATTAAAAAAAACCATACTAGAACCATGAACTTTCAGATTCCAGACAAACGAGCTTGATTACAAAGTTCTTCAAAATACACCAGATGGCAGTTTATAAAATTACTCCTTAAAAAGTACACCAGGTGGCAGTTTGGATAATTACCAGCAAAAGAAAAAAATTGACAGTCGTGAAAACAACTGACGATGGGGAAGATTGTTCTCTGATACTGCGGTGCTGTGTTTAAAAAAACATAGAAGTATGAGGTAAGAAGAATTCACAATTCATTTGATTCTTATTAATAAAACCTCATGATGTTCAAATGCCCAAATTTATTATATTAAAGGATAATACATTAACTTTATAAAATTCTTCACTGTAGAGAGGATTGACCAACAATGCTTCCATGAATCACCTCTTGGATTATTTTTCATAAATAGAAAATCTGCATTAATAAATTAAATGGCATTTCTCAAATATAATGGAAGATAATTTGAAAGATATAACTGAAACTAATTTTGTATTTTACTGTACGTTATCTATGTTTAATAATTTACAAAGACAGAATCTACCCAGGAATAGAACCTCTCGTGACAGTTAACAGCTTCACATATCTGGGACTGACGTTACAAACCACTGCCAGGTCATTTAGAATACACATAAAATCCCATGCAGCAGCTGCCACAAAAGCCATGTTTGACATCAAAGCAATAACCAGACTGTCACTAAAAACGACCATGGTCTTGTTCAATGTAAAAATAATTCCCATTGCAACCTATGGAATAGACCTCATTTGGGAGAAGCTGAGTCTAAGAGATCTAATAACTTTGGAAGCAGTCAAATCACAATTCTTGAAAGCCGCCCTAGATATCTCAAAACACACAAAGTCAAGGCTAGCATATGAACTTGCCAAGAAACCCTTCTTCACAGAAGAACTGCGTAAGAGGCTACCATCCACAGACAGCTCAAATAAACTACTTCAGGAAAGGGAAAAGAAGAGTCAAGAGATATGACTGGACTTTTATACAACAGAAGCCATGACAAACAGATCCTGGACCAACACCAATCAAGAACTCCGACACCTGGTGAACTCAATAGCAGTTCATGGATACCACCACAAGATATGCAAGACCAAGTGTTTCCACGATCCTGGGAACAACTGTATGTGTGAAGTGTGCGAGAAACCATGCGACCGTTACCATGTAACCACCTGCAAAAAACGAGGGATATCCCTGGTAGAATTCTGCAAATAACAAACTATGTGGATCAAATTAATGACAAAACTTATGTAACATATATTTTCTGCACAACTTGTGTGCATTTATTCTATTATTATAATGTACAAATCTTATTTTTACATGTGAAATATTAATGCACCTTGCCACAAGTTTTGAAATGATTGATCCTTAAATCAAATATCTATGGCACTCTCATAACATGCCATAAAGTTCAGTGAGAAAATGGAGACAAATAACCATGTATCTACACATATATTACATCGGTTATACAATAAAAATTAATGTGGCTAGCTTTAGATTTTGGCAAACCCTATTCATAGGAAAATTCTGATACTCATTTTTAAGAAGGCTAAATTAAACCTAAGGATCTAAGTAATCTCAACATAAATGAGTGAAGAAAATTCTCCAATTCGCTGTTAACCAGAAATTGGTCCATTAAGTTATTTCATATGAACTATTTGGCCCTCAAAGATATGTAAGTATGAAATATCTCCTTTGGTATATAAAGCTAATAGAGATTTCTTGATCTTTAACCGACTCAAAAACCCTAAAGGAACCGATGCTTATTCCTTGAGGTGAGTTTCAGTGAAGTCTGGAAGGTACCACAGAAATAATAACACTGGCCAACATGATTTTTGTCTTATGAGCTTTTTGTCATGTTTTCAAATATGTTAAATTTGAAGAGAAAAATTTTCGCCCAGAAATGTTAAAATGTTAAATTAATAATAAAAACATCATTTCAAATATGTATTTGGAATTTCTCCATCACCCACAGTTTTTTTTATTTCAATTAATGGATTTAAATAATTATTTTTTTAATAAACTTTTTTCGTCCATTTGTCCATTGTAAAATAAAACCAAATGAGCTAACTCAAATGGTTTCAGCTATGGAAAAGAGATATCAAGGCAAATGAAATCCTAATATGCTGGCCGATTATTGTTGGACCATCAAGAGGGATGCTCCACAGGCAAAATATAACAGAAAATCGTCATTTCCTACTTTCTAGGTGAGTCCGAATGTTCAAATATTGTGTAGTTACGAATGTAGAAAATATTAAAGTATTTGAAATTATAAATGCGTCTCTCTCAGAAACCTTGTATGATGGAGTAAAACTGATATCATATTTGAATTCAGGAGAAAAAATACTATCAGAATCACATATTTTTCTTTCTGAGACAAAAAAAAAAGTTTCTTTTTTATTGCTCAGTGTAATAGCAATAGTAGTAAAAGTAGTAAAACCAGTGGTAGTAGCAGTTACAATAGTAGTAGTATTTTGTTTAATAACCTTTTAACAACTCAGGTCATTAGCATCAAATTCAAAATCTGATGTGAAAGGGTTAACACAATTTGCTCAGAGTCTGTTTATTTTTGGCTTGAGGTTCTTTTACATGCCATAAATTTATGGCACAGGAACCATAGGAAAGAGACAATAAATTTTGCTCAGAGGTTTTTTATTTCAGATTTGAATTATTTTATATGCCTTAAATTGATTTATGACCCAGAATCCATGGTTTTCTTCCCTTCAAGGGAAACCATGTAAACATTTTTACGACCTTAAAAATCCATGAACTCTGATGAAGGGTTCCATTTAGACAAATCAACTCTCCTTACCTCCATGTAAGGGCCTTTGGGATGATTCAGATGCAAAAGAGTGAGTAATATACAGAAAAATGCTGTGTTTATATTCTCACAGAAATGTAAGACTCAAAATGGAATTTTGATTTTTTTATTGAGAGTTTATAAAGTAAACAAAGTTTGTATTCCAGGTATTGTTACATTATTTGTGCAAAGCATCATTTTTAATGTTTTTTTTAATAATATTTATAGATAGGCTGCTCCATGATGCAAGCACTTAAGATGCTTGCTTGCCTCTCAACATTTGGGTCTCAAGATTGAAACCTTGGTCACTCCATGTGTGTTTCATAGTGGACAAAACAGAGCTTGGGCAGATTTCTCTCAGGGTTTCTCCCATTTTCCCCTGCCACAAATTTCTTTCCATAATTTCTTCATACTCATCTCATCCATTTAGTTTCATTTCATTCATCCGCTCCTGTGATGGTGTGTCAGACTTGGTCGGCCAGCATCCTTGTCATTCACAGACCTCTATAAATATAGGGGCTTTATCTCATCTCATCCCTTGACCTGACCCTGAGTTGACATGAGTTGAGGATATTATATTATAATGTTTATAGATGCTTTAATATCTAAGGTCATTTTGCATCCAGAATTTGGTTCTATGCAGTAGATTGTGTACATATCTATTGTGTGTAGTCATGTGTTCTTGGTAAAGTTCATTGATTTAATTTTGAATGATATTATAAAGTGGTGATTATGATGAAATAAGACCTATAATGAAATTCTAACTCAGCATTTGCTTTGACAACTAAGGAAAATCATGTAAAATCTAAGTCAAGTTGATCAGAACCAGGACTTCAACCTACAACTTCCTGAATATTAGTCTAAATTCAATTGTCTGAGCCAACTCACTTGGCTTTTTAACATCTCTAACTTTTGTTTTGTGTATTATGAAATTTTTAATATAAAATTATTTTTTTTTTTTCAGGATTGTTTCTGTTATTTACACAGGTATCCTCAACCAAAATATACAATTTTTTTCTTCCACACTTCCTGGTCTTGCATGTCTGCTTCAGAAGCAGACAGAAAGTTATTTATATCTTCAAATTTATTTACTTCGGTTCCTAAATTTTACAGCTGAATTTAAATTTTCTGACCTTGGTGTACATATCTTTAATAAATAACATGATGAAAGTAGAGAGGAAAATGCTGAGTTTGTAGTGAAAGATCTGCCCTTGCAAAAAAATACTATAAATAGATTATAATACATATAGTTAATAACATTATAAATAATCTAATTGTGTTTGAAGAGATAAATTTTCGCCTAGACCGAGACTCGAACCCGGGACCCTTGGCTTTCCGGGCCAAGTGCTCTACCAACTGAGCTACCGAGGCGAGTTGTGATCTAGATGCAAATTTTTCTCTTATATACGTTGTAATTCCCTTGTGCCAAATGCTTGAAACCTTTGCTTCTATCTTTGCAAATGGTGGCTTCTTAGTTAAGAAGACATTTATTGGGAATTTAACACTACTTTATAAAGCCAGTAGGGCTTCTATTGACATTTTTATTATTAATTTAACACTTCTCAATAAAGATAAATTATATCTGAAGAGAAAAATTTTTGCCTAGACCAAGATAGAAGATAGAAGCAAAGGTTTCAAGCACTTGGCACGAGACAACGTATATAAGAGAAAAATTTGCGTCTAGATCGCAACTCGCCTCGGTAGCTCAGTTGGTAGCGCACTTGGCCCGGAAAGCCAAGGGTCCCGGGTTCGTGTCTCGATCTAGGCGAAAATTTTTCTCTTCAAATATAATTTATCCTTCATTGAGAAGTGTTAAATTCATAATAAAAAGTCAATAGAAGCCTTACTGGCTTTATAAAGTAGTGTTACATTCCCAATAAATGTCTTAACTAAGAAGCTGCCATTTGCAAAGATAGAAGCAAAGTTTCAAGCATTTGGCACGAGGGAATTACAACGTATATAAGAGAAAAATTTGCATCTAGATCGCAACTTGCCTCGGTAGCTCAGTTGGTAGAGCACTTGACCTGGAAAGCCAAGGGTCCCGGGTTTGAGTCTCGGTTTAGGCGAAAATGTTTCTATTGTTTATTTTTTATTATTTCACTCACCTCATACTTCATAATTCATAGCAGACCCTGGGTTTCTTCACATCTTTTGTGACATTCTCAATGCTGCGTCATGTTCACAACATTGAGCATGTCACAAAAGATGTGAAGAAACCCAGGGTCTGCTATGAATTATGAAGTATGAGGTGAGTGAAATAATAAAAAATAAACAATATTAAAAAACCTCATAGTGTTATTTCCTATCTACATAACTTAAGAAAATTTTTCTCTTCAAATATAATTTATCCTTCATTGAGAAGTGTTAAATTAATAATAAAATCGTCAATCAAATTGTGTATTAATTAATTTAGTAACTTTTTAATTTTGTTTCCTTTATGATTACAAACACACAAAATGTGACGAAGGACTACATACTGTACAACAGATTGAACAATATTTTGAAAAGTATACACTGTATCTTATCAATTTACAAACATGAGTTTATTTGTGATTGCATTAGTTTATGATATAATCCTTACCTACACAGTCTCTTAAGCTAATTCCCAATTTATAGCCTTCAGGACATTGACACTCAAAGCTTCCAGGAGAGTTCACACATTGTGCATTTCCACGGCATGGACTTGGCACTCGCAAGCATTCATTGTCATCTGTAAAACCAATACCTCAATAGTATTAGAAATTATTTTACAATAAAAAAATAAAATATTCTGCCATCTTTAAAATGTTTAAACCATTCATAAGTTTGATGGTGCCCTAAAAGGTCTTCCCCAAATCTTTGTTTTAACATTTGATGTGTTTCTGCAGCAGTTTCCCCCAGATTGAAACAAAACTTTATGCAGGCTCGTAGCTCTTGGAAATCTGAATAGTCAATTTTGCAAGTCACACAACATATGACAGTGGGAAAATGCATATAAAAACTAAATGGGCTGCCTAGCACAAAACTGCTTAGGGCTCTGACTCACTAGGGATGTATGAACATACCATCTAGTGGCATTCTGTCATACTAGCTAGACTTCATGAGCTACACAGACATTCCAGGAACTTTTGGGTAAGAACTTGAACATTTTCAATTTCATTATTATTTTTATGTTATATTTATTTGAATATACTCCAGTTCTGGACAGATTTATTTTTTGAAAAGAAATAATTAATATTTGAACTGGGAATCAAACTGCAGATCTCCAATTCTGTACATTGGTATGCAACCCACTACATAATCCAAACACGGCACAAACGTCATTTCTTTCCACTTATACAATTCTCTTATGTCCGAAGGCAGATAGCTAAAGCTATCAACAATGCCATTAGACAACTTCTACTCAAAGTATTTTTAACCAGAATTTTACACTTATTTTTAAGCAGTAAAGCTTAATATTTTGATATTATATTTATTTTAACATATTCCAGTCCTGGACAAAAAAATCACATTATTTACTTGATCAAGCTGAGAAAGACCAACAACTTCCAGAAATTTCATCTCAATTGTTTCAATTTTCCTTCTGTTAGATCTATTTAATTCTCTGAACTATACATTAATATTGCAACAGCAATCATTGTATTGTAACTAAATTATTGTTTTTAACTTTTTAAGATTGTAACAAAAATATAAATTGTGGTACTGTGATTGTTAACTATGGCTGAATTTGGCCCAGATCTACAGTTCATAAACTTATAATAATTTCATCTCATAATGCACATGACACTAGTGTTTGACACACTTTGAAACTATAAGTACGTAGTAAAACATGTTATATTTAAATTAATATTGGGAAGTAAACATTATGAGGTTATATCATTAATAGTGAGTGTAGACATATTTTAATCGACTCACCTCATACATTTTCAAACTTCTTTGATACCGACGGTTTCAGACAATATCATGTCCTTCATCAGTCATGGTGTCCACTGATGAAATTCCGTGATTGTTGATTTCTTTAGTGACATCACCTCTTGTGCTGCCATCTTTCGTTGGGATTATAAACTTTGTAATTAAATTCTATGAATTCTGTGAATTTTGATATTCCGGTGGATAAAAATTGAATTACAAAGTTTATAATCCCAACGAAAGATGGCAGCACAAGAGGTGATATCACTAAAGAAATCAACAATCACGGAATTTGATCAGTGGATGCCATGACTGATGAAGGACATGATATTGTCTGAAACCGTCAGTATCAAAGAAGTTTGAAAATGTATGAGGTGAGTCGATTAAAATATGTTCTCCACTCACTATTAGTAAAACATGTGTTCTATAATTATTATACTGCAAGATGTAATATACAGTTTTCCAATTATCTATATATTTTTTATTATTATTAACAGACCCTTTTCCTATGATTAGCCCAGATAATCAAAAGTTTTTCCTATTGATTTACATGGAAAAATTATTATTCAAATGGATAAGAAAATATATAATTCTTTAGGAATTATTCAAAATTTGTAGGAAGTAACACTATGATGTATTAATAAGGAGCAATTAATGAATTTTGAAATTACCAAGGAATGTGATTTGATTTGGAGGTACATTAGTCTGTCAACAGATGGAGGAAACAGTGAATCACCACGACAGAACAACGGTTGAGTAAATATACATGATGGAAAATTAATTACTCCGAAAGTAGTCTAAAAAGAAGACAAATATGAAGTGAGGTGTTATTTTTATTAATATTATATTATTGATAATAAACAGTGTAGAGTTCTGAAAAGTAATATCTAACTTTGTGTATTTTAGATGTCAATATTGTAACCATTTTATATGTTGGTATTGTTCGACTGGAGAATTCTCATTAATAATAAAAATTAATATTTTGATCTTCCAGAATGTTACTATAAATAAACAGGCTATATAGAGATGAAATTTGCTGGTATCTTAATTATAATATTAATTTTTACCTGGCAGAATTAAGACCATAAGATTCTGTCTATGTTAGATGGAATTTAGAATAATACATCTTATAACTAAGTTACAATAAAAATTAATTATTACAAAATATGCTACAATATAATTACTAGAGGAAGTTCGGGTAATGTGATCCTTCTGTTTGAGTGGACCCTGTTAATATCTTTTTTTAATTGATGCTGCCCTGGAACAGAAAATATTTTAATTTATTCCTCTCATCAACTTTGACATGTTCAAGGCTAGTTTATTTTATTCTTTGTGTAAAGAAGGATTTATTTGTGACATTTATGAAAATGACCATTTAAAGTTTTTCAAGCTAAGAATTAATTCTTAATTTCTGCTATTGAATGTTACAAATGTTCAAAAAACTTCTAAATATATTATATTATGTAGATGTTGTTTTAATAAACTGACGGGTTTGGTTTGATATTATGTGACATGGCTGCTGTATAAAATAATTAAAGATAACAAAGGAATTCAGTTAATGTAGACCCTCCACAAAGCAGTTAAAGTGAATGTGGGTCCACTTTAGACGAATACGTATATTTAATCAATAAGGGTGCTATATGTAAAAGCCATACACTTAATTAATTTTATTTAATATCCTTGTAATTTTACCTAAACCCCAAGACCATCGCTGTCTGAAGATGATTGACGTGTGAATGTTATAATCAACAATAATTTTTAAAAACATTAAATAAATATCAGCACTTTTAATTAAGATCAACCATAAATACTTTCAGATTAATTTGTGCCTGTCTGTATAAATTAATAAAGTAAATACACTTAAAATAGTCTAAAGGCTAGGATGGACTCTGGGGTCCACTTTACCACAATATGGAGTTTAAAGTGGACCTTTCTAGTAATGTAAAAATGTTTATAAATTATGAAGATGTTTCCATATTTGAATAAAATAACAATGCTATTTCATAGTTATAACACTCCTCCATATATTTTAAAACAAATGTCACTGGAAATGATAAATCTAAGATACCCAGCTCCTGAATGGATACATATTTTTACAGATGGCTCCAGCCTACCAAATGATGGTGGCACTGGTGCTGGTGCAGTATGTCCACTTTTTTCCTTTTATCGTAAACTAAACACAAATTCAACAAACTTTGATGGCGAAATTCTAGCAATTTTCTTAAGTTTACAAAATCTTTTATATCACATCCAAAAATTTACAAAAGTTGTAATTCTATATGACTCCAAAGCAGCCATTCTTGCTATAACACGAGACACAACACCCAAAAGCATCAAAATTATCGAATGTCACAAAATGATAAAACATTTATCCCGTCTACATAAAAAGTTGTACTTCAATGGATTCCGGCCCATTGTGGAGTGACAGGCAATGAAATAGCCGATTTTCTAGCCAAGAAGGGTAGCAAAATTGTTTCAAACCCAACTTCTGCTCCAGTTTCCTTTCACTCTATCAAAAGAATTATCTCAAATAAATACATCAATAAACTTAGAGAAGAATACACCACCAAAACATCTGGAAAGGAATGGGAAAATCTACAAGCTTATGACATTACTACATTACAAAGAAAATCTGCAGTAGCAACATTCAGACTGCTAACGGGACATGACTGCTTGAATAAACACCTACACAGAATTGGCATAACAGATTCACCTAAATGCCCTTTTTGCAATTTAAATGAAGATATGGAAAGAAACCATCTCCTCCGTTGTCCAGCTTTTGTAGAAGAGACCAGCCTTTCTGCTAAATATTGGAGTGCAAGAGAGCGAATGATTTCATTATCAAGTGCTCGACATTAGATACCAACCAACCACACTAATGATAATCACTGTAATTAAACAAAATTCAAATCCCTAATTAAAAGAAGAAAAAACAACAAATTCAAAATAGGGGTTAAATTACCCGAAGTTCCTCTATATAAAACATGTTAATTCAGTCTAAATTTAGCACATAAAAGATGAAAATTAAAATAAAATAATTTAAATGAAAATAAAACTACTAATGACAGAATAAATTTCATTGTTTGAAGGAGAAAAATTAATTATTATCCAACAACAAATGATTGCATAAGTTTGACTGAAAAAATATGTTAAGCATGCGACAATCCCTGATAAATTGTCTGGGTTCATTTTAAAAAAACTTACCAATGCACTGATGGACATTAATATCATAGATATAACCTCGGTTACACTGGCACTCGAAACTTCCTGGAGTGTTCATACACTGCCCATGTTTACACATTGTCGGCATGAGACTGCATTCATCAATCTCCTCAGTCTGGTTTGTTATGCGATTCTTTATGTAGCCAGGCCTCATCTTTGGGCCTCCACAAAGTGCTATACCTTCTCCTGAAAGATCATTGAAGAGAACCTTAAGTTTCACATCTATATCTCTTCCGAACTTAGTTCCACTTGTAATGTAAACAAACTAAATGTATGACTATATTTATATAATATATATATATACACACCATGTCCCATTCAAACCTCCCACATTTTAATTAATCATAACTCTCAAAGTATGCAGAATTATGAAATGAGGTTGGTATTAAAAGAAAGAGAAACTCAAAGAATTTTTGTTTTCATTGTCGCATGTTGGACAATAATGACATAAAACTAAATGGCAACTCCTCAGCAATGAGCATAAACTGTTTTCTGGTATGCAGAGACAAAGTAAATAATTACAGTGCAAAGAAATTACTGGAGAGAATGTGAAGGAAATGCACCTGATGGGAAGGCCATTAACCTTTATATTCCGGGGTATTTAAAAATACCGCATGAACTGCTGGACGGAATTTAAATCCCAGTCCGTGATATTAAATGGATGGTAGAGCGCGCATACTAACAAAAAAATTTTTTTACGATAAACTATAAGAGATATAAGTATAAAATAACTTTTATTTAATTCATAAAGGAGTGTATTATTCAATTAAATGTTTTATTTTTACATACAATAGAGAATTTTATTATTAAAAGTTAAAATTTATTTTGCGAGGTCTATATTTTTTGGTTTGACTTTATAACGGGTTCAGTTTATGATTTGAAGGTGACTGTACTGTTGCAAGGGGAATTTTATGACATAGTGTGAACACGTGTGCCTTGAAAAATCTGCTTTCAAACCATAAACACGGGTACCCAGTCTTGTTGATGACTGAGTTATCAGCATTTTTTTTTTTTCTGTGGCAGTCAAACCCTTAGTCAGTTTGTACTAACCACACTAGCATTCAGTCTTGAATTAGTAACTGTAGACTGTGGTTCGTTTTTTAAAATATAAAAAATGGCTTCACGTATATTAGTTACGGAAGAAGAAATTGTGAAAGAATTATACGCTGATAGTTACTCTGACGCCTATGATACGTGTAGTGAATTAGCGTGTAACATAATATGTAAACAGGATTGAAAAGATTAACGTTGGGTTGTGTATATCGGAGTGCTTCAAGGACTATCATACAAAAAGACAGTTCTAAACGAGTGACCAAGGCATCCTGGATTATCAAAATAATGTAAGTAGCATATCAGATATAAATAAATACTAACAAGATATTTACCATGTTAACTCATTATAATTTAAATACAAAATTAGGGGTGGAAAAGATACAACATGTTTTATTATTTTATTTTTTATGAATACTTGATCTAAAACAATAGGTTAGAGCCACAAATAACTTCCTTGCAACATTTTCTGAATTTTTATACTTTTACAAAGAAATAATGTTATCAATGGACAAATATGTCTACTAAGTCCTTTAAGGCTTTACATTTTATGGACAAATATGTCCCACAAGTCTTCTAAAGGTTAAGGCATGGCTTGAGAAGTTTCTGGCGACTGAAAGTGTTAAAAAAGAATTAGGAGTTGCTCGTACACGTGTTTCAGAAGAAAAGATTGAAGAAATTAGAGCAGGATTTCAGAGAAGTCCACAAAAATCAATTCGCCAAGCTTCCCAGCAGTTCAATGTGCCGAGATCAACTGTGCATTGAGTGCTTCATAAGCAACTTTGTTTGTACCCCTACAAGGTGCAAATTGTTCAACAAATAAAGTCAATGACAGGCCATGACAACAGGTATTCACTATTGAAATGCTGGATCATATTGACAAGGATCCTCAATTTCTTGAAAAGTATTGTTTTCTGACGAGGCAACGTTCCATGTTTCAGGATCTGTTAATCAGCACAATGTAAGGATCTGGGGTATGCAAAATTCACATGTCTACCGTGAACATGTCTGGGATAGCCCAAAAGTAAATGTTTGGTGTAGCCTGATGAAGAAAAGGATTATAGGTCCTTTTTTTCTTCCATGAGAAGTCAATAACTGGCCCAGTATACCAAGACATGTTGGAACAGTTCTTGTACCCCCAAGTAGCTGATCTGCAACCCCAAGTAGCTGATCTGCAACCCCAAGTAATCTTTCAGCAAGATGGAGCCCCACCACACTGGAGCCTGGATGTTCGGAATTCACTCAAAGAAACCTTCCCAGATAGGTGGTTTGGACGCGGCAGACCAATTTGCTGGCCACCACGTTCGCCAGACATCACTCCACTGGACTTCTTCCTCTGGGGGTATGTAAAAGATTGTGTGTTTGCGACTCCAGTACAAGATCTTCATTATTTACGAACCCGTATCCTTGACACAATTGCAACAGTACCATTGGACATATTGGGACAGAATGTGGCATGAGACATGAAATCGAATACAGACTTGATATTGTTCATGCTACTAATGATGCACATATAGAGGTGTTTTAGTGTGTGGCAATGAAAATTCTTTGAGTTTCTGTTTCGTTTAATACCAGCCTCATTTCATAATTCCGCTTACTTTGTTAGTTATGATTAATTAAAATGTGGACACCCTGTGTGTGTGTATATATATATATATATATATATATATTGGACCAGAGGCAGAGAGAGCTGGAATCAAGAATCAGGGCCGACAACTTAAGAAAATTCAATCTATAATCGCTGACGATGGGGCTCAGAAGCCTTGAAACATATGTTTGACGAAAAAAATCATATGAGATAAGAATGTACAGACAAAATGTCTTAATGGTTTTTACCTTTAAGCATTTAAGAAAATATAGTTTGCTCTCTAACACTAATAATAAAATAATAAAAATATATATCTTCTAGCAGATATCTAAATAAGTTATATGGGAGAATCTTAAAATATATAATTACAATTTTAATAGATTAAATAAGCATTGTTATTGTTTTATTTTAGGAAGTAATATTTTGAGGTTCTTTTAATTATATTATTTTCAGTCTGTCTATCTTACTTTAATATTGATTTTCAAAAACAAATCAACATTAATATTGAGGTAAGATAAACAGACTCAAAATAATATAATTAAGCATTGTTATATTCCTATGCATGCGCAGTGCAGAATACATTGGGATTTCTATTGTTTAAAAATGGCTGCTTTCTATATCAATTCTTAAAATGTTAGAAATGAAACCATTTGAAAAGTGGAGAAAAACAAATTATTTTGAATGTTTTCAAACAGTTTTGTAAAAAAATATCCTACATTAGCCATTGAGGATATGGTGAAAATAACATCAGAATTTACAGGTGAATCAGCATAGAACATATATTCTGCTTGTAATGAAATTGCAAATAAAGGATATCTATCGACATCATGGAAAAAGCATTAACATCTGAATTAGGTAAGCTCATATATAATTTTTTTATCATATATAAATAAGAAATGGAAGTTCCTAATTATTGGTACTATCTTACCTTATATTCAGCCTCATTTCCCGAAAAATTTTTTATCGATGACAGTTCCTTATAAATTCAATAATATGGCAAGTAAAAGTAGCACCACAATTCCCTCAATAGATGTAGTCGGCAGAGTAATACCTTATGCAAATTTGTTTACAGTACAACTGAAAACTTAGCTCAGAATTAGTATAGCAATGCTAGGCATGCACAATGTAAGAAGAAAAGTAATATTTCTTTATTTTATTTCATAATTATTTTTCTGGTATTTACTATATATAAAATTTATCCCTTTCCATATACCAATTCCCTCTTTCAACTTTCCTATCCAGTCTCCCTTGACTGAACTCTTGTTTTCTTTGAACCCGATGGTATTAGAGTACTTGAGGCCTAGGGGATCTCTTCATTTCTTTTCTCCTAAATATTTAAAAAAAACGAGTGTAATGTACTTATTTATTTTAGGAATTCTCACTATGAGGTATATTCATTAAGGTAGAATATTTTTATCACTCACCTCATATTGTTCTTCTTATTTGATTATAAACTAGTTTTGGAACATAGTTTCTGTTCCATCCTCAGTATCATCACGACCGTTGTTCTGTCGTCTTGAATAAAGAGTGTAATGTAGTTCGCCTCTGCTGGTAATACTAGCAGGTGCACTCTGGGTCATGCAAAATGAACTACAAAAGATGTTCAATATGCTTTCCAAAGCAAATATTATTGGGAAGCCCGCAAGCGAATGATGACAAATCAAGAGCTTCAGAACATTTGAATACTACTACTACTATATATAAAATGCCAATGCCAAATATCAATCAGATGGATTTTGACATATCTTTGTAGGTAATAAAAGTCAGAATGTAGTGAACACAATACAACTAGATTCCTGAAATTGTATATCGCATAATTCATCAGAGATATTATCAAAAACAAAAGACAAAATCGTCAGCATTATAATCAATAAAATACAGCACAAGTTGAGTCTTATTACATGAATTTTGACTGTGCAGAAACAAGGACATTAGTCCAATTAAACAAGTTCCCTTAAAAGATGATCATTAAATAAAAAAATACTATCTAGCTACCAAAACTGGATGATCTTAAAGAATTAGAAATTTCTATTGATAGGAAAGTTTCTGAGTTAGCTACATAATAATAGGATACTTTTATGTGAATATATTTAATTAACGTTGGGAAGTAAACATTATGAGGTATAATCATTAAAATTCATCGGAGAACATATTGTTTAAACAACTCACCTCATAGGATTCACGCTTCCATGATATCGCGATTTCAAACATAGTCATGTTCATCGTCAGCCATAACTCCGACTGACGAAATTCTTCGGCCGTCAACTATTCTATTGTCGCCATCTTTAGTGCTGCCATCTATGGTTGAATTTATGAACTTCGAAATCAATGTAATTTCGTTAGGGATATCAAAATTCATTGATCTATTTTTGTTTTTCTGAATGTATATTTTTTCCCAAACTGTCAATTCCAAAGGTTTCTCTACTTGTTTTAAAAGTTTAGCTTCTCTTCCAATTTTATGATGTTCTAATAAACTATGTGCAGCAATTGCAGATTTTTCAATTTCACAATTTTTAATATTTCTGAAATGTTCTTTTGTCAGTCGGAGTTATGGCTGACGATGAACATGACTATGTTTGAAATCGCGATATCATGGAAGCATGAATCCTATGAGGTGAGTTGTTTAAACAATATGTTCTCCGATGAATTTTACTTTTATGTGAAGTTTGCATCTTTCAAATTCATTCAATAAAATCAGAGTTAATTATTTTTAAGTGAAAATTTATTTGTCTTTTAGTGTGAGTACATAAATTTACATAAAACTCGCAAAATTAGAGTTGTTCTTTATAGGATAATATGATGAACAAACTTACTGGAATCTGGACGAGGACACTCCTGACATGGGCTTCCCCATGCATGTCCCATGGAGCAGCAGCATACCATGCGAGTCTGCTCTTGCATCATAGGATTGGTGCAGCCACCATCGCTGTATTCCAGGAAACACAAACCTTTCCGCATGTCCACACATTCCTCTACAACAATAACACAGTTCTGTCAACATCCACACAAGTTAGCATCATTCAATTAACAACATTTCAACTTTTATAAATATCAAAATAATTTAAGGATTTCTTTGATCCATAAGTTTTATTTATTCTAACAATTTTACCACATTCTGGATAAAATCAATTGCTAATTCTTGTAATTACAAAACTGAACCATGTTTTTTTACACTATAAAATGTGGTTCAAGATTTCTTTCTATACTCTATCAAAATCATCAGATCTATAAAATATAGAAAGGAGACTTGTTATATTTGATTGCTTTTTCAATCACTTGATGAATAATAACGAATATGGTATCAATATCATATATTAATTATGGAAATTAACATTATGAGGTTTTCAAGTTAATAACTAATAAATAATCAGTTGTACCTCACCTCATACTCAGGGATCTTCAAGCACAGTACTGCAGTTTCGAGAGGCATTCCTCTCATTTTCAGCTAACTTTACGACTGTTGAATTTCAGTCTACATCTTCATCAAGCCTTTAGCCTTGGTTTTAGACGAAGCTATTAACCCGGCCCAGCATGTAAAAATCGTAGCAACAGCTCGTAGCATTTGGGGTTAGGGAGTTAAGTATGTGGAAGAGAAAAATATGTGTTTAGATTGGAGGCCTAGGTAGCTCACTTGGAAGAGCATTGATATAGAGAGTCAAAGGTCCTGCGTTCAAACCCCAGTCTAGACGTATATTTTTCTTTTCAAATATAATTTGTCCATCATTAAGATGTTTAAAAACGAATAATCTTAACATTGAAAGAAGCACTACTGACTTTATAAGTAATGTTTAAATTCCCAATAAAAATGTCTTCTTAATAAAGAAGCCGCCATTCGCAAAAATCGTAGCAATGGCTCGTAGCATTTGGGGTTAGGGAGTTAACTATGTGGAAGAGAAAAATATGCATTTAGATTGGAGGCCTAGGTAGCTCACTTGGAAGAGCATTGACATAGAGAGTCAAAGGTCCTGGGTTCAAACCCCAATCTAGGCATATATTTTTCTTTCCAAATATAATTTTTCCATCATTAAGATGTTTAAAAATGAATAATATTAACACAGAAAAATAAATGCTCGGATGGTGTGTATATATATATATATATATATATATATATATATATACTCACAATATTTTTAAATTAATATGTTCTAATGTGATTATAATCTAACTAATCCAATGATACTAACAAACCTGTAGGTTCATGGCCGCATAGCACTCAATATTTCTCTTCTTGAACCAATGCTTTCCAATCATCCCCAGTATAATTTATCTCCTTCAAATCATGGTTAATGTTATTATCCCACCTTATTCTAAGCCTACCTACTGGGCACTTTTCCTCTGATTTTCCTACAAGCATTTTCCTTGCCTCTCTTTAATTTCCTATCCATACCACATGGCCTGCCCCTCAATCTACAAGACTAGCTTCCAATAAAGTTTATGTAGCTCACTGTTACTACACTCATCTGTCTGTTCATCTTTTCATCTTTTTGGTCCAAAAATTTTCTTAAAAAGTTTATTCTCAAATACTCATAATATTTTCTCCTTTCTTAAAGTTAAGAGTCAATTGTTTCACATCCATATAATAAAACTGGGAGAATATCAGTTTTATATATTTTCAGTTTAACATATTTTATGAGAAGTGGGGATAGTGAAAGTTCTTGTAATGTATAATAACATGTATTCCCAGAATTCTTCTTCCTTCCAAGTATTAGGCCAAGGCCTGTTACAATCCTATAGAAAATTTTCCCTCCAGCGATTTGATCCTTCCGGGAAATTCTCGTATAAGACTTGAAAGCATAATAATAGTCCCTTCGATTGGTTCCCAGAATTGAGTTTATGTTTAATTTCTTTCTGCTCCTCATTCTTGTTTGTAATTATTGTTTTTAGGTTTTAAATTCAGCCACTTCTTCAAAATTTTCCTCATTTGTCATTAACTGTCCATTTCCTACACACTTTTAATTTTTAAACTCCTTAATTTTTTTTTTATTTTGGGACATAACTGTTCAGTTTGCTTTGTTTTTTATTCTATTAATATTTCTGTGATACAGATATTTTTAAATCCCCAAATTCACCATGTACAATAAACAATTAGTTATAAACAGTGACCATCTTAAGTTATACATACAAGGAGCTTAACTATGTTCAAAATGTAAAGAATATTGTTTAATTATATTGTAAAGCCACAAAAATAATGTATTACCATATTTTACGGACTACAAGATGCTACGGACTATAAGACCCATGTTAATTTTTAAGCAGTTTTTTTTAAAATAACATTTTTACCATTTTTATTATTAGATTGCAAAGCCAGACTAAAAAAAATTCTTAGTTTATAAAAACCATTCTGATCTTTAAAATCCCTAAAATTCGTCATCTGAACTTTTTTCTTCTTCTTCTTCTTCTTCTTCATCGTCATCATTGTCCTCTTCATATATATAAGATGATCTCCACTGCCATCAAGAGCATTACTTATGCCGCACTTCTTGAAAGATTTAACAATAATGTCTTCTTTCACTCTAGACCACAACTGTTTTATCCACTAACATACTTGTTTGATTGTATGTCGTTTTAAAGCTCCCTTCGGCGTGAATTCATGTTGGGTTTCATCCATCATCCATTTGTTCAAGTTCACTGGTACTGTAGTTCTGGGCGGGAGCGAGACAGTGTTAGCAAGCTTGTAATCCCCGCTACTCATGTTCATCGTATCGGTGCACCACTGCTGCCAGTTGAATCCAATGTTATCAGATGGAGATAATTCCCGTGGCATGAATATATGACCATTTTTAAGACTGGTGAGAATTTTTAAAATCAAACATTGGACATTTTTATATTAATTTCGAGTATAAGACGCACCTGAATTTTGAGGTAATTTTTCGAAGAAAAAAGTGTTTCTTATAGTCCGTAAAATACGGTAATTCTTAAAGCTTGCTATAAGAAAAACAAAACTAAATATAGGTGTATGTAATACAAATTAAAGAAATAAACTTACTTCCACTTGGCAATAACATATATCCATGTGGACATACACAGTGGTAATTACCATCCTCATTAACACATGATCCTACTCCACATATATGCAAGTCCTCATCACATTCATTTATATCTGCAATAAAACATTTCCATTTACAGTGTTTTTATAAATCATCAGCAAGATATTAGTGTATTTCAATGCCACCCCATTGCAAACTTCATGCATCTGGTTCTGCACTAGGCAGATATATGGCATTAATATTGTCTATTTTAAATTTATACACTACTTCAACAAACCACTATATAAAGGAAATGTGTCCTTTTATTGTGTACAGAGAAAAATGTAGGATGAGCACATGTTTAAGTATATTATTTTTGGTCTGGACATCTTACCTCAACATTAATATTGAGGTAAGATGTCCAGACCAAAAATAATATAATTAAAATAACCTCAAAATATAACTTCCTAAAATTAAATATTACATGTTTAAGTGTTTGTATAGTGTAATTGTGTTTGTGTGAGGTATGTTGATGAAGAGGAGAGAAAGTGTGAAACCCAGTGCCAATACAGTTCTCTTTGAAAGAACAGGGGGACAGTCAAGCCTAATATCCCTATCAGACATATGGATAATATTAGAATTAGCTAAATTCTGTTAAGAAAACCTAAATTAAGGTTGATGGATTAATCTCATTAACTACATGTACATCTTATGCTTACCAATGACATCAATTAATTCATTTGCCTTGGTTCTTCAGAGGTTATTCTATGGATTTGTACTTAATTGTTAATACGGTATTTGATTTAATTTTTTTTTTAGGTCACATAGCATATGTATTCAGTTAATTGCATCTGCTTTTATCTTGGAGTAATACTGCATTTTATGTTTTATTAGCCTACACCAGGCTAAATAAATCTATTCTATTCTATTCTAATAACAACATTAAATGTGAGAAAAACTTTATAGTTAATGTTTTATTTTAGGAAGTAATATTTTGAGGTTGTTTTAATTAAATTATTTTGAGTCTGTTATATCTTACCTCAATATTAATGTTGATTTGTTCTTGAACATGTTTTGATTAGTCTTCTAATCATCTTCAGCATCTTGGCCAGACTGGTTGCATTTATGTTGTAAACCCTGGTAGTCGATGTCAGCTCCCTCCTGTGGTTGGCCGAAGAACCACAAAATGAGGTCACATTCAGTCGGTATTTCAAAATTCATAACTCTGTTTTTGTTCTTCTGAATTTAGATTTTTTCCCAAATAGTCAGCTCTTTTGTATTTTCTAACTGTTTTAGATAATTTAGTGTTCAAATTTATATTTGGTCTGAAAAACATAACATAAATTTGAACACTAAGGGTCGTATGTTAGAACATTACTCTCTACTCAAATTACTTCCAATCACTAGTGAGCTGATTCACCGTGAGCAATTGCTGAGAACGAATTAACGGCCGACTTATCGGTAATGCATGAGAGTCAACGTTTTCGTAATATTGGCAACGAATTACCCAGAATTCTCAGCGATAAAACCACTTCCGTTATTTTCGTCTGCTATAGAGGAATGCAATTATGCTTGCATCCCGCAAATAATACCGTATACAAACACGTCTGCGACACGCAATATTACGCCGATTCTCCTGTTCTTCCAGTTGAATTCTTTGGTAGACTCTATCAAATTCCTCTTCTCTGTGTATACCGAAAACATGATCGAAGTCTTCAAGGTCCGACATCTTGGATAAATGTTGGATAAAGCAGCAAAGTACATCGATTACCATCGGTTCCTGTCGGTTCCCTTCGGGATTTTAATTTGAGTTGCTCATGTAAGCTACCTCCGCAGGTAGCTTACAAATTTAACCAATTATTATCGCATGAACAGATTTCTGAGTAAGCAAAATCGTATTAGCATACAACTTGCTCAGCAGAGAAGGCATTTTACTGTCTAATGCGTCCAAACATGCGGCCCTAAATTATCTAAAACAGTTAGAAAATACAAAAGAGCTGACTATTTGGGAAAAAATCTATATTCAGAAGAACAAAAACAGAGTTATGAATTTCGAAATACCGACGGAACATGACCTTGTTTGGAGGTTCTTTGGCCAACCACAGGAGGGAGCTGACATTGACATCCAGGGTTTACAACATAAATACAACCAGTCTGGGTGGCAAGATGCTGAAGATGATTAGAAGACTAATCAAAACATGTCCAAGAACAAATCAGCATTAATATTGAGGTAAGATATAACAGACTCAAAATAATTTAATTTTAAACTCTATAGTGTTTAAAATCTTCTGAAATTAAAGCATTGTAAATTTAAATGTGTAAATAAAAATTAAATGTGTTATGTGATAAGTTAAGTAGGTAAAGGGGTCACAAGGATTTTGATTGGATAGTAAACAAATATGGAATAAAGGGAAAGAATATAAGATACTCTATGATAAAAAACCCTTCATAAATAAAAAATGCTTTTTATGGTGATGAATTGTGTCTTGGGTCAAAATATTTTTAATTCTGAAAATACTTACTTGGAAAAAAAAAAGTGTTTTTGTCATTTGTCTGAATACAGCATCACATGTTAATTTAATATTTGTATAATGCTTATTTATTTATCTAATGTCTAGTATAATGATTATGAAAAATAAAGTATTAATCCAGAGAGAAAACAACAAACAGTTAAAATGGAATTAGGCCTACTTGAATAACATCTATATTGGTATCACTATTTTAGAGATCCATATTATTGGGTTGTCCTTTAGTTGATTTTATTTTATTTTATAGAAATGAAATAGGCTAGAACTTACCAACACAAACTGCATTGCTCTCATCCAGTCGGAACCCATCATTACAAGAACACATAAAGCTACCAAATGTATTTGTACAATGACCATTACGACATAAGTTTTCATACTCTTCACACTCATTGATATCTTCTAGAAGTACCTATAGAAAATTAAGAAATAAAATAATTACAAACTGATGCAAACAAATATATAAATTTATAAGACTTATGTTAACAGATTTTATATTCCCAGACAAAAATTAGATTATATAAATCCACAATAATATCAATATTAATATATGGAAGTGAAATTTCAAATTTAATAAACAAAGATAAATTATATTTGAAGAGAAAAATTTTCGCCTAGACCGGGACTCGAACCCGGGACCCTTGGCTTTCCGGGCCAAGTGCTCTACCAACTGAGCTACCGAGGCGAGTTACGATCTAGACGCAAATTTTTCTCTTATATACGTTGTAATTCCCTATCGCCAAATGCTTTTGAAACCATTGTTTCTATCTTCGCAAATGGCGGCTTCTTAGTTAAGAAGCTCAGTTGGTAGAGCACTTGGCCCGGAAAGCCAAGGGTCCCGGGTTCGAGTCCCGGTCTAGGCGAAAATTTTTCTCTTCAAATTTAATTTATCTTTCATTGAGAAATGTTAAATTAATAATAAAAACATCATTAGAGGCCCTACTGGCTTTTAAAGTAATGTTAAATTTCCAATAAATGTCTTCTTAACTAAGGGTCGAATGTTTGAACGCATTAGACAGTAAAAAGGCGTTCTATGCTGATAAAGTTTTATTCAAACACATTTTTCTTACTCAGAAATCTATTCACGCGGTAATAATTGAAAGCTACCTGACAAGGTACCTTAAGATCGTAGCTCAAGATATAAACTTATGTGAAAATCCCAAAGGGAACCGATGTAGTTTGAAACTTATCCAAGATGTCGGACCTTGAAGACTTTGATCATGTTTTCGGTATACGCGGAGAAGAGGAATTTGATAGAGTCTACCAAAGAATTCAACTGGAAGAACAGGAGAATTGGTGTAATATTGCGCGTCGCAGACGTGTTTGTATACGGTATTATTTGCGGGATACAAGCATAAATGCATTCCTCTATAGCAGACGAAAATAACGGAAGTGGTTTTATCGCTGAGAATTCTGGGTAATTCGTTGCCAATATTACGAAAACGTCAACATTCATGCATGACCGGTTAAGGCGGCCGTTAATTCGATCTCAGCTCACCAGTGATTGGAAGTAATTTGAGTAGAGACTAATGTATTTGCATACGACCCTAAGAAGCCGCCATTTGCAAAGATAGAAACAATGGTTTCAAAAGCATTTGGCGATAGGTAATTACAACGTATATAAGAGAAAAATTTGCGTCTAGATCGTAACTCGCCTCGGTAGCTCAGTTGGTAGAGCACTTGGCCCGGAAAGCCAAGGGTCCCGGGTTCGAGTCCCGGTCTAGGCGAAAATTTTTCTCTTCAAATTTAATTTATCTTTCATTGAGAAATGTTAAATTAATAATAAAAACATCATTAGAGGCCCTACTGGCTTTTAAAGTAATGTTAAATTTCCAATAAATGTCTTCTTAACTAAGAAGCCGCCATTTGCAAAGATAGAAACAATGGTTTCAAAAGCATTTGGCGATAGGGAATTACAACGTATATAAGAGAAAAATTTGCGTCTAGATCGTAACTCGCCTCGGTAGCTCAGTTGGTAGAGCACTTGGCCCGGAAAGCCAAGGGTCCCGGGTTCGAGTCCCGGTAAATTTAATTTATCTTTCATTGAGAAATGTTAAATTAATAATAAAAACATCAAAGATAAATTATATTTGAAGAGAAACATTTTCACCTAGACGGAGACTCGAACCCGGGACCTTTGGCTTGCCGGGCCAAATGCTCTACCAACTGAGCTACCGAGGCGAGTTACGATCTAGATGCAAATTTTTCTCTTATATACGTTGTAATTCCCTTTCGCCAAATGCTTTTGAAACCATTGCTTCTATCTTTGCAAATGGCGGCTTCTTAGTTAAGAAGACATTTATTGGGAATTTAACATTACTTTATAAAGCTAGTAAGGCTTCTAATGATGTTTTTATTATTGATTTAACATTTCTCACTGAAAGATAAATTATATTTGAAGAGAAAAATTTTCGCCTAGACCGAGACTCGAACCCGGGACCTTTGGCTTGCCGGGCCAAATGCTCTACCAACTGAGCTACCGAGGCGTATATAAGAGAAAAATTTGCATCTAGTTCGTAACTCGCCTTGGTAGCTCAGTTGGTAGAGCATTTGGCCCAGCAAGCCAAAGGTCCTGGGTTCAAGTCTCAGTCTAGGTGAAAATTTTTCTCTTCAAATATAATTTATCTTTCAGTGAGAAATGTTAAATCAATAATAAAAACATCATTAATAAAGAAAACTCAAGATATGTTAAATAACTTTCAAATGAAAATACCGTAAGTGTATCTGCACCTATAAACAGACAGAGGAAACTGGAGAATTAGATATAATTATGAATTATATAATTTTCATACAGAACAGAGTTCAATAATTAAATTGAATAGATTACAATGGACTGGAGATTACAGTGAATGGACAGATAAAGTATTTTCAAAATGGTAATAGAAGGGCAAATGTTTGGCAAATAACTTGTTTAAAAAAAGAAAAGAAAATATATTTTGATGCTGGGTAAAAGAGGATGGTCAACAGTTGTTGAAATTGAGAAACTGGAAAGAAAAAACTACACAGGCCTGCAAATTTAATTTTTTTTCTGCAGCACAGGGTTTAACAGGTCTCTAAATCTAATTTTGGTGTGCTGAATTCAAATATGTTAACAGTTTTTTATCATGTAAGGTTTTTTGCCATGTTGAAATTAAATATTTATTACTTTTTGCATTATAATTATGTATTATTATTGAATCTCCAAATATTTTAAAACCCTATTTCGCCATGCAATAGCCATAATCCTTTAAATTACTGTAAAAACTACAGAGGCTTGATACAATATCAATTGTGCAGTTAAAACAATTTAAAATACATAAAAAAACTACTAATACATCTTAAGATCTCTATTTTCACCTCTGCTTAGCAAGAAATAAACACTGAGTTGAGTCAGTAATGGAGATGAATGGAAAATATAGTTTCTCTGAGACTGGTTTAAAAAGAAAAGAAAATATGAGGTGAGGTATAATTTAATAATGACATTTAATTATCAGTACTTCATAGTGTTACTTCCTACAAATTTTGATTGTAATTACTGTTAAAGCAATGTAGAAAAAATTATGAAATACAAAATAATTTATAACATTAGAGGAGAAGTTAAACCAATTTATGATTGAAACAGACACTAGATACTTACTGTAATACTGTTGGGTCTATAACCATTGTTATTGGGACAGAGAAACTTGTATTCTTCAGAGCCTTCTTGTGGACACAGTTCACAGCGTGGACCCCAAGCCTTGCCAATAGTGCAACAACAAGTTGCTCTGGTGACAGATTCACCAATTGCCTGGCTACAACGTCTGCGCCCAGTTCTCTCCTCTACTTTCATGTAGCATTGATTTTGCCGGCGATCTGACAACATGCTCTATGTTAAGAAAAGTCTAGCCAGTACTCAAACATTTTAATAACATGAATATAATTGACAATATACATCTAATTTAATTTAATTAATGGCACGCCTCCTGCATATGACCTTGAAACCTTCTTTGCTTTGGTAAAAGTAAGTCGTGCAGTTAAGGAAAATCACCAAGTGAGTAGGCTCAAGTTTTAAAATTTGAGACTTGTATTCAGAAGGTTTTGGGATCAAACCCTGATTCAGTTTTGTTCCTGGTTTTCAAGATGAATGCTGGATTGAAATTTCATTACCAAAATCCATTTCATAATATTCAGCATTTTACAGCATCTTAAAAAATAAATAAGTAGGTGTGGTATAACAATAGAAGTTAAAGCATATATAAATAAGAATAAAATGAATGGAATTATGAAAATACAGTAGGAAGTAACAGTATGAGGTTCTACTTAATAAATAAGTTTGGTCTGCCGGGAATCTGTACCAACTGAAGATGGAGCAAATATGCTTTGAAACATGTACTGTATTACAAGAAACAATCAAATGTGAGGTAAGATGACAGCAAACCAAACCTCTTTATTATGAATGGAATTTTTTGTGTTTTGCATGGCCAGGTAAGATTATTAGGTTTTTAGTTTTTAGATTTTAATTCTTTAAAATTACTCAAATAATGAGGAAAGAAATAAATGTGATTTAAGCACAAAACTGTAGGAAGTAACACAATGAGATATTTTATCAAAGCATTGAATCAGTTCTTTACACAAAATGTGAGTGAGGTGCAAAGTATTGATTCAATTTCTTTCAGTAATTGTGATTTTAAGATGTAACTATCATGATGTGTTTAAAAGCAGAATGAATCATAACAAGGGCTACTCCATTTTTTTCCCTAACAAAAATGTAAACACACCAAAAAAAAAATAGAGTTCTTTGAAAAAAATTAAAAATATAATGAAAGGCCTAGAAAGCCCCAGGCATACCAGCTGACTGCTGGCCTTACATTCACATACCAGTATGCTATTTATAGAGAATAATCATCCACCCAGTACAGGGATGATATATGGTCAGTATGTCAGGTCCTCTAGATGTTATAGCTGATTTTCTCAACCTAGGACTGCTACTTATTGTAGCTCTCTAAATTTTTCATGATATTGGGTGGATACTGGTCCCATTTCATGAAAAAAAAATTGTTATTGTATGGGGACTTGAATCATTGCATATTCCTTAACTCTCTACAAATTGGCTATGATGTGGGACTCTTTAAAAAGAAAAGCAATCAAAAAACAAAACCGGTTTCTATATTTTTTTTTTTGCTGATGCAAATTTCCAACAAATTTTACACATTTTTTAACAGATAAAAATGCTAACAAAACCACTATTTCTACTCTGAAAATATTAAGGGTTCATGATTCCATAATGATGGATGAAAATTTCTTATAGAGAGGAATAATAATCTAAACCAAAATTTATAGAAAGTAACACTATAAGATATTTTATTTACAGATAGAAGCGATACCATGATGTAATTATAGGGCTTATGTGTTGTTCATTTTGCATCACCCAGAGGCACGTGTAGTTTAAGAAGTTCTACAGATGCGAACAACTTTGCCTTAGATTTTTAAGAATAGTGATAGGACAGAGATTGAAAAGAACTCTAAGGCCTCGAGTGCTCTAATACCATTAGGGTCAGAAGAAAACAAGAGTTTAGCCAAGGGAGGCTAGATAGGAATGTTGGAAGAGAGAACTGATATAGGAAGGGGAAGAAATATCAGTTCGGTTGAATGCCTCACCATGCTGACCAGTGCATTTGGTGAGTGGCCCTTCCCTTCGGTTCATCATGAATATATACATGAATATATGAATATATACATGACTATTAAGTTATGTAGATAGGAAATAACACTATGAGGTTCTTTAATATTGTTTATTTTTAATTATTTCACTCACCTCATACTTCATAATGCATAGCAGACCCTGGGTTTCTTCACGTAATTTGTGACATTGTCAATGCTGCGTCACGTTCACAACTGACGTCCGTTGAAGGCCGTTGGACGTCAGTTGTGAACGTGATGCAGCATTGACAATGTCACAAATTACGTGAAGAAACCCAGGGTCTGCTATGCATTATGAAGTATGAGGTGAGTGAAATAATTAAAAATAAACAATATATACATGACTACTAACAGCTGCACCATGTGAAGGAGAGAGATAGGACTCTAGGCTTGTGTCCAGGTTGATTCCCGCAATCAATCAAATTATTGAAGGAATTGCGGGGTCTCCCCCCTGTTAATAACAAAAGCCCTATTCATACTGTTAACAGGCCATGACTACCTGGCAGCACACCTCCATAAAATTGGAATATTCAACTCTCCAAATTGTATCCTGTGCCAAGACAATAACACTACCATGAACAAGGAAGATCATCTTGCTAGCTGTGAGGCTCTGAAGATGTCACCTATAAGAACTCTGGCAGGACTCTATTGGAAAGCAAGAAAGCAAATGGAACACATCCAAGCTAATGGGCATTAGACTACTACTACTACTAGATATTTTATCAAATAAATTGTGTTTTTCACAACTCATCTTTGATGAAATTTTGCATTATGGTACTTCCTATCAATTTTGTGTTTAAATAAATTATCTGACCATTCAGGTAAAGGAAGCAGAATTTATCATGATTGTTATGATTGTTGAAGTATAATAAAAAAATTATGGTGTCCTCCTAATATATGGTAAATAACAAACTCAAATTTGAATTTTAAATATGACTTTATGGGTTTTAAAAAGGAAATTAAAAGTTACCAAAATTAGGAGAAAAAATAGAAAAAACAGCAGCCGATAAATGTTTAAAAAATAATATAGCACACACATTGTCAAGAAGATAGTAAAAAATAATAGGGGAAGTAGATAACAAAAAGCTGCAGAAAATATAGTATTATAAATGGAAAAAATAAACATTAAGGTATATTAAGTATGTAATTTAGTTTCAGAATTATATAAATCATGCCATTAAACATAAAGTTGCAAAAAAATAAATAAATAAAGAATTTTAGCAAAAATATTGGTAATTGAAAAAAGCAAAATAAAAAATTGTTAAAAAAATAGCACATATAAAACAACATGAATATTAAAAAGGGCAAAGGAAAAAACATTTTTAATTAATTTTGAAACAATCACTAGAGTGGGAATGCTACTAAAAAAATGAAGTGTAAAGAACCAATTAATTTCTTTGGGGAGTAACAATATTATTTTAACATTAACATTTCTACAAACTATGTATGAAATTTAAATTATTGGTCACACGAGAGTCAAATAAAATAATAAAGAAGACACATCACATCCGAGAAAAATTACGCAAAAAAGTATTCTCATAAACAAAATTCTCGCATACTCCGCCAAAAAAATTAATCAAACCCTCCTCTCTACTCTCTTTTGTATAAAATATTGAGTTAAGTTTATTTCGTACTGTATAAATATTTGCATTTCTAACCTACTAATTTTATTACCCTATCCATTTCAAAATTTGTAAAAGTAAAATATTTCATCCTGCTCTCAACTTATGTGCAATACATGTGACCACAACACCAGTGTTTCCATATTGGCTAATACCATATGCAGGAGACTTGCTGAGAAGTGTAATATATTATAATATCAAGCTTAGAAGTAAATGCGGACAAAAATAAACTTCACACTTACCAACACAAGCATTTCCGGCTGGTACAAGTTCATAGTTAGGAGGACATTGGCAGATGAATTTTCCTTGAGTATTGACGCAAGTACCATACAGACAAGCCTGCGGACTTTCACATTCATTTATATCTGTGCAGTTTCCTATCAAACAAAATAATTTTATTTATAAGTTCGTAAATTAATTCTGGGAAATAACATTGGTTCACTACTTCTAAACCTATGCAAATGCAGGCTAAAGTTGGACTTGAACTCATAGGGAGTGTTACTGTCTATCTTAATGACTGCAAAATCTATGTAAGAATTAAATGAATCGTGATTTCTTCTTACCTCATACTTATATGTTTTTTTTAACACAGCACTGCAGTATCAGCGACCATTGTCACCATCCTCACAAAACAGCTGAGGATGGTGACAATGGTCACTGATACTGCAGTGCTGTGTTTAAAAAAACATTGAAGTATGAGGTAAGAAGAAATCACGATTCATTTAATTCTTATGAATTAAACCTCATAATGTTAAAAATTCCCAAATTTATTATATATAAAAACTATGTATATTTAATTAATGTTGGGAAGTAAACATTATGAGGTATAATCATTAAAAATCATCGGAGAACATATTGTTTAAATAACTCACCTCATATGTAATTGGCACTAATATGGAGTATAGTCCTTTTTGATTATGTTTATATGCCACCCCCTCTCACCTTGCTTGGGGTTAAGAGCCCTCTGTAGAGATATATATTTTAACATAACTGCAGTGTATCTTAACAAAGTGCACTTTCATAATTATAATAAAGTTGGGAATTTTTACATTATGAGGTTTTCTTAATAAAAATCAAATGAATCATGAATTCTTCTTACCTCATACATCTATGTTTTTTAATGCAGAACCGCAGTATCGGGAATCATCATTCCCATCCTCAGCTGTTGTCACGATTGTTGATTCTTCATTATGCCGGTCATTTTCTAAACTGCCATTTGGTGTTGGTTTGAAGAACTTTTTAATCAAATTTGGTTTGTCTGAAAATTCAAAATTCATGGTTCTAGTATTTTTTTTAATGTATATCTTTTCCCAAACTGTTGATTCCAAAGGCTTAGATAGATGTTTAAAAAGTTTTGCTTCTTTTTTCAATTATATAATTCAATAATTAACTATGTGCTGTTATTGTTGATTTTTCAATTTCACCATTTTTTATATTTCTAAACTGTTCTTTTTTCAAGTGTCCAAATTCCTTTTTGCTTTTCCTATTATACTTTATTGCAATCTTTGGCAATTAATTTGATGAATTCCAGCTTTTTTATTATCTGGAGTGTTAACTTTTTTTATTAGTTAACAGAAGATTACCCAGGCTGAATTTGTTAATCGGAACTAATGTTTTATTAATTTTTTTAAAATCTTTTGAAATTTGTTATGAACTTCTGGATGGTAAGTAAATTTCTTGAATTTTTCATCTTTTTTTGGAATTATGTTGCAGAGTGCAGAGAATTAACAGTTTGGGAAAAGATATATATTATATATTTAAAAAAAAACCATACTAGAACCATGAATTTTGAGTTTACGGACAAACCAAATTTGATTACAAAGTTCTTCAAATCAACACCAGATGGCAGTTTAGAAAATGACCAGTATAATGAAGAATTGACAGTCATGACAACAGCTGAGGATGAGAATGATGATTCCCGATACTGCGGTTCTGTGTTAAAAACATAGACGTATGAGGGAAGAAGAATTCACAATTCATTTGATTTTTATAAAGTACACTTTGTTGAAAAACTAATCATCACTTAAACACAAAATTGATAGAAATGTGGTATTTTATCAAAGAAATTGAATTGGTTACTTACACTGAACTCACCTCTCTCTCTTGAACTGGTTTCAAAGGATTTTCCTCCATCAGCAGCCAATGATTGACAGTCAACCACAGTCTATCATTGGTTAATGATAGAAGAGAATCCTTAAAAACTAGACCAAAAAAGAGAGCTAATATGAAATGATGTGTAAGAAAACAATTCAATTTCTTTGATACTCATCAATTTATTTACAATCCATAACTACTACTGCTATAATTCCCTAGTAAAGCTGCAAAGCTAAGCATGAAAATGCTATGATTGCAGTGAAAAACCTGCCCTAGGGCAAAACACTATAGAATAGAATATCTTACCTCCAGATCCATCTAGAGCATATCCTTCATCACATTCACAACGAAACATTCCAAAGATATTTACACAGCGGCCATAGACACATAAGTTACTGAACATCTGACATTCATTGATATCTGAAATTATATAACAGGAACAATATAAACACCACTGCAAAAAGATACTTCTCACATACATAATTACAAAGTTCCTAATTCAACTTATAAAATATATTGACAACAGCAAAAATTAAAAAAAGTTTATCATATCCTCTCATAACAATAATAATAGATCACCCACCATGAAATATTATTAAATAAATTATTGAGTCCGTTAAACATCTTAAATCATATTTTAAAAATATAATAGAGTCTGTAATAGCTGAAAATGGGGCTAACAAGCTTCGAAACATATGTTCAACAAAAACAACCATAAGAGGTTAGAATATACAGACCATACAGTACAACTTAATATTATCTTACCTCATAATTTAGTAGAATTCTTGAGAATATGTTTCAGAATTCTTGAGAACATTAGTCACAATGAGCTGATGATAGAATGCAGGCATTCTCAAACATGTTCTCAAGAATTCTACTAAATTATTAGGTATGATGTTATATTGATGTTTTAATTATTGATTTAACATTTCTCAATGAAAGATAAATTATATTTGAAGGGAAAAATTTTCGCCTAGACCGAGACTCGAACCCGGAACCTTTGGCTTGCCGGGCCAAATGCTCTACCAACTGAGCTACCGAGGCGAGTCACGATCTTGATGCAAATTTTTCTCTTATATACGTTTTAATTCCCTCTCACCAAATGCTTTTGAAACCATTGTTTCTATCTTTGCAAATGGCGGCTTCTTAGTTAAGAAGACATTTATTGGGAATTTAACATTACTTTATAAAGCTAGTAAGGCCTCGGTAGCTCAGTTGGTAGAGCATTTGGCCCGGCAAGCCAAAGGTTCCGGATTCGAGTCTCGGTCTAGGCGAAAATTTTTCTCTTCAAATATAATTTATCTTTCATTGAGAAATGTTAAATTAATAATAAAAACATCATTAGAAGCCTTACTAGCTTTATAAAGTAATGTTAAATTCCCAATAAATGTCTTCTTAACTAAGAAGCCGCCATTTGCAAAGATAGAAACAATGGTTTCAAAAACATTTGGTGAGAGGGAATTACAACGTATATAAGAGAAAAATTTGCATCTAGATCATGACTCGCCTCAGTAGCTCAGTTGGTAGAGCATTTGGCCCGGCAAGCCAAAGGTTCTGGGTTCGAGTCTCGGTCTAGGCGAAAATTTTTCTCTTCAAATACAATTTATCTTTCATTGAGAAATGTTAAATTAATAATAAAAACATCATTAGAAGCCTTACTAGCTTTATAAAGTAATGTTAAATTCCCAATAAATGTCTTCTTAACTAAGAAGCCGCCATTTGCAAAGATAGAAACAATGGCTCCAAAAGCATTTGGAGAGAGGGAATTACAACGTATATAAGAGAAAAATTTGCATCTAGATCATGACTCACCTCGGTAGCTCAGTTGGTAGAGCATTTGGCCCGGCAAGCCAAAGGTTCCAGGTTCGAGTCTCGGTCTAGGCAAAAATTTTTCTCTTCAAATATATGATGTTATATTACTCAATAATTTATTAAAATGAACTTCATAGTATTACTAAAACAAAAAATACATATCAAAAAAAGAGAACAGAATATAAAAGATCTTCAAAATAAGAAATATGAAGACATAGCAAAATATGCTGAAACAATAAAACACCTCCCTAGAAGAACAGCAGTAGCTCTCTTCAGATTGGAAACGGGCCATGACTGTCTGGATTTCCACCTTCAGAGAATGGGGATTGTCCCTAGAACTATGGGATGCTCCTTGTGTGGAGAAAATGTTTTCCTAAGCAAGGAACATTTGCTAAATTGCAGGTGACTTGATCCCAAGAAAAAGGACAGGAAAGACATTGCAGGACTTTATTGGGAAGCAAGAGGACTAATGGTGTAAACCAAGCTCCAGCCATTTGAAAACAACAACAACAGTATTACTTCCTATTGAAATATTAATGGTCGCAATGCCATAAAAGTTGGGTGAATCAATAAATTTTATTAGTCTTAGCATCATAGACTGTGATGGATAGGACATATGGCATGATGGAGAATGAAAGAAAGGCACAGAAACTTGTTGCAGGATGTTGCGACTACGACAGGGCATAATCGCAATGATAATAAATATATGATAAAAAACTATAAAACATATACGATATACACTTGTTTATTATACTGGAAGATAGGAAATAAATAATCACCTTCTTCTTCTTCTTCGGCTTTCCCCCACTTATAGGTTTGCCGTCTTCAGTTTCCATTTACCCCTATCATTCCAATCTCCCTCTTCCAAATTCCTATCATCCATTATAGTTCTGATGTAGGTTTTCCATTTCCATCTTGGTCTGCCGCGTTTATTTCTTCCAGGGGGTGACCATTGGTATATATTTTTTGGCCATCTTTCATTTTCCATTCTTTGTACATGGCCATACCATTTAAGCGTTTGATTTTCAATCCTCTTAACAACAGATGTGGTGACATTCATTTCTCTCCAAAGGAATTCATTTCTTATTTTATCCTGTCTTGTTTTTTGGAGGCTTCGTCTAAAATAATCAAATTCAACTGTTCTAATTTTATTCTTTTGTAATTCCGTCAGAGACCAAGTTTCACTTCCATATGGCAAAATATTCTGTATTATGCTCTTATAAATTTTCATTTTAGTTTCCTTTGTAATATTTTTATTCCAAATTATTCCATGTAATGTCTTAGTTGCATTTTTTTCCATTGCAATTTTAGTCTGTACATCTCTCTCACAGGTACCTAAACTTGTAATTATTGACCCAACATATTTAAAAAATTCACACTTTTTTTATTTTCCCTGTTTCAAGAATGAGGTCATCCACATCCTTTCCTAAACACATATATTCTGACGATTTTATTATTAATCTAACACTTCTCATTGAAGGATAAATTTTTCTCTTCAAACATATATTCTGTTTTCTGTAAATTTATATTTAGTCCCCATTTTTTTATATTCTTCCATTAGTTTATTTATCATATATTTTATATCATCTTCATCCCCTGCAAAAAATAATTTGATCATCTGCAAACAACAATGAATGCAGTACTTTTCCTCCTATAGGAATACCCATTTCAGAACATTTTTTATACCACAAGTTAAGAGCCTGGTCTAAATAAATAATTACCTTTAAATACAAATTAACCATGCTTGAAGTTCATACAAGGGCTTTTTAAGAAATAAGAAACGAGTAAAAAATTATAACAAAATAGAATATCTTGGACCAAAAGTGATTTCATATCAACATGTTTTTCAAACTATGGGGACACACTTACAAAAGCTTATATAACCAAGTAAACAATTATGCCTTTTGACTAACACATTATATAAGTGAACAAACATCTTATACAATTTGGCCCTGACAGAACCAGAATTATTGCTAAAGGTTGGGTAATAAAAATAGGGTTTCCACAGATTTTGAGAGTAGAGAAAGGAAAAAACTATTGTATATAAACTAACGAGTTTTTTCGAAAAATCAGTCTGGAGTCAGGGACCGAAGCATTTTGCTTCAGGTCCCCCGGAGACGAGTGCAGCGCTTCATGGGTAAGAATGCAACCTCCTAATATTTTCATACTAAAAAGATCATGTTTTTTTTTAATGGTCAATTCTTGAATTTAGAAACTTTAGAATAAATTCTCTGATTATTAAAACTATGCTTTATAATTGAGAAGACCAAAGGGTCGAACAAACTTAATAATTAAAGATTACTAATCTACAGTTGATTTAGTGGAACTCTCTCTCTGAGTAATATCAAGATTTCAATCAATTCAGCACGATTCAACATGGCGATTTTTAGCTTCCTTTATTAAAATATTTTGTCTGGTTTTTGTTTTAATATATTTTTATGTCTTGTTGAGATTTAAAATAAATATGTTTTGTTTATGGTTTTATGTGTTTCTGTGTACAAATGTGATGTTTTCCCGTCAAAACCAAGGCCAACCGCTCTAGCCAAAGGTCACCTAAAATATAGAAACCTTTTTTTATGCTACGTTATGGCTGAGATAAGCTCGGTTGTAACACAGGAAAACCAGAGGAAAAGTGCCCAGTAGATAGCTAAGAATGAAGTTGGAGAATAAGCACTCCATACAAATCAACTTAATACGTACTATGTATAATTGATTAAACTAACTAACTAATGTACTCACTGGCACTATCGAACTCATTCATGGCTATGCAGACATAAACACTCCATATATCCTTATCCTGAATGTTTTCCAAACAACCCCTGTACAATCTACTTCCCTCAAATCATGGTTCATGTTATTCTCCTACCTCATTCTTAATTGATTGCCAAGAAAAATACTACAATGGGTGCTATCAGGTAGAAGATGAAGAGGCTAAAAATAATGTGGAATTGATGGTGTTTTAAGCAGCATGAGGGGGGAAAAGGATTGGATGATGGAGATTGGAATGACAGAGAGATCTGGAGGAGAATGACAGCAGATTAATTTGATGCAGGAAGATGACGTGAAATAATGTGAAACCTTCTGATGCAAACGCTAATTTTTCCTCATATACATTTCTCTAAATCGTCAGAAGCAGATAGCCGTCACTACCAGTGCTATGTGAGAGCCTCTAATTCAAGAAGACATTTTTAAATGAGAAATTATATAACTTTTTATAGCATTTTAGTATTATATTTCAATGCATTAATTTAAATTTTAACATTCACAATGATGGAAAATTATTATTTTGAAAAGAAGAATTAATGCCTTGAATTGGGATTTGAACCCTAAACCTCTAGCTATCTGCTTCTGACAATAAAGATGTATATGAGAATGCAAAACCTGTTAAATTAATTAGCTGCTCACTCACCTACACAAGCCTGCTCATTTCTCTCATCTGGGTGCATGAAGCCCATTTCACACTCACAGCGGAATGAGCCAGGATAGTTGAGACAGTGACCATTTTCACACAGTGTAGGAGTATTTGAGCACTCATCAATATCCACACAACTGTAACCATCTCCTCCGAAACCAGCATCACAAACACACTGCAAAATAAAATTAACGTAACACAATTATTAATCATATTATAAAGAGCTCAATTTAAAAAAAAATTAAAAACAAATGCAAAAGATTGATAAGAATAATTACAAAATTTAGCAATACCTTAAAAGAACCTTCAGTGTTGATGCACTGAGCATTCTGATCGCAGCCACCATTATTTGTCAAACATTCATTTACATCCCTGCAGCTCACACCATTCCCTGTGAATCCATCCTGACATCGACAGAAATAAGATCCCTGCAATAAATATAATTAAAAAATATTTAAGAGAATTGTAAAAAAGATTGATCATATTTATATCTTCAAACTGAGTAAGCCCTTAGTTCTCCAAGTTAATTAAACTTATCCATCCATAGTAATTCTGCCCGAAGGCAGGTCCCTTCACTGCATTCATAGCATATTCATGCTATGCTTGCAGCTTTACTAGGGAATTGTGTAGGTGTGGTAGCTTCCCGTTGCTTTCCACACTGGTGAAGGATGATGATGATAATGATAATGGTAAGGATGATAATGATAAGGATGATGGCCATATGATTTCGGGGACTGTTTGGGCCTTAAAGTTTTCCTGACATTTGTCTTACAGGTGAGGAAAAACCCCGATAAAAACCTCACCCAGAAAAACTGCCCCAACCGGGGATTGAATCCGGGCCCGCTGCGTGACAAGGCAGCACGCTACCTCGAGACCACAGCGGTGGACATAATTAAACTTATAAAGACATTAAATTGTTTTCTTTTTACCTGAGTTAGGTGCATTCAACTTAAGCTCTAACATATTTTACAATATTTTATAAGTCTCTTGACAGGGTTAATTTTTCCAATCAGTGGGTAAAGGTGCCTTGCCTTTCATCCACTTTTTACCTCTCTTACTCTTTAATTTTGTTCATTTTTATTGTTTTAAAATAAAGAAAAATTCAATTTCTAGAAAATATTTCAAACTGAAATACAGTAAAACTTATTAAGTTATGTAGATAGGAAATAACACTATGAGGTTTTTTAATATTGTTTATTTTTTATTATTTCTCTCACCTCATACTTCATAATTCATAGCAGACCCTGGGGGTTTCTTCACATATTTTGTGACATTGTCAATGCTGCGTCACGTTCACAACTGACGTCCAACGGCCTTCTATCCTGCAAACTGACCTCCGCGCCATCTGGTGGCCGACCGAAGAATTTCCAAATCAGTCCTCTTTCTTTATAACCGGGTATTTCAAAATTCATAGTTGTATTTTCATTCTTGCATATGTAAATTTTTTCCCAAATTGCGAGTTCCTTTGGTTTTTCCAATTGTTTAAGTAATTTTGTTTTGGTTTCTATTCTATGTTTTTCTGACCAGGCATGTGCAGCTATTGCAGATTTTTCGGTTTCTCCATTTTTAACATTTCTGAGGTGTTCTTTTAATCTTGTATTTAGATTCCTTTTTGTTTTTCCTATGTATATCTTTTCACAATCTTTACAATTAATTTGATAAATTCCCGATTTTTTTAGGTAATTTAATAAAAACCAACAAAAATGAAAAGATTGAAGACTGCAAAAAATCGGGAATTTATCAAATTAATTGTAAAGATTGTGAAAAGATATACATAGGAAAAACAAAAAGGAATCTAAATACAAGATTAAAAGAACACCTCAGAAATGTTAAAAATGGAGAAACCGAAAAATCTGCAATAGCTGCACATGCCTGGTCAGAAAAACATAGAATAGAAACCAAAACAAAATTACTTAAACAATTGGAAAAACCAAAGGAACTCGCAATTTGGGAAAAAATTTACATATGCAAGAATGAAAATACAACTATGAATTTTGAAATACCCGGTTATAAAGAAAGAGGACTGATTTGGAAATTCTTCGGTCGGCCACCAGATGGCGCGGAGGTCAGTTTGCAGGATAGAAGGCCGTTGGACGTCAGTTGTGAACGTGACGCAGCATTGACAATGTCACAAAATATGTGAAGAAACCCAGGGTCTGCTATGAATTATGAAGTATGAGGTGAGTGAAATAATAAAAAATAAACAACAGTAAAACTTGTTTAATCTGGAACATGAATAATGCGGAAATCTGTCCAATGTGAACAAATTTATTGATCCTGGCAAAATAATAGTAATTTTACATGTATTTATTTTGTATAAAACGGAATCTGTCCAACGCAGAAACGGAAGGATATTTCTACACAATTCACAAAAGAAAGTGTTCATAAGGTGGAAAAATAGAGAAAGAAAGAAATTAGTTTCCACTTCATTGAATTCTCATTAGGTGAATTAACAATATGATGATTCCTGCCGCTGGATGCAGTAGAGTTTCTACCTGTATCTGGAATTTTCTTTCGGCCTCACTGCACACCCATTTTGCGAAATACAGGTTGGTTTAACAAATATTTGGCGTGTAACATCTGTCTTACAATTAACCAGTGCACTGTAAAATATTAAATTAGTTTAAGATCTGAGACCAATTGTGTATGTATCTTTCACAGGTAGCCTTCTGAATTTAGGAATAAATATGGATAAATCGTATGTATCATTGTCATTAAATGAAAAAGTGAAAATAATTGAAGATAAAGAAATAGCAGTGGAACTGTTAATAATCCAAGGTACATAAAAAATATATATATGGTGCTCTATAAACTAACATTGATTAATAATTGTTGTTTTTTTATAATGCGGAAACTTGTCTAATGTGAAAAAAAAATTGGTCCCATGCAATTCCACTTTGAACAAGTTTTACTGTATATTAATTACTGTAATTCTGTTTTAAAGATTTGAACATGGTCATACATTATTGAAGTATTTTTATTTATTTATTATTTTCATTTTTTTAGACTAGTGGTTATGCTCCTTGCCTCTGGTCCCAAGGGCCACACATTTAAACCCGGCTGGGGTCAATGGGTTTCTCTAGGATGGAAAAATCCAAGGAGCAAATCCTCCAGGAGGGACTTTAAGCCATGGGTCCCGGAGCCTGAAGATTTTCAGGCTCATAAAAGATCCTTAAGCCTGAATAAAAGGCCTCTAAGCAAAATTTACCAAATTTTCCAATCCTAGTACTACCTTGATTTCCTAGATGTCACTAGGAGACGGAACACTGATTCCAGGCCTCTCAATGACATTTATCCAAAAACAAGTGTATCTAATATTGTTTATTTTTAATTATTTCACTCACCTCATACTTCATAATGCATAGCAGACCCTGGGTTTCTTCACGTAATTTGTGACATTGTCAATGCTGCGTCATGTTCACAACTGACGTCCAATGGCCTTCTATCCTGCAGACTGACCTCCGCGCCATCTGGTGGCCGACCGAAGAATTTCCAAATCAGTCCTCTTTCTTTATAACCGGGTATTTCAAAATTCATAGTTGTATTTTCATTCTTGCATATGTAAATTTTTTCCCAAATTGTGAGCTCCTTCGGTTTTTCCAATTGTTTAAGTAATTTTGTTTTGGTTTCTATTCTATGTTTTTCTGACCAGGCATGTGCAGCTATTGCAGATTTTTCGGTTTCTCCATTTTTAACATTTCTGAGGTGTTCTTTTAATCTTGTATTTAGATTCCTTTTTGTTTTTCCTATGTATAATCTTTTCACAATCTTTACAATTAATTTGATAAATTCCCGATTTTTTGCAGTCTTCATTTTTTCATTTTTGTTGGTTTTTATTAAATTACCTAAGCTGTAATCATTTTTTGGTGCTAATTTAATGTTGAATTTGTTGAAAATTTTTTGAAACTTGTCAAATACATTAGGGAGGGATAAAGAAATTGAGAATAATGTAATTAACCTATCATCTGAAAACTTTACAAAAGAAGAAATATCTATTTTGGACAAGGGATTGAAAACATGCATTAGTTACTCTAACAATTTAGAAGATTACATAGCTGATGTTGAAATTGCTATAGATGACATGAATTATGAAGAACAAACAATAATCAGAAAAGAATGTGGGGAAGTTATTGAAAAAAATTAAAAACAACAAAAACAGGAAAACATATGCAAAACAAATATGAAGAAAATAAGAAACATTAATAATAAAAATGAGTTGTTTTTTCAAAGTCAGACAAAGGGAATAATTTGGTAATTTTGGATAAAGACGATTATAATGATAGGATGGAGAATTTATTAAAGGGGGAAGAATATGAAGAAATTAAAACAAATCCTCTCGCAAAAAACAAATAAAGAAGTTGAAACCAGCCTAAAATCAATTAAAAAAATTATGACACAAAAGGAAAAGTTTAAATTAAAAATACCAAATCCCAGAAACCCCAACATTCATGGTCTTCCTAAAATCCACAAAGACGGAAAGAAAATGAGACCTATCATCAACAATATCAACTCACCGACATATAACATATCCAAATGGCTTAACAATAAATTTAAAGGTATGGAAAAATTTGAAAATTTAGCAGTAGAAAATTCTTACCAATTAGTTGAGAAATTAGAAAATGTAGAAATAGAACCTTCAGAAAGATTGGTCTCATTTGATGTTACTTCATTATTCACAAACATACCGACTGACACAACTTTGAAAATTTTAGAAAAATGGTTGAAAGAAAACAAATTAGATGATGATAGCGTTAAAGAATACATAAAACTAACAAAATTATGCTTAAATCAAATGTTCTTCACCTTTAGAGGAAAATACTTTAGACAAAAATCAGGACTCGCAATGGGAAATCCATTATCACCATTCTTAGCAGACATGTTTATGGGGAATTTTGAATGTCATGTAACCAAAGCACATCCTTTGATGTTTAAATTTTGGAGAAGATACGTAGATGATATCATAGCAATAGTAAAAGAGAAACAATTAGAAGATGCCATTAAACTGTTAAATATTCAAAATAAAACAATCAAATTTACAATGGAAATAGAAAATAATCATGAAATACCATTTTTAGACCTTAAATTGATTAGGAATGAAGAAAAAAAGAAAATAGAATTTGGAATCTACAGAAAAGAAACTCACATCGACAATTATATAAAAGCTACTGGATTTAACCATTTTTCACACAAACAGGCAGTATTTAATAGTTTAACACACAGACTTGTGAATGTCCCCATGAGCAAAGAAAATTACAATAAAGAGAAAGAACACATCATACAAATTGCTAAGGATAATGGTTTTCAAAAGAAAATGATACACAAGAAAATAAATAAATTCAAAGAACAAAAAGTCATCAATGAAAGTACTCTTCAGACAGATAAAAATATAGGCAAAAAATTCAAGAAGTTCACATACCATCCTTTCGTATTTGACAAGTTTCAAAAAATTTTCAACAAATTCAACATTAAATTAGCACCGAAAAATGATTACAGCTTAGGTAATTTAATAAAAACCAACAAAAATGAAAAGATTGAAGACTGCAAAAAATCGGGAATTTATCAAATTAATTGTAAAGATTGTGAAAAGATATACATAGGAAAAACAAAAAGGAATCTAAATACAAGATTAAAAGAACACCTCAGAAATGTTAAAAATGGAGAAACCGAAAAATCTGCAATAGCTGCACATGCCTGGTCAGAAAAACATAGAATAGAAACCAAAACAAAATTACTTAAACAATTGGAAAAACCGAAGGAACTCACAATTTGGGAAAAAATTTACATATGCAAGAATGAAAATACAACTATGAATTTTGAAATACCCGGTTATAAAGAAAGAGGACTGATTTGGAAATTCTTCGGTCGGCCACCAGATGGCGCGGAGGTCAGTTTGCAGGATAGAAGGCCGTTGGACGTCAGTTGTGAACATGACGCAGCATTGACAATGTCACAAATTACGTGAAGAAACCCAGGGTCTGCTATGCATTATGAAGTATGAGGTGAGTGAAATAATTAAAAATAAACAATATTAAAGAACCTCATAGTGTTATTTCCTATCTACATAACTTAAGTGTATCTAAATTAGTATGATTCAATTTCTCCCCTATAGGAAGAGAGCACCTATGTCTTGTTGAGAGAAACAAGGGATTAAAAGAAGAAGATTTTCAATTTTAATAGTCCACATGTGTATTCATTGCTAAACATGTATTATAACTAGATCCATTTGGGATTTGTAGAAATATGTATTACCATCTAATGAGGATATATTTTTTTCAGAAATAATGATAAAAATAGTGTCATGTAGCTTAACTATATCAATTTACAGATAACAAATTTGAGGGGAGGTGGAAAATCTGTTTCGTTTACTGATTGTTAAGGGACTTCATTTATTTATTTTTGTTTAACTCAATGACTGTTACATTGTCAATCCTACTCTTTGTAAAAAAAATATATATTCAACTCATTGGCACTTATATTTAACTTTTATAGGAATTCCACTGAAGCCATGACTGAAGTGGGACAAGATATTGTCTGAAACCGCCGGTATCAAATAAATTTGAAATTATATGAGGTGAGTCGTTAAAAATATGTCTCCACTCACTATTAATGAAAATTTTTCTCTTCAAATATACTATACTAGTAACTCTAACCTATCATTCCTTGATAATGACATGTCAAAATGTCAGAATCACTAGCCAGAGGCCAACCTTGAATCCTTGACGTGGAAAACCCAAGAAACCTTTCTTAATCATATATATATATATATAAAATTAGATTTCCAATAAGAATTAAGAAGACACTCATTCTTTCAAATTAAGCAAAAAAAAAGTTTGAATATTAACAAAACACAGCATCATCAGATACAAAACAAACAAGAATATAAAATGATATCATACCGGTGTATTAATGCAATCTGCATTCGTATCACAGTCAAATGATCCGAGTTCACATTCATCATCGTCAGTACAACCTGGATCAGTCCCTGGTTTTGCAGAGTATCCCTCCTCACAGCGACACATGAATGATCCAAGTGTGTTGTCACATTCACCATTCTTACACATGTCTTCATCCATTTCACATTCATTTACATCTAAAAAAATATAAATAAAAACAGGATAAACTGTGATAAAAAACTTCCATACATATCTAAAAATATATATAAATAATCACATACACTCATCAAGTGAAAATAAATAGCTGTTTAATCAAAATTACAGTGGGAAGTAACGCTATGAGTGTGAAAGAACGTCTCAGGAATGCCAAAAATGGGGAAGTAAAAAAATCTGCAATAGCCACCCATGCATGGTCAAAAAAAATCAAAATCGAAAGAAGGGCTAAATTAATTAAATAAATAGAAAAAATCTATTTTTGGGGGAAAAAGTCTACATTAAAATAAATTGAGAAGAAGAAATTAATGAATTTTTTTAATTCCCGAGTTAAGTGATTTGATTTGTAGGTTCATTGGTCAACCAACAGATGGAACACAGGGGGTGGTTCTTCAAGATGACATGACAACAGTCATGAAAGTACTGAGGATGGAACCTAATAACATCCTGAAACTGGTCTAATAAGAAGAAGAATATAAGGTAAGATGATAAATTTTTTAAAAATCATATCTCATTGTTTCAAAAAATCTCATAAGTACTTTATTCTCAAATATCCATAATATATTTTCTTTCTCTCTCCATTAAAGTAAAAAGACCATGGTTCACATTAATATATTATAGCTAGAAGAATCACCACTTTATATATTTTTAATTTAACATTTTTTAGAGAAGTCGCCGTAGCCGAGCGGTTAAGGTAGGAATCCTTGGCGCAGAGCTACGGGACTTGCGCTGCTTCGAGTCTCCATGGGGGAAGAAATTTTCTCATGGTATTTCGGCCAGTATGGGACCGGTGCCCACCCAGCATCGTGAGGCAATTGGGTAGCTACAATAAGTAGCGGCTCCAGGTTGAGGAACCAGCTATAACGGCTGGGGGACTCGACATGCTAACCACATGTCACCCCTACACTGGCTGTTGATCATCTACCTCTGTGATTGACACATGTGGATGTGAAGGGCCAGCAGCCGGCTGGTAAAAGGGCAACCGCTGAAAAGTGGAAAGACCCTCAATCGGAATCGGGATGACAAGAGGCCCTGCAATACATAATAGTACATACTTCTAGAGTTGAGTCTATGCATATTTCTTTTTCTTATCCAATATAAAATGAATGCCATATTTTATTTGTACTTTTTCTTCAAATATATAGACGATATTTTAAATAAATGGAAAGTTTTAGTGAATCCAGGAATAAGAATGGATAATAAAGTGTGCATATATAATCTTCAATTTGCTGACGATGTAATCATAATACAAAAAAATGAAGATGACTTACAGAAATCAATGCATGTATTAAATGAAATATGTAAATTATATGATCTAAAGATTTCTGTAAGGAAAACGAAGACCATGGCTTTTAGAGGAAGAGATCCAGTGAGATCCAAAATTATTTTAGAAAATCAAAGTATAGAAGAGGTGTCTAGTTTCAAATATTTGGGCTGTGATGTTGGCTACAATGTGGAAAGAGATATTGACTCCAAAATAAATCAATTTCAGACGGTGTGTGGAACAATACAGAGGACATTCAAAAATAAAATTAGAAAAGAAACCAAGATAAAAATGTATAATGTTATGGCGATTCCCACAATATTGTATGGATGTGAAACTTGGGCTCCAATGAAAAAACAGAAGGATAGAATACAGGCGGCGGAGATAAGGTTCCTAAGACAAGTAAAAGGATGTACAAGACTTGATAGAATAAGAAATGTGGATATAAGAGAGGAATTGAAAGTACAGCCTTTATTGGATAAGGTCACGAATTACAGACAGAAATGGATTGATCATATGGATGGAATGAGTAAGGAGAGATATCCATTGTTAGCAAGAAATTATCAAGCAAGAGGAAGACGTGATGTTGGAAGACCTAGAAGACGTTGGGCTGATGCATTATGAAGTAAAAAAAAAAAGCTTATTTTTCTCAGATAAATGAATATAATATAATTTTAATTGAACAATAAAATGACGCCATTACAAAATTTCAGAAAATTTTATAATATAAAGCAGAGAATATATTTTTTATGTATGGATATAGGTGCTCATTTATCTAAGAAAAATAAGTGTTTTTTTTAATTGCATCAAATCCTGCATTTATTAAGTACAAGATATGAAAAAGTAGGTAAAAATATGCATTCATTATGATAGAATGGCCCATATAATACATATCTTTTAAATTAAGATGCAAAATAATTTTCAATAATTATGCTTCTCAAGCTTAATGCCATGTTTCAGAAGATATTTAAAAGAGATATTTCTGACAGCAATGAAAATACTATATAGGATGCTGCAAAAACAGTAACACATTTAAACACATATTATATTGAACTTTTATAGGAATATCAGATCAAATGCAGGGATTGTGACAAAATTTATATAGGAAAAACAAAGAGAAATTTGAAAAGAAGGGTGAAAGAACATCTTAGAAATGTCAAAAATGGAGAAGTGGAAAAGTCAGCAGTAGCTGCTCATGTTTGGTTCGAAAAACATCTAATTGAATCAAAAGCTAGTCTAATTAAACAAATAGATAAACAAAAGGAACTCTCGGTTAGGGAAAAAATCCACATTAAAAAGAACAAAGAAAAACTTATGAACTTCGAAATTCTCGCGAATTCTGACCTCATTCAGAGGTTTATCAGTCATCAACAGAGGGAAGAAGAAGAAGTGGTTCTTTCAATCGATATATCAGTCGGCATAATGGTACTGAGGATGGGTTCGCCATGAACCTGAAATCGCAATCTAGTTAGATGATTAATTATGAGGAGAGGTATGAAAAATTTTATTTTATCTTATGTATTATATATTTCAACTACAATGTGCTATTTTCACTGTTGAAAAGAATACTTAAAATCATTTTAAAAAATTGTTTCTTTTTTTTTTTTTTTTGTAAATTACTGTGATCTGCTATGCAATAAACTTAAGCCATCTAGGATGCTATTATGCATTGAGAATGGTAGGAGTTTGAAAATAAGTCAGTAATTCTGCCAAACTCTGTATAATTAACCCTCTGCATGCCACTGGTAAAATATCTCGTGTCAGAGATTTATATCGCATCTGCCGATGTGATCGGCTTTGCAACTAGTTTAAGTATATGGTCTGGCAGGTAATGGACAGAAGCATCAGAGTCAATCTAATCAGCACACGGCACCTAAAGGGTTAAAGGAAGAGAGAATATTACTCACCTAAGCATGATGTACTATCCTGACCAGGAAGTAAACCTTTAGTACAAATACAAGAATAACTTCCTGGGGTATTGGTACATTTTCCACCATTACAAATACGTGGGTTCTCCTTACATTCATCTACGTCTGTGCAACTTCTTCCATCCAATAACAACATGTAACCAGTGCTGCAAAGCAAAACAATAAGATAACATTATATTTAATAAATAATAGTTTAAAAAAACTAAAACAACATGCTTTATTAGAAAACCATACTAAAAAATGAAAAATAATTTTAATTTCCAACACGCTTGGGATAAAATTAAAGTGGTCAACAAAAAAATCATCTCCAACTGATCTAGAATAAAACTAGAGTTATCTACAAAAAAAAAATTACCATCAAAAGCATGGGGTGCTTTTTATGGTTTTTACATTTTCTTCTTAGAGACTTTACTTTTACCAATATCTGTTTATTATCAAATATATTAATTGATATAGAGCACCACATGCTTTTGATGGTAATTTTCTTTTTGTAGATAACTCTAGTTTTATTCTAGATGTGTTGGAGATGAATTTTTTGTTGACCACTTTAATTTTATTCCAAGTGTGTTGTAAATTAAAATTATTTTTCATTTTTTAGTTCAGTTTTCTAATAAAGCTTGATGTTTTAGTTTTTTTAAACTATTATTTATTTTTCATTTTTTAGTTCGGTTTTCTAAAAATGTAAATATCTTTAAATTTGATACTATTGTAGTATGAGCTAAAAGTAATACTCTTCTAAAAAAAAAACCCTCCAGGCTGGATTTGAACCAGCAACCTATGGATTACTGAAATTATATACCACTACAGTCCACCACTCTACCAACTGAGCTATCACAACGATAGACTAAAAAGTCAATACGTCTGCAACCTATTATACCGGTCTTTATTTCTTTGATGTCCTGATGATCCTGGCCAAGATCTTAGAAAAAAATTATGAAATTATTATATTGTCATTGGTCCTTTACAAGTATACAAAGTTTCAAGTCGATCCAATGTTTTTAAGTGGGTGAAAATCGTGTTGAAAGATTTTTGTTACATAGATAGACAGATACAGGTCAAGCTAATATAAAGTGTGTAAAAAAGCTTACAATTTTTCTGAATGAGATTCAAGAAACTTACTAATAACTACTAACCTGCATGCACATGAAAAACTTCCAGGAGTATTCATACATATGTCATCACAACCTCCATTGCTGCCCTTACATTCATCAATATCTGTAAAAAGAGAAACATACTAATGTTATTTATATTATTTTTGGTCTGGACATCTTACCTCAATATTAATGTTGATTTGTTCTTGAACATGTTTCAATTTGTATTGTTAAAGAAAAACATGTAGAAGATTCCCTAAAACTATTAAATTTACAGAGTACAAACATTAAATTCACCAAAGAAATAGAAGACAATAAACAAATACCTTTTTTGGATCTTAAATTGGTCAGAAACGAAGAAAAAAGAAAAATTGAATTCAGGATTCATAGGAAAGAAACTCATACGGAAAATTTTATAAAATCAACAGGGTTCAATCCAATTGGACATAAATTAGCAGCATTTAATAGTTTAACTCATAGATTGGTTAACTTACCCTTAAACGAAGAAGATTTCAAACATGAGAAAAAACACATAATCAAAGTAGCAAGAGAAAATGGGTTTGATGAAAAAATGGTACATAAAAGGATAGAAAAGTATAAAAAACAAAAAATGATAAACAGAAGTAATCTTGAAAAAGAGAACGAACCACCTATGAAAAAATATAGGAAATTCACATATCACCCCTGGGTACATAATAAATTTCAAAATATATTTGAGAAGTTTAATATTAAATTAGCACCAAAAAATAACTACAGTTTAAATAAACTAATAAAAACCAACAAAAATGAAAAAACTGATAAAAATAAAAAGTCAGGAATATATCAAATTGAATGCATGGGTTGTGAAAAGATATATATAGGGAAAACAAAAAGAAACCTAAAAATTAGAACCAAAGAACACATAAGAAATATTAAAAATGGAGAAATTGAAAAATCTGCAGTTGCTGCTCATGTTTGGTCTGAAAAACATAATATCAATTCAGACACTAAATTATTAAAACAGTTAGAAAATACAAACGAGCTGACTATTTGGGAAAAAAATTTATATTCAGAAGAACAGAAACAGAGTTATGAATTTGATATTCCGATGGAGGGTGACCTTGTTTGGAGGTTCTTTGGCCAACCACAGGATGGAGCTGACATTGACATCCAGGTGGTGCAACATAATGCAACATAAATAAAACCAGTCTGGGAAAGCTGAAGATAAAACAGAATTGTTTTGAAACATGTTCAAGAACAAATCAACATTAATATTGAGGTAAGATGTCCAGACCAAAAATAATATAATTAAAATAACCTCAAAATATAACTTCCTAAAATTAAATATACTAATGTTATATTTCAATTAATATTGGGAAGTAAACATTATGAGGTTATATCATTAATAGTGAGTGGAGAACATATTTTAATCGACTTACCTCATACATTTTCAAACTTCTTTGATACCGACGGTTTCAGACAAAATCATGTCCTTCTTCAGTCATGGCTGAAACCGTCGGTATCAAAGAAGTTTGAAAATGTATGAGGTGAGTCGATTAAAATATGTTCTCCACTCACTATTAATACTAATGTTAACTACTTTGTATGCTACTGCAGTCAGATATAAACCAGATTGAATGGGATGTGGTATAAAGAAATTAAATGTGCCTGAGGAAAAGCATTTGTTAATTTACAGAATTCACAAAATTCACAAAATCAATAGGAATAAACTGTTGGAAATTTTAGCTGACAACAATCTACCACAACAGCATATTTCAAATTTATACAGTATCTATAAAACAAATTTGATTTCAGTTCGAATCAATAACACACAAACAGAATGGACCAAAATTAATAGGGGCGTAAGACAAGGTTGTGACCTCTCGCCCTTGCTCTTTATCATATACATGGATAGATTACTCCAAGATTGGTGACAGATGAGACACGGTTCTATCCAAATTAATAGAAATAAATGAGGAAATTATGGAAGAGTTGGATGTAGAACCCATTCTTCACCATATACAAAACTACCAGAACAACTGGAAAGCCCATCTTCAACGAATGCCGTCTCATAGAATTCCAAAAGCCATACTTCGCTACTGCCCCCAAGGTAAAAGATTGCTGGGACGTCCAAAAAAGCGCTGGATGGAAAATTCCTCTTTGAGACCGTAACAGGCCACACAGCCTAATACTTGCATGGATGATGATGATTATATTTTTATCATGTAGTCTGCCATATGTTGGAAATTTTAAATGTAAAACTTTTAATCTTGGGGCTAGTATAATTGTTGTATTACTGATTGTACAATTTTTAATCATCAGATTGTGCATCAGATGTCTGCATTAAATTGCAAACCCCTCTGTAAAACATATGTTGAAATGGTATAGTAATTTGTTTGTTGGATGAGGACATGGTGGTCCTCTTGGTGCCTTTCAAGAGAAGTAAGCTATGCTGCCATCAGGATTCACCTTCTCCCTTCTCTTCATAATCATTCCTCATAAAATACACTTACACTGCACACAAACACTTAAAACACATTAATAAAAATTAATTTGAATCGTTATTATTCTTACCTCATATGATGTAAGAATAATCATGATTCAAACTGATTTTTATTATTTTATTATTCATTTCACACATCTCAATGATGGATAAATTTTATCTGAAGAGAAAAATTAAACGCTCAGACTGGCGTTTGAACCCAGAACCTTTCACACTCTAGGCAAATGCTCTATCAACTGAGCTATCTGAGATACTCAAATCTAAATGCAAATTTTTCTCTTATGTACGCTATTAATTCCTGCGCACCAAATTCTATGAAGCCATTGCTTCTATCTTGCAAATGGTGGCTTCTTTATTAAGAAGATCTTTAATTGGGAACTTTACATTACATTATAAAGCCAGTATGGCTTCTTTTGATGTTCTTATTATTCATTTTATATATCTCAATGATGGATAAATTATATTTGAAGATAAAAATTATACACTCAGACTAAGGTTTGAACCCAGGACCTTTCACACTAAAGGCAAACGCTCTACCAACTGAGCTATCTGAGATACTCCAATCTAAATGCAAATTTTTCCCTTATATACGCTGTTAATTTCTGTCTTTTTTCATTCAAATTTTTTATACACAGTCATCAATAGAATTCCATGCCACCATACTTAATTTTACTTTAAAGTTTAAAATGGACAAAAGTTAACTGGTTTTGACACAAGATCAATGAGTCTAAAAATAAATTACATTCCTTGTTCTCTGCTTTCAAAAGTTGTTAATCACTTAAAATTCAACCCATTAACTAACAAGTAAGATCCTGATACCTAAATTGTAGCATTCTGAGAGATAACATCAAAATACAGATTTAAACTATGATCTACATAAATAATGAATATAAATTAATATTTTTAAGAAGTAGCACTGTGAGGTTTTATTTAATATAATCGTTAAATTATATTTGAAGAGAAAAATTTTCGCCTAGACCGGGACTCGAACCCGGGACCCTTGGCTTTCCGGGCCAAGTGCTCTACCAACTGAGCTACCGATAGAGCACTTGGCCCGGAAAGAAAAGGGTCCCAGGTTCGAGTCCCGGTCTAGGCGAAAATTTTTCTCTTCAAATATAATTTATCCTTCAATGAGAAGTGTTAAATTAATAATAAAATCGTCAATAGAAGCCCTACTGGCTATAAAGTAGTGTTAAATTCCCAATAAATGTCTTCTTAACTAAGAAGCCGCCATTTGCAAAGATAGAAGCTATGGTTTCAAGCATTTGGCGCGAGGGAATTACAACGTACATAAGAGAAAAATTTGCGTCTAGATCGTAACTCGCCTCGGTAGCTCAGTTGGTAGAGCACTTGGCCCAGAAAGCCAAGGGTCCCGGGTTCGAGTCCTGGTCTAGGCGAAAATTTTTCTCTTCAAATATAATTTATCCTTCAATGAGAAGTGTTAAATTAATAATAAAATCGTCAATAATCGTTACATTAATATACTAGTAAATTTATATATTGAATCAGAAAGCATTTTTTATATCTCATCTCATAAAACTTTGTGATTTTCACAGGACGAGTTTCTGGACCATTACTCCTACCCTCAGCCAAAACTCTGACTCACATTGACAAGAGTTGTAGTTTTGGCTGAGGATAGGAGAAATAGATCCAGAAACTGGTCCTGTGAAAATCACAGAGTTTTGTGAGATGAGATGTAAAAAGTTTTCTCTGATTTAATATCATCATCATCATCATGAACAAGCCGTTTTAGGTCATGTGACCTGTGACAGTAAACCTAACGAAGATGATCCTGATCTTTCCACAAATGTTTTGGTCTTCCTTGGTCCCTACATCCAGTTGGAGTGTACTGGAATGCCAATTTTGGAAGTCTATTTGTATATATATATACTGTAAATACCTCATAGTGTTACTTTCCATCATAATTTTTATTAAAATACTGGTTAAATATTAGCTAAAATTATAATAAATATAAAATAATGATTTATTATACTATGTAACCATAACCTGAACAAGATATGGCAATTATCACATAAAATATACTTTAAAATTAATTCAAACTACAATTGAAGCAGTTAAAATCAAAATTATCAATTTTATTAAATGATCTGAAAAAAGAGATTATTATTACCTTCACAGTGGGATTTTTGTCCAGTCTGTTGATAACCATCATCACAAACACACTGATATGTTCCCATCATATTCTCACAAACTCCATTTGAACAAATGCCACTTGTTCGAGAACATTCATCTATATCTGCAAGTCAAAATTAAATTTATGAAATAATCTTAAGAACTTCAAATGATGACAAATCAAGAGCTTCAGAACATTTGAATACTATTACTATTACTACTATCTTAAGAACCATATTAAAATGAAGCAAAACATATGTTAAACATATTTTTCACACTCTAATTAAAACATGATATCACATTTAAATCAATTATCTTAATTATCAATCTTATAAAAAAAATAATATAAAAAATAAGTTTTTAAAGCATATAATATTTTGGTACATTTTAAAATAAAATATAAAGAAGAGAAACAAAAGTAACAAAAAATATGTCAATACCAATATTTTTAAATGTTTATAAAAAGTTCAGATAATAATTTAACCCTTAAAAATTGGAATAAAATTAATGTATAAAAAAGATAAAGTGATCTCACTAAAGACTTTAGGAAGCCCTTGAATAGTAAGAGGTTATTATGGCTGATTCACTGAAAGTGTATAGTCTACCCTTTTAAAAATAAGAAAATTGGCTAAATTTAAATTTAAATTAGTGAAAATAATAAAATAGAAAAAAAAAAAAAGAAGATATTTTATGAAAAATTATGACAAAATATATTATTGACATCATTAGACAAAGAAGAGGACTCATTCTAAATTTGACAGCAGAAAAATTATTGAAAACTTTTAAATAAATGTATACTCTATAGTAGTAAATAGTTTGAGGTGCCAAAATGGCCAATCTCATATTCTGACATATTACAACAATATTATCCAAAACAGTGATTTGTAAAGCTATTGCTAACCAATTACTGTAAGAATAAAAAAATATTTTTTTATAATTATTTCCTAAATGGCATAATGAACAGATATCAATACACTTCTATTACGTATGCAAAAACTGAATATCAGTCATATAAACTGGATTTATTACCTAAGAATAAGAACAAGTTGAGTGCTTCAGCTATTGCAGCATTGAACCTAATCAGTTCCATAAGCCATAGAGATAGTTATAATGAAAATATAAATATTAACTGTACTTGATTTTTCAGTAGTACCTTTGCAAGCTTTCTTATTGGGGGCTAACTCATGTCCAGGTGGACATTCACATCGAAAACTTCCAGGAGTATTAATACAAGAGCCACCCCGGCATAGTCCTGGAATTCTTTCACATTCATTGATGTCTGCAACAAAACAAGTTCTATATATTCATAAATAACATTCACTTGTCAGCCAAAAAGAGCAAAATATTTGTACCAGTTTTACAATAAGATATTTAAGATTTATTACATCCAACAAAAGATTGTTTGCTATAAAAACCAATAAATTAAAAACTCTATCATAGTGTGAATTCCTAAAATAAGTATCCTTTCATAAGCTCACATTAACATTTAACATATATTACAATTATAGTTATTTTTCTTAAAGAAAAAAAAAATATCAGTTTGGACTGTTGCTTCTTAACATGAAGAAAATGTCATTATGTTGATTATATAAGATGATTCCACTAATTTTTTTATTTTTCAGTGTTTAAATATCAAATTCATCATATAAATTTAACTAATAAACAGGATATGAGGTGAGGTGAAAATAATTCTATTTAAATTTTTTTAAATTTTAATATTAAATTTATCATCAATTGAGTTGGTGTTTACTTGATGAAAATTTATCACTTACAAAGGACAAATTAATACTTTAAGAGAAAAATTAATGCCTAAACTGGGATTTGAACCGAGGATCTCTGGAATTCCATTCCAGTGGCTCTATCCATTCCAGACATCCTGGGTTCAAGTCCCAGTTTATGCATTAATTTTTCTCTTAAAATATTAATTTCTCCTTTAATGTTGAAAATAACTTCATGTAGAGAATATAAAATTGTCAGATCAGTTATTATTTGTAATTTAAAAATAAGAGAAATGAATAGGAAGAATTGATATAGTGTTACAATTCAATTTTGGAGTTAAAATTTTAAAAAAAATTAAAATATTACTTAGTTATTATTCTTAAAACTGACAGGAAGTAACACTAAGAGGTAATTTAACAAATAAATTGAATTTGGTTATTATGCACTATATGTCATATTTTGTTCTCTCACCTTCAGAGGACATTTCCATCATTTTTCGCCAAAAATGACTGCTCAGTTGACCAGAAGTCCCTCTGATGATGGGTAGACAAACCTCACAAGTAAATCCTTTGGTCTGGGACCTCATTATTTTTTTCTCTATTTTTAATCAATGTATTTTAATAGAGACAAAATAATGAATTATGAAGTTCCCTGGTATTGAGCAGACAAATCTCACAATTAAATTCTTTTCCCAGGAACTTCAAAATGCATTATTTAATTGTGAGTTCTGTCTACCCAACACCAGAGGGAGAGAGGGATAGATTACACTGGTCAACATGATTTTTGTCTCATGAGTACCAATAGTTGTACTTAATGGAGTTTTTTATCGTGTTTTCAAATATGTATTCGGAATTTCTCCATCACCCACAGTTTTTTTATTTCAATTTCAATTAATGAATTTAAATAATTATTTTTTAATAAACATTTTTTTTGTCCATTTGTCCATTGTAGAACAAAACCAAATGAGCTAACTCAAATAGTTTCAGTTATGGAAAAGAGATATCAAGGCAAATGGAATCCAAATATGCTGGCCGATTACTGTTGGACCATCAAGAGGGATGCTCCACAGGTGAAATAGAGCAGAAAATCGTCATTTCTTACTTTCTAGGTGAGACCGAATGTTCGAATATTGTGTAGTTACGAATGTAGAAAATATTAAAGTGTTTCAAATTATAAATGCCTGTCTCTCGGAAACCATCTGTGATGGAGAAAAACCGATATCATATTTGAATTCAGGAGAAAAAATACTATCAGAATCATATATTTTTCTTTCTGAGACAAAAAAGTTTCTTATTTGTTGTTCAGTGTTATTTAAAACTTCCAACAATCAACTCAACAGTCAGATTTTGGCTGAAATGAAGGAATTGTCTTCTGAAACATCTTCGAGGTGAGAAAGCAAAATATGAGGAGATATGCATAATAACCAATTGAGTTACTTTGTTACTTAGCTAATTTAATATAAAAGATCAAACAAATTTAACTGTATATTTGAAAAGAAAAACCAGTCGGAGTTATGGCTGAAGATGAACATGACTATATTTAATTTTAGGAAGTTATATTTTGAGGTTATTTTAATTATATTATTTTTGGTCTGGACATCTTACCTCAATATTAATGTTGATTTGTTCTTGGACATGTTTCAAAACAATTCTGTTTTATCTTCAGCTTTCCCAGACTGGGAAAAGAACAAATCAACATTAATATTGAGGTAAGATGTCCAGACCAAAAATAATATAATGAACATGACTATGTTTAAAATCACGATATCATGGAAGCATGAATCCTATGAGGTGAGTTGTTTAAACAATATGTTCTCCGATGAATTTTAATTAGAGACTAATGTATTTGCATACGACCCTTAATCTACTTTGATGCATGATACAGTCAGAAATGTTAAATTAATCTAATTGGGAAATAAGGAAAAGAATAACTCTGCAAAACAAGACACAGTGTCATCTAATAGACAGATTTGCCTAGAAAAATAGTTGCCATACAACATTTATTAAATTGGATTTAAATCATTGTTGCCTGGACCCTTCAATTTTATTACAGAAAAATCGTTGCCATACAACATTTATTAAATTGGATTTAAATCATTGTTGCCTGGACCCTTCAATTTTATTACAGAAAAAACTTATTTATTTTTTTCCCAGTTTTATCGTTTTCCTGGATTAATCGTTGAATTAGTACAGTCCCTGTATTGATCTTATTTAAACTAATGAGGAATAAAACCCTCATTTATTTAAAAATACAATAGGAAGTAACATTAAGATAGGAACCTCATTAGTAAATTCATTGGACCAGAGGCAAAGAGAGCAGGAATCAATAATCAGGGCCGACAACATGAGAAAATTCAGTCTGTAATTGCTGATGATGGGGCTAAGAAACTCTGAAACATATGTTCGACAAAAACAACTCTAAGAGGTAAGAATGAACAGACAAAATGTTTTAATTACCCTAATTTATTGTTCCTTGATAGATCGTTTTCCTGCATTTATTGGTTAGAATTTTCAGTCTGGAATGATATAATTCCCGGATTGATCAATTTTAAGTGCAAAGTTAAACAATTTTAAGAGTTCCTCATAGATGTACTATGAATGATGTTTTCAAAACATGCTGTAGCAAGTTGCAGTATGGAATTTTATGGTTATATTTAAATTAATACGAGAATATCCTAAATATAACCAGATTAAATGGTTTCAATAAGAGTATAATATCTAACAAATTAAAGAAATTCAGAAAGATAAAACAACTTAAAGAATGCTCTACCCTACAAATTGTTAGTAAAGAAAAGAAGAATTTCAAGAAAATTACTTACCATCAACAGTACATAGGAAATTTAAAAAAAATATTTGACAAATACAACATTACTTTGGCACCAATAAATAAATTTAGTCTGGAAAAACTTCTAAGTACCAATAAAAAAATCAACATCCCAGACAGTAAGAAATCTGGAATTTATCAAATAAATTGTAGCAAAGTATACATAGGAAAAACAAAAAGGAATTTGGAAACACGCACTAAAGAACATTTTAGAAATATTAAAAATTGTGAAATTGAAAAATCAGCAATTGCTGCACATAGTTTGCTAGAACATCATAAAATTGAAAAAGAGGCAAAACTTTTGAAACAATTGGATAAACCGTTGGAATTGACAATTTGGGAAATGATATTCATTCAGAAGAATAAATATCGATCTATGAATTTCGATATTCCGGTGGATAAAAATTTAATTACAAAGTTTATAATCCCAACAAAAGATGGCAGCACAAGAGGTGATGTCATTAGAGAAATCAATCACAGAATTTCATCAGTGGAAGCCATGACTGAAGAGGGAGATGATATTGTCTGAAACAGTCGGTATCAAAGAAATTTGAAATCATATGAGGTGAGTCAATAAAATATGTTCTCCAGTCACCATTAATTTTATGGTTGTTTGTGAATTTCTCCTTTACAGGCACATATCTAATTAGATAATGAGATCTGGGGGGATCGCTGACTGCCCCATTCCTTTTTTAACAAAAAATGTTTTCAATCCTACAGTCCACACTTTCACTGAATTACCCACTCCTTGATTTAAACAAGTGATTTAAGTATTGTAAGTTTGATTCTTGACTCCTCGTAATTCTTAATCAGATTTTCAAAGACATGGCTGTTAAATAAGTTCATATGTTAAGAAAGATTTCACATCATAGAAGAAGTGGAGAAAAAGCCAATGGAGAAAAGGGTTGATATAACTCAGCATCTTGACTTACCACCGTCAATCCTTAATTCAATAATACAGAAAGAGAAAATCAGAGAGCAGATTGATAAACAGATTTATCTTTTGAAACATTTGGCAAAGCTCTTGGAGTTAACAGTTTGGGAAAAGATATACATTCAGAAAACAAATTTAGATCCATGAATTTTGAAGTTTCTGGCAAGCAAGATTTGATTTTAATGTTAATCAAATCACCACTATATGGCAGTTTAGAAGATGATGGTGAAGACATAAATACAACAGTTGTAAAGATGGCTGAAGATAGGAACAACTGTTCCTGAAACCATGGTCCTGTGATGTGAAGAACACAGAGTTTAAGAGGTGAGATGAATATTGAGTTTCTTTGGTGCCTTGTAATTTCTTTTTTGTTTCTGATATTACAGCTAATGAAATCCCCTTTTTGCACAATATATCATCTAATTGATCATTTTTGCTATTCTTTTTGCAGACGATTTAGCGCTTCTGGCACTCTCTGAAAATGATATGCAATGATCAATTTATAATTTACAAAAAATGGTTGGTTGGTTGGTATCTAATGTCGAGCACTTGATAATGAAATCATTCGCTCTCTTGCACTCCAATATTTAGCAGAAAGGCTGGTCTCTTCTACAAAAGCTGGACAACGGAGGAGATGGTTTCTTTCCATATCTTCATTTAAATTGTAAAAAGGGCATTTAGGTGAATCTGTTATGCCAAGTCTGTGTAGGTGTTTATTCAGGCAGTCATATCCCGTTAGCAGTCTGAATGTTGCTACTGCAGATTTTCTTTGTAATGTAGTAATATCATAAGCTTGTAGATTTTCCCATTCCTTTCCAGATGTTTTGGTGGTGTATTCTTCTCTAAGTTTATTGATATATTTATTTGAGATAATTCTTTTGATAGAGTGAAAGCAAACTGGAGTAGAAGTTGGGTTAGAAACAATTTCGCTACCCTTCTTGGCCAGAAAATCGGCTATTTCATTGCCTGTCACTCCACAATGGGCTGGAATCCATTGAAGGACAAATTCTTTATGTAGATGGAATAACTGTTTTATCATTTTGTGACATTCAATAATTTTGATGCTTTTGGGTGTTGTGTCTCGTGTTATAGCGAGAATGGCTGCTTTGGAGTCACATAGAATTACAACTTTTGTAAATTTTTGGATGTGATATAAAAGATTTTGTAAACTTAAGAAAATTGCTAGAATTTCGCCATCAAAGTTTGTTGAATTTGTGTTTAGTTTACGATAAAAGGAAAAAAGTGGACATACTGCACCAGCACCAGTGCCACCGTCATTTGGTAGGTTGGAGCCATCTGTAAAAATATGTATCCATTCAGGAGCAGGGTATCTTAGATTTATTATTTCCAGTGACATTTGTTTTAAAATATATGGGGGGGGCTTCTAATGATGTTTTTATTATTGATTTAACATTTCTCAATGAAAGATAAATTAAATTTGAAGAGAAAAATTTTCGCCTAGACCGGGACTCGAACCCGGGACCCTTGGCTTTCCGGGCCAAGTGCTCTACCAACTGAGCTACCGAGGCGAGTTACGATCTAGACGCAAATTTTTCTCTTATATACGTTGTAATTCCCTATCGCCAAATGCTTTTGAAACTATTGTTTCTATCTTTGCAAATGGCGGCTTCTTAGTTAAGAAGACATTTATTGGGAATTTAACATTACTTTATAAAGCTGGTAAGGCTTCTAATGATGTTTTTATTATTGATTTAACATTTCTCAATGAAAGATAAATTAAATTTGAAGAGAAAAATTTTCGCCTAGACCGGGACTCGAACCCGGGACCCTTGGCTTTCCGGGCCAAGTGCTCTACCAATAAATGTCTTCTTAACTAAGAAGCCGCCATTTGCAAAGATAGAAACAATGGTTTCAAAAGCATTTGGCGATAGGGAATTACAACGTATGTAAGAGAAAAATTTGCGTCTAGATCGTAACTCGCCTCGGTAGCTCAGTTGGTAGAGCACTTGGCCCGGAAAGCCAAGGGTCCCGGGTTCGAGTCCCGGTCTAGGCGAAAATTTTTCTCTTCAAATTTATATGGGGGAGTTTCAGATTCTTGATGTCTTCTGTTAAATGGAAAGGCTACTGTCTTTAACAGGGAGGAGACCCTTTAATTCCTTCCATCGAAGGCTTAAAGGAACCGACCTGGGCAGTAACCTAATGTCCAATCCCTCACCTTCTCGTGGTGCAGCTGTTAGTAATCATGCTTATGCATGATGAACGAAAGGGAAGGGCTACTCACCAATAAGCACTGGTCAGCTTGGTGAGTTTTTCTTTTTTGACCGAATTGGTATTACTTCTTCTTCCCATACCAATTACCTCTTTCAACTTTTCTATCCAGTCTCCCTTGACTGACCTCTTGTTTTTTTCGACACTATGGTATTAGAGTATTCGAGGCCTAGGGGTTCATTTCTCCTACCTTCCTATACCTACTTTCTCTCTATGGGTGACGTAACCACCACATGTGGTGCCTACTACTAAACGGTTACAACTAGTTTATTGTACTCCAATACAAACATGAAGCCTTGGAAAAAGAATTTACAAAAAATAGGTGCCATTTTAATATGGGAATATCAATTAACAAAACTAAAATTATGGCATTTCATGGGAAGGACCCCATACAAAGTAAAATCTGTCTCCAGAATAAAATTTTAGAGAGATCTAATCAATTTAAATATCTTGGATATTATCTCTCTATCTGGGATGAAAAGGATATCCCTGAAAAAAATTACTAGTTATAATAAAAGTTTGGGAATTATTAATCAAGTTATGAAACCATCCCTTGTACAAAAAAACACCAGATTATGTTTGGCTACACCAGTGTTGACCTATGGTAGTGAAGCATGGACACTAAAAAGACAACATGAAAGCAGAATAACGGCTTGTGAAATGAGATTCATGCGCAGAACAGCAGGTTACACCAGATGGGATCGGAAAAGGAACACCAATATCTTAAAAGAATTGAAGACTACGCCAATTTTGGAATATATTAAACAGTACCACTAAATTGGAAACACCATCTAGAAAGAATGAGTTTAAATCGGATCCCCAAAGCTGTTTATAATTATATACCAAGAGGACGAAGATCACTGGGCGGTCCTATGAAACGCTGGAGGGAAAATTTTCTATAGGATCGTAACAGGCCTTGACCTAATTCTAGGAGGAAGAAGAAGATGAATACTGACTCACTATAATTTTATTAATTTAAAAGCTAATAATGTTAATTTTCATCATAAGTTTTATGATATCTTATAAGGATTATACTTTTTATATACAGCTTACTTACTTACTTACTCACCTGGCACTATCGAACCCGTAGGTTCATGGCCGCACGGACATAAGCTCTCCATACATCCCTATCCTGAGCTAATGCTTTCCAATCATTCCCTGTATGATCTACTTCCCTCAAATCATAGTTAATGTTATTCTCCCACCTCATTCTTGGTCTACCAACTGGGCGTTTTCCCTCTGGCTTTCCTACAAGAAGCTTCCATGCAAGTCTTTCATTCCCCATACGTGCAACATGTCCTGCCCATCGCAGTCTACGAGACTTAACTGTTCTTATTATATCTGGCTTTCTATAAAGACCATGTATTGTTATGTAGTCTTCTCCATTCACCTGTCTGTTCATCTTTCTTTGGTCCAAAAATTTTCCTAAGTACTTTATTCTCGAATACTCGTAATCTCCTTTCCTCCCTTAAAGTAAGAGTCCATGTTTCGCACCCATATAATATATATATATATATATATAGAGCTTAAGTAATTAAATTTTTCAATTGGCCTATGGGAATTGAAATAATGAAAAGAAGTAGCACCCCACCTGCACCAAGACATATTGCTTACCCATGCACACCTGCATCATCATAGTACTCTCATATCCATCTTTGCAGTCACAGATAAAGTTCCCTGGAGTATTGCGGCAAGTCCCATCTCCACATACTCCATGCATGATACTACACTCATCAATATCTGTAAATAAAACAAAGAGAAGATAATGGTTTCAAATACAGTATATTCTTCTTCTTCTTTCTTATTACATGTTCCCAGATAATTTTCCGATGACACAATGTATAATATATTGAAAATATTATCTCTGGAAAAATCAAGACAATAATTTTAAAGAAATTCAAGCAGAAAAAAATTATCATAAGTAATGCCACGAGTGATTTCCAAATTTATCTAGAGAATTTGGAAATCAAGAGTGGCATTTGTTAGGACTATTTAACGAATAAAATTAAGCTGTTTACTCACAAATCATTATTTAACTATAGTTATTTTAAAATATTTAATGTAAACGGCAATGTTTGAAAACAAATGAGAAACGATAGGTACGCTTCATCTGCTTCTTTTGTTTATCACTGCTACCAGATCATACTATTTATTGCCAAAGGAACGCAATATTGTAAGAATGCTCTCTAGTGGAGAAAAAATGAAACACATCAAACTGTACATTAATTCATTTCTGATGTCGTATGATGTAAATATGACAATTATATTTTTCTGGATTGTTACCTGGGAAAAAATACATTTAAGAAAGTGCAAACAGTGGTTTCTTTTTTTGGTGGTATAATCAATTGCTACAAATGTTTTTATATTAACTCCCGCATGCGGCATGTGTTGACATTCATGCACTATATATACAATCTGGTAGCCGTATTTCTCACGGGCTCAGTCACCGCAAAATAATGGTCAGACCCGTTCAGAATATTAAAAAGGAGGAGCTTTCTTTAATATGGTAATTATAACACTGATAAATATTTCGTGAAACACGACTCTGATTGGTTGTAAAACAGAAATCATTGAAACGTGATTGGTCATTGACTCCCATTTGGGGCATGAGTTAAATAGTCAATTTTATTGAATTCTTTTATTTATTTAAGTTGCTTCAACTACATAAGGTCACATTAAGACTCTTAATAACTTGAATCATAATAAGTAGATAGGAACATGTCTGGCCCCTCTTTTCAACCTCTGAGTTACCTCAGGCAAGTTGCTTGAATTTCTTCACTTTGACATTCAGATTAAATATAAAGATTAAGTACTATTGATTAAATATTAAGCATCTTTTGGATTTCAGAGATTTAAAATTTAAACGTAAGGTGATCCCATTACAGGTTTTAGGAAACTCTTGGGATAGTAGGAGGTTAAGACTGCAGATAATTGGCACAAGATGTCGACCAGATTGTAGTTCTGTGTGATGGCCATCTTTATCCCAGAACATGTATCTGGTACTAATTTCTATTACAGACTGAGTTGACCCAGGGTCATGGAGGCACTAAAAGGTTTAAACAGTTTAAAAATTCTGACTCCATCTGGAATCTAACCTAAGACCCGCTAACCTACCAAATTGTAGTGTACTGGTATTGTTTTAACCAACTATGCTGGCATGTTCCTTCACCTTCCATGCATTATTAATGAGATGAACTGGTAATTATGAATTTTAAATCCATTGGCAACAAAGATTTCATATTTACATTAATTCCTTCTCTATAATTAAATAAAAATAAAACTTAGTTTTATTTGATTTTCATATTTATTTGATATAATTCAGTGACAGCTGTTTCGGTACACTGTACCTTCTTCAGACATATTAACAAATTTGTTCAGTGACAGCTGTTTCGTTACACTGTACCTTCTTCAGACATGTTAACAAATTTAACATGTCTGAAGAAGGTACAGTGTAGCGAAACAGCTGTCACTGAATTATATCTAATAAATATGAAAATCAAATAAAACTAAGTTTTATTTTTATTTAATTATAATTATGGATTTTCATCAAGTAAACACCAACTCAATTGATTATTTAATTCCTTCTCTGCTAGAGGAACAAGGAATACCCAACTTTAGGACCCTGATTCAGGAGGATTGAAACCAGTTAACAATAGAGATAGTTTTTTGTTAATATATCAGGGTGAGAAAGTTTATAGGCCTATATGAGATAGAGCACAGACTTACTGAATTATAAAATAATAGTAAATGAAGTTTCTTAAATTAATTAGTTGATAATATCTGACCAAACATACCACATATTTTTGATTTTTATAATATTTCTTTCTGATATGAATATATAGAAATTTTATATATGTCATCATCATCATCATAGTACATTCACGAATTTAGGCCATTTGTTGACCTGTTTCGGCCTCAAGAAAAACACCATCCAGAAGTCTTTTGAGTGGACGTCCTGGTCTTCTTCTTCCTGCGGGTTGATATCTTAACATTAGTTTGGGTATTCTGTGATCTTCCATTCGATGAACATGTTGTATCCATCTTAACTTGTAATCAGAAATTTTGTTTTCTAAAGATTCCATGTGTAATTCTTCTAAGATGTCTTCATTTTTTTTGTGATCTAGTAGTGTGTATCCTGCAGTCCTCCGAAGATATCTCATTTCAGCAGATCTAAGTCTCTGTATATCCTTCTGTTTCAACGTCCATACTTTGCTACCATACAAAAGAGTTGGAAGAGCCAGTGTTTTATACACTTTCAGTTTTTATATATGTACATAAACTTAAATAAATTTAAAAACTACTACTTTAAAAATATTATTTCCAAAATAGATTTTATATATATATATATATATATATACACATATTTTTTTAATGACTCTACGGGTCGAATGTTTGAACGCATTAGACAGTAAAAGGCGTTCTCTGCTGATAAAGTTTTATCCAAACACATTTTTCTTACTCAGAAATCTATTCACACGGTAATAGTCAGGTAGCTTAAGATCGTAGCTCAAGATATAAACTTATGTGAAAATCCCGAAGGGAACCGATGGTAACTGATGTAGTTTGAAACTTATCCAAGATGTCGGACCTTGAAGACTTCGATCAAGTTTTCGGTATACGCGGAGAAGAGGAATTTGATAGAGTCTACCAAAGAATTCAACTGGAAGAACAGGAGAATCGGCGTAATATTGCGCGTTGCAGACGTGTTTGTATACGGTATTATTTGCGGGATGCAAGCATAAATGCATTCCTCTATAGCAGACGAAAATAACGGAAGTGGTTTTATCGCTGAGAATTCTGGGTAATTCGTTGCCAATATTACGAAAACGTCAACATTCATGCATGACCGGTAAGGCAGCCGTTAATTCGATCTCAGCTCACCAGTGATTGGAAGTAATTTGAGTAGAGACTAATGTATTTGCATACGACCCTACATGTGATTTCTTAAAATTTTAAAGGACCCTTTCAAAGCCCATCTCTTTTTGTTATAAGGCCTAATCTTTTACATGTTTCAGCAAATAAGGAGATGACAGTTCCTCTTGCTCCCACAATCAGACCAATAACTCAATCATAACTGGAGAAAAAAAGTTAAAGCTGAGCCAGAATTGATCCCAAGATCTCCAGCTTTATATTCTATCATTGAGCTATAGTCACATTTCCTGATCAAGGTCAAATTCCTCTCTGTTTACCTTAATCCCTCATAAGTAGTGAATCCATGTTCACAAGATTTAATGAGTGTATTTCAAATGTGTGAAGCCATTTGGCTGTTACATCAGCTGATTACAAAGTTGGTATGGAAATGAATGTTTCCTGACTAGCCATCTGTTGGTTGTACTAAAAAAAGTAGAGAAAAACATTTTACATCTAAGCTGAAATTTGAATCCAAGATTACCAGCTGGAGCTCTATCATTGAGCAGTTTAATCATGATTTTGCCTTCAAATAGCTTTAATTCAATCTAGTGAGAAGAAATAATTAATTTCTGGAGTGGAGAAAATCTATTAAGAAGGATGAAATAATGCGATGCTTAAATACTTACCTATACACTTCACTCCATTCTCATCCAGTGCATATCCTTGATTACATTTGCAACTGAAACCACCAACAGTGTTTTTGCAACGGCCATTATTGCACATTCCTGGGAATTCTGTGCATTCATTGATGTCCTTCCTGTCTATGAAACCAGCGCCTTTAGGACATAATTCTTCATGAGCTGGAGTGCCAGGCCTTGGACAAGATTCACATCTACTAGTACCACTGTCTCCTCCACCCCAAGCTTTGCCAACAGTTGAGCAGCAACACACCATCCTTGAGAATATGCCTTCGAGAGGATTGCGACATTGTCCGTGATGGTAGTCTGTGTAACATGCTTCTTGTCTTACATCCAAACACGTTGTGCCTACAAACAACAATTAATATTTCCAATGTAGGTCCCATTCTTATAATTAAATATATATTATATATATCTAGTCCACTGCTGTGGTCTCGAGGTAGCATGCTGCCTTGCCACTCAGCGGGCCCGGGTTCGATTTCCGGTCGGGGCAGTTTTTCTGGGTGAGGTTTTTATCGGGTTTTTCCTCACCTGTGAGACAAATGTTAGGAAAACTTTAAGGCCCAAACAGTCCCCGAAATCATATGGCCGTCATCATCATCATCATCCTTATCATTATCATCATCATTACCATCATCCTTCACCGGTGTGGAAAGCAACGGGAAGCTACCACACCTACAATTCCCTAGTAAAGCTGCAAAGCATAGCATGAAAATGCTATGATTGCAGTGAAAGACCTGCCCTCGGGCAGAATTACTATGGATGGATATATATATCTAAAGCATACATTTTTAGTGAAGTTTTACTATTGCCAGGAACACATAAATAACAATTTGAGTAATTTTTTTATTTTTACAGAATGGCATTTCCTAAATTAAATACCAACTTAAAGCAAAAAATGCATGTTGCTATTCAGTTTAATGTCTCCTTTTTATCTCAACTTAGGCTACAGCATGCAATTCTCCCACTAAAGAGTAGTTGGAATTAGTGATCATTACTGTATAGACACCTAAGAACATAAGATTAAAATTTATAAAACTATAATCCTGCATGTGATACTCTATAGCTGTAGAGCATGATCTTTTACATTAAGGGATGGAAACAAGGTAATTTCATTTGAAAATAGAATCCTAAGATGAATATTTGGTCTATAATGGATGAGAATAGATTGGAAGAAGTTTCACAATGAGGAACTCCATAATTTATATTGTTGTCCTAATATTGTTACGTTAAGTCATATAGCTAAATGGTTCTTCTTGTAAGCCCATGTTTCCCTTAACAGAGATTTAGGCGCTCTCCCCCTACAGGGGAAGAATTTGAACCATACTAATTTAGTTACACTTGTTTTCATTTAGATGTCATTTGAGTGGTCCGTGGTCAGCGTTCCGCCTCATACTGACATATAGGAAACCAAGGTAGTACTAGGACGGGAAAATTCGGTAAATTTTGGTTAGAGGCCTTTTCATTCAGGCTTAAGGATCTTTTACGAGCCTGAAAATCATCAGACTCGGGACGCATGGCTTAAAGTCCCTCCCAGAGGACTTGCTCCTTGGATTTTCCCATCCTAAAAAAATCCATCGACCCCGATCGAGTTTGCACCCGTGACCCTTGGGACCAGAGGCAAGAAGCATGACCACTAGTCCACCGTGGCCGATTTTAAATGGTTGATATTAGAAATGTTTTAAGTGTTTTTATTAGGAAAGCCTTGGGAAAAACCTAGATACAACTGGGAGGATAATAGTGAATTGGACATTGGATAAATATGAACTGGATTCAGTTCTTTAGTCTGCATTTCAAGCTTGTTGAATATAGACTGCTCTGATCTTCATTGCAAGTTGGCTGAAATTAGGCATTCCAATCTCCATTACTACCCTATTCTAAGATAGTACACTTCCCTTTTACTTTAATCCTATGTACTATACTGTAACACAAACCCAGTGTAAGTCTATGTGACTAGATATGAAATACTTACCAGTCGGATCTAGAGTCAATCCTGGGGGACAGGTACACGTGAATGAGCCATCGGTGTTAACACATGTCCCTCCTCCTTTACATATTCCCACATTCAGATCGCATTCATTTATATCTGTACAGGATTTCCCATCCACCTGTATACACATAAAGAATTAATATCTTCATACTCATACATTTATAAAAGGTAAAAGGTATTCAAAGGAAAGTACCATTCTTTAGAAAAATATTTTCAAATTTACAGCTTTAGATATAATAAAAAAGACCTATCTGAGGAGTAAACATTCAAAACCTGACATGTCAATTAGAGAAAAATGCAGAAATATTATATAACCAGAACTACAGTATGTATAACCTTGGACAAAAAAAGAGTCATCTCTTGAATGCACATTTCTTCTAAGTCCTACTCGGCACAGCGCTGGGTTCAAACTAGGAAACTAATCACAAGTGTGCAGTCCCTGAGCTACTGTGTTATGTAGCTTGAACTGAAGATACTCCTATGTGTTCTGTCAGGTCAGTGGTAAAGCATGCAATCATGTTTCTGTTAATGAAGGTCGCAGGTTCACATCCTCAATTATGCAGTTTTTTTTGTGATATTTGTATTAAAATGTTTTATGAATTAAATACAACATTTTATTTTGACATTTGGATTAAATCAATGTTAATGTCATTATTGTAACAATTATATTTACCACATTCAGGGTTTGTTCTAGGTAATTTTAATATATTACATTCAATAGACTGTGATGCGCAGACATCTGCACAAAAGCAACAGCCTCTAACTAGTTGGTTTATAATGAATCATATTGAGTTTTCCCATGGCTCAGTGCACACACAAGGACTTAGGCACAAGGCAATCTCTCCTTGCACTGGTAAACATTCCAGGTTTTTCTACTCGTGAGGCTGGAAGGCGTTTGAGAGTCCCTGCATTTACACCTCAGAGGGGACTGAGATTATCCAGGGGAGGGGTTGAAAACCATTATGTTGGTTCAGGAAGAAGACATGTTTCCACTCCCCAAGAGAATGAAGCTTTAATTGCAGAAGCCCATAGGAACCCCTTCCAAACTGCTTCTCAAAAAAAAAAAACTCCTGGCGCGACAGGCCTAGATGGCCCTTAGCCTACCAGTCGGCTGCTGGCCTAATATCCACATGTGTCAATCACAGAGGTAGATGATCATCAGCCAGTGTTGGGGTGACATGTGGTCAGCATGTCGAGTCCCCCAGCCGTTATAGCTGGTTTTCTCAACCTGGAGCCGCTACTTATTGTAGCTACCCAAATGCCTCATGATGCTGGGTGGGCACCGGTCCCATACTGGCCGAAATACCATGAGAAAATTTCTTCCCCCACAGAGACTCGAACCAGCACAAGTCCCATAGCTCTGCACCAAGGCTTCTCAATTCCCTGGTTCAGCTCGGATAGCTCTGTGGCATTTAAATGGTGCAGAACTTTTTGCACGGACAGCAACAAAGAAGGAACACCTGACAATCACAGATTGTTTCGGCTCACCTTTGCAGAAGAAAATGCCAACCATGATTGGAATAATATAATATTCTCAGAGAAGGTGATATTTTCTTCTACTCATGATGGCAAAGTGATGTCCAAAGGGGTCTTGATACAATGCAGAATATGTGGCTAGACAATTTCATCATGGTCGCCTATCTGTGTCATGTTGGGGCTGGATATCACGGGACAATCTGGGTGTATTGTGGAAGCTGGATGACACACTGAACAATGTGCAGTATAAGGCTATACTAGAGGACATCTTGATTCCATCTGTGAAGATGACATATCCTGATGGAATTATTGAATTCGTACAGGATAATCATCCTGTCCACGCTTGTCGAGCGGTTTCAAACTGGTTCTTGGAGATATCAGAGTGATAGACTGGCCTCCCTGTTCACCAGATTTGAATCCAATCGAAAATGTGTGGGCTAAGATGAAAATAGAGATGAACTCTAATTGGTCTGCAGATGCACGAAAGATGAAAGATGGCTTATGGGCACAAATTCAAGACGTCTGGGATGCTCTTGCCAATCGTCCATGTACCTGTAGAAATTTGATTGCATCAATGCCCCACAGATTAAAACCGGATATTTATCCCCATATAAAAATAATAAGGGTTTTTGTTTTGTTTATAATAATATTTATTTATATGAAGAATGGTCATAAGATTGATTTATAGAATTCAAATTTTTTTATAAGTATAAAAAAAAATAACTGGTCAATATAAACTGTTAATACAGTTGGATGTTTTTATAACTGATGCAGTATGTAAAATACTTCAAATATTCAAATTGATAATTTTTATAAAGAAATAAATGGGATTGGTGGAATTGGATAGAAGTTAACTTGAAAATACTCCTTCCTTTTCTGTTGGACCAATCAGAACCTAGAGGTTATTACATAATAAGAAGATGGCTACAATACTTGAAGATGGTCGGTCATGTTCAGCGACTGCTCCTTAAAGAATAAGGAAATAATTGTTTATTTTATTGATGTTGGTTGAAAGAAATAGTGTTAAAAGTATGAAAGATTATATAGTGATATAATAGTCATCCATCTTAGTGAAAAACAGTTTCTAAGTGAAAATAATGAATAATAATGACTGGATTGACCGTTAGCATTCGTCATCCATTAAATACATAAAATGGTAATCTTCTAGAAGTGAAAAATATCAACCTAAGCCGGAATCCTTTGGAACTTTTAAATTACAAGATTCATCTTGACCAAAGTGAGAGTTTTAAATAAACTAACTTATCGTTCAACCGTTAATAAAGTGTTGTTATTTGTGTAAGAAACTTTTCCTCATTCCCCTGAAGAGAGTTATTAATGCCGTGGCAGATTTAAAGTGATTTAAGTTATATCACAAATCTTCAACTTCGGATATCTCACCGAGAAACCCAACTTTAAATGTCTCCACAACGAGGGGCATAAAATTAAACACAGCTGCAAATGGCGCATCAACGAGGGCTCGAATGGGAATCGAACCAGGGACCTGTAAACCTGAATCGAACCAAGGACCACGAGAATGAGGAAAGTAATAAAAATCTTCAAAAGTGAGTACAGTTAAAATTTATATGTGAAAAGTGAATTAGTGATAATAACAATTAATGCTTTTAAGAAATAAGAAAATATTAAAATACCCAACAATGGCCAATAACGAAAATATAACTTGTAAAACTGTTAATATTGAAAACGAACAAATTAGTGAAGGCCAAGAAAATTTAATTTTGTGTAACAATGAAAATAATGAAACTAATGATACACCTCCTTGGGTAGCATTATTAATAAATAAATTAGAGAAGAATAGTGCAGAATTAAAAGAAATTAGGAATGACAATTCAAATCTCAGTAATAATATTTCAAATCTCAGTAACAAATTAGAAAAGAATAGTGATGAATTAAAAGAAATTAGGAATGACAATTCAATTCTCAGTAGTAAATTAGAAGCTAATGTAACTAATCTTAGCAATAAATTAGAAAAGAACAGTGATGAATTAAAAGAAATTAGGAATGACAATTCAATTCTCAGTAGTAAATTAGAAGCTAATGTAACTAATCTTAGCAATAAATTAGAAAAGAAACAGTGATGAATTAAAAGAAATTAGGAATGACAATTCAATTCTCAGTAGTAAATTAGAAGCTAATGTAACTAACCTTAGCAATAAAATTGATGCAAATATTTCCAATCTCAGTAAAGATATAAAGAAAGAAATTAAAGAAAATAACTTGAAACTAGATGAAAAATTAGAAAGCATTAGGTTAGAATGCAAACAAAACAATTCTAAACTGGAAAAGAGAATAGTAAATATAGCCAAAGATTGTAAAAATGAGATAGAAAAATGTAATGAAAAGATTGATGAAACTCATAATCAAATAGAAACATCTTTGATTGAGGTAAGGCAAAGTTGCCAAGATAAAATCGAAGAATTAGGAACTAAAGTCGAAGATAGACTAAAAATTTCCGAAGAAAGTGTTATCTTAGGTAATGAAGAACTTCAATCAAAGATAACAAATGAAGTAATTATTATAAAAGAACAAGTTGAAGGATGGATAACTAAGATTGTTGAACTTGAAAACAAATATGTGTCAAAAACTAGTGAAAAGGAGATTGAGGTTATGTCAGGACATTCTAGTAATGTTAATAATGATCCTCCTTCTAGTAGTAGTAGTAAAAATGTATGTAAAATTCCTGCTAATCTTTTAGGGGAAATTAACTTACCTAATTTTGGTGATACTGTAGGCCAAAGCCCTACTGATTTCATTAGGGAAATTGAAGAATACTTCGAAATCAAAGGAATAGAAGACAAGTTCAGAATGTTCTTCATAAGAAAAAGTTTAAAAGACAATGCAGAGTCTTGGTTTAAGATAGCTTGCCATGATTCAATGACTTATCAAACATTTAAAAATGCTTTCTTAGGTTACTACTGGGGACCAGAAAGACAAAACAAACTAAGGTTAGACCTAACTAGTGGAAAATTCTCCAACAATGGTAAACAAGGTTATCTTAATTATTTCTTGGAGAAGGCAAAAATGGCATCATTGTTACAGCCTCCAATAGATGAGAGAACTTTAATTTCTATGTTATCGCATCACTTCCCAGATGAGATTAGATATCATTTGATAGTAGCCAGACCACAAAATGTTTCTGAAATGTTAGAGTTGTTAGCTCTACTAGAGAATAAAAGAGAAGTAGATAAATGTAGTAAAAGAAATTTATTTGGGGAAGGGGCAGAGCCCTATAATAAGAAAGGTAATTTTGTAACTAAAATAAATGATGAATATCATAATGAGAATAGAGAAAGAAGTTTCAAACAGGGCAACAATAATAATAGGTTTGTTCAAAATAGAAACAGCCCAAATAAAAATAGGATGACTAATAATTATAGTAACAATAACCAGAATGGATGGTTCAAACGTAATGAAAATAGGAATGACAGACAAATTAATTATATGGATGTTAACAGAGTAGGAGAAAATAGAAATAGGTATTGGACTTCTCCCTGTAGAGGTAAAAGAAGAAGGAATACCTATGGTAATGAAAATAAAGGGTATTTCCAACGACAACAAAATTGTCAAATTAATGAAACTAGTGATAGGACAGAGCAAAATAGAATAGACTCTGTAACTATTCACAACCAAAGTCAAGATATACCTAGTAATGAAAATGACCACGAAGTAAATCACAGGATACCTCATGCTTTAAACGCATAGAAGGTACATTAAAGACTCCGCAATGTACCTCAATCGTTATGAACTTAGGGGTCCAAAATAGATGCTTTGATAGGTTTCAAAATTTAGAAATTATACCAGCAAATATGAGAGGAGATAGTAAGTTATGTACCTCAAGACAGCGACCGATAGCGTTCAATATTGAATAATCCATTTGAATATTTCCCAAGGAACAGGACAAACCTACGCATGCCTGTTAATAATAAAGAATTAAATGTCATAGGACGACCACCCAAAATTAAAAGTAAATATTTTTAACAATGATTGGACTTGCATAGCGGGCTAGCGGCCCCTCTTCCTGCCTCAACCACACACAATAGATCAGAAATTTTTATAATTTCTTAGTCAACACAGGGAAGAATAAGATAATGGACTGTAAGAATATGTGGAGTGGCGTGTATTTATCTTGCGATAGGCAAGAAGAACCGAAATGCCAATTAAGCCTACAGTGCCTTATAGATTGAAGTATCGGAGGATAGTACTTCAGTGTGCCTATGTTTAATTTCTCCATACTTGTCTTGTGATTATGTTAATAGGCTGCGACCTGTTGGAGCAATATAATGCCATAATAAATTTTGAGGTGTAAGAATATTTCCTTGTAATAATGAAGATAACGTGAGAGTACGTCATCCCATTTGATAATGAATATGAGGAGAATAAGAATCTAAGTAAGAAGGAGAGTGACCATTGCTGAAGAACACATCGGTTTTATAGAGGAATATTGTTGTTCATGAGGAGAGGGAATTGGTAAATGGCCGTGGATGCCAAATGCAAGATAATATTGCATGTTAATTGTACTTCCGACAAAAGTTGTCGCGGTGCGAAGAAAAGCTTCTAATAATAAAAATGGTTGTGCTGACGATTATGTCGCATGTAAATGTTGTGATTTAGAATGGGTCTCTTGCAATACGGAGTATGATGAAATTCCTCGATTATATTGTGTGAGGTGAAGAACTTGATAAAGACATCTGTGAAATGATAAAGGAAAAAGTTAAGACACTCATGGCATAACACAATGAACAGGAAAGGCATGTTGTATGACATCTTAATGAAAAAGACGTAGGTTCTTTTTCTTCGAAGCCAGGAGGATTGTGTAAAACTGTTTTAAATATTCCTTTAAAGGTGATGGAACATCCACCTATAAATATTAAAAGTAGACCCATCCCTATTGCCATCAGAGAGCAGGCAGATCAAATGATAGATGACATGTTAATGCAAGGAATAATACAGAAATCTGATTCTCCTTACGCCAACCATATTTGCTGGGTGCTAAAACCTAATGGCAAAATTCGCCTGTGTTTAGATAGTTCGTAGGACTAATTCTTTCACTGTCCGGGATAATTATAGGCCCGAGACAATTGAAGCATCTATAGCAAATATGAAAACTGGTAGATTTATTAGTTCTATTGATTTAACTTCTTCATTTTGGCAGATAGAACTAGACCCCAAAGTTCGGCCCTATACAGCTTTTATACATAATGGAAAAGTATATGAATTTACCAGGTGTGCATTCGGTCTAAGAAATAGCGGAAGTGCGCTTCTTAGAGCCCTAGATATTGTACTATCTGATGATGTTAAAAGACATTGTACTATATATGTTGACGATGCAATTATTATTGATAATGTTTTTGAGAATCATATATCTCATATTGATTTAATGTTGTCTCAATTAAAGAATAGTGGTATGACAGTCAGCCTAGAAAAGTCTGTGTTTTGTTAGGTCGGAGGTTCAATTCCTAGGATATAGGATCTCTAATAAAGGGATTACTCCTGACCCAGACAAGGTTCAAGGAATCTTAGAAATTCCTTCACCAAAGAACATAAAACAACTTCGTAGATTTTTAGGAATCTTAAATTACTATTCGAAGTTTGTCATCAACTATGCCTCAGCGGTTAGTAAGCTGAGAGGGCTGCTGAAGAAAGATAGTAAATGGAGATGGACAGAGGACCATCAATCTACTTTTGAATATGTTAAGAAGTTATTTGCAAATAGTATTTCACTACAGAGACCAAAAATGGACAGAGAATTCCATTTATACACAGACGCGAGTAAAACTGGCCTCGGTGCTGTTTTTAACTCAATTTGACGATGATGGGCAACAGTATGTTGTGTCGACAGCTTCGCGCTCGACTACCATCATTGAAGGAAATTACACTGTTTCAGAGTTGGAGCTTACAGCAATATTTTATGCTCTAAATAAATTTAGAATTTATGTTTATAAAAACAAAGTTATTGTTCATAGTGACCACATTTCACTAAGTTTTATAAGTAAATGTAGATTATCCAATAATAAACTGAGTAGGATGATCATGGAAATCATTTCCTATGATATTGAAATAAAACACATAGAAGGAGAACAGAATGTGTTTGCTGACCTCCTGTCTAGATTGAAAAGTGTTGGGAAAATACCTGAAACTGTACATACTCCTAAACACGAAGTAGTAATGTTTAATGTAAAACTGTATAGAGACAAAGGATTTTCATTGTTGATGAAAAACATTGTTGAGCATCAAAAATCTGATATAGAGTTACAACGATTGAAGTATAGTGCGAGAGATATAAATAATGATGACAAAAATGGAATTGATTGTAATAAGAAAATCGGTATAAAGGATGACATTCTTTACAAATTACATGGGAGAAATGTGAAAAAATGGAAAGTTATAATTCCTAATAATATGGAAGTTCCACTATTTAGAACTTTTCATGTCGGCTTAAATCATGCAGGTTGTGAAAAATTAGCTCTCAACATAAGTGAATTTTTTTATGTTAAACATTTAGATAAAAAGTTGAGAAAGTTTACTTCTTCATGCATAACTTGTCAAAAAGCCAAATGTATGAACGTAAAATATGATATAGTTCCACAAAACATATTAAGGAACAAAGTAAATAGCTTAGTAGTAATGGATACTCATGGAGAAATGCCTACTACTCAATTTGGTTACAAGCATATTCTTGTATTATCTGATGTATTCTCAAAATTTGTAAAAATATATCCATTAAGAAGTGTAAATAGCAGAGCTTGCCTAGGTAAAATTGTGAGAGATTATTTACCTAATTATGGACCTATTGATGCACTACTAGTGATAATGCTTCAGTGTTCTCAAGTCTTAAGTTTAAAGATAAACTTACTGCGATAGGAATTAAATTGTACCATTGTAGTAAATATCACCCAAAAAGTAATCCCTGTGAGAGAGTTAATAGGGAAATTACTACAAGTTTAAGAATTTTGACCCATCATAAACATTCTGACTGGTTTAAACATATCAGCGTCATAGAGAATGTTATGAATCATTCAATTAATGTCAATACTGGGGAAGCACCCATATTCCTAATGACAGGTAAACAACCTGACAGGTTAATTGCTAATTTACCATTACCTATCATTGATAAAAGTCAAATCCCGGAGACATCCGAGAGGAAATATGTAAAAGAGTTATTGAAAGGTTAGAATGTCGCGCAGAAAAGCGCAACAATAAGGTTAAAAGACATAAAAGGAAGTGGAATCCCAAAGTTGGAGACAAAGTTCTCATAAGGGATATTTCATTATCCAATGCTTTAAAGAAACAATATCATAGGATGAACCTATTGTATAAAGGTCCCTATGAAATATTTAAAAATTTTAATGATACCACATATGAGCTAAGAGAAATAGACACTAGAAAAGAAATTGGAAAATATTCCAAAGAACTGTTGAAACCATTTCAGACTCCTATTAATTAGTTGTAGCTGGTGACTTCAAATAGTTCAAAGTGTATTTAAAATATTGTATGTAAATTTTTGTAAAATTAATACTTCTATTTCATTATGTAACATGTATTTATTATAATTGTGATGTATTACATTGTATTGATTCTAATACAGATGAATCTTGTATAGAAAGAAACTTGATATTTGGGGAAAGTGATTTATTTTAATTTAGCCTCACACTTAGTTGTAGCTAAGATTAAAATAAATCAGGGGCAATTTAAAACCGGATATTTATCCCCATATAAAAATAATAAGGGTTTTTGTTTTGTTTATAATAATATTTATTTATATGAAGAATGGTCATAAGATTGATTTATAGAATTCAAATTTTTTTATAAGTATAAAAAAAAAATAACTGGTCAATATAAACTGTTAATACAGTTGGATGTTTTTATAACTGATGCAGTATGTAAAATACTTCAAATATTCAAATTGATAATTTTTATAAAGAAATAAATGGGATTGGTGGAATTGGATAGAAGTTAACTTGAAAATACTCCTTCCTTTTCTGTTGGACCAATCAGAACCTAGAGGTTATTACATAATAAGAAGATGGCTACAATACTTGAAGATGGTCGGTCATGTTCAGCGACTGCTCCTTAAAGAATAAGGAAATAATTGTTTATTTTATTGATGTTGGTTGAAAGTAATAGTGTTAAAAGTATGAAAGATTATATAGTGATATAATAGTCATCCATCTTAGTGAAAAACAGTTTCTAAGTGAAAATAATGAATAATAATGACTGGATTGACCGTTAGCATTCGTCATCCATTAAATACATAAAATGGTAATCTTCTAGAAGTGAAAAATATCAACCTAAGCCGGAATCTTTTGGAACTTTTAAATTACAAGATTCATCTTGACCAAAGTGAGAGTTTTAAATAAACTAACTTATCGTTCAACCGTTAATAAAGTGTTGTTATTTGTGTAAGAAACTTTTCCTCATTCCCCTGAAGAGAGTTATTAATGCCGTGGCAGATTTAAAGTGATTTAAGTTATATCACAAATCTTCAACTTCGGATATCTCACCGAGAAACCCAACTTTAAATGTCTCCACAACGAGGGGCATAAAATTAAACACAGCTGCAAGATTGAGGGCGGTAATAGATGCTGAGGGTTCATATACCCGATATTGATTTTGTTTTTGTTAAAGTTTTCATTTTAGAAGATATTTTCTTTCCTCATTTATTTATTAGAAGAAGGTTTTAATTTATGTTTTTGTGTGTTTTATGTGTGCATTAAAGCCATAAAGCTCAAATATAAAATTAAATATGAAACTATATTACAGGCAAGATGCTATTCTAACATTCAGTTTAAAAAAATAAATAAAAAGTAGAACGGGAATCGAATCCGTGAGGTTACAAATGCAGATGATGTCTGTTAAACCTCTCGACCACAGAAACAAACTAAGCCAAGCTCTCCCTTTCATGTTGCTTCAGTGTGTACTGCATTAACTAGCAAACAACCCAGTAACCCAGTACAATTACTGAAAATGTTTTGATGTGAATATGGCTTCTGCAAGTGCTCACGAAGTTCCCAGATCGGTTGATAGAATCTGCGGATGACTCTTTTTTTTTGTCTAAGGTTGTACAGTCTTAGACGAATTTGACAGGCTGTCAAAAGCTAAGTCTTCTCTGTACTAGTTTCGTGGAGAAGTATACACAAGTGAACAAATTTGGTGTCTAATGAATGTTTTCCACATATATGATTCAATTTAAACACTTTCTATTATACTCAGGGGTATCAAGTAATATCACAAGATAAAAACTTAGAAAAATTTACCCTCTAGGACATCAGTCACATTCTGGGTCTCAGATTATACAAATAGGCCTACCTTTGAACATTAAAAGTAATAAGAATTATGTGAAACACATTTTTTACTTAAATGGAAATCCATTTAAATATAAGATTTTTAACATTTGCTCGCCATTTGTTTTACAATAAAATTTAATGAATACCAATATTTAAAATATGATTGAACAAATAAATTTTTAATAAAACTGACAAGAACGAAAAACTTACCTTTGCATATCCTTTAGGGCACTCACAGATCCCTGGTTGACATCTTTCACAGGGACTTCCCCAGGCTAAACCAATGGAACAGCAGCACTCAGACTTAAGAGTAAGACGTGGTATATTGTTCTCACAGCGACCATTCACGTATCTTGTCCAGCAAGAACCCTTCCTATTATCTGCACAATTCCATTCATTAAGTTCAATGTATGAGAGAGACCAAAATTTTTAAAGTAAAAAGTTTTCTTCTTGCTCATAACTAATATGTTCATTCCTGGATGAGAAACTTGGGGATAAAAATAAACATATTCATCATAAACATAAAAAGTATTTATAAATAGAAGTTCATGACAAATTTTAAGATTGTGTTTCAGTGCATTTAGAGCTTACCAGCCAGCATACAGCCTCAGACAACATAATTTGACAGATTTCCTAGAGAGTAAATTATTCTAACTTATGTGAGCATTGATTCACAAGAGTATGGCAGAGAAAATATAGGTCTAAGTAAATAATGTTCATATTATTCGTTTTTAAAAATTTTAATGATGGACAAATTATATTTAAAAAGAAAAATATACGTCTAGACTGGGGTTTGAACCCAGGACCTTTGACTCTCTATGTCAATGCTCTATCCAAGTGAGCTACCTAGGCCTCCAATCTAAACGTGTATTTTTCTCTTATACATAGTTAATTCCCTAACCCCAAATGCTACGAGCCATTGCTACAATTTTTGCAAATGGCAGCATCTTTATTAAGAAGACTTTTTATTGGGAATTTAAACATTACTTATAAAGCCAGTAGTACTTCTTTTAATGTTCATATTATTCATTTTTAAACATCTTAATGATGGACAAATTATATTTGAAAAGAAAAATATATGCCTAGACTGGGGTTTGAACCCAGGACCTTTGACTCTCTATGTCAATGCTCTATCCAAGTGAGCTACCTAGGCCTCCAATCTAAATGTGTATTTTTCTCTTATACATTGTTAATTCGTCCACTGCTGTGGTCTCGAGGTAGCATGCTGCCTTGTCACGCAGCAGGCCCGGGTTCGATCCCCAGTCGGGGCAGTTTTTCTGGGTGAGGTTTTTATCAAGGTTTTTCCTCACCTCTAAGACAAATGTCAGAAAAACTTTAAGGCCCAAATGGTCCCCGAAATCATATGGGATCATCACCATCATCATCCTTATCATTATCATCATCATCCTTCACCGGTGTGAAAAGCAACGAGAAACTACCACGCCTACAATTCCCTAATAGAGCTGCAAGCATGACATGAAAATGAATGCGGCGAAGGACCTGCCCTCGGGCAGAATTACTATGAAAAAATAGTTAATTCCCTAACCCCAAATGCTACGAGCCATTGCTACGATTTTTGCAAATGGCAGCTTTTTTATTAAGAAGACTTTTTAATGGGAATTTAAACATTACTTATAAAGCCAGTAGTGCATCTTTTAATGTTCATATTATTCATTTTTAAAAATCTTAATGATGGACAAATTATATTTGAAAAGAAAAATATATGCCTATATAAAATTTCTTCATGTGTTTATATTGTTCCATAAAACTAACATAAAGAGGGACGCAGCTTTTGACTGTTGGTCAAATTACATGTCTAAGGCTGTACATATTTTTCATATTTTTAAGTCGGTAGACAAAGTCCCTTTTCAACTATTCCAATGATGATCTGTTATCCTCTGTTCAATATAAATTTAATTAATTTCACACTTAAAAAATGTATTTAAATTAAATAAATGAAATGAAAATATTGTACTTAAGTCCTCTTCCCATGTCAAAACACATAATTGAAAATAAGTTTAGGAATTTAATTTTAAGGTTAAAGAGAAAGAAAAGAGTCAAAACAAACATGGAGATAGAAAATTAACGTTGAAATGGTAAACAAAATTAAACATTATTAAAAATAAAGAATTGGCTCACAACTGAATCTGATGAATGCAGTTTGTGAATGATTAATATTATTATTAATATTTACAGGAAATTATGATTTTTCAGTCTCACCTATACATATTCTTCCAGTGTTGTCCAGAATGAATCCAATTTCACATTCACATTCATAAGATCCTACAGTGTTAACACATGCTCCATTAAAACAAGCATCTGGACCCAGCTCCCTGCACTCATTAACATCTTCACACACCTGAGTGATGGGATTGAGCTGTGTGCCTGTCGGACAGATGCACTGCACACCAATAAAAACATTACCATAAACATACATTCAATTTTTTTTATTCAATCCTTTCTAGTATTAGGGCAACAAGGGCCTTAATACAAGAATTTCTTATCTATACAAACCCTGGAGACCTCACATGGAAGTGAGGAGAACAGATTTAGCTAGATCGGAGCTCTTTAGACTCCAAAGAAACTTACTGCAAGGATTAAGTACCATCAGGGTTTTTGTCTTGGTCAGAGACTAAGAAATTCTCATTAGTCTTCGATCCTTGGTAATACCGATAATTTTATGATGATCTTGAAAAAGATTTCCGGGCTATTGGTCATGGTCTTGAGGCTTGTAGTTCCCTGACGTTTCACCAAGAGTTGTCTTGAGGCTGGCAATTTTATTGACGGCCTGCCCTATTTATACAGTTGGCCGTGATATGTTCTCTGTGTGGTCTGTTCCATTGTAAGTTGTATCTGCCTTCTGATAGGTTAGCAGGAAGGACTTCCATTGCACCAATACTAACCTACCAGAAGGCAGATACAATACATCACGGTTAACTGTATAAATAGGGCAGGCAGGTGACAAAATTGCCAGTCTCAAGATAACCCTTGAGGATGCCGGTTGCAATCTCTAGTGAAATGTTGGGGAACTACAAATCTCAAGACCACTGCCAACAGCCCGGAAATCTTCTTTAAGATCATCACACTAACTCTGGCCATGAAAGTCTAAGTCAATATATCGGTTTTAACTTTGTTTACGAAGATCATGACTGACAGCATTTTCATCATGTTATATACTGGGCTATGGGTTAGATAAGAAAACCACAGATAATTAAAATTTGAAAATTTTGTAACATCTCTTTCAGAATGTCAGAAATGTAAATAACAATTTGTAATGAGTGAGTCGTATGTCATGAATATAAAATTAATTAATTAAAGGATTGGTAATGTTATGTATAAACTGTACCATGGTCAAAAAGTCTGAGGCACAGAGGTACAGGATGCACACTAGTTTAAGTTCCATGTAGGTAGAAATTTTAGCCATTATGGGACCGGTGCTTACCCAGAATTGTGATGAATTTGTGTAGCTAAAATGAATAATGTCCCATGGCATATTTGTGCAGTTTAAGTCATCATGTTTTAGTGCATAGCCATGGGTCTTGCACATTCTGAATCCCCATGAAGGAAGACATTTTCTCATAGAATTTCAGCCAGTATGAGACCACCCAGCATATGATGATTTTGCGTAGATACAACACATAGCAACTCCAGGTTGAGAAAACCAGCTATAACAGTTTGGAGCCCTATGCTAATCACATGTCACTCCTATTCTGGCTGGATGATTATCCATCTCTGTGATTAACACATATGGATATGAGACCAAAAGAGAGTAGGCCAAAGATCCTACTAGGCCTGTTGCACCATGGAGTTCTTCAATAACACTGGTCAACATGATTTTTGCCTCATGAGTACCAATAGTTGTACTTAATGCAGTTTATCGTATTTTCAAATATGTATTCAGAATTTCTCCATCACCCACAGTTTTTTTATTTCAATTTCAATTAATGGATTTAAATAATTATTTTTTTAATAAATGTTTTTTCGTCCATTTGCCCATCTTGGCTCAGTGAGGGATGAACACGGGGAACACTTTCATCAGAAGATTTCAGCTATGGAAAAGAGATATCAAGGCAAATGGAATCCTAATATGCTGGCCGATTATTGTTGGACTATCAAGAGGGATGCTCCACAGGCAAAATATAGCAGAAAATCATCATTTCTTACTTTCTAGGTGAGTCCGAATGTTCGAATATTGTGTAGTTACAAATGTAAAAATTATTAAAGTGTTTGAAATTATAAATGCCTGTCTCTCGGAAACCTTGCGTGATGGAGGAAAACCGATATCATATTTGAATTCAGGAGAAAAAAAAAACTATCAGAATCACATATTTTTCTTTCTGAGACAAAAAAAAAGTTTCTTTTTTGTTGCTCAGTGTAATTTGTATTGACTCCAGGTTGAGGAAACCAACATGCTGATCACATGTCACTCCCCTTCTTCTGGCTGAATAATTTTCCAACTCCAGGATTGACACATGTGAATATGAAACCTTTAGCTGGCTGATAGACAAGAGGCTACAAAGCACTCAATGCAATGAAGTTTTTTTGAAAATTATATATTACCTGAAAGCTGCCAGGTGTGTTCCTGCACTGTCCTCCGCTACATACTAATTCATCCAGTTCACATTCATTAATATCAGTACAGATTTTCCCTGTGTTATCCACTTGATATCCTGGATTACAGATACAGCGATAAGTTCCCATCAAGTTCTCACAAGCTCCATTTTGACAGATGCCAGGGTTTTGTGCACATTCATTGATATCTGAAATAGGGTTTACATATATACAACTACCATGTAAAAACAATATACCAAAAATAATCTATACTATAATATTTTAATTAAAGAAAATTTATGATTTCAATGAATTTTAATACTGCTCTACCAAACAGTTCTATAAAAATCTTGCAAAAGTCTCACAATATTAAATAATTTCAATAATATTATATTTGAAAAGAAAAATATATGCCTAGACTAGGGTTTGAACCCAGGATCTTTGACTCTCTATGTCAATGCTCTTCCAAGTGAGCTACCTAGGCCTCCAATCTATGTGTATTTTTCTCTTCTACATAGTTATTCTTGAGTGGGTGTAAAGATAGATAACTCTAAGGGCCCAAGAGATTGAATTAGAAACATACATCTCACTTTATATTTTATTTTCTCACTTGGACATGTTACAGAGAATAATCTTCATTTTGTTATTGGTTGAAAGTAAAAACATTTTGCTCATGAAATATATTAAAATAAAGAAACAAAATATGAGATGAAGTGTATATTTCAAATTTAGTCTCTTGATAAATTACCTCATTGTTTTAGGATGAATCATTGAAACTTTATAATTGAGGTTTTTATCCACATTTTCTAACCATAATAGTGACTATATAAAATTAATCTTAGACTAAGGACATAACTCTATGACATAGGACCAATGGCTTTACTTTCTTTCGAAGAGAAACCATACTTAAAATTCTACATTCTGAAAAATCCATCAATCCTATCTGGGTCAGAAACCTCAGATTTTGAGAGAAGCATAGTAGTAGCCACTAGTCCATTGAGACTGACTTAGAATGTACAATTTTGATATTATCTTGTACTTACCATCCCCATTGAAGGTCATACCAGCACCATGTGGGCAGAGAGACTGGAACTCATATGAACCTTGTGGAGGACATGGTTGGCAAGGAGTGCCCCACCCCATGGGCTGTCCTGTGATAATGGTACAACAGCAACAACTGGACTTGGTGACAGGAGTGGCAGTTGGGTTGAGACACTGGCCATCACGGTACTGCGAGTAGCACAGATCTCGCCGTGTGTCTGCAGCACAAAAAAAGTTCCTGCTTAGGTTATTGATAGGTGAACTCAATTGTGCCATGAATTTATTTTTATTTTGAATAAAAATACACAGTATATTCATTTAACCCTACAAGGTTATTATGACTTTCTATTTTAAATTATCTTTTGATTTTCACTAACTAAAAAAGACAGTATGATACCAACTACAGGCCTTAGGAGACCATTGGGGTGGTAGGAGGCTGAGACTCCCTCCCCCACCTTTCTAGACAATCGGCATGAGATGTCAGCAGTGTTGTCAGTCCTACATGGCAGTTGCCTTTATACCCAGAGCATACATCTGATACTTTATTAATTAGGGGCTGGGTGACCCCAGGGCCATAGTTCAACCAGATTTAGGAGATTTATGTCAGTTTAGAAATCCTGATCAAATTGGGGATCAAATTCACTAAAAACAAGGTAAAATGTCTAGACATGTATGAAACATATTTTCAATGTTTTTATTTAAATTAACATTTTCCAATCCTGGATAGAATATATTTTAAGAAAGAAAAATTAATGCTTGAACCAGGATTTGAACCCTGGACCTCTCATTCTCCGTACGAGTGTGCTGTCCATTACACTTTTCTTTCCACTTATATAATTCTCATTTGTCCGAAGGATAATAGCTGTCGCTACCATCATGTCAACTGACGTCTTCTATTCAGAAGTATTTTTATTGAGAATTTATACATTACTTTTTAGGGTAAAGCAACAGCTATTACCCTTCAGATGAATGAGAATTGTATAAGTGGAAAGAAATGTGTAATGGACAGCACAATCATATGGAGAATGAGAGATCCAGGGCTCACATCCTGGTTCAAGCATTAATTTTGCTTTCTTAAAATAAAAAAAAAAATGTATGAAACAATTTTATGTCAAAATACCAACTTTTCAGAATAGAATATCAGTTATAATTGTTTGCATTCAAAATTAATCTAGCCAGAGACAGCAGTTAGACCTAGTGTTTAAGGGTAAAGTATGGATTAAACCATAAAGAGATGTCCTACACTACAGTAATATTTTTGGAAGCAGGGTGAAAGTTTGCTTTTGTAGCCACAATGTGTTATGATTTCTAACTGAACATACATTAAGTTGGAACTATAATTTTATTATTTTCATATTAATATCATATGTATTTATTACAATTAATTTAATGTAATTGTTATATTTTTATTATAAGGAATTTCTATTTCAATCAAATGTAACGGATTCAGGTTTAAATAATACTGAGTACTGTCATAATAATAATAATGTGACCCCTATCTTCTGCTTGTCAGTAACAACAACCTTTGGCCCTTCAGAACTGCTTTACCATGGAATTGTTAATTTTCATAAACAAGTCTGTTTGTGTGTGCATCAGATAATTATGATACTTATAAATCTTCAGATTCAATTATCTAAAATCTTACAATTTGAACATGATACTTGCACATTATTCTAAAAGGCATTTCTAACTTGTAGCAATAAAAATGCACAATTCCAGAGATGGTCTTGGAGAACAACAACATTATACAAGGTAATACAAAACATCATATACAACATTTAAGATAAAGATAAGGAAGCAGTAGCAAAATTCAGACTGATGTCAGGACACGACTGCCTGGCTCACCACCTCCACAGAATAAATGTTTTCCAATCCGACAGATGTGTCATATGCAAAGACCCGGACCTGATCATGGACAAACACCACCTTCTAGTCTGTCCAGCTTTAAATCCAACTGCACAACACTCTAAGGACCTTGTTCGCTTGTACTGGGAAGCCAGAGAGAAAATGACTTAAGCGTCAAATCTCGCCATTAGAAAACAACAACAAAAACATTTAAGATAAAAAAAAAGGTCAAAATAAAATTACTTTATGTACACTGATTGATTTACAACTAGAGCAAAAATAAGGTGACTCAGTTAGTAACCTAAGAGTGAACTTATTCTCTTACATAATGATTTAGATTGGTCAATATTGATGTTGTGCATTGATGTTCTATCTATTTTTGTGTAACGATAATAAAACAACAATGTCACATACCAAAAAAGAATTGTTATCCATGTTGCTGCAGATGTGATAGTCAACTAACAAACTTCTGTCATTTTTAATGTACCAGACAATCACTGACACACTGATGCCAGGTTGTGAAGTCAATAGGAAGCAATTTCAAAATCATCTTTAATTGAAATATGGCAAATCAGTGTGGAAAAGGAACTTGCACATAGAACTATGACACACCCTAGTAGAAAAATGATCAGTGGTATATAAAAGAGTTAAGTTATGTAGATAGGAAATAACACTATGAGGTTTTTTAATATTGTTTATTTTTAATATTTCACTCACCTCATACTTCATAATTCATAGCAGACCCTGGGTTTCTTCACATCTTTTGTGACATTGTCAATGCTGCATCACGTTCACAACTGACGTACAACGGCCTTCTATCCTGCAGACTGACCTCTGCGCCATCTGGTGGCCGACCGAAGAATTTCCAAATCAGTCCTCTTTCTTTATAACCGGGTATTTCAAAATTCATAGTTGTATTTTCATTCTTGCATATGTAAATTTTTTCCCAAATTGTGAGTTCCTTCGGTTTTTCCAATTGTTTAAGTAATTTTGTTTTGGTTTCTATTCTATGTTTTTCTGACCAGGCATGTGCAGCTATTGCAGATTTTTCGGTTTCTCCATTTTTAACATTTCTGAGGTGTTCTTTTAATCTTGTATTTAGATTCCTTTTGTTTTTCCTATGTATATCTTTTCACAATCTTTACAATTAATTTGATAAATTTCCGATTTTTTGCAGTCTTCAATCTTTTCATTTTTGTTGGTTTTTATTAAATTACCTAAGCTGTAATCATTTTTAGGTGCTAATTTAATGTTGAATTTGTTGAAAATTTTTTGAAACTTGTCAAATACCAAAGGATGGTATGTGAACTTCTTGAATTTTTTGCCTATATTTTTATCTGTCTGAAGAGTACTTTCATTGATGACTTTTTGTTCTTTGAATTTATTTATTTTCTTGTGTATCATCTTCTTTTGAAAACCATTATCCTTAGCAATTTTTATGATGTGTTCTTTCTCTTTATTGTAATTTTCTTTGCTCATGGGGACATTCACAAGTCTGTGTGTTAAACTATTAAATACTGCCTGTTTGTGTGAAAAATGGTTAAATCCAGTAGCTTTTATATAATTGTCGATGTGAGTTTCTTTTCTGTAGATTCCAAATTCGATTTACTTTTTTTCTTCATTCCTAATCAATTTAAGGTCTAAAAATGGTATTTCATGATTATTTTCTATTTCCATTGTAAATTTGATAGTTTTATTTTGAATATTTAACAGTTTAATGGCATCTTCTAATTGTTTCTCTTTTACTATTGCTATGATATCATCTACATATCTTCTCCAAAATTTAAACATCAAAGGATGTGCTTTGGTTACATGACATTCAAAGTTCCCCATAAACATGTCTGCTAAGAATGGTGATAATGGATTTCCCATTGCGAGTCCTGATTTTTGTCTAAAGTATTTTCCTCTAAATGTGAAGAACATTTGATTTAAGCATAATTTTGTTAGTTTTATGTATTCTTTAACGCTATCATCATCTAATTTGTTTTCATTCAACCATTTTTCTAAAATTTTCAAAGTTGTGTCAGTCGGGATGTTTGTGAATAATGAAGTAACATCAGATGGCGCGGAGGTCAGTCTGCAGGATAGAAGGCCATTGGACGTCAGTTGTGAACGTGACGCAGCATTGAGAATGTCACAAAAGATGTGAAGAAACCCAGGGTCTGCTATGAATTATGAAGTATGAGGTGAGTGAAATATTAAAAATAAACAATATATAAAAGAGTTGTTTATCTTGTCCTCCTCTTTTTATGATTCAAACATTTTAAACAGTCTGTAATCACTGATGATGGGGCTCAGAAGCCTTGAAACACATGTTCGACAAAAATAACCATAAGAGGTAAGAATATAGAGATAAAATGTCTTAATTTTAAACAATCTTTTGTACCTCCTTGTATTTATTATAACAGGGTCAGACAATAAGTAATGGTTCCTATTTTTTCTCTTTTAATTCTCAAGAAAAGTAAATGCAATTTGCATAGTATAAAACAACAACATTGATGACTGATTCAATGTAATCTCCATCCTTTTCCACAGTTTCAGTCTACCTTTTAAAAAGGATGTGTACTCCAGGGTGGTAAAATGCATGGTCGTGCCTCCTAATCCATAAAACATGGACATTTTCAAGGTCCCCTCATCTTCAAAGAGGATCCCAAGATGAGCCTCCTTTAGTGGCTGAAGCAAATGGAGTCTGATGGTGCTAGGATAGGGCTGTAGGGAGGATGAGGCAAGACTTCCATTCCAATTTTTACAATCTTGTCAATGGTGTGTGATCTTGCATTGTGATGCAATAGAAGAACATGTATCATAGCTTTTGTTGGGTGAACTCGTTGAAGATGTGCTTTGAAATTTTTGAGGATGCTGACATATTGGACAGAATTTATTGTACATCCCTGCTCAAAAAAATATCAACCAGAATAACACCCTCTGCATCCCAAAACACTTACCATAACTTTCCCTGCTGATTGCAAAGTTTTGAATTTATTTCTTCGTCGGTGAAGTTGTGTGCCATTGACTGCCTCTCTCATTTAGGTTAAAAAAATTAACCTAAGTCTTGTCTCCAGGCACAATTTTTCCAAGAAACTTCTCTCCCTCCAAATTGAAGTACTGAAAGAATGTGGAGGCTATTGTTTTTCTTGTTTCTTTATTCTGGTCAATTAACATTTCTTGGTACTCACCATGAACAAACTTTTGTGTAGCCAGGTCGTTGAATAATCACCAACACACTGCCTTTGCCTTTACTGACAGAGATAATGTGACACAATTCATTTGTTGATACCCAACAGTTATCACAAATGAGCTCATCTACCCACTGAATGTTGTGTGGAATCACTGCAGTCACTGACCTTGCTGCTTTGCTTTTCATCAGCTAAGGTGTTTCCCCTTCAGCTTTGTTACAGCGATGAATTATTTAACAATGCTGACATCTCTGTTGTATCACCATACATATTTTTCAGCTTTTCATGAATAATTAAATCACAGAAAGCTGTCTAATATATATGTCGATGTCATCCATTTTGCAAGAGTCCACCGCTGTCGTTTAGAGGTAGCATGCTGCCTTGTCACGCAGCGGGCCCGGGTTTGATCTCCGGTCGGGATAGTTTTTCTGGGTGAGGTTTTTATCGGGGTTTTCCTCACCTATAAGACAAATGTCAGGAAAACTTTAAGGCCCAAACGGTCCTCGAAATCATATGGCCATTGCAATCATCATCATTCATATTCATCTTAGATTAAGCTTAGGATTAGGGACTCTCCTGGCACATCACTATCATCATCGTCACCCATCATATCATCGGGGCAACGTAACCCCGCCTTCTAGGTGCCCCAACCTCAGAAGTGGGTTACAAGTACGTCATGCCAGGAGGGAACACCAGGAATGTCGAAAGACAACCTGGGGCATTTGCAAAATAAAAAAAATCCATTTTGCAAGAGAATGCAATTCTGCCATCTGCTGACTTAAGAAGTTGTTACTACTATGGATTGGAGAAGAAAGTTTAAAGAATAGTGCCAAATTCAAATTTTTCATATACTTAACTTATTTAAGGAGGAAAAAAATAGGAGACATTACTCATTGACCCTCATATGTTAGTCCTATGCCCTGTATATTATTATCAAACAAAACAAAAGAGAGCTTAATAACACAAATAGTGATTTTTTACATAGGTACCCAGAGTTACTCCATTCTAAATTGCCACTGATATAATAAGAAAATATAAAAATGTTTACCAAGACAAGATCTTCCATCAGGACCAAGAATGAATCCTCCAGTACATTCACAGCGAAAACTTCCTGGCAAGTTGATGCATGATCCATGCTGACAAGGATTGTTCTGACACTCATCAATATCTGTAATAAATATAATTGATTCTAAATATATATATTATACTCATTAACAAAATTATATTCTTTTAAAAATTATGCTAAGCTTAAAGCATGTATTCAGATATTATCATCAAATGTTGAGAAGCTAGGGAGAAAATGGCTTCGTAAATTAATGAGTCATTTTTTAACATCTTACTTCATATTTTATGTTTCTTCAAACACGGGAACTAGTTTTCGAGAGAAGGATCTCGCTCATTTTTCAACCGACATAATGACTCCGTGTTTGAAGAAACATAAAATATGAGGTAAGATGTTAAAAAATGACTCATTAATTTACGAATTAAGAACCTCATAATGTTATTTCCCATATTTAACTATGAAAAAATGGCTTTATTGTCAAATCCTGAACATTAGATATATTAATTAGGAACTCTCATAATACTAATTCCCATAATAAGTTTTAAGAAATTGATCAGCAATATTTGGCTGGTCAGCTACTGATTTTTTATCAAGTATATAGTTTTTATTTGTTGGCCAAGGTGAACTAGTGGTATATTCCTTGCCTCTGGTCCCAAGGGTTGCAGATTCAAACCAAGTAGCAAGTCCTCTGGGTCCTGAATCTGAAGATTTTTTCAGGCTCATAAAATAACCTTAAGCTGAATAAAGAGATCTCTAAGCAAAATTTACCAACCTCCTTCATCCTAGTAATACCTTACTTGCCTACTAGATGTCTCATTGGGTCAGTATGCTGACTGGATTATTCATGACATCTTTAGGGAAATAAGCATAACTAATCAAGTTTTTTTGAGGCTGGAAACATCTTACTTCAAATTAATGTCTACCTCAAATTAATGTAAACATTAATTTGAGGTAAGATGTTTCCAGTCTCAAAAAAAAAAAAACTTGATTAAAAGAACCTCAAAATATTGCTCCTAAAATAAACAATTAGAAACAAACATACCTAAGAATAGATGGTGGGATTGTGTGCACCAAGATCTCAAAAATGTCAAATGAACCATTGGAAAAGGCTTTCTATGTGAGAGGGATGTCTGGAGGAGGCTCACTGAGGAGGTGAAGATCCTTATTGGGCTGCAGTGCCATTTAAGAAGAACTAAATTAACTTGGTCTAATAACTCCTAATAAAGGAGAGGATAAGGCCCAACAATGGGCTGTTACACCATTGTAGATGTAGACAATTTATGTTTATACAGGGTGGACTGTTCGAACATCCCTATTTTCAATTGTATGTGATGGGTAAACGGTTGAAGATAGAAACTTACAACAATGTTTATATGAAAGGATAACTTAAGTTTTGAATCCTTCCAGATGGTGAAAAGACATGGTTTTCATTCTTAGAGTTATTGTTTATGAAAATGGTAACACCACAGATGAAAGCACAATCTGTTGTGTGGTATGTAAAGTAATCCCACTACAGGCCTCGGGAGGCCCTTGGGGTAGTGGGAGGTTAAGACTCCTACTTTTTCTGGACAATCAGCACTTGATATCAGCCGGGTTGTCAGCCCAGCATGACGGCCGCCTTTACCCCAAAACAAGCGTCTGGTACTCATTTCCGTTAGAGGCTGAGTGGACCCCAGGGCCATAGTGCCGCCAGAAGGTTTGGGTCAGTTTAAAAATCCTGACCCCACTGGGACTTGAACCCTCGACCTTCCGACTTGTAGCGCAGTGCCTTAACCACCATGTTACGGTGTGCCCCTGTGTGGTATGTGGAGTTTAAATCAATTGTTACAGTTCAAAGGGAATTTCAGCAAGTCTTTAACCATGATACTCCAACTGCTAAAAGCATAAAGAAGTGGTACAATAAATTTTTAGCTATGTACCCTATTAAATTTAATTTTAGATCTAATTTTAAGAGTAGTTTAATGAACTTCAGATAGGAGCTGGCACTGATTACTTGCCAAGTGAAGAACAAACAGTTGTAACTTTCATGTTTCAATAAGTGGCAAATTCCTCAATTCTTCTTCTTCTTCTTCTTCCTTCCAAGTATTAGGCCAAGGCTTGTTACGATCCTATAGAAAATTTTCCCGTATGGGAAATTCTCGTATAAGACTTGAAAGCATAATAATAGTCCCTTCGATTGGTTGCTGGCCAAAGGAAGGCAAGACCAGTGATGGGCTACCATCTTATAGCCTCTGGTCAGGCTTTTCTGGAGAAGGAAAGAAAATAAAGGAAAGAAGAAATGGAAGAAAGGAAAGACTCCCTAGCCCTCGGATGCCCTAATAGCGTCGGGGTCGAAAAAACAAGAGTTAACCAAGAGAGGTTAGATAGTAAAGTTAAAAGAGAGCAAAACACAAGTAAGTGGAAGAAATGTTTTGCACAGCTTGGGCACCTTGTGGTCGCCATCCACATATCCCCTAGATGAGGACCCCTGAGGGCAATTACAACAACCAAATGTTTACTGTAATTTAATTAATTAATACCTACCTACACAAACTTTTCTGTCTGGTCCTAGTCGATAACCAGAGTCACAAACACACTTAAATGAGCCATCGATGTTGACACATTTTCCATTCCCGCACATTCCAGTCTCTGAGCATTCATCCATATCCACACAGAATGTGCCATCAAGAGAAGGAGTGAAGCCATTCTGACAAACACATCTGTATGAGCCTGGTATGTTCTCACAACGACCCTTCAGACATACACGAGCATTCTCGTAACATTCATCAATATCTGAAATATAACAAACATGAACCGATTATACTACTTTCAAATTATGCAATACATAAAAATAGTAAGATTCAAAACAACTGATGACAATATAAAATATAATACAAATATAATTATAAAATGCAGTTTTATGACATTAATATAACATAATTCATATAGGATTGCTTATAAAATTGATTGTCTCTATGGTGTAATGGTTAGCAACATATTCACTCAGGCTTGTAAGGACAATTCAATAGCGAAGAGATATGAAGAGTAGTAAAATCTAGTTAAGAAAACAGAATATAATAAATTTGTGAATTTTTAACATTATGAGGTTTTATTGTTATTTATTATATCAAGAAAACAGAAACTAAGGTTGAGAAACTATGTGTTGCAAATCATGTTATACATGTACTGCCTTCTGCTGTCAAGTGACAGCAAACACTTCAGTCAATCTTAGCTATTCGGAGCTATCAATCCATACATTTTTTTACTTATAAAATAATTTAAATATAATAACATGGAAGTATCACTATCAATAGAAATTTAAAATTAGATATAATAATGTTTGCAGATGATCTTGTTTTACTACCAACATCTGAAGATGATTTACAATGGTCAGTACATAATTACAATTTGATAGCCCAGAAATATTCAATGGAAATATCTACCAATAAAACTAAAATAATGGCCTTTTGTGGAAAATCCCCAATACCAAGCAAAATTTGTTTAAATAACAAAATTTTAGAGAGAGTTAATGAGTTTACTTATTTAGGATATAAACTCTCTTTTGTTGAAAATTTGGATTTACCAGAGAAAATTGTGAAATTCAACAAATCAATAGGAATCATTAAGAGTTTTAAAACCTTCATTAGTGCAAAAATCAACTCGTACTCATCTTTATCAAATAATGGCTCGACCAGTCCTATGTTATGGGAGTGAAGCGTGGACTATAAGGATGAGAGATGAAAGCAGACTAACAGCTTGTGAGATGAAATTTATGCGCCGAACAGCTGGCTACACCAAATGGTATTGAAAGAAAAATGTAGAAATCCTTCAAGAACTTAATGTGTCACCAATACTGGACTACATCTCCAGATATCAGCTAAACTGGAAGGAACATGTCTCAAGAATGGCTAGATCCAGGATCCCCAAGGCAATAATGAACTATTGTCTAAATGGGAAACGGTCACTTGGTCGACCTATGAAAAGATGGCACAAAAACCACTTTCTCATGCCGTACAGTTCTTCTAGGACTAATACCTGGCAGGATGATGATGAAATATAATAACATATCATGTTTTATTTTTAACTTGTCCTTTTTTTTTAAAAAAAGTTTTTACACTTTCAACTTATTCAAACAAATTTTAAAATATTTCTAGTGAAACACATGTATAATTTAAAGTAAAAAAAAATGTTATGCATTAAATATATTGATCTATGTATAAAATTAAATTGTAGTAACTAAACTGAACAAATTAGTTAATTAATTTTGTATTTACTTATAAGGGAACTGTCAACCACTGCATGCCAAAACCTAACTTGAAATTTCTCCCAGGAAAGCATTGTGATGTACCAAGGCCATGTCCAAAAAATTATCTGCTGTTTTTAACTGGAAGGCACTAAAATCCAGAGCTAAATCTCTCATTTAAACTACAGGGAAGTAATAAAACTCCTGACTTGGTGGACTGAATAACCCTCACAACCTGCATCCATGCTGCACCCTGCCTCACTCCACTCCTCTCTATTCAAGCAGGGACATTCATCATTTAGAGTGAAAAATATCATCAACTCAAGAAATTCGGGATAGTTACAATGCAAGCTTCAAACTTGCAGTTGTGTGTTATGCCAAAATAAGAAAGAGGCCAGAAAAAGTTTGATTGGATGAATCTAATGTTTACTGCAGAAGAAAAATGGAAAAAGGCAGTTTCAATGTGAAAAGCATTCAGGAGACCGAAATGTGGCAAACATCCAGATCTTGAAGCTAAGACTCTTTCCTATGTGCAAGATAAGAGGAAAGATGGAATCCCTATCTCATGAGAAGTAATCTAACTGAAGGCATTGGAAATTTCAAAAGTGTTGAACATATCACAAAGGGAATTCCATTCAAATATTGCTTGATGCCATTGGTTTATGCAGAGAAACACTCGCTCTCCAATGAAGTACTACACTAGCACAGAGATTGCCAGAAGATTTTGAGGAGAAACTGACCAACTTCCAGTGGCACATCATCCAAATGCGACAGCGTCATGTTTTCAAATGCTGGACCTTGCCAATGAAGCCATTAGCGTTCTTACTCTCCAATATTTCTCTATGGTGGATCCAACAGGTAATACTTCACAGGTTAGCGTCATTCATATCCTTTTCATCATACTGACAATGCTCAAGAGTTGCCTGTATTTTCCTATATGCTGAAACAATACAACAGTAGACATAAAAGGGGCAAAGTATCCCATTAAGAGGAACCAGGAATGAATATATTATAATGAATAACAGTGATGTTACCTGTTGTGACTGATGGGGGAAAATTACCCCTTTATGTGATTTTCAAGCGAAAAGCTATCCAAGGAAAGCTTTCTTAAGGGAATAGTGATTTGTTGCCAGGAATAGGACTGGATGATAATGGAGCTAATGGGTTAAATGGCTATTTAATGTTTGGAGCTGCAGACCTGAAGCACTGCTTGCTAATAGAGCCATGTTAGTTTTGAATGCTTTTAAGGGAATCTAACTCCTAAGGTAAAAAATAAACTTGCTCTACAAAATACAGGCATAGTCATAATATCCAGAGACATGAATTCAAAACTACAGGTGCTAGATGTAGCTGTAAACAAGCCGTTCAAAGACAACCTCCAAAATCAGTATTCAGAATGGTTCCTGGAAGTAAATCAAGTCTTTACACCATCTGGTAAGATTAAGAAGTCATCAGTCACCTTTCTTTGCAAGTGGATTCTTACTTCATGATCCACCATATCATCGGAGTCCATCATCAAAGGAGTTTGAGAAATTCTGTGTATTGAATGCACTGGATGGCAGTGAGGATGACATATTGTGGAAAGAGAGTAAGAAAATAATGAGATTGAGAGTAAATATAAGCAGTGATGACAGTGAATTAAACAATAAAGGCAATATGTTAGGTGTCGGTAATCTGTACCATATGTCAAGAGAAAATGTTCAGATGTAACTACAAGAAAATAAATTCACATCCAGAAAAATAAAAGTAAAATCATGAATTTTGAAATTCCTGCAAAAAAAGATTTAATTTTGAAGTTCATCAGTCAGCCAAGAGAGGGAGAAGGAAGCAACCTACAGAGGATCGCCAAACACCAATTCAACAGTTTAGATAGAGCTGAAGATGGTATACAGAAAGATCAAAACTAGTCTTTGAGAAATCAACAGTAATGAGGTGAGGTGTTAAATTCTAACTTTATTATTTAAAATAAATGTTTCTTCACTTAATCCAGGTGCTGCTTATAATTGTGCAATTTTTTTTTTCTTTTTCCTTCCTCAAATATTATTATCAGTGCACCTTGTATCTGGGGGTGGTTCATTTTCTGGCCAATATAGTAACCTTCTTTAGATTAATTTAATCTAAAAATTGACATATTACATTATACTGGCTTACCAACACAAGCATGTCCTGATGGAGACAATATAAATCCACTGTGACACTGACATTTAAAAGAACCATCCATATTTATACAAATTCCATTTGCACACATCCCAGTTTGACTGCATTCATCATGATCTATAAGAAAAGACACTCTAAGTAAATACTGATAATTGTTTAGCTATGCAGAAAATACAGTTATAAAAAATTAAATTAAAAAGGTTATAAAACCTAATATTTAAAGATTGTTATTATATGGCTGTAAAAGTTAGGTACTGACAAAAAGTGACATAAAAAACTGGATGCAACAAACAATTAGCAAAGATAAAACAGACACACAATAAAATAAATCAACAAGTACTAAATGAAATACAGCAATGATTTTTACAGAGTTTTGCAGATTGTCCAACCACCAGTTTTAAAATACCATAACTTTTTTAAAAATATAATAGGAAGTAACATTAAGAGGCTTGTTTAATAATTAAAACATTTTGTCTGTTCATTCTTATCTCTTAGAGTTTTTTTGTCGAACATATGTTTCAGATTGTTTATTTTTTATTTCACTCACCTCATACTTCATAACTCCTAGCATACCCAGGGTTTCGTCACATCCTTTGTGACATTCTCAATGCTGTGTCACGTTCACAACTGACGTCCGGCTGCCTTCTATCCTGCAGACTGACCTCTGCACCATCTGATGGCTGACCGACAAACTTCCAAATCAGTCCTCTCTCCTTATAACCGGGTATTTCAAAATTCATAGTTGTATTTTCATTCTTGCATATGTAAATTTTTTCCCAAATTGTGAGTTCCTTCGGTTTTTCCAATTGTTTAAGTAATTTTGTTTTGGTTTCTATTCTATGTTTTTCCAACCAGGCATGTGCAGCTATTGCAGATTTTTCGGTTTCTCCATTTTTAACATTTCTGAGGTGTTCCTTTAATTCAAAGTTCAAATGACTCATTAATTTATTGTTCCTTTAATCTTGTATTTCAGAAGTGTTAAAAATGGAGAAACCGAAAAGTCTGCAATAGCTGCACATGCCTGGTCAGAAAAACATAGAATAGGAACCAAAACAAAATTACTTAAACAATTGGAAAAACCGAAGGAACTCACAATTTGGGAAAAAATTTACATATGCAAGAATGAAAATACAACTATGAATTTTGAAATACCCGGTTATAAGGAGAGAGAACTGATTTGGAAGTTCATCAGTCAGCCATCAGATGGCGCGGAGGTCAGTCTGCAGGATAGAAGGCTGTCGGACGTCAGTTGTGAACGTGACACAGCATTGAGAATGTCACAAATGATGTGACGAAACCCTGGGTTTGCGAGGAGTTATGTAGTACGAGGTGAGTGAAATAAAAAAATAAATAATATTAAAAAACCTCATAGCGTTATTTCCTATCTACATAACTTAATATGTTTCAGAGCTTCTTTGCCCCATCATCAGCGATTACAGACTGAATTTTCTCATGTTGTCAGCCCTGATTCTTGATTCCTGCTCTCTTTGCCTCTGGTCCAATGAATTTACTAATGAGGTTCCTTTCTGCAGGAATTTCAAAGTTCATAATTCTTTCCTTGTTCTTCTGTATATAGATTTTTTCCCATATGGTGAGTTCATTTTTGTTTTCTAACTGTTTTAATAATTTAGTGTTTACATCTATTTTATGTTTTTCTGACCAAACATGAGCAACCACTGCAGATTTTTCTACTTCCCCTTTTTTTACATTCCTTATGTGTTCTTTAGTTCTAATATATCTTTAGTTCTAGTATATCTATATATAGGGAAAACAAAAAGAAATTTAACCATGTATAGATATACATAGGGAAAACAAAAAGAAACTTAACCATTAGAACTAAAGAACACATAAGGAATGTAAAAAAATGGGAAGTAGAAAAATCTGCAGTGGCTGCTCATGTTTGGTCCGAAAAACACAAAACAGATGTAAACACAAAATTATTAAAACAGTTAGAAAACAAAAATGAACTCACCATATGGGAAAAAATCTATATACAAAATAACAAGGAAAGAATTATGAACTTTGAAATTCCCGCAGAAAGGAACCTCATTAGTAAATTCATTGGACCAGAGGCAAAGAAAGCAGGCATCAAGAATCAGGGCCGACAACATGAGAAAATTCAGTCTGTAATCGCTGACGATGGGGCTAAGAAGCTCTGAAACATATGTTCGACAAAAACAAACACTAAGAGATAGGAATGAACAGAAAAAATGTTTTAATTACCATAACTCATTCTCTCCTTATTAAGATTTAAAAAAATATTATATTTCTAATCTAAATGAGTTCTTAATATGATAGAGTGAGCCATAAAAGGGACTCATTGCAAATCATAGAGCACGAGGGTTGTAAATCTTCTGCAACTAGTAATTATATTTTATGAAATGTTCATCAGGATTTTAAGTAACAATGAACTTACTATTTAATTTTAGGAAGTTATATTTTGAGGTTATTTTAATTATATTATTTTTAGTCTGGACATCTTACCTCAATATTAATGTTGATTTGTTCTTGTACATGTTTCAAAACAATTCTGTTTTATCGTCAGCTTTTCCAGACTCTTTCTGGAAAAACTGACGATAAAACAGAATTGTTTTGAAACATGTACAAGAATAAATCAACATTAATATTGAGGTAAGATGTCGAGACTAAAAATAATATAATGAACTTACTGCATGATCAGAGGAATAGTAATAAAAAATCAATAATAGAATAGGCCCTAAACATACGGAATCAACAATTTCACTATCAGTGCTGCTGCTACTAAAAATAATACTTATAATCAAGTAATACAATATAAAGTAAAAACAGAGAGTTGTAATAATGAAATAATGTCGTGTGAAAAATAAAAATTACTTAAACTGATAGTTGAATTAACTTTAATTTTCTACTGATATATATATATATATATGGTTACTTACCAATACAGAGTTTTCCATCAGAAGAAACATCAAAGCCAGCTGGACAAAGACAATTGAAGCTACCAGGAGTGTTTGTACACTGTCCACCTTGACAGTATTGAAATTCAAGACATTCATTGATATCTGCAATTGAAAAACATCTACTTAACCCATCTAAGCAAACAATTATAAACTATGTTTTCATTATCAATTTAACACTTCTCACTGAAGGATAAATTAAATTTTAAGAGAAAAATTTTTGCCCAGACCGAGACACAAACCCGGGACCTTTGGTTTTCCATACCAAATGCTCTACCAACTGAGCTACCAGGCGAGTACCAATCTAGATGCATATTTTTCTCTTATATACATTGTAATTCCCGTGCACTAAATGCTTGAAGCCTTGGCTTCTATCTATGCAAATGGCAGCTTCTTAGTTAAGAAGACATTTATTGGGAATTGAAACACTACTTTTACTACTTTTAAGGGAATTACAAGATATATAAGAGAAATATTTGCATCTAGATTGGAACTCGCTCCAGTAGCTCAGTTGGTAGAGCATTTGGTATGGAAAACCAAAGGTCCCGGGTTCTTGTCTCGGTCTGGGCGAAAATTTTTTTCTTCAAATTTAATTATAAACCATATTACAACATGTATTTCTAGTATAATTTTTTAATTTCAAAACTATTCTGAATATTTTAAATTCATAAATATATATATATTTTTATCTAATGCCATCAGATTGTCTGTTATGACATTTCTGGCTTGCTTCCCTAGCTTTTGGCAGAATTGTAATTCATTTCTTAGGTTGGGACACCTTGAAGGCAGAGTTACGTTACCCCGATGATATGATGGGTGATAAATGATAATGAAGTGCCAGGAGAGTCCATAACCTAAACTTAACCTAAATTTCAGACCATGGGCAACCTCAGGAATAATTTCCTTTAAGAAAAAATTCCTATGGTTTGACCGGGAATCAAACCCAGGACCTCATGAACTGTAGTCAGAAATGCTGACCACTAGCCCATGAGGCTGGTCATTCATAAATATATAAATTTATATAAAAAATATTTTTAAAATATGCTTTTTTTTTTAATTAGAAATAGGTGTTATGATACAACTCAGTGACAATTATTAAAATTTAGAACTTATTTCTATTCCTGAATTATTAAAAATTACACATCTTTTGTATATATAAAATAACACAATGACGGAAATGTATGCTTTCAGATTAGTCCTCTGTTGGGTTAATTAACATAACTAGGAAGAAAAATTTGCACCTATGCTGGGATTTGAACTCAAAATCTCCAGTTTTACATGCTGGTGAACTGAACTAGAACATTTTTAGGATTAATAATTATCCCTTCAACGTTTTGGCTTATTCCCTCACGAAACTTCATTCTATGAAATTCTATTCTAAGTGTCCTTCATAAAGAATTTAAAACATTAATTTGGCTATAAAAAATATTAGTAAGGGAAGAACATTTATTTTCATTTTGTTATTTTCAATCATTATAGTCAATAATTTTCTATTGAACTCCTTAGGCACACATCCTGGTCCCAAGCTCAAATTCCTCTCTCTTCTATCTTTATGTTAGCTTCATTATTAAAATCATAAACCATTTAATTTAAATTTAAATTTCGCACAAAAATTCAAAATTATCAGTTATAAGTCATTAAAAAACTATTAATATTTCTTTGAAATAACATACACTCTACATTTTTATGAAATAATTCTATGAGGTTTCTTTAATAATCTTAAGAATCGGAAAATTAACACCTTGCCAATAATATGTAGAATTCTTGACAACATTTATTTAATATATATTTAATTATTAATGAGTTGGATATTTTGACTCACCTAATATTTCTTGATTTTTATGCAGACTAGTTTCGTTGCTTTTGCGCAACATTCTCGATGCATTCCAACTAATTAATCTTGAGAACATGTTTCAGAATACTTGCATTCTATTGTTAAGTGTTCCAACTGTTGAATTGGTGGAAAGTATGAAGTATGGGAACATGTCCTCAAGAATTATTTTATTTTAGGAAGTAATATTTTGAGGTTCTTTTTAACAAGTTTTTTGAGTCTATATAAATCTTACCTCAATTTAATGTTGATTTGTTCTCAGACATGTTTCGATATTTCAATATATATATATATATATATATATATAATAGACTCAGTCTATTATAACTGATGATGATATAGAAGAATATATTGAAACATGTTTTAGAACAAATCAACATTAAATTGAGGTAAGATATATATATCAATATCAATCCATAGTAATTCTGCCTCAAGGCAGGTCCTTTACTGCAATCATAGCATTTTCATGCTATGCTTGCAGCTTTACTAGGGAATTGAAGGTGTGGTAGCTTCCCGTTGCTTTCCACACTGGTGAAGGATGATGATGGTGATGATGATGAGCCATATGATTTCGGGGACCGTTTGGGCCTTAAAGTTTTCCTGACATTTGTCTTACAGGTGAGGAAAAACTCTGATAAAAACCTCATCCAGAAAAACTGCCCTGACCGGGGATCAAACCTGGGCCTGCTGCATGACAAGGCAGCACACTGACCACAGCGGTGGACTATATATATATATTAAAAAAAAACTTGATGTCCTCAAGAAACCTACAATTATGAGCTGAGATGTGAAAGTTTCCAATTCATTTGTATAATATTAAATATTAAAACAGGTTTTTTTATATTAAGAGCAGCTTTTATTTTGGATGGACAATAATTGAACATATTTTTTTTAAATACCCCAGGATGTCATTTCGACATTTCTGGTGTTCTCTCCTGGCATGGCATACTTGTAACCCACTTCTCAGGTTGGGGCACCTGGAAGGCAGGATTACACTGCCCCGATAATATGAGAATTGATGATGATGGTAATAATGCACCAGGATTGATCTTAAACTAAACTTAAGCTTGTTTATTTTTTATTATTTCACTCACCTCATACTTCATAATTCATAGCAGACCCTGGGTTTCTTCACATCTTTTGTGACATTCTCAATGCTGCGTCACGTTCACAACTGATGTCCAACGGCCTTCTATCCTGCAGGATAGATGCCGTTGGACGTCAGTTGTGAACGTGACGCAGCATTGAGAATGTCACAAAAGATGTGAAGAAACCCAGGGTCTGCTATGAATTATGAAGTATGAGGTGAGTGAAATAATAAAAAATAAACAATATTAAAAAACCTCATAGTGTTATTTCCTATCTACATAACTTAATAAACTTAAGCTAATTAGGCGAATATGATATTGATGATAATGATGGCCAGATGGTGTTCGGGGACTGTTTGGGCCTTAAAGTTTCCTGACATTTTTCTTACAGGTGAGGAAAAACCCCAAAAAAAACCTAACCCAGGAAATTTGTCCCGGATGGGGATCGAACCTAGGCCCGCTGCGTGACAAGACAGCATGCTATCTTGAGACCACAGCAGTGCATTTAATTGAATGTATATGTATACTATTGTTCCCTATGTACACCTTCATGTGGACAATCAATTATTATCAACTTAAAATAATACTTCTAGCATTCCTACATACCTTGAGTATTAAGGTACTTAAACAATGTACTTAACAATAACTTAAAGTACATACTTAAACAATAGTAATGACTGAAAAATTTAGCTCTAATCTGTTTTACTTTTTATCAATATAAAATTTTAATTTCATAATTAGAAATAAGAAAAATTTCAATCAGACATATACGAGTATATATATATATATATATATATATCACTATATCAAAGTCATCAACAATTTCAAGGATTAATTCCTTCTGGATCCATTCCAACTCCAAAATGATTGATTTACTGGTCTATCTTTTAGTTTGCCTTCTTAAATGTGTGTTCTAATGCTACCCATCCCACTTTCGTGGTTCAGGTGCTGCACTAGGCAAATTTATGATGCTAATATGCATTATTTCAGTAGTCACATAGGTGATTTGTAGTTGTACTGTTACAGAGACAAGTGTAAGATGTGTGTACAAGTTAAAAATATAAAATATGTACCTGAGATTTCAGCCGTCCTTAACTTTAAAATGCTGTCAATATGATGTGTGTGTATATTCAAGTGTTTGTGTAGGGTACAGGTGTTTTAATTAACCTCACTAAATGGTATATACTGTAAAGCAGTTGTTACTCATATTTGTTTTATGTATTGCTTTATTTCTATTTAATTTATATATTTCTAATTATTTTCTTATATTCATAGTTAAATTTGGGAAATAAGAAATTGAACACCTCAGATAGTAAAAAAAATCTGGAATTTATCAAATTAGTTGTAAAGACTGCAATCAATTATAAACAAAAAGAAATTTGGACACTTGCACAACAGGACACTTTAGAAATATTAAAAATGGTGAAATTAAAAAATCAGCTATTGTAGCACAGTTTGTTGGAGAGTCATAAAATTGAAAAAGAGGCTAAACTTCTAAAACATTTGGAAAAAAACGTTAGAATTGACAGTTTGGGAGAAAATGTGTATTCAGAAGAACAAATTTAGATCCATGAATTTTTAAATTCCCAATGAACAGGACCTGATCTCAAAGTTCATCAAATCAATACCAGATGGCCATGTTACAGATGTAGATTCCAACGACAATCTGGTAGTCATAATATTGGTTGAAAATGGGAGGAATGTTACTCTTGAAAACTGCAGTTCCCATGTTTAAGAAAACATAAACTATAAGGTAAGATAAGAAATGACTCATTCATTCACTTATCTTATAACTTTGTTTTTGTTTTTATATAATAGTCTGCAGCCTGCAACTGGACTATATAATATTTTCTCTGAAGTTTTACTTCTGGATTTTTTCTTTGTCCAAACCTCTAATCTACATAATAGAGATGGATCTGACATAATTTAGATAAACTAATTTAATTTGATGACCAACGTTTGATATTTTGGCTCAATTTTACATGTGACATGACTTTTTAAATTACGTCATAAACTCCCATCAAATTTTATTCTTAGGGTTTCATTTTTCAAATTATTTCCCACCATTTACAATGATTTTTTACATTTTTTAACAGTTATTTGAATATATTTTTCTATGATATTGAACTGCATACATACATGAAAACATGACAGCCATATTGATTTTAATAAATATTCTATGCAACCAACAAACATTTCTACTAGTGAGACCAACATAGAGTATATACTAATTAACCGTACACATATACTTCAGAATTTCAGAACTTACTATTTATTTTTGGGCATTGCATTCTTTCACGGGTTAGAATACTTAATTATATTTGAAGAGAAAAATTTTTATACTTAAATTGTGTGAGGTTAGCTTTTAGGCTGGTCTTTCACAGGTTAGAGTACTTAAATTGCATTAGGTTACATTTTAGGTTCGTTAAATATTGTGTATATGTTGGCTGCGTCCCATGATTCCATAGTGTAAAACCTTGGTGCATGCACATGGTGTATGGTTAGAACATAGAAACATTTTTCACACCGCATATTGTAAAATATCCCCGATAATTTTATTTATGTAACAATAGCAAAGGGCATTAATTGAAATATGATACAATGTTATGTCTAAATTAAAACAGAATGAATGAATAATGATGACTGGCCTTCACACACTTCAGTCTCTCCCTTCCTGTAGCCTGGGAAGCATTCGCAGTGGTAGCCTTCAGGAGTGTCAATGCAGCGACCATGTCCACAGATATTGGCACGTAAAGCACATTCATTAACACGAATTGATCCAGGACCTTCCTGACAAAGTCTCTTGTATCCCTCTGTAAAAATAATTGGTAACCAATCACATCAAATATTACAAAAATAATTAATGTACTTTGCTTCTATTCTTTTATAGCAATTGTTCATACACTTAATTATATGCCATTTTTAAAAAAATTAGTTACTCAAATTACTCCTTATTAATTATTCCCCCACTAACATTATTCTTATCTGATTATGAGTACACTAACATATAATTTAAAACAAATTAGAAAATCATGTTAGATAACACTGAGTAACAAAAAATAAACTTTTTTTTTTCTCAGAAAGAAAAATATGTGATTCTGATAGTATTTTTTCTCCTGAATTCAAATATGATATCAGTTTTTCTCCATCACACAAGGTTTCTGAGAGACAGGCATTTATAGTTTCAAACACTTTAATATTTTCTACATTCGTAACTACACAATATTCGAACATTTGGACTCACCTAGAAAGTAAAAAATTACGATTTTCTGCTATATTTTGCCAGTGAAGCATCCCTCTCGATGGTTCAACAATAATCGGCCAGCATATTAGGATTCCATTTGCCTTGAAATCTCTTTTCCATAGCTGAAATCTCCTGATGAAAGTGTTTCCCGTTTTATTTTACAATGGACAAATGGACAAAAAAATATTTATTAAAAAAATAATTATTTAAATTCATTAATTGAAATTGAAAAAAAAAGCTGTGGGTGATGGAGAAATTGTGAATACATATTTGAAAACATGATAAAAAAACTGCATTAAGTACAACTATTGGTACTCATGAGACAAAAATCATGTTGACCAGTGTAATTTTTATGAAAGAAGAAACAAAAAGTAAAAGAATAATGTATGTAATTACTCAGGCTTTTTCAGATGGAGTCATGAAGTTGAGAGTGAGAGTCCTCCAGATTTATGGGCTAGAGAAATGGCAGAGAATTCCAAACTTCATGACCATGGTCCAGAATTGTTAATGAGTTGTATATTTTGACTCGCCTCATATTTCTTGATTTTTATGCAAACCGGTTTCATTGCATCTGTGCATCAAGAATGTCGCACAGACGTGACAAAACCAGTCTGCATAAAAATCAAGAAATATGAGGTGAGTCAAAATAACAACTCATTAACAATTAAAAGAAATCTCATAGTGTTATTTCCTACATATATTCAACATGGTCCAGAAGCCTGGAAGATCCTCTCAAAAAAAGATTATGTATGAATAAAATAATTTAATTTCTGTTTGTATTTTAAGTTTTGAGAATTAAGTTCTTAGGAACATTTTTGGACAAACAGAGATGAAGAGACAGTTGAATGGAGAAGACTACTTAACAGTAAGCTGCATGATCTTTATAGGAAACTGGATATAATAAGAACAGTTAAGTCTCGTAGACTGCAATAGGTAGGACATGTGGCATGAATGGGTTATGATAAAAAAGGCATGAAACTTCTAGCAAGAAAATCAGAGGGAAAATACCCAGTTGGTAGACCAAGAATGAGGTGGGAGATTAATAATAACCATAATTTGAGGGAAGTAGATTAAACAGGATATGATTTGACAACATTAGCTCAGGATAGGGATGTATGGAGAGCATGGCCATGATCCTACAGGTTTATAGTGTTAATGAGTTAATTAGTCTAGTTAGTTGTATTTGAATTTAGTAGAATAAAATAAGAATATAAATTAATATTCATTTTTAAATTCCATAGCCATTTCACAAAATTCAGAATTTTCACCTATTATCTCAAAGAAAAACCCCATAATGCAGTAATTTATCAATAAAAAAAATTGTTCTACCTTTATTAGGATATAAAAACATACCTATTTCTCAATAAAAGGAAAAATAAATTTCATCTCTTCTAAAATGTGACTTTAAAAAAAAGTGACTTTACCAAAATGAGTTTATATTCATCTCTACGCTCAGAAGCATTATAACCTCTTGAGCACATAAAAAGAAACTAATGATTTGTACATTGGTAATATCATTGCTTACATTCATTTTTTCTGGTAACAACTCTCCAATATAGTTTCTAGTCTCTATTTCTCTTGGTGGAAAAGGACAAGTAGTAACCAAAACTTAAATGGACTATTCACTTAAATTGATGAACTTTGAAATTTCCGGGGAGAATGGCCTGGTTTCAAGATTTTTCAGTCTGCCAATGGAAGGAGCGAAGGACGGCTCTTCAAGACAACAGAACAACGGTCATGATAATACTGAAGATGGAACAGAAACTAAGTTCCGAAACTAGTCTATAACTAAATAAGAAGAATAATAATATGAGGTGAGATAAAAAATTTTACCTTAAATAATTATTCAATATATGACAACAGCATTCATATTAGACATAATGCTTTTTTGTGCTATTTTATTAATAGCTTATGTTGAACTAAATAACAGTTTACATAAGAATCCCTTTCAATCTTATATGTATAAATGTCCCTTTCTTTTATTGAATATTCACAAGTCTACAGTGACGCTATATCCAATAATGTTCAATGTTATTTATGAAACAAGTCTATATTGTTTATGAAACAAGCTCGTTATTATTTTAATTACATTATATATTTAGGTAATTAATAATTAACTGTATTTATACTTCAAAAACTAAGATCATGGCAATCCAGGGTAAATACCCACAAGAGCAAAAATTATATTAGATAATAAGCGTCTGGAACAAGTCCAAATTCTAATATTTGGTTTGTGACATTACTTATGATTTGGATCTGAGTGCAGGCTTTGACATATGACAGTGAGTCCTGGACAATAAGGAAAAAAAGGATTATAGCCATATTCAGATGTTGGTTGGTTGGTATCTAATGTCGAGCACTTGATAATGAAATCATTCGCTCTCTTGCACTCCAATATTTAGCAGATGTTAGAAATTATATTTTTTTTAGACCGTTACTGGGATACACAAAATTAGATACAATAAAAAATCAAGAAATTAAAAATAAATTAAATATATTTACAATAAATGAAAAAAAAAGAGATGAATATAGACATAAAAGGAAGGAACATTTGGAAAGAATGGATGATAGGAGAATACCAAAAATAATTATGTCATATAAACCAAGAGAACGACGAGATCCTGGATGACCAAAAAGGAGATGAAAGGAGACTAGAACAAGCCATTTAGCCTAAACTATGAAAGGAGGAAGAAGAAGAAATATTTATAGTTATAAAAGTGGTGAATGATAAGTTTGCAGTAAAAGATCTGCACTTATATAGAAAACTATGAATGAATTAATTAATGATGAATGAATGGGAGAATTATAAAATAATGTTAATTTAATAGCAAAAAGTTCTTACCAGAATCTGGTATCGGACAAATCTCACAATTGTCTCCCCAGCCCTTGCCCATGTTCATGCCACAACAGCAGTCTTTTTTTGAGAGTTTCATGGATAGTTTATTTTTGCACTGTCCACTGCGTGTAACTACTGTGAAACAGTTCCCTTGTCTTGAATCTGTGAATAAAACACAACATTATTATAAATTTCTAAAAACAATCTAATAATTTCATCAAGTTAAACACTTAATAAAAAAAGAACCTTGCATTGATCTTTTTAAGTTTTCCCATTTAGGTAAAGAGACAATCACATCACTTGATATAACAGACAAGGTATAACTTGTTCCTCATTATTTGTGCCTCTGGAGCTTTAGGATGATCTAGTGTTAATATTTAATTTTCATTTAATTCTTTCCACCTTTTTTTCCTCCATATTTGGTCCATGTGAGTGAGAAGTAGCATCTATGCCCTTAACTACATGAGTATTATTAATTCTATATTTACCTAGTGCTTCTTTCTGCACACACTTGTACATATTCAATATAATTTCCCATTTTTTGATGTTTTTATTTGAATTAACATTTTCCAATCCTGGATAGAATCTAATTTAAGAAAGAAAAATTAATGCTTGAACCGGGATTTGAACCCTGGCCCTCTAGTTTTATGTACTAGTGTGCTGTCCATTACACCACTCAAATAACAATCAAACATTAACATTTCTTTCAATTTATACAATTCTCATCCGAAGGCTAATAGCTGATGCTACCATCACGGCAACTGATGTCTTCTATTCAGAAGTATTTTTATTGAGAATTTATACATTACTTTTTAGCGGTAAAGCTTCATTTTGTGCCGTGTCTCTGGGAATGATTGGAAAACATTAGCTCAGGATAGGGATGTATGGAGAGTTTATGTCCGCGTGGCCATGGACCTACGGGTTTGATAGTGCCAGTGAGTGAGTGAGTGTGAGTCTCTGATCTGTTATCTTTTTGTGCACCGTACCTTTACAGGATTTACTCATATATTCCATTACACTCATAGTAGCATCGAGTTCAGAGCTATCAGTGCTATTTCTAATCCTTTGCCCGGGCCCATGAGAGGCAAAGATTGCTTCATCCTTCCTATCTAGATTCATAAACATTAATTAATAATAATTCTTAAAACACACTGCAGCAATTTACGATTCTTAGTTAACCTGAATATACTATTTATAACCATGAAAGCGAGACGGGAAAAAGGAGCTCATATAACTTTGAGCAAGCTTATATACGGGAATTATGCAAGACAGCTGTAGCGTAGCTAACAAATACAATAATCAGTCATTGATATTTACTTAAAATAAGATTTAATGTTTAAATTGCACGTCTGAAGTTGAAAAGTGAAATTAAATATAAACATAACTTGATCATTCAAATATTAAAGAACAAACAATAAGTAATAACAGAAATAACATTGTTTGCTCAATCAACCACTCATACATACTTTTTAGTCCTGCCTAGGGTGCCTTGCCCTGGCTTGCCGGACCAAACCCAAAATACACAGCTCTCCTGGAGCTTGCGTCCTCCAGACAACAGACAAGTGTTCCAACGAAAATCTATGATCGAATGATAGAGTTCACTACGTGTTTGACCTATTTGAGAGTTCCGAGGGGAAGTTTCGCACTACAAACAGAGCAAAGGGAGGGGTAGGAAGGAGAATGAGAGTAGATACAAAGAGAAAGGAAATTGGCATAATTCACGAATCTCACTGTAGAGGGAGGATAACAGTACAGATGTATCGAACCGAAATAGCACTTTCGGTTCAATATTTTCAATGTTTTTATTTGGATTAACATTTCCAATCCTGGATAGAATCTAATTTAAGAAAGAAAAATTAATGCTTAAACCAGGATTTGAACCCTGGATCTCTAGTTCTATGTACTAGTGTGCTGTCTATTACACCTTTCAAACAATGATATAAACAACATTTCTTTCAACTTATACAATTCTTTGTTTATTTTTTATTTCACTCACCTCATACTTCATAACTCCTCGCAAACCCAGGGTTTCGTCACATCATTTGTGACATTCTCAATGCTGTGTCATGTTCACAACTGACGTCCAACGGCCTTCTATCCTGCAGACTGACCTCCATGCCATCTGATGGCTGACCGACGAACTTCCAAATCAGTCCTCTCTCCTTATAACTGGGTATTTCAAAATTCATAGTTGTATTTTCATTCTTGCATATGTAAATTTTTTCCCAAATTGTGAGTTCCTTCGGTTTTTCCAATTGTTTAAGTAATTTTGTTTTGGTTTCTATTCTATGTTTTTCTGACCAGGCATGCTGCAATAGCTGCACATGCCTGGTCAGAAAAACATAGAATAGAAACCAAAACAAAATTACTTAAACAATTGGAAAAACCGAAAGAACTCACAATTTGGGAAAAAATTTACATATGCAAGAATGAAAATACAACTATGAATTTTGAAATACCCGGTTATAAGGAGAGAGGACTGATTTGGAAGTTCGTCGGTCAGCCATCAGATGGCGTGGAGGTCAGTCTGCAGGATAGAAGGCCGTTGGACGTCAGTTGTGAACATGACACAGCATTGAGAATGTCACAAATGATGTGACGAAACCCTGGGTTTGCGAGGAGTTATGAAGTATGAGGTGAGTGAAATAAAAAGTAAACAATATTAAAAAAACCTCATAGTGTTATTTCCTATCTACATAACTTAATTATACAATTCTTGTTTGTCTGAAGGCTAATAGCTGTCGCTATCATCACGCCAACTGAAGTCATCTATTCACAAGTATTTTTATTGAGAATTTATACATTACTTTTTAGCGGTAAAGCTTCATATTTTTATATTTTTATTTGAATTAAATTCAAGTTTGAATTTGAATTCCCGCCTTCATCTTCTAAAGCCTGTTTCCATTTTCCCACTTAGCCTCCTCCAGACATCACTACCCTCGCAGCATTTTTTTGTTCATGTCTATTCGACTCCTTTTGCTGAGGTCTTTCCATATCTGATTTATCCACCATAATCTGGTCTTCCCAATGGTTGCTCCCTAATTTTTATTCTCATTTCCAATCTTCCACTTTATGATCTCTCTCATCCCATTAGCTTAACATGTCTGAACAAACAATTGTAACCAATTGTATTCGATATATTCCCGTAATGGTCTAATATCAAACTGTTTTCTGGTTTCTGTATTTCTAATTCTATGGCACCTGGTCTTTCCTTCTATTCATCTCAAAATTCTCATCTCTATTGCTTGCACTCTACTTTTACCATGTTTCTGCTGCATAACTTAATATAGGTACCAAATGTGATTTATACAATAAAATTTTCAATTATTTCTCAATTCCACAGAATGTCTTTAATTAAATTATATAATCCATCACTTGTTTAGATTCTTTGGATAATTTTCTTTTGGTATATTCCTTCTGAATGAAATTTACTTCTTAAATAACCAAACTCTTTGATTTATTTTAATATACGACAATCACATTTAATTTCCTTCTCACATGAACATGTAAAAACATAGCTGTTTATTATAGCCTCACTTCGATGGTTGTCCAGCAGCTCACTTTGTTTCCCTGCAGCTGTTATATATATTTAAATACAAAGACGCCGACTACTGCCACTATAATAATTCTGCATGTTAAACATTGTCAAGCATTGTAGTGCGGCACTCGCTTTTTATAAATGGTCAACCATCATAGTGAGGCGATTATACCAACAATTTAATTCCTTAATTATATTATTTTTGGTCTGGACATCTTACCTCAATATTAATGTTGATTTGTTCTTGGACATGTTTCAAAACAATTCTCTGTTTTATCTTCAGCTTTCCCAGACTGGTTTTATTTATGTTGCATTATGTTGCACCACCTGGATGTCGATGTCAGCTCCATCCTGTGGTTGGCCAAAGAACCTCCAAACAAGGTCACCCTCCATCGGAATATCAAAATTCATAACTCTGTTTCTGTTCTTCTGAATATAAATTTTTTCCCAAATAGTCAGCTCGTTTGTATTTTCTAACTGTTTTAATAATTTAGTGTCTGAATTTATATTATGTTTTTCAGACCAAGCATGAGCAGCAACTGCAGATTTTTCAATTTCTCCATTTTTAATATTTCTTATGTGTTCTTTGGTTCTAATTTTTAGGTTTCTTTTTGTTTTCCCTATATATATCTTTTCACAACCCATGCATTCAATTTGATATATTCCTGACTTTTTATTTTTATCAGTTTTTTCATTTTTGTTGGTTTTTATTAGTTTATTTAAACTGTAGTTATTTTTTTTTGGTGCTAATTTAATATTAAACTTCTCAAATATATTTTGAAATTTATTATGTACCCAGGGGTGATATGTGAATTTCCTATATTTTTTCATAGGTGGTTCTTCTTTTTCAAGATTACTTCTGTTTATCATTTTTTGTTTTTTATACTTTTCTATCCTTTTAAGTATAAAAACAAAAAATGATAAACAGAAGTAATCTTGAAAAAGAAGAACCACCTATGAAAAAATATAGGAAATTCACATATCACCCCTGGGTACATAATAAATTTCAAAATATATTTGAGAAGTTTAATATTAAATTAGCACCAAAAAATAACTACAGTTTAAATAAACTAATAAAAACCAACAAAAATGAAAAAACTGATAAAATAAAAAGTCAGGAATATATCAAATTGAATGCATGGGTTGTGAAAAGATATATATAGGGAAAACAAAAAGAAACCTAAAAATTAGAACCAAAGAACACATAAGAAATATTAAAAATGGAGAAATTGAAAAATCTGCAGTTGCTGCTCATGCTTGGTCTGAAAACATAATATAAATTCAGACACTAAATTATTAAAACAGTTAGAAAATACAAACGAGCTGACTATTTGGGAAAAAATTTATATTCAGAAGAACAGAAACAGAGTTATGAATTTTGATATTCCGATGGAGGGTGACCTTGTTTGGAGGTTCTTTGGCCAACCACAGGATGGAGCTGACATCGACATCCAGGTGTGCAACATAATGCAACATAAATAAAACCAGTCTGGGAAAGCTGAAGATAAAACAGAGAATTGTTTTGAAACATGTCCAAGAACAAATCAACATTAATATTGAGGTAAGATGTCCAGACCAAAAATAATATAATTAAAATAACCTCAAAATATAACTTCCTAAAATTAAATATTAATTTAATTCCTCCTTGGGCCTTGGTTCTCACTAAATTGTTGTATGTGTAAATCTTCTTTATACTTGAAAATGTATGCAATATAGAAAAGTTTGTGTTAGAAATCCCCTGTTGATTTTACATTCTAAGAGAACTGATACCCCAATCTGGGAAGTTATATATATATATATATATATATATATATATATAAATTTTATTTGGAAACCAATCATTCTATTCACAAAATGTGGTTACCGATACTTCTAGATTTTTTATAGAAGGTAAAATGATTCTTTGGGGTAATAGGAAATTAAAACTCCCACCTTTCTAGACAATTGGTTAGATTACAGCAGGGCTGTCAGCTCTACATGACCTTCATTAAGACTCAAACCCATAACTTCCAGTTTACAATGTATTGCCTTAACTATGTTACAGCATGCCCCCACAAGATTTTTAATATTACACATTTATATAACAAGTGATCTTTTATTACATAACTACAAAGACTTTGCATTACTTACTACATATCAGAAACAATCACTATTTTCACAAAATAGTATTCAAAGTTTACACATTTATGCAATAATTGTTCCTTTAATATGTACTACAATATTTTAACACTAAATGCTACAAGCACTGGTAGAAGCATTATTCTCTTTACTTAAATAATGCCCTAGTACATAACTAGAATCCTCTTCTTTACAATCATACATCAAGTTACTAATTACTTGAATACTTCATACAGGGATTTGTCAAGAAAATCACTGGAAAAAAAACTGAAAAAGAATTAAATTTCTTAGACTCACCTATGCAGCTCTTCCTGTCCTGTGTGGGAATAAATCCCTGGTTACAAACACAGTAATAAGATCCATCAGTGTTGACACAGCGTCCATCTTGACAAAATCCTGGTTCCTTGCACTCATCTCGATCTTCACATTGGTTATTTTCTATGTTGCGAGTCTGTCCCTCAGGACACTCACATTTAAATGATCCTACTGTGTTAACACATTTTCCTCCCTGACAAAGTCCTGGTATTGCTTCACATTCATCAATATCTGAAATCAAATATTACATGTCACTACATTGCCTAAAATTAAGATGTGCTGTTTTCCTCAGACTCCTCAGAGAAACTGAAATGAAATTTTATTAAATATTGCTGAAACCAATAGTAATACTGAATTTATGTGTGTATAGGCTGCACTTTTTTACCTAAAATATAAGTTTCAAAAATTAGGGTGCAGCTTATACATGAAATAACTAGATAACTGGTACATATCGGGAAGTTTCTGCACTATTGTTGTACGCTGCCAAATTACAAAGTCGTGACGTGTCATAAATTGTCTTGCCCAGCTGTAACTTGCCTTAAATTCATTGCATGGGATTTCCATATTCTTGGCTATCTTAAGGTCTTTGAACCGTATCATTTCGATGGATACAGAAAATCCATCTGCCCTTGTTTTCCGTACATAATCCAGGATAACTCTTTTTAACTGTGGATATTTCGCTTTCTTTCTGCGGAATAATTGCCAATGTTGTGATGTGTTTTCAAGTGCATGTTTTGTTTGGATCCACCATCGCACATTCTTTTTGTCCACGTCAAACTTTCTTCCTGCTGTCCTATTTCCATTTTCTGCTTCATAGTGCACCACTTTTAGCTTGAATTAGGAGGCATAACTTGCTTTGCACTGGTCGATGTTTACACACAGTGAACAGGAATGGCAATGAATATAGTTACCTACCAACTGACCGTCACTTTTACCCTTGTGTTAATGACTAAGCCGCAGCCTGAATGTACAGTTACATAGCTGGCATCAGAAGCTTTGGAATTTACAACATTGCCAGATTTAAAAATGGTGTAGGCCTACTTCTGTCTTTTGCCCTGATTCTTAGCAAAAATATAAGACAAATATTTTTTCTGCAATTTATTATTGCAAAACTTGGATGTGGCTTATACATGCGTAAATACGGTATATGCAACTGAAAGATGGACACTAAGTATTGAAAATGAAATTTCAATAAAGATATTTAAAGAAAAATTAATAGAAAAATTCATGAACCAGTATGTGAAAGTGGAATGATCATGAATTTGAGCAAAAAATAATTAATTTTGAGTGAGATTTGAAACTATCAGCATTGTTTTTAAAAGCATAATTTACAGACTGAATTATTATCACATACATGCACAACATTGAGACAAGTTAAATACAATTTTATATAGGGCCTACATATATATATTAAAAGATCAATATAGTAGCCATTAACATTTTTCAAATGATGAATTTACTGATAATCTTTAACCTCTCACAGACCCACAGCATGTAATGGTAAGAATTATGACTCGCATTACACATTCTAACTACCATTTAAATTAAATTAGCTTGTAATACATTAATCATCAAACAATAATCATTCTGTCAGAAAAACCTAGTGACCCAGTTTATCTGACTGGAGAAATCTTACAAGCAAAAACTGGCCACTGCCTAGTCACTACCATTTGATTTATAGCAACAGCTTCATTCTATATTGCCCGACCATTTATTATATTAATTATGCATCTTAAGTGTTTACAGTAGTGGTCAAGTGTGCAGAACAATCATTCAAGTTAGGGTTGTCCAACATAAAGTAAAGTAAAGTGATCCCGCAGGCCCTTGGGGTAGTAGGAAGTTAAGGCTCCCACTTTTTCTAGACAATCGGCACTTTAAGTCAGCCGAGTTGTCAGCCCTGCGTGACGGCCGCCTTTACCCCCAGAACAAACGCATGGTACTCATTTCTGTTAGAGGCTGAGTCGACCCCAGGGCCATAGTGCCGCCAGAGGGTTTGGGTCAGTTTTAAAATCCTGACCTCAACGGGACTTGAACTCTCGACCCTCCGGCTTGTAGCTCAGTGCCTTAACCACTACGCTATGGCGTGCTCCCGTCCAACATAAAGACTAGAAGTAATATTTCTTCTTCTATAAATTATCCTAACTACACATTTTTTGCCATAGCGTAGTGGTTAAGGCACTGAGCTACAAGCCGGAGGGTCGAGGGTTCAAGTCCCGTTGGGGTCAGGATTTTTAAACTGACCCAAACCCTCTGGCGGCACTATGGCCCTGGGGTCGACGCAGCCTCTAACGGAAATGAGTACCAGACACTTGTTCTGGGGGTAAAGGCGGCCGTCAGGCAGGGCTGACAACCCGGCTGACATAAAGTGCCGATTGTCTAGAAAAAGTGGGAGCCTTAACCTCCTACTACCCCAACGGCCTCTGGGTCTGTTGTGGGATCACTTTACTTTACACATTTTTTCTCTTCTTATTTCCTCTTACAGTCCTTAAGTTTTCTTTCCATAATAAATCTGTCATCTAATCAATAAAATATTTTTAATCATTATCATAATCTGCATTCATGGATTAGGTCTGTTGACCCGTTCCGACTTCAGCCCATCTCTTTCTAGGTCTGCCCACATCTTGGGTGCCTTTAGGTTTGTACATTACAGGACAATTATTAACAGTATTATATTTCCTATACTATATTATTAAACTACTATTTGTTATTTGTTTTGGATATCTATCTTCATTCATTCTGTCTATGTGCTGCTTCCATGTTTGTCTATATGTATCTATTTTATCAGTTATTGCAAATATTTCAAGTTCCTGTCTTATTTCTGTGTTCTTGATTCTATCTTCCTTAGTGCACCCTTTAACAGATCTCAAATATTTCATTTCTGCTGCTGTTTTCCTACTTAGATCTTGTTTTTTATGTATCCAGGCTTCTGATCCATAGAGCAGTACCGGTACTGCCAATGTTTTGTAAAATTTCAATTGGGTCTCTCTTGTTGTTTTGTTATTTAGTGATCGTTTTATCGTACCACATATTCCCTGGAATTTTGCTATTTTATTATTTATATCATCATCATAATTAAATTAAATGTCACATCCTAGATAATTGAGATGGTTCACCTGTTCTATGATTTTGTTACCTATTACTATTTTGGATCTGATTTGATTTTTCCCTTGGAATGCCATTACCTTAGTTTTTTCTATGGATATTTTGAGATTATATTGTTCACATATATTAAGTAGTTTAAAAATATTCCTTTGAAGTTCGTCTTCTGTATTTGCTATTATTACCTGGTCATCAGCGTATAATAATGTTTTCAAGTAGTGTGTTTTATCTAATTTTATTCCTTTATTTGTTTCTTTTTTAATATATAATCAAATAAATAATTTAAAAATTCAATTATATGATATTTTGAAACAGAAGGATATACAGAGACTTAGATCTGCTGAAATGAGATATCTTCGGAGGACTGCAGGATACACACTACTAGATCACAAAAAAAATGAAGACATCTTAGAAGAATTACACATGGAATCTTTAGAAAACAAAATTTCTGATTATAAGTCAAGATGGATACAACATGTTCATCGAATGGAAGATCACAGAATACCCAAACTAATGTTAAGATATCAACCCGCAGGAAGAAGAAGACCAGGACGTCCACTCAAAAGACTTCTGGATGGTGTTTCTCTTGAGGCCGAAACAGGTCAACAAATGGCCTAAATTCGTGAATGTACTATGATGATGATGATGAATTATATGATATTGAACTATTATAGGAACAACAGATGGAGTAACGAGCAGTGCTCCTGGATGACAAAACAATGATCATGTAACTACTGAAGATGTAACCACAAGGTTACAAAACTGGTCTAATTAGAGGTCAGGATGTGAGGTGAGGTGTAAAGAATTTTATTTTAAATTCAATTATATCATGTTCAGACCGATTCTATTGTGAAACAGCATGCCTCACTAGCATCCAGAGATCCAAATTCAGATCTTGGTTATATTAAAGAAATGTATTTTTGACAATAGGGTTTGAAAGGGATGCACTCAGTCTCATAAGGACAAATGAGTATTACATGAAAAGTAACAAAATCTGTCATGCTATTCATGTAATTCTCTATATTGTCATCTGCTAGTCAGTGACAACAATCTATTCAGTCGAAAAAAAGTTCTTTGGAAATGTTATCCCATAGATTTGATTTATTTTAATTTTAATTTCATTCTGAATTGGCTTAATGTTTTCTTTCACTGGTTACCTAAATTATTTTCTACACTTTTTAAATTCTATGTTTTGGAGCAGTTGGCCATGGTGGACTAGTGGTTATGGTCCTTGCCTCTGGTCCTGAGGGTTGCAGGCTCAATCCCGACCGGAGTCAACAGATTTTTTAGGATAGAAAAATCCTAGGAACAAGTCCTCCGGGAGGGACTTTAAGCCATAGGTCCCAAATCTGAAGATTTTCAGACTTATAAAATATCCTTGTGCTGAATAAAGAGGCCTCTAAGCAAAATTTACCAACCCAGATACTTTTGCCACCACTAATACACTAGTTACTCCTGTACACATTCAACCAGATCCTAGTAATACCTTAGTTGCCTACTAGATGTCTCATTGTGTCGGTATGTTGATTGCATACTATTAATGACATCTTTAGGAAAATAACTAAATAAATTAACTTGGGTCTAGTAACTCCTAACATAGGAGAGTAAAAGGCCCAACATTGGGCTGTCTTCACCATTGTAGAATGAAAATATTTTTGGAGCAAGATAATTGTAAGTACCAACACGATCTTTTCAAGTATTTTTTTTAGAAATATAGTATTTACCTCTTCCTCTAAACTGAATTTGATTCTAGATGACACTTAAGAAATGAGATAGAAATATAGAACAGAATGAAATAAAGTATGTTATTCTTCTTCTTCTTCTTAATTTAATCTCCAATGACAGCTTTTCAGGTGAAGTGTCACTTCACCTGTTTTTATACTACTTAAAATAGTATTTTTAATTTCTGAAATTTATTATTTCGTACTTTGTTTTCCCTTAAGGTTCTCACAAGACCAGTATTAAGATATGGTAGTGAAGCATGGATAATATGAAGAAGAGATAGCCGAATAATAGCAAATGAGATGTGATTTATGCGCCGAACAACAGGCTACACAAAGTGGGACCATAAAAGAAATGAGGAAATTATGGAAGAGTTGGATGTAGAACCCATTCTTCACCATATACAAAACTACCAGAACAACTGGAAAGCCCATCTTCAATGAATGCCGTCTCATAGAATTCCAAAAGCCGTACTTCACTACTGCCCCCAAGGCAAAAGATCGCTGGGACGTCCAAAAAAGCACTGGATGGAAAATTCCTCTTTGAGACCATAATAGGCCACATGGCCTAATACTTGCATGGATGATGATGTTTTCCCTTATCTTACTATCTACCATTATCGTCTTGAAGTACTGGTGATGTGGGAGAATGTGGAAGATAAAAGATGAAGTATAATTTTCTGCCTAGAATATAGCTTCAATCAGAGCATACAGTTGCCATGGCAATGAAGAGGAACCCAATATTAACCAATAACCTTCTGTGAGGCTATAAGAAGCTATCCAAAGCATGGCATTCTGTAGCATCAACCATGATCTCAACTCTCTTTTTTTAAGTTCTTGAGCTGGTTCAACAACATTTTTGTGAGAAAATATTATAAAGTACAGACCAAAGGAGTTATAACATTCCTCGGTTCTTAGAAAATTATTATTTTCATTCTTCACTTCATTATGTGAAATAATTGTAAGTGAAGTGGTTGTACATCAGTGTGTGTCCTATCTAAAACTTATAGATAAAATCTATTAATATAATTATAGAAAAAAACCTCACAATGACAAAGAAATTAATTATATGGACAAATTATAAAATTACAGTAGGAAGTAACATTATGAGGTTCTCTTAATAAATAAGGTGAGTCTGTTGCATCTAACCTCATAAAAAAAGTGAAATTCTTTTAGGACTAAATTTTTATAAGGTTAGATGCAACAGACTCACCTTATTTATAATATGGACAAGGCCCACCTAATTTATTTCACTTATGATTATGAGACCGCTGTGATCTCGAGGAAGCGTGCTGCCTTGTCACGCAGTGGGCCCGGGTTTGATCCCTGTTGGGACAGTTTTTCTGGATGAGGTTTTTATCGGGGTTTTTCCTCACCTGTAAGACAAATGTCAGGAAAACTTTAAGGCCCAAACGGTCCTTATATGGCCATCGCAATCATGTAGAAATCATATGGCCATCGCAATCATCATCATTCATATCATCTTAGTTTAAGCTTAGAATTAGGGACTCTCCTGGCACACTACTATCATCATCATCATCATCACTCATCATGTCATCGGGGCAACGTAACCCCGCCTTCCACCTCAGAAGTGGGTTACAAGTACGCCATGCCAGGAGAGAATACCAGGAATGTCGAAAGATAACCTGGGGCATTTGCAAAAAAAAAATTTTCTTATGGAAGATGAAGTATAGTAAAAGAGCTTAACTAATAATTAAGTTGTGAGCCACTGCTGTTAATATCATGTCCCCATTCTTAAGGGCTAAGTTGTTGTTCTTCACTTCACGGACTAGGCAAATTGTCTGTTCTGCCTCATAGTTGATCTGTCCATCTTTTCACTGGCCTTCCTACATTCCTTGAACCTCCTGGCTTGTAGTTAAATGTTGATTTTGGTAATCTTGTTACATTCATTCTTTCTACATGTCTAAACCATTTTTCTCTATATTCTTTGATTTTATCATTCAATGGATATATATTTAGTTCTGTTCTTATATCTTCATTCTTTATCCAATCCATTCTTGTGCAGCCTTTTGTTCTTCTTAGGAAGTTCATTTCTACGCTTTGTATTTTACTTTGTAATGTTTTGGTCATTACCCAAGTTTCAATCCGATAAAGTAATGCAGGAACTGCCAATGTTTTATAAAACTTGAATCTAGTATCTCTTCTTGTTTTGTTCTTTAATGTTGTATGTATTGTTCCACACATCATTTGAAATCTTGACAGTTTCATATTTACTTCTCTTTCAGTTTTTGTGTTTATAGTAAAATTACAACACAAATAATTATAATTTGTTACTTGTTCCAGAGGTTTGTTGCTAATATGATTTTTGATCTTCTGTGTTCATTTCCCCAAAATGCAATTATTTTCGTTTTTTTCTTTTGATATTTTAAAATTATATTCTTGGCATGACTGATTTAATTAATGTAAGGAATACTGCAAATTATTTTCATTTTCTTGAATAATAACCACATCATCAGCATACATTAAAACATTTAATATTTTTAAACGGTCCATTCTTATACCTACATTAACATTACTTATCCAATTTTGGAAGATGTCATTAATATATATATTGAAATGGGTAGGTGATAAACTACACCCTTGTCTTACACCTCTTAAGGGCTAAGTTAAAATATGTTATTAAAAGAATGAGTTTGAAATAGACACCTAACCTCATATTTTGTTTTCTCATCTGGCCATGTTTAGGCAAGAAAAAATATGGGGTAAGATGTATATTTTTAATTCATTCACTTAATGAATTATCTCATAGTGTTACTTCTTATCAATTTTTATAAAATATTAATTTTGTATTTCAATATGAGCGATACAATTAAATGAAAAAATTGCAATACAAGCTTTACTATCTATAATTGTAGAGTTATCCCATTTAAAGACTTCTTGAATAAGAAGCCACAAGATGACATCTAAAAAAAGGTTCATGGCCTCAGGCAAGTAAGATTGTATATGAGAGAGAAAAATTTCAGTTTAAAGTGTGATGCCAGGTAGCACAGTGGTCTAATGCACTGGTACATAAAACCAGAGACCTTGGGTTCAAATCCCAGTTTGGACGAAAATTTTTCTCTTCAAATATTAATTTGTCCTTCAGTGTGGGTGATAAAAAATTAAATAAAAATGTAGCAAAATATAGTATTTCCAGTTAATTAACTCACTAGCACTACTGAACCCATAAGTTCATGGCCACACGAACATAAGCTCTATCCTGAGCTAATATTTTCCAATCATCCCCTGTATAATCTACTTCCCTCAAATCATTCTTAACGTTATTCTCCAACCTCATTCTTAATGTACCATCTGGACATTTTCTCTCTGGTTTTCCTACAAGAAACTTTCATTCCCCGTTTGTACCACATGTCCTGCCCAATGCAGTCTATGAGACTTAACTGTTCTTATTATATTTGGTTTCCTATAAAGAAAATGTAAAAGTAAAGTAATCCCACTACAGGCCTCAGGAGACTCTTGGGGTAGTAGGAGGTTAAGGCTCCCACTTTTTCTGGACAATCAGCACTTGATGTCAGCTGGGTTGTCAGCCCTGCGTGATGGCCGCCTTTATCCCCAGAACAAGCATCTGGTACTCATTTCCGTTAAAGGCTGAGCCAACCCCAGGGTCACAGTGCCGCCAGAATATTTGGGTCAGTTTAAAAATCCTGACCCCACCGGGACTCAAACCCTCAACGTTCCAGCTTGTAGCGTAGTGCCTTAACCACTATGCTACGGCGTGCCCCATAAAGAAAATGTAGCTCACAGTTATGTATAGCCTTCTCCATTTGCCTGTCTGTTTATCTCTCTTTGGTCCAAAAATGTTTCTAAGAACTTTATTCTCAAATACTCATAATCTTTTCTCCTCCATTTTCATTTAACACTATTAATTTATTGAAATAGTCTTGTTGACACTTGCTCTAAGGCACAATACTCAATATGGTAAGGAGTAGGACCTATCTAAAATACTGAAACATCCAAGAATCACACTCACTGTGCAGTATGAAATTGGACAGCTCTGATATTAGTCACTTCAACTTTTTTTTACTGTCTCAAAGTGCATAATATGTTTATTGCAATGTTATTCTGAAAGTGCCAGCTGCCAGTAATAATCTACTGTTGATTTAGCAACTCAAGAAGCAATTACTATTTCAATTGCATTCAATTATGTTTTTGCTACATCCATTTTATTACAAAACACTGGTTGTATGCTACTGTGCACATTTGTTTAAAATGTAGTCCACTTGTGATTATTTATTATGTTAACGACCATGTAATATTACTAATATCTGCCTTGGTGGTCATATACTTGTATTTTTTTTCAATCTTAATGAAATTAATGTTTTTGCGCGATAGTGCATTTTGTAGTACTTGAAGCAATGACGACCATGATTGAAAGTTCAATTTCATAAATTTCAGGGTTGCCAACCTAAATAACTATACTGTAATAAAATAACTATACTGTAATATTACATATTACAAACCATGTGTGGGAAGTAAAACCACTGCCCTCTATGTATACTACATACAATTTATATACAAAAAATATCCAAAAGATAGTGTTAATATACATTATATGAAACAAATCACTGCATTTTAAATGAACGGAACTTTATTTGAAACAATATAAAATAATAAATACATACTTGCCGCCATTTTATCACTAATTGATCTCACGATCTCCTGTATTTTCAACTAATAAACATTGCCCACACTGTTAACGTTAGTCAATTGTTTACAATGAATGCAAATATTATTTTACTATTATTTATTTTTTTAAAACAACATCGCACAAAATCTAATGTACAACACACGTTTGTGAAGTGTTTTACAGAATCTTGAAAATTAAAAACCTCGCTATCGTTTGGTTTTTAAACATTTTCCTCGATTCTGTAAAAACCACTTCCCAATCTTGCATCGTAATATACTATTACTTTCTGTGATTTCTAATGTAAATCATAACTTTAAAATTTTTATAATTGAACAGTGTAATACCCCTAATCTTCGAACAAGAGAACTGTCAACTATTGCATGCCGAAACTTTCCCCGAAATTTGTCCTAGAGAAGCATTGTGATGTACCAAGTCATATCCAAAAAATTATTTGCCACATTTAACTGCAAGGCATTCAAATCCAGGCCCTAAATCTCTTATTTAAACTACAGGGAAGTAATACAACTCCTCATTTGATGGATTGGATAACCCTCACTATCTGCTGTCTGCGCCATACCCGCCTCTCTCGACTCTGCTCTAAATCAATTTCTGTGCCTTACAGTAAAAACTGCAGATAATTTAAAAAGATTCCAGGTTATGTGGCCATGATCTATAACTAGTGTTTCTTCCGGATGTTCTCCCTCAACTGTGGAGGGCATCTTCAGTGACGAGTGCTTCTAGGTGTGATGTTCCCTTGTCGTAGACTCGATTGCGACTCACAGTCGAGCCTACAACAAAGGAACAGTACCTAGAAGCACTTGCCACTGAAGAGGCCCTCCGCAGTTGAGGGCGAAACATCTGAAAGAAACATCAGTTATAGACCACAGCCACATGGCACAGAATCTTTTAATATCATGATTACCAGCCATGTAAGCCTGCTTTCCACTGCAGATAATTTTTTGGACATGGCCTTGGTACGTCACAACGCTTCTCTGGGAGAAATTTCGTGGTAGGTTTCGGCTTGAAATGATTGACAGTTTCCTTGTAAGTTAGGTAGGTAGTATTTCATTTAATGATGCTCTTTAACAATTTAGATCATTAGCATAGCATTTCAAATCTAGGTTTGAAAAGTCCGACAATTTTTTATAGAGTCAGTTTATCTATCTATCTATCTTCGGGTTTTTACAGCTGCTGCCGTCTTCCCGTGCCAAACCTCCAAAGCCTACGGTCTTGGGCATCTTCGATGCTTAGCCCTCTAGCTTGCATTACTGTCTTCATGTTTTCCTTCCAAGTTAACCTTGGTCTTCCTCTTTTCTTCTTTCTGTTCGGATGCCATTCATATAGTTGCTTGGGCCATCGCTCATCTTCCATTCTTAAAACATGTCCTAACCACTTTAATTCCTTCTCCTCAATTCTTTCAATTATGCTTTCGTCTGCTTCCATTATGTTTCTAATTTCCTTATTTGTGACACGTTCTAATTTAGACTTTCTGGCACTTCTTCGTAAATAATCCATTTCTAGAGCTATTAGTCTATTCTTGTAGTACTTATTGATTGTCCATACCTCACTTCCGTACATTGCAACAGATTCCACCAATGTTTTACCAATATATTTTTTTGTGTCTTTCCAAATATGCTTATCCCACCATATGGAATTTAATGATGATATTATTTTGCTACTCAATTCAATTCTATATTTTATGTTCTCTTTTCCTATACCTTCGATGTTATCCATAATTATTCCCAAATATTTAGTTTGTTTCACTTGCTTTATTTGCATTCCTTCTTCCAATATTAAATTTTCTCTTTCATTGCTATTTATTGCCAGATATTCTGTTTTTTGTAAATTTACTGTGAGACCCCATGATTCATATGTGTTTTTCAACCTTTTTATCATGAATTCCATATCAAATTTGTCTTGCGCTAAAACCAGTTGAACATCGGCAAATTGTAATGTCATCAAAAATCTGTTGCCTATTGGGATCCCCATACCTTTGCAGCTTTGTTTCCATTTCGTTAATATAAATTCTACATAAATATTAAATAAAATTGGTGATAGACTGCACCCTTGTTTCAATCCCTTTGAGATTTTTATAGGATTAGACATTATATTTCCCATTTTAACATAAGCGGAGTTATCTTTATAGATTTGTTTAATAATTTCTATTAGGTTTCTGTCAATATTGTATTTCTCCAATACTTCCCATAATTTGTTCCTCGGAATTGAGTCATAAGCTTTCTCTAAATCTATCATTGTCAAATGGGTTTCTTCTCCAACTGCAGTCCGTTTTTCAATTAACTGTTGTATTGCAAATATATTGTCAACACATGACCTTCCTGGTCTGAATCCATTTTGATCTTCTCCTAATTTGTCTTTAACATCTTTTTGTAACTTTGTTTTTAATAACTTCGTAAATATTCTATGTAATGTGTTATTTATACTTAGTCCTCTGTAGTTTTTTGCGTCTCTTCTATCGCCCTTCTTGTATATTGGTACAATGTAGCTTATTTTCCATTCATCAGGAATCTTCTGTATTGCAATGCATAGAGTCAGTTTAAATACTGTAAATTTGTGATATGGAACATTGTCTAATTTTTTTCTGATGGATGCCACATCAGAAGTGAGTACAGTAGCCACTGGGATTGACACCTTGTAAGTTTCAATAAAGTGTCAATATTCACAAATGATTATCAGAGAAGATGGCAGTCATTGTCATCATCATCCTCTTATCAAATCCTCCTTTTAGAAGATAAATTCAAATATGCCTCCATTCATCTCTATTCTCCCGTGCTTTTCTTCCCCTCAATTCTTCCCAATATCCCCTTTCTTGAAAGATTTAGAAGATGGTAGCACTAAGTAAAAATAACTAACGCACTGACACTATTGAACCCCTAGGCTCATAGCCATGCAGACGTAAGCTCTCCATAAATCTCTATCCTCAGCTAATATTTTTCAACCATCCACTGTTAGTTTACCCCCCTCAAATTATGGTTAACATTATTCTCCCACTTCATTCTTGGCCTACCTACTGGATGCTTCCTTCTGGTTTTCCTACAAGGAGTTTCCATGTTTCTCTTTCATTTCCCATTCATGCCACATGTTCTGATACAGTCTATGAAACTTAACTGAGAGAGATGAATTGAACAGTTAAGTCTCATAGACTTCAATGGGCAGGTCATGTGGCATGAATAGGGAATGAAATATGTGCATGGAAGATTTTTGTAGGAAAACCAGAGGGAAAGCCCCCAGTTGGTAGATCAAGAATAAGGTGGGAGAGTAACATTTACTATGATTTGAGGGAAGCAGATTATACAGGGAATGATTGGAAACCATAGCTCAGGATAGGAATGTAAGGAGAGCTTATGTCCACATGGCCATGAACCTATGGGTTCGATAGTGCCAGTGAGATAATTAGCAAGCTGATGACATATGTTTCCATCCTAAAAAAATTCCATCGACCCTGGCTGGATTTGAACCTGCGACCCTCAGGACCAGACGCAAGGAGATACACATATAAAGAAATCAATAACTGATTAGCAAGTAACACTATGAGATAATACAGTAAAACCTGTCTCAGCCGGAACCTCTATTAGAAGGAAACCTGTAGACGGAAAAAAATTTCCAGAACGGTACGATTTTATATGTAAAAGTTTTTAAAGTACCAATAGTTAATTTTTACCTCAGTAAGAGAGAAAATTATTTTTAAGCACGTTCTAATTACAGTATTAATGACCACGCATGAAAATTCTGACATATGACGCTTTCTGCATTATATCGTTTTACCTTCTTGTGTTGCCATTGCATTGCGGGGATACCCTTGCTTATGCGTGACAGTGGGGAATCCCTCGCTTTTCCTTGCCTGCTTACGTTACCTGTGAGGGAGTTGGGAAAACTCTTCAGTCTTCCTGCAGTTGAGTTCCTTCTCGCTTTTGTGTAATAAAATTGTTTTGTATTGCCGTGCAAACTGTGCTGTGTTGCATACACTATTTTGTCTGTATTTCAATCAATAAGTTATGTCTTTAAAGTGTGCATCTAAAACCCTTATACTGCATGAGAAAATTCAAGCTTGTAATTTGGGAACCCTTTATAAGAAGGAAGACTGCCAAGACGGAAAGATATTTAAGGAACCGTCATGCTCCTTCATAGACAGGTTTATTGTATTATCAAGAGATTGAACCAGTAAAATCTCTTAAGGATGGTCTTCAAAACAAGTCCAATTAAGAAAATATAATACAAGATGAGGTGTAAATTTCTGGTTCAATCTCTTGACATAAAAACTATTTTTGTGCTGCTGTAAAATTTTTTTAACCCCCTTATGTTTTATATTAAATTGTTGATTTGTTCAATCAACAATTTTTATCATTTTTATAAAAAAACTTTGGATTATTATTATTAGTTTTCTCCCATTATGCCGTATACTTTTATAAAATTTGAGGATCTGAATATGTCACTCACCTACACATTGTCCACTGTGAATGTTCTTGAGGTAGCCTTCATCACAGTCGAGATGTGTGGGACAGTGTTCACAAGGATGACCCCAAGCTTTGCCCACTGTTGCACAGCATAACTGTTTCGTACATACAACTCCTTCTAACTGTCCCTGACACATATCATTCTTGACTCTAGTGAAACATGGTCCTGTTCGGTAATCTGTAATAAACATATGAAAAAATATAGGAAATTCACATGTCACCCTTGGGTACATAATAAATTCCAAAAGATATTTGAGAAGTTTAATATTAAATTAGCACCGAAAAATAACTACAGTTTAAATAAACTAATAAAAACCAACAAAAATGAAAAAAAACTGGTAAAAATAAAAAGTCAGGAATATATCAAATTGAATGCATGGGTTGTGAAAAGATATATATAGGAAAAACAAAAAGAAATCTAAAAATTAGAACCAAAGAACACATAAGAAATATTAAAAATGGGGAAATAGAAAAATCTGCAATTGCTGCTCATGTTTGGTCTGAAAAACATAATATAAATTCAGACACTAAATTATTAAAACAGTTAGAAAATACAAAAGAGCTGACTATTTGGGAAAAAATTTATATTCAGAAGAACAGAAACAGAGTTATGAATTTTGATATACTGATGGAGCGTGACCTTGTTTGGAGGTTCTTTGGCCAACCACAGGATGGAGCTGACATCGACATCCAGGTTGTGCAACATAATGCAACATAAATAAAACCAGTCTGAACAAGCTGACGATAAAACAGAATTGTTTTGAAACATGTTCAAGAACAAATCAACATTAATATTGAGGTAAGATGATCAGACTAAAAATAATATAATTCTATTTGTTGGTTCACATTTTATATTTATTTAAATTATTTATTAAATTAACTATAATTACCTGCTTCACATCTTCTTCCAGTAAACCCATATACACAAGCACATCTGTCAGGTCCTATACAGCGACCTCCATTCATACATGGTTCCCTACACACAGCTGCAAAATGTAAAAAAATTGCTCAACAAAACATACACTGAACAGATTAAGCCAAATGCAATATATTACAATTTAACTATTTCTACAAAATAAACAAAGATAAAAATTCATTATAATGGAATCTAAGGTTAAGAATCCTATTAGATAAAGATATTAATAAAGGGAAAAATGTTATAAAAAGTATTCAACTTCAATTGAATATGATATCTTTTTTTAAACTGAAAAATAGATTGAAATAAAAGTTAATAGATTTTATTTTTTATTAGGAATATTCCACAATATAGTGTTTTCTCCTTCAACCCAAAGTAATTTGTCACTAGAGATTCCTGTCTAAACCATCTTCTTCCCTCAAATCTCCAGTTTCCATACTACTCCTCATTCCATCTATCCAACATTCTCTAGGTTTGCCTCTTCCACTTCTTCCATTAGCTTTCCAATCAAGGATCTTCTTTGGTATTCTCTCTTCTTCCATTCTTATGAGGTGTCCATACCATTTCAAATGTTTTCTTCTATTTTTTCCAATATTTTATTTTTTAAACTTGCATAATTTCCCTTATTGTGCTGTTTCTGACTTTATCCCATCTTGAAATTCTTGACGATCACCTCCAAAAATCCATTTCTACTGCTAACAGCTTGTTGGCTTGTTTTCTACTTACTGTCCAGGTTTTGGACCCATATAATAAAATGCTTTGTAACAGAATTTGAAATATAGTTTTCTTTGTTCTGTATATAATATTTCTATTCCAAAGCACTGAGTTCAACATACCAATGATTCATCTTCCATCAGTTATTGTTTCAATTTATGAGTTGAATTCTCATTTTTATCTAAAATAGATCCTAAATATTAAAAAAATTTAACATTCTTCCTGAATTACATTTTAGCTCATCTGTTGTATCCAATGAAAGATATTCTATTTTATTACAATTTATCTGTAATCCCCTTTTTTTGTATTCTATTTCTAATTTCCTTAACATGAAAGATGCATCATCTGGATTCTGAGAAATCACCACCTGATCATCTGCAAATAGTAAATGGTGGAGGTAATAATTATCTTCTATTTGAATTCTCATATATTTGCAGTATCTTGACCAATTCTTGTTTTTAAGATTTTAAAACATTGTGAAATAATTGAAAGAACTTTAGGAAGAAGAACTAGAAAAGAAACAAAAATTAAATTTTATAAAGTTAAGACTTTACCTACTCTTATATATGGTTCTGAATGACAAAAACAGGGAGTGCAGGTATGCAGATGAAATGTATGAGATATATAAGAGAATGCACTATAGCTGATAAAATAAGAATGAAACAAAACAATCAGATCTGATTTATTCTCAGTTAATGACAAGATAGAAAAATACAAAACAAAATGGAAAGATCATGTTGACAGAATAACAGAGAATAGATTGCCAAAGAAAATAATTAATTATCAGCCAATCGGGAAGAGAGATTTGGATAAATCTCATACAAAGTAGTTTGTCAATAGAGACAGGAAGGGAGAAGAAGAAGAAGAACTTACATACCATATGAAATTGGATTTAAAATTATAATGAAAATACAGACTGATTTATTTGTAGTACACATAGATTTAAATATTAAAGAAATATCACCCTAAGATGAATGCAAAAATGTATAATTTGTTACATTTCTGTTCTTTATTTCAATATTTTCAATGTTTAAAGTACCTATACCATTTTTGTATGAGTACAAAAATAAATCATAAATTAATGAGTCATTTTTCAACATCTTACCTCATTAACTTAGAATTTTTATCACTCACCTCATATTGTTCAATATGAGGTGAGTGATAAAAATTCTACCTTAATGAATATACCTCATAGTGAGAATTTCTAAAATAAATAATCTTACCTCATATTCAAACGTGTTTGAAGAAACATAAAATATGAGGTAAGATGTTAAAAAAATGACTCATTAATTTACGAATTAAGAACCTCATAATGTTATTTCCCATATTTAACTATGAACAAAAAGAAATACATTTGTTGTGTATTAACCATACCAACTTGATTCCTAGTTATTTTTTAACTGGCATATTTTTTCTACTGTCTTCTGAAAATGTTTCTTGTAATAAATTTAATTGTTGCATTTATATTATTTTAAATTTAGAATACTTAAGTACAAAAAAGATATATATAACAGGGTTCCAAAGTCACGTTTTTGTACTCATGAAAACTTGCCTGATAACTCAGTCTAAACATTTCTCATAAATTAAAAGAAAAAACAACATAAGAGTTTATAAATCTTCTTATTGCCTAAATAACAACTTCACAATACAAAAAAAAATTGTAAGGTATAGCACAAGTAATAAATTATCTAATTACATCTGAAGATAAATAAAATGCATCTACAAAATAAGATAAAACAATAATTTTATTATCCTATAACATTCCTGACACACAGGAACATGATCATAAACTATCTTCTTTACAACTGTTACTTATGAATGGAATACCAACATGTCATCAGTAACATTAATATAAATTACCATAATTTACATTGCTAGACTTCATGACATAACACCATTCTATTAAAGAAAGACATTTATGTCAAGTAAATTCAGAATTGCTGCTCTTATTACAATTAACTATTGTAGGCATATGTAAAATATAGCCTGATACTATTAACACTATTCTAATTAAATTATATTTTATAGAGCTGTTACAAACAAGAGCATATTATGGCATGTATAAGCCATAAACTAGTATATGTAACTTATGTATGTCAAGACCTTTTCTTTACAGTTAACTTTAGTTGTTCAGAGCATTGTTTTATGAGTTTAATATAGTGTTGACAATCCACATGTTATAAAATATTTATAACTGTTGCCTGAGAACTTCATGTAAAACCCTGGCTTAAATGGATCAGCGCTATGTGTCAAGAACTTTAGAGAGGAAGAGGGTAGAAAAATAGACAAACATACTAATGCAGTCCACCACTGTGGTCTCGAGGTAGTGTGCTGCCTTGTCATGCAGCGGGCCTGGGTTTGATTCCCAGTCAGGACAGGCTCCTAGGTGAGGTTTTTTCAGGGTTTTTCCTCACCTGTAAAGCAAATGTCAGGAAGCTTAGGGCCCAACGGTCCCCAAAAATCATCCGGCCAACATCATCATCATCATCATCATCACCTTCCTTCACTGGTGTGGAAAGCAATGGGAAGCTACCATACCTATAATTCTCTAGTAAAGCTGCAAAAATGGTATGAAAATGCTATGATTGCAGTGAAAGACCTGCCCTCGGGCAGAATTACTATGGATGGATACCAATGCAGTTAATTATTAATGGGTTGGTTATTTTGACTCGCCTCATATTTCTTGATTTTTATGCTGACCTAGTTTAGTCGCTTTTGCATGACACTGTCATGCATTCCAACTGCATTTCCTACATATATTAAATACTAATGCAGTATTGTCATTATTGTATTACTGACAGACAGCTGCTGAGTGAGCTTGAATGCTTTCGACACAGTCAATTTTCCTTTTGTATTTACAATGGCCTTTTGCAGGAAATAACCTATAGCCTACCTAGCAAAAATGTTTAGGATGATGAAATTTTAGAACAAGTAAACAAATTTAATTATCTGGGTTATAATTTAACATTTCAAGATGAAGCTGATATAACAAACAAAATTATAAATTTCACAAAAACAACAGGGATAATTAATAGTACAGTATTATGAAACCATCTTTAATACAAAGAAACACAAGATTATGACTTTATAAGGTTCTTGCAAGATCAGTATTAAGCTATGGTAGTGAAGTATGGACAATACGAAGGTGCTAAATAACAGGAAATGAGATGTGATTTATGTGCCATACAGCAGGCTATACAAAGTGGGACCATAAAAGAAATGAGAAAATTATAAAAGAATTGGGTATTGAGCCCATTCTACATCACATTCAAAACTACCAGAAACACTGGAAAACCCATGTTTAACAAATGCCATCTCACAGAATTCCAAAAGCTATACTATAGTTGTCCGCATGTGGAAACACTTAAAGAAACTTCTGCTAGATGGCAGAGATATCCATGAAATTGGAATGACCAAAATTTGAAAATATATTTTAAGAAATGGATGTTCACTCACTTCATTTTGTTAGGTTACAATGAGACAAGTAGTGTACATTATTAGTTTACACTTCATGAAATAATATGTATGTGATTTATTTTGTTAGGTTAGGAAGACGGAAGTTGGTATACATCAATTTCTTATAAACACATTTGGAAATTTATTGCGAAGGTTGGTCATATCGATTTCACACATACTGGACTGTCTGCCACCTAGCAACAGTTTCTTTAAGCATTTGTCGATGAACACTATGATTCTGTAAACTTAGAAAAATTCTTGGTTGAGGTAATATAAACTTTTTTTCCTTTTGCAGGTTTCACATTTTCCAGCGCCCAATTAATCAACTGTCAATGCTCCTCCACATATCTCTGTCATTCCAAGCTCCATCATCCAAACCTTTTTCCTCATCAATCCATGTTATCTTTGGCAGCCCTCTTTTTCTTCTACCAAGTGGCATCCATTCTAGTATTATTTTGGGAATCTGTCATCCATCAATCCAATAATTAAATAGATATAAATTGGTCAAGAAACTCTATAAATGGAAACCTATAGGAGACAGAGCTGTTGGGAGACCGAAGATCAGATGAGAGGATGACACAATGAACGATCTAAAGAAAATTAAAGTAACTAATTTGAATATGGAAAGAGACAGATTGGCATGGAGGACTTTTGAAGCTGGATGATGATGATATACTTACATTGGATATTTTAACAAAACTGTGGGCTTGAGTTTCCATTAGGTCACTGAACTTTTAAAATACCCCAAACAACTTATGTCAAAATATTGGGTTAAGGTTTCGTTCTTAATAACATTTTCTAGTACTTTAAATGTTTCTAAAGCTTCTTAAAACAACGTTTACATTCCTTAAATAATGGGAAATATATCCACATGTCACAAAGATATTTGAAGTTTTATAGAACAGAAGTGCGCATGCGTGATGCTTACGGATTTGCCACAAAATAGAAACACATTATTTGTGAAACGGTGTGACCAATCTCCCCAATAAATACTACTCCTTTTTCATTTCGTTAGATTAAGAAGCCTGGATAAGTCAGTGTACACAAAATTAATTTATAGTTTATTGAATGATATGTATGTAATTTATTTAGTTAGTTTAAAATGGGCAAGTTAGTGTACTTCCAATTTCTTAAAAAGTTTGGAAAATTATTGTGAAGGTTGGTCACACCTGTTTCACATTAGATAATGCGGCAATTTCGTAAGCTTTCTCCATGCGCACTACCATTCTGTAGTGTAAAAATTTTGAGCGACCCAATGGAAACTTTTCCAGACTGTGGAAACACTAAAGTGTCTACGAAAAAAAAAAAAAAAAAAGAAGAGAGAGAGAGAGAGAGAGAGAGAGAGAGAGAGAGAGAGAGAGAGGAGAGAGGAGAGGAGAGAGAGAGAGAGGAAAGCAGGATTGACGTAGCTAGTGACCATTTTGACAGTGATCCTATCTATTATACTTTTTTAAATATACCTATTACGCATTTCTATCTTTGCCTGGGCTATTTACTTTATCCGAATCTCCCCTACATAAATATTTATTCAGAAATGCATAAATTCCATCCTTATCATCCCTCATATCTTGTTCATCATTTGCCATCACGGTTTAGACCATTTCTGATCTGTTCCGGCTCAATATTATAATTGCTCGCTCCATATTTTAGTTGGTGGTCCATGACTTCTATGTCCTTGTGGATTATAGTTTAACATCTTATAAGGTATCCTCTCTTCACTCATTCTACTAACATGTTCAAACCATTTATTTCTATGTTCTTCTATTTTTGTTACCACACTAGTTATTTGTAATGTCCGGCTTACAACTGTTTGGAGCTTATGAGTAACATAAGTTTTACATGGGAGGGGTACCAACCCTCCCACAACCTTTAACCACCAGGAGGGGGCTTTGTTTTCAGGGTCTCTTTACCCTAGGTTGATTGTCTTCACCACGACTCAAGGAGTTCTACCTACCCCTATATGTTAGTTGCCTCTTCCGCCAGGTACACCGTACCGAAGGACTTTTCCACTGTGTCTGCCATTGAGGTCTTCACCGTAACCATGGCAAGGGGCCCTCAAAAGTTACTATCAGCTGGACAAGCTGAACCAAGGATTTTTTACGAGGTGTTGCTCCTCCCCCTCCCCTTTTTCAACCTGGCTTGGGACAGACAATTCATATTTTGTTACAACTGGAATTTTCAATCCCCCAACTTATGTCAAATGTTGAAATAAGGGAAAGAACCAGTGATGTGCTTGTTTAACGTAATTTGGTAAATATTTACAAAATATGCGATCTCGTGAAATTAGGTCCCATGGCTTCGGTTAAAACATTAATTTTGACTATTTAACCCATGCCACAAATGCTAGTCAATGACCAATCACGTTTTAATGAATGTTGTTTTACAACCAATGACAGTCGTGTTTCACCTCACTCTTTATCGATTTCTCTTTATCAGCTCCTACTTTTGTGATAAAGAAAGCTCCTCCTTTTTAATGTTCTGAACAGGTCAAAGCATTATTTTTCTCCAACAAATACATTGAATATAGCAAATAATGAAAAGATTCCTTGATTTTACTGAGTTGTTTACTAAAAAATTAAATGAATAACCCGTAATGTTGTTTATGATATATAGTTTGATGTGTTTCATGATTTCTCCACTTGGGTGCACTCTTACATTATTGCGATCTTATTTGGCAATCAATAAATAATATGATCAAGCAGCAGTGAATGAACATAACCTCACATTTCTGACTTATTTCCAAACATCGCCGTTTACATTAAATATATAAATATTTTAAACAATTATTTATAGTTAAACAAAGATTTGTGAGTAAACAGCTTAATTTTATTCGTTAAATAGTCCTAATAAATGCCACTCTTGATTTCCAAATTATCTAGATAAATTGGAAATCACTCGTGGCATTACTTATAACAATGGATTGTCTGTAAGAATAAAATTTTAATAATATAAACTCACGTTCTCCACAATATTCTCCCTGGTAGCCTGGCCTGCAGACACATTTTGAACCACTGCAAGATCCTCCATTTAAACACGCTGCTGGACAAGTACTTCCATCTCTTCCATCTACAAAAAAAAAATGTATGTTTACATTTGGTAGTGACGATATCCTCTCATTATGTTATGAAATATGTATATCCATTTATGAAAAAGCACAGCTATATATATGAGAAAAGATTACGAGCATTTGAGAATAAAGTTCTTAGCAAAGTTTTTGGAACAAAGACAGACGAACAGACAGGTGAATGGAGAAGACTACAAGACAATGCGCTACATAATCTTTATGGAAAACATTTAAGTCTCGTAGACTGGGCAAGGCTGGTAGTACGAATATGAAATGACAGAAGGACATAGAAACTTCTTGTAGGAAAACCAGAAGCCAAAAATGAGATAGGAGTATAACATTAACCTTGATCTGAGGGGAATTTAGCGGCACTGTACATCCATTTATGTAGACTTCAAAAAGGCATATGATTCAATTAAGAGGGAGAATTTGTATTCTGCAGGAATTCGGAGTTCCTAAAAAGTTAGACTTATTCGAATGTGTTTAAATGGCACAAAGAGTTGGTAGGATGTGTGTAGGCAGTTTTGAAATGCTTTTGAAATTTACGATGGTTTAAAGATGCATTATATTCTACACCATTAAATATTGTACTAGATCATGCCATCAGAACTTTAGAGGATAATGAAAGCCTAGAATTCAAGCTGTTGGTACATGCTGATAATGTATTATTATTAGGAGATAGTGAGAGGATACTGGGACCAATACGCACATTCTACTGAGCATCACTAAGAAATTGGGACTGGAAGCACATAAAAATAAAGCCAAATATGGGGTCACACATAGAAAAACATTATATAATGGAGATGGACAGTTCATGGCAAATGAGGGAAATTTTGAGGAGGTGGATGAATTCAAATACCTAGAAACAATTGTTACAAATATAAATGAAATGCAGAAAGAAAGCAAACATAGACTCAATTTTGGAAACGCGTGCTATTATATATTTCAGGGATTCTTGTTATCCCAACTTCTCTAAAAAATATATGATATATCCATGCATAGTAATTCTGCTCGAAGGCAGGTCCTTCACTGCAATCATAGCATTTTCATCCTATGCTTGCAGCTTTACTAGGGAATTGTAGGTGTGGTAGCTTCCCGTTGCTTTCCACACCGGTGAAGGATGATGATGATGATGATAATGATAAGGATGATGATGATGATGGCCATATGATTTCAGGGACCGTTTGGGCCTTAAAGTTTTCCTGACATTTGTATTACAGGTGAGGAAAAACCCCGATAAAAAACCTCACCCAGAAAAACTGCCCCGACCGGGGATCGAACCCGGGCCCGCTGCGTGACAAGGCAGCACGCTACCTCGAGACCACAGCGGTGGACATATGATATATAGGAAAGTTATTATTCTAGTTATATTATACGGATGCAAAACATGGACCTTTACTTTAAAGAAGGTGAAACGATTATTATTATTATTTGAGAGGAAAGTTCTTATAAAAATGTTTGGAACAAAGAGAGACGAACAGACATGTGAATGGAAAATACTGCATAACAGTGAGCTACATGATCTTTATAGGAAACCAAACATAATAAGAAGAGTTAAGTGTCGTAGATTGCGATGGTCGGGACATGTGGCACGTATGGGGATTGAGAGAGGGGCATGGAAACTCCTTGTAGAAAAAACAGAATGAAAACGCCCAAATGGTAGAATGAGGTGGGAAAATTATATTAACCATGATTTGAGGGAGGTAGATTATAAGGGATGATTGGAAAACAGCTCAAGATAGGGATGTATGGAGATATTATGTACACGCAGCCATGGGCCTCCAGATTTGATAGTGACAGTGAATTAGTTATGATTTGAGAAAAAAATGGAATGATTGGAAAACATTAGCTCAGGATAGGGATGTATGGAGAGCTTATGTAGCGCGGCATTAACCTCTGATTTCGATACTACCAGTAAATTAATTAGCTAGATTTTTAGTAGTGGAAATTTATTGACATTTTCCGGAAAAAAAAAGGAAATACATTTTGAATTGCATTGCGCACGATCCTGATTGGCCGTACGTGCATATTCCTGTTTCATGAACAAAGAAAAAAATATACGAATACACAGAAAAATACATATATAACTACAATATTTAAACAAATTTAAATTTTATAAAACAATGGCTGTCCCTGTCCTTTTGTATGGGAGTGAATCTTGGATTACCACTACCAAACAAGAAAGTAAAATCCAAGCAGCCGAGATGAAATTTTTAAGAAGAGTAAAAGGCTGCACTAGAATGGACCAGATAAGAAACGAGGATATCCGTGAAGAACTGCAGATTTATTCCATAAAATAAATATATTTAACAACAAGATATAGTGGAAAGAACACGTAGAAAGAATGGAAGAAAGTAGATTACCAAATAAAATCTTCCATTATTTTCCAAGAGGAAGAAGAGATGTCGGACGTCCTCGGAAGAGATGGTCTTAGATCTATTAGTGAAGTCGGAACAGGCAACTCTTGCCTAAACCAGGAAGTGAAGAAGAAGAAGAACTACAATATTTAAACACCTACACTCATACAAAAAAAGGGTACAAAACACTGGAAAAAAAAAACATTAAGTCTACGTCTACAGTACATATAGCTAGATATAGACATACATATGGTTAGATAGATAAATGTAAATAAAAAGAATGACTGACAAACAGTGATACCTACAGACTGGGACATTCAGGTAGGTAGTCAGTCAGTCAGTCAGTCAGTCAGTATGTAGATAAATAGGCATAGATGGATAGATAGATAGATAGATAGATAGATAGATAGATAGATAGATAGATAGATAGATAGATAGATAGATAGATAGATAGATAGATAGATAGATAGATAGATAGATATGCAGGCTGGCAGACATACTGACGTACGGAAGGACGGATGAAAGCTATTCAACGCCATAATAATTATTACTTAAATATAGCATATAATACAGAGTGTATGAAATTTCCCATTTTTTGTAGAAATTGCCATTTTATTTTCAATTCTAATTTTTAAAACTTTTAACAAATAATGATCATATATGTATTCACGTAGATTTTCACAGCCGGAGTTGCTATGATGATCCTGATGAAGATTTTCGGGCTGTAGGCCGTGGTCGTGAGCCTCATATATCCGAACATAATATTTAAATTATTTTTAAGAGTAGCGCCATGCTATTAAGCATTAAAGGGACTTTTGTCATCCCAATTTCTCTCATAAAACGATAAACTGAAAAATATATAATACGGTTTTTCTACGAGTTATATTATACAGATGCGAACCATTATCTCTTACTTTAAGATTATTGATAATAAAGTTATTAGGAACATTTTTGGATGAGAAAGAGATGAAGATACAAGTGAATGGAGAAATGTGCATAACAATGAGCTACATGATCTTTATGAGAAACCAGATGTAATAAGAACAGTTAAGTCTCGTAGAGTGTGATGGGTAGTACATGTGGTACGAATGTGAAGTGAAAGAGGGGCACAAAAACTTCTTGTATGCAAATCAGAGAAAAGCGGCCAAGAACGAAGTGGGAGAAAATAACAATGACTTAATTATACAGGAGATAATTTAAATATTAGCTCAAGATAGGGATGTATAGAGAGCTTATGTCCGCGGGACCATGAACCTCCGGGTTCTATAGTGTCAGTGAGTTAGTTCTCTTTTTTTCGCAAGTCGTTTTAGTCCTGATACTAAAATCAGTTACTTTCAACAGCGCCGTTCTTTCAGGTAGCCCGCATAATACGTATGTTTATTTGGTTGCCTACGTTGAACGGCGCGCTCATATTTGCAAAAACAGATACCGATAAAAATATTTAACTAAATTCATATTTCTAAATAAATAAAAAAATATTATGTAAATATAAAGTATCTCTTTTAAAAGCGATACTACATAACTAGGATCTTCTTATTGCGATGAGTGCATTAATTTCACTTAAGATTACAAAAACATTTTCTTTCTCCATCATTCTTATTTTAACCTCTCCCATTTAAGTACTTTTACGTGCCTCACGCTACCCGGTTCTTACAGTAATCAAGATCTGTCGTGAGAGGATTTAAACTCTTGATCACATATATATATTTTTTTTTTGACCACACAAGGACATGGAGTGCCTCCCAGGATGAGGGATCATCTGAATGCCAATACCACCTCTGAGATAACACGAACATTTTAAGACAATACACGCCATACATTCATACCAAATAAGGAGAATATAATAAGGTGATTAAGATGGTCAAATGGTATTCGGAGATTATTGGTTCTTAAAGTTTCCGGATATTTGTCTCACAGATGAAGAAAAACTCTGGAAAAAAATATCGGGGACCGAACTCTGGCCCACAGCATGCGAGAGCAATGGCGTTACTCCGAGATCAAAGCGATGGATTAACAATGTTTTATTACATAAAATTACTCTATTCGACTGTTAAGTTAATTTCATTGCATTAAATTAATTAATTTATCGGCAGTATATAGATTGTCAAATATAACCCAAGATTATAATTTACAAATTTCGGTAAGACAAAAACTATGGCGTTTCAAGGGAAAATACCGATACGAACTAAAATTGCTATTAACAACAATATAATAGAACAAGTTAATAACTTTACTTATATTGGCTGCAATCTTTCCTACGACACATGTAAAGGCATAGACATAAAATTGGTCAAATTTCAAAAACTTATAGGAACAATAAAAAGCATTCTTTTCCGAAAAGTACGCCCAGATACAATTCTAAAATTTTATAAAACAATGGCTCTTCCAACTCTACTTTATGGTTCTGAAACCTGGTCTCTTACTACAGGTAAATAGGATAGTAGCTGCAGAAATGAAGTTATTAAGACCTTTAGCGGGTTATACGCTTTATGATCACATGCGTAATGAAGATATCCGCAAAGCTCTCAACACACCAGCAATAACTGAAATCATTAAAAAATATCAAAATAATTGGCATGAACACCTTCTTAGAATGCCAAACAATAGACTACCTCTGCAGCTATTGAACTGCAGACCCACAGGGCGAAGAGACCCAGGAAGACCTAAGAAGAGATGGAGGGTTATTCATACCAATTTCTTATTCATTTGCCGTATTTTCATCTAAAGATTCCAGTATTTCAAATCCGTTTGCAATTTTGATGTTATTTTTCCCGCAGGTAATTTCTCAAGTTTTGTAACTCAACATTTTCAGTGTCATCTTTAGTGGCTATGCCTCTCATAAGCGATAACCGATCTCTGATTTTCACTCCGACCAGATGATGATCCGAAATGCAATCTGGAAACTGATCTAACGTCGACGATGTTACTGTAATGCGTTTATCTACTAACACTAATATGGTTTCGGGTTTCACCATATGGATATATTCATGTGTATTTATGAATATCCTTATGCTGGAATGTTGTGTTCTTTTGTATTAAAAATTATCTATCTATCTATAATGACATAACAACCCAATGTTGGGCCTTAGCCTCTCCTTTGTTAGGAGTTACTTGATTAAGTTAATTTAGTTATGCTTATTTCCCTACAGATGTCATGAATGGTATGCGGTCAACATACCGACCCAATATATCTTATCCTTGATTTTGTCATCCTTATCTTCAATGGGACTAGGTACATTTACGATTACAAAACCATGTCGTTTATTATTTTTAATTATGTATGATATCCTACAGCTACCAAACTTTCTAACATATCGAATAGCCGAAAGGATTCTTTTTCGGACTAAACTCCTTCCGAATTCTGGTCTCACTGCACCCCCATAGTATAATGTAAAGCTTTCTGATTCCTGATACTTTCTCCTGGCCATCACACTTCTTGTAAAGCGAATATATCTAAGGGATATTAATCTAACTCCTACATTAATATTTATAGTGTCCTACTACTATATAATATCCTAACATTCCGTGTTCCTAGGAACATTATTCCTATATTTAAGTCTTTATTATGGATTCCTTGAAATAGTTCCCACCTGGAGATCCGACGGGGGAATACTTTACTTAAAGAAAATTTTATCCAGAGGATAAAATTTTCCTGATGGTTATATTTTTTTGGTGAAAGATCGTCACTCTTTCGACCAAAATACTATTTTTCGTCTGAGCAATTGCCTTTAACCTGACCGGCAAGGGTAACTCTTTCGGCAATGGTACCGCCGGCACAGCTCTCAGAGTTAATTAAGCTCGCAAGTCATTCCTCCACAACAATGAAAGGATACCATCGGAGGGTATATTGGCATAACTAACTAACTCACTGGCACTATCGAACCCATAGGTTCATGGCCGCGCGGACATAAGCTCTCCATACATCCGTATCCTGAGATAATGTTTTCCAATCATCCCCTGTATAATTTACTTCCTCAAATCTTGGTTAATGTTATTTTCCCACTTCATTCTTGGTCTACCAACTGGGCGTTTTCCCTCTGGTTTCCCCATAAGAAACTTCCATGCACGTCTTTCATTCCCCATTCGTGCCACATGTCCTGCCCACCGCAATCTACGAGACTTGTCTGTTCTTATTATATCTGGCTTCCTATAAAGGTCGTGTAGTTCACTGTTATGTAGTTCTCAAATACTCGTAATCTCCTTTCCTTCCTTAAAGTAAGAGTCCATGTTTCGCATTCATATAACTGGTAGAAAAACAATTTTATATATTTTCAGTTTTTTAAAGGAGTTGGGACGATAAGAGTCCCTGTAATACCTAATAGCACGCATTTGCAGAATTGAGCCTATGTTTAATTCCTTTGTGCATCTTATTCCTGTTTCTGATTATTGTTCCTAGGTATTTAAATTCGGCCACTTCTTCAAAATTTCCCTCATTTCCCTTTTTATGGTAAAATTTACAAATTAATTCACTCAGACAAATCATCTAAACCAATGTTTAAAAAAAATTACCCCAACCGGGACTCGAATCCTAGACATACAAGTGGTCGATTTTCGCCAAAATTTGAACTGCGATGTTAACAATATTTAATAAGACATTTCCTGCCTGATACGATCTAAGATACTAAAACGATTATAAAATAATAATTAAATAATTTGCGGATTGCATAAATAATTAAAAAAATGGACTTCCAGTGCCAATAGTTCTACATCTTGCTCCATAGCAAAGTACTTTGAAGTAGATATGGACACCTAGCCACATCCCTGGGATGTCAGAAACGCATATCTGGAACTTCTATACATACTAAACAAAGATGTAAAAATCCGGTACCTGCAGATAAGATCGAGAAATTTGTTCTTGTTTTCGACTGAAATTAAACAAATCAGACATTATACCTAAACAGTCTCTTGCAAAAACTTATTCTAAATAAACTTATGATACCCACTGTTGAAGAGCATTGAGAATAAATTTTTAATAATAAAATAAATTGTGCAAGTTATCGACATATTTATACAGGGAAAATTGTATAAGGTTCACTAGTGTCATCTATTTAAATCTTATACAACTAACTGCACGTAGAAATATACAATGTTGTATCCACAGAAACTATTTTATTATAAAGAAAAATGTCTGAGTTTTTATAATATTATGAAAATGCAATGATCCATGACTGTTTGTATTTTCAATAATAGAATGATTTATCGTGAAAACATTTATCTTACATAATAGATGGGGCACCTATTTGTTTATAATACAATGATTTATTATGAAAATTATTTCTTCGTGTTTGAATTATATTGTTCATATTGCAGTCGTAAGTGACAAATGATATTTGCAAGACATTTTAATTGAGCTCATTTTAAAATTAAACTCTGTTTCATAAAACAGTGTTTTTTGTATGGTGTAGAAGCTGTTTTTTTCTGTTCTCTAATAAATGTGAACAGATAATGATTCTGCTTTCTTGCATAATTGCGTCTAGTTACTGCTTTCTTGTATTGCTGAAGTTATAGAGTTTCATGTTATTAAATGTATATATAACCTTTACTAATCTAATTTAATTGCAGTAAGAGGTGACAATAAACGATTACAATGACAGGAAATTTATACGGGAGTGAGACAAGCTTTTTAGGATATTAAATTCTGTGTACATTAATTTTGTGCATTTGTTATGGTTTATAGTTTAGGCAGCGTAAGCCATTTAAGCGTCCAAAGAGCTACTTTTTCACGTTTTCCACTACAAAGGGCGATTTTTAAGGGCGTAGGACTTGAGTATCACAACTCTTTTATAGCCTTTGTTCATCCCGGGAATCTACTGAACCTTTTGCAAAAAGCTCCATCACAATCGGATGAACGGTATGGCCGCGCATAAAGTACAAACAAACATTCATTTTTATGTATTAGATTTAATTGAGATACCCTCTGCAAATATACAGGAATCATCCTGTGGAGAAATATCCGTTGAGTTTTGATTAATTACTGAAGGCAGTACAACCCCACCCATTACTTCCTAAACCACCGCACGCCCAACATGTCGAAGCTTCCGCCACAGTGAGTGCTTTAATTGTCTCGTGCTCTGTAAGTGATATCTGTGTCCATCATAAGTGTATATCATTGAAGCGTGCAATGAATTAAAAAAAAGTTAGTAATACAGCCTTTTAATTAATTCTTCTTCTTCCTTTCCAGGATTAGGTCAATGCGACCTGTTCCGGTTTCAAGTCCATCGTTTCCTTGGCCGTCCCAAATATCTTTTTCAATGCGGTTTGTAGGTGTTGATCGTTTAGGGTAGCCTTGTATTGTCCATTCTGTCTACGTAAATGTCCTGTCCATCGGTATTTGTGCTCTTCTAGTTTGTCGAGTATTGAAAATATCTCCAGTTCATTTCTTATTCATTCATTATGTAATCTATCAGTCCACCGCTGTGGTCTCGAGGTAGCATGCTGCCTTGTCACGCAGCGGGCCCGGGTTCGATCCCCGGTCGGGACAGTTTTTCTGGGTGAGATTTTTATCGGGGTTTTTCCTCACCTGTAAGACAAATGTCAGGAAAACTTTAAGGCTCAAACGGTCCCCGAAATCATATGGCCATCATCATCATCATTATCCTTATCATTATCATCATCATCATCCTTCACCGGTGTGGAAAACAACGGGAAGCTACCACACCTACAATTATTCTCTAGTAAAGCTGCAAAGCATAGCATGCAAAATGCTATGATTGCAGTGAACTGCCCTCGGGCAGAATTACTATGGATGGATGGATGGATGGATGGATGTAATCTATCCATACGTGTACATCCTTTTACGGATCTTAAAAATTTCATTTCAGTAGTTTGAAAGAGTGATGAATATTTTTTTGTAAGTACCCAAGATTCATATCCACATAAAAGAACAGGAACAGCCATAATTTTATAAACCCTGAGCTGAGTTTCTCTTCGAGTCTTTCGGAGGGTTCTTCTTGTGGTGCCACACATCATTTGATATCGGTTTAATTTATTATATATATCCCAATCATAGCTATATGTTATATCTTAACCAAGATAGTTGCAGTGTGCTATCTATTCTATTATTTCATTATTGATTACTATTTTTGCTCTGACTAGCACTGACTGAGGTTGAAAGTTTAAGATTATAATAGAGCAGGACTTTTAATTAAATTAACATACCCACGACTAATAACAATAACAATAATAATCATAATATTGTATATAGTAATAATGGTGGAGAAAGTAAAAAAAATGAATAATTTAGGGAAGAATACAATATATATATATATATATATATATATATATGACATGATAAGAAAAATAAATTCCTGGACGGGATTCGAACCCAGAACTCTACATATATACGTATGTAAATCTTGAACACCCGAGGAGTAATAATTTCTCAAACAAATTATTGTTCACATTATGAGATAATAGTAAACTCCTGATTATTAGGTTTAATATGAATTTAAGATAGTTGCAGTGTGCTATCTATTCTATTATTTCATTATTGATTACTATTTTTGCTCTGACTAGCACTGACTGAGGTTGAAAGTTTAAGATTATAATAGAGCAGGACTTTTAATTAAATTAACATACCCACGACTAATAACAATAACAATAATAATCATAATATTGTATATAGTAATAATGGTGGAGAAAGTAAAAAAAATGAATAATTTAGGGAAGAATACAATATATATATATATATATATATATATATATATGACATGATAAGAAAAATAAATGCCTGGACGGGATTCGAACCCAGAACTCTACATATATACGTATGTAAATCTTGAACACCCGAGGAGTAATAATTTCTCAAACAAATTATTGTTCACATTATGAGATAATAGTAAACTCCTGATTATTATATGAATTATTATATGAATTTAAGATTTCTTGGGGCACCACCACCTCTCACGTGGAATGCATGCTGTGTGTGATTAGCATTTTAGCGGTGTTGGGTTCGATTTATTCATTTATTCGTTTGACAGTTTCTGTGGTCTAGGACGAGGCTCACGACTGAAGATAAGAAAACATCCAAACATTCTCTATCTTACCAACGTCACTAGGAAATTCACATTGAGATCTAAAATTCTGTGTGTCATCATCATCATCAACAACAACAATCACGGATTAAGCCCATGTGGCTTGTTCCGGTCTCATAGATTCTCATTCAAAAAGTTGAATCCATCTCTTTTTCGGTCTACCAATATTCCTGTCTCCTCTTGGTTTGTAATTAAGTATAATTTTTGGAATCCGTTCATCTTTCATTCTTAGAACGTGTTCTTTCCAGTTTTTTCTAGATTATTTTATTTTATCTAAAAGTTTAAAAATATTTAGCTCATTTCTAGTATCTTCGCTTCTTCTTTTATTTAGAAGTTTGCAGCCAGCCACACTTCTCAGAAATCTCATTTCAGCTGCTTCTATGATCTCTTCTCTTTGAGTTAAAACCCAAAATTCACTACTGCCACTGCTTTATAAAATTTTAGTTTTGTTTCCATTCTTGTGTCCCAACGTTGACAACCTTGGTTATAAACAGGAACAAAGATTTAGGCAGAAACGAAATAATGAACTTTTATGTGTAACTAATTAAATTGAGAAATAGCGAATTTAGGTTAATCAAACTGATTGAGGATTGCGTAATTTGGATCACGTAAATCCTCTTTAATCTTATATACTAGTCGGTAATAGAAACCACTTTAGACGAAAATAGCCTTTTAAGAAATGTTTTGGATATTCGAAAAACAATAATGATAAATATTGCTGTCGCCTTTAGGCCTATATATGAAGGGCACAGAGAAGAAACAGGTCACTTTTTTTGTCGAAACGGAATTTGAGATACCTTTAAATTCTCTGGAATGGACTATATTATAGAAGTTTAAACAGTAAAAGAAACAGTTTAGCCTTGGTTTATTTACCTTCAGTGTTTCTTCTTCTTCTTCTTAAACTTAATTTGTAGGATTTTCATCCTGTTTATTTCCAAAATCACTCCTCGGAGGAAGACGTACTGGATGTGCATTCACTGTCTATCCATCTCTTGGCTGGTCTTCCTCTTGTTCTTCTCCCGTCCATTGGTCTATCTTCTTTAGCTCTTTTTGCAAACCGGTTTTCTTCTATTCATTCTATATGACCCTACCAATATTTTCGTCTATCTATAATAAATTTGGTTATGTCTTGAATATGGCGTTTGTCCCTAATTTCTGTGTTGTGTATTTTATCAAATAATGTTTTCCCCTGAATAGTTCTTAAGATTTTCATTTCGCATATGCTTATTATTTGTTTAGTTTTTGTTGTATCAGCCCTAGTTTCTGCTCCATATACGATAACTGGTAGAACTATCGTTTTGCATATGCGGGTTTTGCTTTCTATTGGCATATGTTTGTTGCGCCGAATTAAATCTTTCATAGATCCTGATATTTTGTGCTGCTTTATCAGCTTGTTTCTTTACTTATTTTATTAAATTTTTAGTGTTTGTTATTAATACACCTAAATAATTAAATTCTGACACTTGTTCTATAATTTTTATTTCCACTTCTAATTTGCATCTTACTGGTTCTTTTGATATTGTTAAGCATTTTGTCTTATTCGTGTTAATTTCCATTTTGTATTTTTTTTGGCATTTATATTAAATTGATGTAAAGATTTTTGTAAATTATCTTCAGATTCTGAAAGGAGAACGACATCATCTGCGTAACATATTAAGTGAAATCTAGTGTTTCCCATTTTATAACCCAAACGTGGTGGTATGTTTTCAATAATTTTATCCATTATAATATTAAATAAGAATGGACTTAAAGAGTTACCTTGCCTGTGTTTGCATACAGGTAAATAAGTGCGTTTTATAATTAAAATGTATTTATCTATTGTTTCATGGAAAAGTGACTTACCTGGTTTTTTCCTGTAACCTTCATACGAGAAATCAAATTCTGTAAGTTTGTCATATATATTTTGATCGCCTTATCAGATTAATTACCAGAAATCGTTGCAGATATTAAAATAGCTAGATTGAGATAGGCAGGACATATCCAGAGATTGAATAATAGTGAGACAGCTAAAAATAATAACGGACCATCCAGATGGAAGAAGAAATGTTGGAAGACCTGAAGCTAGGTGGACGGATGGAGTTTCGGAAGATGTCCGAAGACTTAAAAATTGGAAATTGCTGGACAGTCGCCAGGAATAGAGAGTTCTTAAGGAGGATGTGACTTTACTCTGGTTGTTACAGCAAATATGATGATAAGATAAATATTGGCCCCTCATAGGAAGCCACCAACACCAAATGAGAGTGGGGAAGCCATATTTTAAAACTTAAAGATGAAACATGAATACAGAATATCACAATGTGGGACCCTCACACTGACAAAAGATCCCGCGGAAAATCAAGAAGAGATGGGCTGATGTCTTCAAAGAATGTGACCAACTAGAGGGAGGAATTGGAAGATCTGGAAGGATTAAGAAGACAAGATGTGAACAGTGATTGTAAACAATGCTTTATAACTAATGATTAAGGGACGGATTCCTATGACGTCATATTTTTACCAAAGCCTACATTCTAAGCTTCAAGTAAGTAAAAACATTTATATATGCCTTATTGTTAAGATTAGGTGGTTTTTATTGGGTCTTGAAAGTCATATTTCTCACTTTTTCAGATCTTTAGTCATACTTCTGCTTATTTTCCACTTTTTAGGTCATAGAAATTCGCCCCTTACTAATGATTATACGACACAGCGGAACATTTACTTCCAGTCATAGCAGCACTGTTGCTGCTTCGCACGGATGTAGATTTCAACCATGTATAGTCAGGAACAAAACAAATATCAAATGAAGTACTTATGGCGGGATTACGATCAATGTTCGTTGATGTTGCGTTACATTACGTTGCATTGAGAGGGCAAGTTACAACGCACAATTTGAGTAGGTGTATCATGATCAACGTTCATTGACGTTTATGGCTGCTAACTCATTCTGTTGTCAGTACCGAGAACTGCAAGGCTCACAGTCAGCTGTTTGATGAACTTGCACTTATTTATTTGCATTTTTATAAAGGCCTCCTATATTTAAAGAAATATATAAATAGACAATATTGCAATACTTGCATTGTAAAATGTTTCCTCCCCCCTTTATTTTTATATTCTGAATGATTTTTGTTGTATATAAATTCGTACGATCGCACAAACTCAATAAGCACATCGTCTCTCATGATATAATTATTAAAATATCAAAATATTGTAATTTATTGGCTCCAACAAGGTCATCAACAGTCAGCTAGAAACAAATGAAATGCGGGAATCGCAATTGTCATGTGATTTGAACGATATGACCTTACGTTTGCGTTTGATGAAGCTTGACCATGCCAATGTACAGCTAACGCCATCATGCGCCATACCCTGCAAACGTTCATCATAATACGATACGTGGAAGGTGCAAACTCAAACGTAACGCAACATCAACGAACGTTGATCTTAATCCCGCAATTACCCAACTTACTTAGTAGAGTGCACTGCACTCCTCGACGCCACAGACTAACGTGAAGCGAGTGTACGCGGGATAATACGGCATTATCGCAAATCATCCACAAACGAAGCAGATCAATGTTCCATTGTGTCGGATAGTAGTTGATATAACAAAAAAAATAGTGCAAAAATTGAATCAAATAAAAAAAACAGAGTATGCAAGTATCTCTTGCGTGAGTATCTCACCACCTGAGACATCTAGAGTTTACCCTCTTTGAGGAGCCATTTGCCCTTAATGGGATATTTTAGGCTAATATTTACAGTATATTAGGTTTAAAATAAGATAATGAACTTACCTAGGGGTCTTTGTTGCTGAGAGGCTGCAGGACACGAGGACGACACGGTTCCTCCTTCACAGAGACACATGTTAGGCTTGATGCATCGTCCAGAATTGCAGGGGCGGGAACACACGGCTGTTAAAACCATTAAACATTCATTATACATCATAAAAAATCAGTCATTATAGAAACAAGCGTTTACTCAGACACATGTCTCAATATTTTAACACTTAATGCATGGCGGTTGTTTTATCGCCATTATTGTGAAAAACGTATCATACCACTCTGGTAGGACAGAAGCTTGCAATTATTCATTCGTTAGTTAGTTATTAATGGAATTTATTGACTTTTTTTTAAAAAAAAGGAAATAAATTTTCATTTACATTGTGCATTGGCCCATTTGGCCGTACGTGTATATTCTGTTCTGTAAAAAGTACCAATATATAAATAAATACATACATGTCTACACACCTATACTCATATATAAAGAAGACTATTATGTTTTCTTTATGTAATTGTAATGTTATTGCTATTGTGTTATTACTTAATTGTAATATTATTGTGTTTTCTTTATGTAATTGTAATGTTAATGTTTTTTAGTGTATAATGCTATTGTGTTATTATTTAATTGTAATATTTTTATTGTGTTTTCTTTATGTAATTGTAATGTTATTGCTTCTTTTTGTCGTTTATTTTTCTTTACACTAGTACCAATTATTACTTTATTGTAACGGACTGTCAACAGCACGTACGGCTTACTGCCCGTGCGACCCATATTTGTAAATAATATTGTAAATATCTTACTTTTTGTCTAATAAAGTCCTACTACTACTACTATAAAGAAGACATAAAAAACAATGAATATATTTAAATCGCAGGCACTCCAACATTATACATTAAAAATGAGTGCGAGTCTGCCTGTTCTTAATAGACTCAAAAATTACTTGGTCAATTTGAATGGGGTTTCACCATCATTTAGATATATAACATATTATCGTAAGTACTACAGGGCTGGAGCTAAAAAAATATACGTTTTTGCGCGATAGTGCGTTTTGTCGTACTTACAGAAATGGTGACCAACCTAAATAACTGTACTTACTTACTTACTGGCACTATCGAACCAGTAGGTTCATGGCCGCGCGGACATAAGCTCTCCATACATCCCTATCCTGAGCCAATGCTTTCCAATCATTCCCTGTATAATCTACTTCCCTCAAATCATAGTTAATGTTATTCTCACCTCATTCTTGGTCTACCAACTGGGCGTTTTCCCTCTGGCTTCCCTACAAGAAGCTTCCATGCGCGTCTTTCATTCCCCATACGCGCAACATGTCCTGCCCATAGCAGTCTATGATACTTAACTGTTCTCATTATATCTGGCTTCCTATAAAGACCATGTAGTTCATTGTTATGTGGTCTTCTCCATTCACCTGTTTGTTCATCTCTCTTTGCTCCAAAAATTTTCCTAAGTACTTTATTCTCAAATACTCGTAATCTCTTTTCCTCCCTTAAAGTAAGAGTCTATGTTTTGCACCCATATAATAATATAACTGGTAGAATAACAGTTTTATATATTTTCAGTTTAACGTTTTTTGAAAGGAGTTGGGACATCAAAAGTCTCTGCAATGCATAATAGCACGCATTTCCAGAATTGAGCCTATGCTTAATTTCTTTGTGCATCTCATTCCTATTTGTGATTATTGTTCCTAGGTATTTGAATTCAGATAACTATACTGTAATAAAATAACTGTAATGTAATATTACATATTACAAACACGCGTGTGGGAAGTAAAACCACTGCCCTCTATGTATAATACATACAATGAATATACAAAAAATATCCAAAATGTAGTGTTAATAATATATATTACACGTAACAAATCATTGCATTTTAAATGAAGTGAACTTTATTTGGAACAATATAAAACAATAAATACGTATTTGCCGCCATTTAATCACTAATTGGTATCACGGCCTCCTGTTATTTTATCACTAATTGGTCTCACGGCCTCCTGTTGTTTCACCTAATAAGCATTGCCCACACTGTTAACGTTAGTCAATTGTTTATAATGAACGAAAATATTTCCAACAAAGATGTTATTATTTATTATTTTGAAAACACCATCGCGCAAAAAAAATTTACAATGCACGTTTGCGAAGTCTTTTACAGAATCTCGAAAATTAAAAACCTCGCTATCACTCGGTTTTTAAACATTTTCCTCGATTGTGTAAAAACCACTTCCATCGTAATATACTATTATCTTTTAAGGATAACTCAGGTTAATAATAATTTTTGCCTTTCAGCTCATTGATGCCAAGAAGATCGGGATAAATTGATTTCTGGGAAATGCTCGGGTCCCGCGCCGTAGCCGAGTGGTTAAGGTAGGAAGCCTTGGCGCAGAGCTACGGGACTTGCGCTGGTTCGAGTCTCCATGGGGGAAGAAATTTTCTCATGGTATTTCGGCCAGTATGGGACCGGTGCCCACCCAGCATCGTGAGGCAATTGGGTAGCTACAATCAGTAGCGGCTCCAGGTTGAGGAACCAGCTATAACGGCTGGGGGACTCGACATGCTAACCACATGTCACCCCTATACTGGCTGTTGATCATCTACCTCTGTGATTGACACATGTGGATGTGAAGGGCCAGCAGCCGGCTGGTAAAAGGGCAACCGCTGAAAAGTGGAAAGACCCTCAATCGGAATCGGAAATGCCAGGTAATCAGCACGGGGTATCTATAAATAATGATTACGATATAAATGTATAATATATATATATATATATATACTTATTCAAGGAAACATAAAAACGCATTTAATTTATTTAGGCGTAGCAGGGCAAGCCGGGTATTAGCAGGTATGTATCTTATAAACCAGAAAACCAGGAATCGCGCGATCGCCATGACGTTCTTTTGATAGGTATTCGTAGCCACCCAAACTTTTATAGTGAATTCAGAAAGAGTGTATATGTTACAACCATGATGAAAAGATTTTCTCATATTTTCATTGATCCTTCTTGCTAGACACTAAAAATGACATTAAAACTCGGTGGCACAATCGAAACCATAGGTTCAAGATCGCGCGGATATTAGCTTTCCATACATCTCTATCTGAGTTAATGGTTTTCAATCATACTCTGTATAATCTACTTCCCTCAAATCGTAGTTAACTGTATAATCTACTTCCCTCAAATCGTAGTTAATGCTATTCTCCCACCTTATGTTTGGTCTACCAACTGGGCGTTTTCCCTCTGGTTTTCTTACAAGAAGTTTCCATGCTCGACCTTCATTCCCCATTCGTGCCACATGTCCTGCCCATCGCAGTCTACAATATTTAACTGCTCTTATTATATCTGGTTTCCTATATAGATCATGTAGCTCACTGTTATGTAGTCTTCACCATTCGCCTGTCTGCTCATCTCTCTTTGATCCAAATTTTCCTAAAAACTTTATTCTCAAATATTAGTAATCTTTTCTCCTCCCTTAAAGTTAGAGTCCGTGTTTCACATCGATGTAACTGGGAGAAACCGTTTTATATATTTTCAGTTTATCGTTTTTGAGAGAAGTTGGGACGACAAAGAGTCCCTGTAATAATAGCATGCATTTCCAGAATTAAATATTTGCATAATTATACATCTTCTTCTTCTTCTTCTTTTTTTCTCCTTCTGCTTCATGAAATTAGGCCTTTTGACCTGTTTTCACATCAAGTGGGATTTAATGAATCCTCCCATCTAGTAAATGGGCATCCAACATTTCTACGTCCTATTGGTTTGTACTTTAGTAACAGCTGAGAGATTATATCTGTAATATACATAATTATACATTTGTATCGTAATTATGCAACCAATCATTTAAGTAAGATGGAGTTCCTTAACCAGCGATAAATCTAAACATTAGGAGTGGGGGTTTACCTAAAAGCAGACATTTAAAAATCACTCTATCGATCTCCATTTTTTCCCAGATTTGTTTTTCCGAAGATCACGTCAGACTTGGAAAGGGAGATTATATAATTAAAATTCTTTTGTTGCAAATTCTATCACATATATAGAAGTTTATCCTCCATTTTCAGAGTCCCCTTTCATTACTGAAATCGTCTCGTTTTATATCCTTCAGGCTTTTCTCTTTGATTACTATTCGAAGCAGTTGTATTTTTTTAAAGTTTCAGTCGCCAGCAAATTACCTCTTCTATATCAGGATTACCAGAGTATTTATTTTTGTCTGACACCCACCTTCGTTCTGTTCGGGGATGGATGTCCTACTAGTAGCTATAGCGCTTACGGTTGTATGCAAACTTTCACGCCGTGATGAGATGGAGATTATGCTATCTACTCAGCTACTAAAATAAGGCTATATAAAGTTTTAATACGAACAGTTTTGACTTATGGTAGTGAGGCAGGGACCCTCACTGAAAGATCAGAGGTAGCCCTAAATAATTTTGAAAAAAAAAGTACTCAGGAAAATATTTGGACCGATAAATATTAATGGTCAGTGGAGAATACGATACAACAAAGAATTGTAGACAAATACAATGAACCTGACCTTGTCACTTTTATTAAATTAAAGAAATTGGAATGCGCTGGCCATGTACGAAGGCTCTCAGCAGACCGACATCAAAAAAGGTGCTTACAGCAAGTTTTATAGGGAAAAGACGAGTTGGAAGACCGAAAAAACGATGGGTGGATGGTATTAAGGAAGATGCTGCAAATCTACGTAAGTGTCGCAACTGAAGGCTTGTTGCGCAAAATAGAAATGATTGTATGCAGAAGTTAAGGGAGGACATAGCTTTAATTTGAGTAAATCAGCCATTGGATGGATGGAAGTACTATCTAACTACTATTATAGATGTCTCATAAGTAATGCCATTTTTTAAACACATTTTTATTTGGATTTTTTTCTGATAAGTAATTAAACTACTCTTTCAAACTAGACACCAATAGATTCTATGGTTTTGAGTCAACTTTCAGTTAGGTTTATTATTCCGCGACCGTACCATCATCATTATCATCTTCTTCTTCAAGGTATGGGCCTGATGGCCCGTTCCGCTCCCCGGTGCACTATATGCTGCAGGTGCAGGTCGTCTTTCCAACGACGTTTTGGTCTTCCTATATTTCTTCGGCCTAGAGGCCTATAATGAAGCAGCTGTTTTGATAAACGATTATTTGGCATTCTTTGTATATGTTCAAACCAATTACGTTTATTTCTGTGTATTCTCTCGTTTATATTATATATTTGTAATTCATCTCTGATATCTTGACTTCTCTTTTGATCTCTTAGAGATAGATACACCTGCAACCGATCTGAGAAATCTCATTTCTATTGTCTCAATTTTATTTTTATCAGAGATCGTTAAAGGCCAAGTCTCAGACCTGTATGTTAACGTTGGAACGGCTACTGTTTTGTAAAATATTAATTGAGTTTCCCTTGTGGTCTTAATTCTCAAATATCTTCTTATTGAACCACATATAGGCCTATGTTGAAATTTCCCTAATTTCTTCTCCATGTCCAAATTTTGCGACCGTATCAGTCTGGTTTTAAAGTGAAGAATTCGTTGAGATCCACTTCCATAGCTTCAATGATTATGAAAATTAAGGCAAGAAATGGGCTTGGTGTGGTAGCAGTTCAATTCCTCCCACTTCCTGCATTTTTGTTATGATTGTTCGTGCAGTAAGGAGTACGGTCGGGTTTGAACCCGCGACCCTAAAATTTTCATGAACTCGAGCTATTTGTTGAGAATGATGATCCGCATCGATTGCACGCCCATTTGAAAAAAAAAAAACCTTCCATTGAATCACACCTTCAAAATGCCACCAGACATATTAAATTACACTAAAAATAAATATTAGGCCTACTTATTAGATAATTTAACTCGAGTAATAACATGCTATTGTTATCCAAAAATAAACTTAAATGTGAAGGGTGTTCATGTCAATTTATTTTTTGAGACTCTGCTAAATCAAGAAGATTAAAGAACTTTTTACCATTTTATTTGTAGTTTTCTGAGATAATATGTATTTTGCCCTCCATGGTTTCTATACCTTGTGGTGGAGTGACTTGTGTGCTTAAATGAGCCCGCTTGCTATTGCCAGCGGTATCATTGCTACCGAAAGGGTTACCCATGCCAAACAGGTCAAAGGCGATAAACCAGACGAAAAATGTACCTTGGTCGAAAGAGTGACGATCTTTCACCGTAAAAATACAGCCGTCAACAAAAGCGGGCATGGGTTCCACTGGGATATAATTTTCCGGAATTAAAGTACTTCCCCATTCGGTTCTCTGGACGGGGACTACTTCAGGGAATCCATGCCAAAGGCTCAAATACAGGAACATAATCCTACGAACATGGCATGTTTGGACATTATATAGTAGCGTGGCACTAGGAATATTACCGCAGAAATTAGACAATAAAGTTCTTAGGAAAATTTTTGGACCAAAGAGAGATGAACAGAGGCGCGAATGGAGAAGACTGCATAACAGTGGGCTACATGATCTTTAAAGAAAACCAGATAAAATAAGAACAGTTCAGTCTCGTAGACTGGGATGACCAGGGCATGTGGCACGGATGGGGAATGAAAGCTTCTAGGAAAAGCAAAGGGGAAAATAACCAGTTGGTAGATCAAGGATGAGGTGGGAGAATAACATTAACCATGATTTGAGGAAAATAGATTATATAGGGGATGATTGGAAAACATTATCTCAGGATAGGAATGTGTGGAGAGCTTATGTCCGTGTGGCCATGAACCTATGGGTTCGCTAGTGCCAGTGAATCAGTTGTTAATATGTAATTTATGTGCTTAAATCGAAATTATAAGTAAAATTTGTTAATTCATATTACTTTAAGTAATGTATATTTAGTGTATTGTGTTCTGAATGTGTTTGTATCAGCATTACTGTCTCGGTGAACACACGCACAAGTGCAAACAATACGTGCTTCTTGAGGTAACTGCAATATATTTTTATTATTGAAGCCATGTATCACGTTTTTTTGTTGTTACTAAACTGCTTTCTTTGTCTGCACTTCCGTTATGACTTTTCCATTGATTTTTATTTTTTATGGTCGAGACCTTTTTTAAGTGCGCTACATTTTCCCAATGGTCTACTTTCGAGTCGTTGTCTCCAACAATATTGGTCACGGTATGGACTTCATACACTCTGAATCAAAACTTCATAAATTTTATCATAACTTTTGAAGGTAGACAATTTATGAAAGTTCCACTGTTCTCAAATTGGAAATAAATCACTACAGATATCTCATTAACTTTTTTCATGGGAAGTAACACTTTGAGTTAATTTACAATTTATAAATTAAGTTGGACAAAATGGTTTTACATCACACCTCATAAAGTTCGGTGTTTGCACGTTATCAGTTTCCAAGGCATTTTCATTCATCTTCAGTCAAACTCCAAGAGTTGGAGTTTGACTGATAATGAAGGCAAAGGCCTTTGAAACCAGTATCATAAAAATGCCGTTAACTCTTATTCTCCCAGTTACATTAGGTCTATATGGACGTGAAACATGGATTACTTTAAGGGAGGAGAAAAGATGAGCAATTGAGAATAAGCTTCTTTAAAAAGAGACGAACAGACATGTGAACAGAAAAGACATCATAACAATGAACTACATGGCCTCAATGGGAAACCAGATGTAATAAAAAATGTAAGTCTCATAGACTGTGATAGGCGGGACATATGGCACGAATTGGGAATGGAAGACGGGCATGGAAACTCTTGTAGGTAAACAAGAGGGAAAGCACCCAGTAACTAGGTCAGGAATGAGATGGGAGAATAACATTAACCATGATTTGAGGAGGGTAAATTATACAGAGGATGATAGGAAAACGTTGGGAGTGTGGGGATTTTATATCCACGCGGTCATGAATGGGTTCGATAGCGTCAGTGAGTTAGTTGAAATCTCGATATTTAAAAAGTTAGTTTTCTTCCACTTAAAGCAAAATGATCATAGTTCAAATTTAATTTAGAGAAATTACAACAAAAGTTGTAAAAACAACAAATGCATTAATTTTATTAGTGCAAAATAAAGCTAATATAGAACAAATAAGTACAAGTAAATGTAAAAAATGTATGCAATAAAATAAAATAAAATATCATATAAAATATGTGAAATAAAAGAGTAGCATACGATAGATAGATATATAGATAGATGGATCAATAGATAGATAGGTAGAGATATAGATATATAGTTTAGATAGATAGATAGATAGATAGATAGATAGATAGATAGATAGATAGATAGATAGATAGATAGATAGATAGATAGATAGATAGATAGATAGATAGATAGATAGATAGATAGATAGATAGATAGATAGATAGATAGATAGATAGATAGATAGATAGATAGATAGATAGATAGATAGATAATAGATAGATAGATAGATAGATAGATAGATAGATAGATAGTTTAGATAGATGTATGGATGGATGGGTGGGTGGGTGGATGGATGGATGGATGGATGGATGGAAGGATGGATGGATGGATGGATGGATGGATGGATGGATAGATAGATAGATACACAGTTTTTATTGTGTCAATATCAATAAAAGTATTACAATGAAAAAACACAGGTGATCGCGTTTGGTTGTAAGTTTCGTGTGTTCAAACCTGGCCGGGGTCGATGGATTTTTCATTGATTTCTTCTATGGGTCCCATGTCGTAGATTTATGGCCTTAAATCTTCGACACGTTAAAGAAAACAAGAAGCCTGAAAAAAATAGGTCTGTGGTAAATACGTTGTCGGCCTTTCACACCAAGAATTGAATTTCGACGCAAATGACTTACTCGTTAAAGAGTGTCGTTTATTAGAAAAATAAAGTAATGACATAAAACGTATAGATATTGACAGAAATAATGCACTTGGCCTACTAATATTTAAATTAGATGAAAAATCCCTCACGGAAGCTGCATAAATTACGCTAATTCCATAGCAAGTCGTATTTATGGCCCGATTTTGTTGGTTTAAGGAAACTATCTTTATTTTGTTAATTAAATACAGTAAAACTTGTTCAAAGCGGAATCGCATGGGACCAATATTTTTTTCCACATTAGACAACTTTCCGCATTATAAAAATATATTAACCAATATTAGATTATAGAGCACAGTATGTCTTTATATGTACCTTGGATTAATATTGTAGTTCCGCTGCCGTTGGAAAATAAATTATAGTATGTACGAGCGACTTCAACGATAACGCGCGAAAAAATAGTCCCGTTTCGTCAGCGTTAAAAATGTATCTTAGGCACATATCCTGAAATTAAAGTATGCAGTTTCGGTTTCCACTCACTAACTGTGGTCCGGAAATTTCGAGATTTTTTGATCGCAGATTTGTAAAACACTCCCACACCTCGTTGGATTTTTTTTTTTTTTTGCTCTCCATTTGACCGTTTCATTCATTATTTTTTCTTTGTGTTTTAAAATACCATAAATTATTTCAATTTAGTCATTATTGTGCGTACTGATAGTTTGTTTTTCTATATCTTCAATCACTTTCACTTTTTCGTTTAATGACAATGATACATACATTTTAGTCATCTTTATTCCGTAAATTCCGAACGCTATCTGTGAAAGATACGTACACAATCGGTCTCAGATCTTAAACTAATTTAAGATTTTGTAGTGCACTTGTTATTTGTAAGACATATGTCACACCCCAATATTTATTAAACGAACCTGTATTTCGCAAAACGGGTGTGCAGTGAGGCCGAAAGAAAATTTCAGATACAGGTAGAAACTAATTCACCCGGCGACAGGAATCATCACTTATTAATTAGCCTAACGGGAATTCAATGAATTGGGAACTAATTTATTTCGCTCTCTATCTTTTCGCCTTATAATTTTGTTTCATGAATTGTGTAGAAATATCCTTCCGTTTCCGCGTTGGGCAGATTCCGTTTTATACAAAGCAAATACACGTACAATTAATATCATTTTGCCGGGACCAATAAATTTGTTCACATTGTTCAGATTTCCGCATTATTCACGCTCCGGATTAAGCTAGTTTTACTGTAGTTTGTATCCAGTTTCGATGCGAGGAGACAGAAATTTTGGATTCAGACAAGCCTCCACTTCTAATGTTCCGATTTTGCTGGTTTATGAATTGTATTTTTCTTTGTTAATTAAATTGCATACATCAAGTTTCGTTGTGAAAAATTTGCTGTCAGTAGAGTATCTTTTTTAACCCGGTTTATTTTGAGACAACATTTATAGCATCTATGATATTTTGGATATCATCCACCGCTGTGGTAGCGTGCTGCCTTGTCATGCAGCGGGCCCTGATTCGATCCCCGGTCGGGACAGTTTTCTTGGTGAGGTTTTTATCAGGGTTCTTCTTCACCTGTAAGACAAATCCCAGGAAAACTTTAAGGCCCAAACAGTCCCTGAAATTATATAGCCATCGCAATCATTATTATTCATATTCATCTTAGATTAAGCTTAGGATTAGGGACTCTCCTGGCTCACCACTATCATCATCACCCATCATATCATCGGGGCAACGTAACCCCGCCTTCCAGACGCCCCAACCTCAGAAGTGGGTTACAAGTACACCAAGCCAGGAGATAACACCAGGAATATCGAAACGACCTGGGGCATTTGCAAAAAAAAGGATATGTTTTGGATATATCAAGTATATTGTCTCTAATGATCGGCCGAGGTGGACTAGTAATTATGCTCCTTGCCTCTGGTCTCGATTATCGCGACTTCAAACCCGACCGGGGCCGATGGATTTTTTAGGATGGAAAAATCCAAGGAGCAAGTCCTCCGGGAGGGACTTTAAACCGTGGGTCCCGAGTCTGAAGATTTTCAGGCTCGTAAAAGATCCTTAAGCCTGAATAAAAAGGTCTCTTAGCAAAATTTACCGACCTCAACATCCCTTAGTTGCCTGATAGATGTCACATTGAGCCGTTATGTCGACCGCAAGTCATCATTGACATCTATGAGCAAATAAGGTAACTAAATTAACTTGGTCTAGTAACTCCTAACAAAGGAGAGGCCATGGCTCAACATTGGGCTACGCCTTATATATAGACTATGTGTAATGTTATGTGCATTCATGTATACACTTTGTCTATTGTAATATGTATGTTAATTATATAAATTCGTTAATATTGGTTTTAAATGAGATACAAAAAGGAGACTAAGCTTAAAATGGAACGTGGTAATGAAATTGCAATCCAGCACTTCACTTGACAACTGACGAACTCCTAAAATAAATCAGTAATGTTGGTCGATCCATTTGAATTCAAGACGTCCCGAATATGAGTTTCAAATGTTACCATCTGAGCCAACCCACTTGGTGCCAGAACGTTGTAAACGTTTCCTCTAGAATTTCAGCTTAACCCAAATTCCTAACGGTTATATTTAACCGATTAACAAACTCAATCTTAGCTTTCTTACTAAAATGTTACATGTCATAACATTGCGAAAGAAAACAAATATGACGGACGCTAGAGAGATTTTTAAATTTCTGTTTTCAGGTAAACTGACACTCACAATGGTCGGATTTTGCTGATTTTGGGAGAATGTTTTTCTTGTTTTATTATAATCAGAAAAATAAAAAACAATGGCCTTCAAGGGCGCTCAACCAGTTCGGACAAAGATACTATTAGAAAATAAACCAATAGAACAGGTGACAAAATATAACTTCCTAGATTGCGGAATATCATACACAACAGAAACAGATATAAATAACAAACTCCATCCATAGTAATTCTGCCCGTGGGCAGGTCCTTCACTGCAATCATAGCATTTTTATGCTATGCTTGCAGCTTTACTAGGGAATTGTAGGTATGGTAGCTTCCCGTTGCTTTCCACACCGGTGAAGGATGATAATGAAGATGATAATGATAAGGATGATGATGATGGTCATATGATTTCGGGGACCGTTTGGGCCTTAAAGTTTTCCTGACATGTGTCTTACAGGTGAGGAAAACCCCCGATAAAAACCTCACCCATAAAAACTGCCCCGACCGGGGATCGACAAGGCAGCACGCTACCTCGAGACCACAGCGGTAGACAATAACAAACTAAATAAATTTAATTATATAACAGGAACACTAAAACTTCGAAAATCAAAGCCAGAAAAGACTCTAATGAAATTATACAAGACAATGGTAGTTCATATTATTATTACTAAAGGATCCGAAACATGGACAGTGACAACGCAAAATCTGCCAGAATCCAAGCTGCTGAAATGAAATTCCTCAGACCAATAGCAGGATAACAAAGAACAGACAAAAAACAAAACACATAAATAATACAGCAACTAAAAGTAGAGGAATTAAACACGATAACAGTGAAATACAGAACTAACTGGAAAGAACACTTAGCAAGGATGATCGAGAACAGAATACTAAAAGCAGCATACAACTATTCACCAAGAGGAAGAAGTTTGGGAAGACCAAAGAAAAGATGGAAAGAGCAGCAATTTGGAGTCGGACTAGCAAAAATCCTAAATCGTGACGAGGAAAAATAAGATTTACTGGCATATACCGAGTTTCATTTTGAAAAATTAAAATGCCACCGCTACATAGTGGGCCAGATACGAAATCTAGCTGGAAAAAAGTATTTTACTTACTATCACCAATTCATCTTTCTTCACTCTAATATGATTGCCAGATGACTGTTATTTACTTATCTGCAAAGGAGGGTAGAATTCTAAAATGTATGAAGACAATATAAACATTGGAAGTTGCAGATAGTTAAAAACTCATCTAATCCACATCCCAGTTGTGTTCCGAGCTGTGGAAATAAATACGTTTTGTATTAAAGTTCAGTGAGTTATTCTTCTTATTCTCTATAGATACTTTACCTCAATGTTTGTACTTTTCATTGATATATTTAACATGTTTCTATACAACCAGATATTGTGTTAAATACACGTGTAATCATACTTTCGAAACACTAAAAACAGTACATAATTATCTTACTTTAAATTGAGCTACGAAAAAAAAAACAGTTCTGAACAGTAGTACAAATTTTAGTTAGAACATAGAGTGATTTATGGACTTCAATTTCCGCACAATAATGTGTGCAAATTATTGTTTTTTTTTGTAATTAGCTTTCATGTTACAGGAGGCGGCCGGCAGCTGAGGCCTACCGTCGCGCGCAGAGAATTGTTTGATTTAATATATGAAGAAAAGTGTTCGATAGAGGCAATAAGTGATCATTTATTAATAAATTAGAGTTAGGGGATGTTTGGAGAATATTTTAAAAAATTGAAAAGCTATTTTCTAAAACATAGGAAGATGTGCGTGAGAAAAAAAGGTTTCTACTGAAATATTCTGATTGGTTAGAAGTGAATGCTAACTTTCCCGTTATTAAGAATTTAGAATAATGGCAGTTGTTGAAAAATCCTGTTCCATCTACTCATGGAATTGGAAGACCCAAAATATCTTTCGAAGAGGCTGGAATAAAAACAAAAAATGATAGTCCTATCTCTATTGAAATATCTGTCACTGATATGGTCTTGGGAAGGGTAGCATAACAAATATGCCTCCCTAGTAGCATTATAGGGTGGGTAAATATCACAACCTCTCTTTTTGATACCTAATCTCATGTTAAAATATTGGCGTTTTGATATTTTATTGTCAAAAAAGACCATGCTTTGTCCGACATATAAGATTGGGGAGTTGAGCGGGGTGATTTGTAATGTTTCTTATTATTTTGAAGCTATCTTTGGGTTTTTTAGTAATTTGTAATTTCTAATTTCTTTAAAACAGCCGTATCCCGTTTACCATATGATCGAAGTGACATTTCTGTTGCAAGGCCAAGTTCATCGCGAGAGAATTCTTGCTGAAGTGAACTTTTTTTTTATTCCAGCCTCTTCGAAAGATAGTTTGGGTCTTCCAATACCATACGCAGATGGAACGGATTTTACGACTGTCATTGTTCTAAATTAATACTTACTAACGGAAAAGTTAACATCCGCTTCTAGCCAATCAGAATATTTTAGTAAAAATGTTTTTTTTTCTCGCCCACAACTTTTTACATTTGAAAAAATCACTTTACAAAAAATATATTGTTTTTTAATATAATCTAAAACATTATGCTAACATCCCCATAGCCCTAATTTATTTACTAAATGATAATTTATTGTCTCTATCGAACGCTTTTCTTCCATATTATATCAAACAATTATCTGCGCGTAACGGTAGACCTCAGTTGCTGGCCGCCTCCTGTAATGAGAAAGCTAATTTAAAAAACGCAATAATTTGCACTCATGTTATTGTGCGGAAATGAAAATCCATAAATCGCTCTATATTATAACTAAAATTTGTACTACTTTTCAGAACTGTTTTCTTTGTAACTCAATTTAAAATAAGGTGATTTTTTTAATTTTTTAGTTGGAAGGTATGATTCCACGTGTATTTAACATAATATCTGGTTACATAGAAAAATGTTAAATATGTCAATAAAAATTACAAACCTTGAGGTAAAATCCCCATATAGAATAAGAAGAAAAGTTCACTGAACTTGAACGACACAATTGGGATGTAGACCAGATGAGTTCCTAAGTATTGGCAACTTCCGATGTTTATATTGTCTTCATAAACATTAGAATTATACCCTCCTTTACAGATAAATTAAGAACCGTTATATGATTATTATATTAGAATAAAAAAAGATAAATTGATGAGGGTGTGAAAATTAGTTTTTTTTCAGCTAGATTTTGTTTCTGGCCCATTGAGCGCAAGAGCGATTATATATATATATATATATATTCCAATGATCCGATTTTGCTGATTAAACAACTCTGTCATAATTCTCTCAATTTACTGCTGTATGCCGAATTTGGTTCAGAAAACAAACCTGGATCACTGGTAAGATAACAGACATATATTTCTGGCCATTGTCATTTTTTGTGTCTCGTAAATAAAATCTATGAAGATTTCTAAAAAATGAAGCATGTACGAATTTAATATTATTATATTATATAAATATTATACGTTAATATTGGTCCCGTGGCTAAAGACTGGCAACTGGGCTTGGCTCCACTATGTATTGCAGTGAAGACAAATAAAAGTGAACAAGTGCGAGAACAAGAAACTGTATTAAGTGAAACCGTCAGCGAGTAGAAAGAACTGAGTGATTAATAATAGTGAATCAAGATACTTTATTAGTAACAAATTATTTGCGAAAAATCAATGAAATTCTGTGACATAAATAAAGTGAATTTATATTTTTTGTGAACACCTGGTGGTATTTATTAAAAGAAATTCCATCGGAATCCAACGCTCCAACCAACTGGTGACATATATTCGTCATTATATGACTATTTTACCATTTAAATCTAGAAAATAAGTGAATTTTCTGGATATTAATATTTTATAGCTATCTAGAATATAAATGTATTGTTGATTTCTTTTCGATTTCAGTCATTGTTAAACATTATATTTATTTCAAATTGTAATAAAATTGAAAGGTTATTGTTTGGATGAGTTCAGATTTTTTAAACTGCTCTAACGTGCTTTCATTATTGTAATACAGGTGGGGAGTTTCTTCTTCAATGTATTTACACAAAGTAATAATTCTAAAAATATTAAAATGGCAATTGAAGTTAATGCAATAAATACTGATACATCATGTACGAATTTTTAATATTTTATACAATATTTATATAAACTTAGTCACTGATGGCTTAATTTTTGTTAGTTTTATGATAGGAAATAAGCCAATAATATGAGCGGAATTGGATTTAGTGTGTCTGTTGTTAACAAGGAACAAATTTCCTGGCTTCAAGTAAAAGTTTGAAGCTTGGGATTTAGAAACAAAGGCAGGCAGTATAATACAGTTTGTCTCCAGAATATCAATGAACTACTTACGTACAACGCAGTGCCCTGTCGATATTTTTATCGTCCACCCTGGACAACAATGATGTCGATATCTCGTTCGGCAAACATTTGGCCTGCAACAGACAAAGCAGAAATGCAATTTATAATATTGCTCAATACAATAAATAATTCGTCATTAAACTTATAGAAATAGACTATAACCTCGTCCATAGAGTTCGAAATTCTTTGAAGTGGCAGATTAGATTATGAGAGAGGTTACAAAAATATAAAGTGTGCCTCAATCTGATAACTATTTCTGCATGGGTTTACGAATAAGTATTATTATATTCGCGTATTGAATGAATTCGAAAAATGATTAATATTTCTAGAAAATGTAACATCATTAACCTCGGTGATTTACATGTCATGTACACTCGAAATAAGAGTATTCTTAACCTTGACATACAATTCAAGAAATAAATAAATACGTAGTTAAAAGGTTCCCTTCATGATTTTGATACATCCTTAGATATACTTACTTACTTACTCACTGGCACTATCGAACCCGTAGGTTCATGGCCGCGCGGACATAAGCTCTCCATACATCCCTATCCTGAGCCAATGCTTTCCAATCATTCCCTGTATAATCTACTTCCCTACATCCTTAGATATAGAGATCTAAATTATGTTTTTAAAATAATTAATTGATATACTTTCACTTTATTATTATTTATTTTTATTATTATCAATTTGTATTTATAGACGCTTTAACGTTTAAGGTCATAACGTGTCTATTAATTTATTTTTAATGTTACTATGAAATAGCGAATGAGGAAACAGGTCTTAGTAATGGAATTGCAAAGCAGCATTTTCCTTCGAGTCTGAGGAAAAAAGAAAAATACTTCAGCCATTATTATAATTATTGTTGTTAAATCCAAAATTAGATAGACATCTGAGAAGAATAGAAAATAGAGAAACCATAAAGTATACAAATGACTGGAAACCATAGATGGATATAAGAAATGAAGGCCAAAGATAATATGTAAAGATGAGATTTGAGATATAAAGATTCATTAAAAGGGGACATCATAAGAGGGAGAGTGAATCAATCAGGAGAGTCGGAGAATAACGTTATCACGTCCTTATGGAAATTATGCATATGGAAAAATATCCCAAAATATAATTGTTATTGACATAATGCTGCTTGGCAAGTAATGCATTGGAATTCTTTAGATAATATGAATTTTATCTTATTTTAGATAATAAAATTGCAATTTGGAAGTTATAAATAATTTTATAAATAAAAAAGGGAAGAAAATGTCTAAAGTTATAAAACATGTTATTACCTAAAGTTATAAAAGTTCTTCAAAAAGTAATACTTTATAAAAGTCAAATTAAAGATAAAAAATTCTGCCAGAACCGGGATTTTAATCCAGGATTCCCAGCTTTGCGCGCTGGCACTCTACCTTTGAGCTATACAAACATCCATAAACAGAGATAAATTGTTCTCTGTTTTAAATTCCATTAACCCATAGTAGTGAATACTATTCACATTTCAGTAGGGTTGCTTCTACCAAGACATTATGATGGGAATTTACTCATTACTATAACAGCTAAATACGAACGTAATACTTACTTACTTACTCACTGGCACTATCGAACCCGTAGGTTCATGGCCGCGCGGACATAAGCTCGCCATACATCTCTATCCTGAGCTAATGCTTTCCAATCATTCCCTGTATAATCTACTTCCCTCAAATCATAGTTAATGTTATTCTCCCACCTCATTATTGGTCTACCAACTGGTCGTTTTCCTTCTGGCTTTCCTACGAGAAGCTTCCATGCACGTCTTTCATTCCCCATACGTGCAACATGTCCTGCCCATCGCAGTCTAAGAGATTTAACTGTTCTTATTATATCTGGCTTCCTATAAAGACCATGTAGTTCATTGTTATGTGGTCTTCTCCATTCACCTGTCTTTTCATCTCTCTTTGGTCCAAAAATTTTCCTAAGAACTTTATTCTCAAATACTCGTAATCTCCTTTCCTCCCTTAAAGTAAGAGTCCATGTTTCGCATCTGTATAATATAACTGGTAGAATAATAGTTTTATATATTTTCAGTTTAACGTTTTTTGAAAGGAGTTGGGACACCAAGAATCTCTGCAATGCATAATAGCACGCATTTCCAGAATTGAGCCTATGTTTAATTTCTTTGTGCATCTCATTCCTATTTGTGATTATTGTTCCTAGGTATTTGAATTCAGTCACTTCCTCAAAATTTCCCTCATTTGTCATTAGCTATCCATTTCCATTATATAATGCATATCTACGTGTGACCATATATTTAGTTTTATTGATATTTACTTCCAGTCCTAATTTCTTAGTGTTACTCAATAATGTGTGCGTGTTGTCCTTTAGTATCTCCTCGCTATCGGCCAATAGTACTACATCATCAGCATAAACTAACAGCTTATTAATACCATTGAGTTGTAAGCCTTCCTCATTCTCTAAAGATTTAATGACATGCTCTAGTACAAAATTAAATAGTAGAGGAGATAGTGTATCTCCTTGCTTCAACCCATTCTGGATTTCAAAAGTGTCTGAAAACTGTTTGCCTACACGCACCTACTCTTTGTGCCATTTAGACACATTCGTATAAGTCTAACTAACTTTTTAGGAATTCCGAACTCCAGCAGGATACTACATAACTTCTCCCTCTTAATTGAATCATAGGCCTATGCTTTTTTGAAGTCTACGTATAGTTGATGTACAGTACCATTATATTCCCATTTCTTTTCTAAAATGTGTCTTATATTAAAACTCTGATCTGTTGTATACCTGTTTCTTCTAAATGCACATTGATGATATCCTAGAATGTCATCGATATAGGGATTAAGTCTGCTTACTAATATATTTGTTAGAACCTTGTACGAAGCTGAAAGTAATGAGATGCCCCTGTAGTTGTTGTAAACATTTTTATCGCCTTTCTTATAAATTGGTACGATAATTGAATCCTTCCATTCATCTGGAAGAGCTTCTTTTTCCCAAATCATACTAAGCAACCGGGGTATCTTGTCCATCAATTTTTCTCCCCCTGATTTTATCATTTCTGCTGGGATCTCATCTGAACCTGATGCTTTATACATCTTCAATTTTTCTATCGCCATTTCAACCTCCAATGCACTTGGTTCTGCGACTAGCATTTCTGCTATCTGTAAATTACCCTCCTCAGTGTCCTGTTCTGTATGTACATTTAATAGCTGATTAAAGTAACTTTTCCATCTATTTAATATACTCCTGGAATCTGCAATCATATCCCCATTTTCATTCCGAATTATGTTTGTTCTAGCCTGAAATCCTTTCTTCTCTATAGTAATTCCCTGATATAATTCTCTAATGTTCCTATTTTTTGCGTTCATTTCAAGATCATTAATCTTCTCTCTCAAATATTCCCTCTTTTTACGTAATATTAAAATTAATAACTTATACCCAGGCAAGCCATCCGCATCCAATGTTAATGCATACAACTAAGGAGAACAAATCTGCCTGAATCGGGTTTTGAATGTGAATGGATTTCACTACATAGGATTTAAAAACAGATAAAATTTATATATGTTCCTAGATGCTTGGATAGTTCAAAGGTTGAATGCCAGCGCGCAGTTGGAAATCATGGATCAATCCCGGTTTAGGAAGTTTTTTTTTTCTCTTTAGATATAGTAATTATTAATTTTAAAATTGTGTTCAAAAGTCTAATTGCTAAGTACTGCATATTCATACTTGATAAAATTGTACTATTTTTTCCCTGCCCTTTTTAATTAACACTATTTTCTTTCATTTTCATTGCTTTATCTCCACACACCCAGACTCAAATGGAGATTAAAATCCCTTATCCACCTGGTAATCGAACCCAGGTCACTAGAGTAGAAATTAGGGACTCTATCGATCGCGCCACGACGACGATGGACAATTGCTAGGATCCTAGAAAAAGGAATGTAAAAAGTGAATATTTTAATTAACATGTCATTACTATCGGTTTCTTTTATTTTTCTGCAAAATACATCCTGATTATAATTTATATATTTTATGAGTACATAGAGGGATCAATGTATGCAATATAGCTCCTAGTTGGACCGATATAGTCCTATTATATTATTTATTACAGATAACCTGAATATTATTTATCTTTTCTCTGAGATGTAGAAAATCGTGACCAGGAAATATTCCACACAATAGGTCCTAATAATATATATATATATATACATATTAATTATAACACAAGAAAGAGAACACAGGTACACAATAAATGTAATAATCTAATGGAATATCTGATGTATAATGGATATTGTTCAACTTCTGCTGGATCATTAAACATTTTTTTCTTTAAACAGAAAGCTATATAAATGATTACTTTTTCATTAATTTGATTGCGAACGAATTCCAAATGCTCGAATCTAAAGGGAATTCTTTAAAACTCACTAAGCTCTGTTACCAAGGCTACAAAGTGAAATAAATTAAACAAGACAACAAGAAAATGACATAAAATTTGCTTCGGAGATGAAAATTCGGATATAATAGAGCGCTGAAAAAAATTGAAAGGCAGGAAATTTAAAAACATCAAATTAAACGTAAATTTAACGGAATGAAAACGTAATACAATTTTGAAGCAACGACAAAAGTAAGAAAAATAAGAATTTCATAATTAAGGTAATAAATAAAATAATTATAGTTGTATATGACCAATAATAATAATAATAATAATAATAATAATAATAATAATAATAATAATAATAATAATAATGATGGCAATAATAATTGGGGTCTGGCGGCACTATGGTCCTGGGGTCGACTCAGCCTCTAACGGAAATGAGTACCAGACGCTTGATCTGGGGGTAAAGGCGGCCGTCACGCACGGCTGACAACCCGGCTGACATAAAGTGCCGATTGTCTAGAAAAAAGTAGGAGCCTTAACCTCCTACTACCCTAAGGGCCTCCGGGCCTGTTGTGGGATCACTTTAATAATAATAATAATAATAATAATAATAATTATTATTATTATTATTATTATCATCAACATCATTATTAACGAAACAGAGATAATAAATGAAGAAAATTGGCGAAGTGGTATATTGTAAAAATAGATATTAAACAATTAAAATTAAAAAGAACATAAGGAAATGTCAAAATTTGTACAAACATCTATTAAAATTATTTGAAGTAACATTTTTATTTGACATCTCTAATAGTTTTTATATGGTGAAAATACAAATACACTCTTATACTACATAGGAAACGAAAAGCCACATGCTTTCAGTAAAATACATAAAAAATAAACACATTACAAATCTAGTTAACACCAAACAATACATGATAATTTTTAACTTGGCGTCTTCCGGGTGTTGTGGATGTTGTCTGCTATTTAAATACTTTGTACGGCTGCAGCAGGCATCCTTAGCAGGTTGAGTTCTTCCGATGTTGACTTCTCGACCATCTTCCACAGGAGGATTCAGAACGTTTAAGATATAACATTATTAATAGTTAATCTACGTAAAACAAATTAGAACAAAACTTTTTATACAAGAAATGTATAAGCATTATTATTATATTATTATGATTATGTTTATTATTATGATTATGATGATTGTGATTATGATGATGGTTATGATGATGATTATGTTTATGATGATTGTGATCATGATTATTATGATGAGTATGATTATGATGATTGTGATCATGATTGTGATTATGATGATGATTATGTTTATGATGATTATGATATGATGATTATATTTATGATGATGATTATTATTATTATTGTGATTATTATGATGATGATGTGGTTATTATTATTCATCATCATCATCCGGTATCATGGCAGCTGCCGCCGTCTTCCGGAAACCAAACGCCATTCCTCTCTATCCAGCCATTGATCTTCATCCATTCCTTTGATATTCATAGCTGCTTGTACCCCTTCTATCCAAGTTTTCTTCGGTCTTCCCCTCTTCCTCCTTTCCATTGGGATCCATACCATAACAATTTTTGGCAATCTTTGCTCTGGCATTCGTTTGACATGACCATAACACTGCAATCTTTTCTTTTCTATGATGTCTATCATGTCCGGCTCCTCTTGTACACCCATAATTTCCCTTATTTCTTTATTTCGTATTCTATCCATTCTAGATTTTCCAGCTGATCTTCTTAAAATATCCATTTCTGTACTTAAAATTCTTTTCATTTCCCTGGTAGGAATTTGCCAGACTTCAGCACCATATGTTAAAATGCTCTGAATTATGGTTTGATATATTTGTAATTTTATATTTATTATTATTATTTATTATTATTATTAATTCCTAAGTGTAATAATGTCCATAAATAATTAAGTTTCATAGATTGCAATAGGGAAGAAATGTGCACCGAATTGGGAATGAAAATGGAAGGGCACGGAAAACCAGAAGGATAGCGCCAAGTAGGAGGTTAAAGAATAAGATGGAAGAATATCATTAACCATGATTTGGGTATGTGAATTATATGAGAAATTATTGGAAAATATTGGCTAAGCATAGGTAGGCCAAGAATGAGATGGCAGAATGACATTAACCATGATATGAGAGGTAAATTATATATGAAATGATTGGAAAATATTAGTTAAGGATAGGGATGTGTTGAAAGTTTATGTCCGCACGGCCATGATGCTCCGGGTTCAGTAGTACCAGTGAATTAATTTCAACAAAAAATTGACCGAAATTGCATTCTGGTCGTTAGGGTTCAATTACTGGAAGTTAAAATACTTGCATTTCAATATAGGTCTATGAAATGTGTATTTTAACACTTCGTAGTTTTACACGAAATATGTTTATGTATATATAAATACACTGGTTAATGCATACACACATATACAGCATATATATATATATATATATATATATATATTTGACTTGACAGAATTCAAAATATTTTCTCTTTATAGTAACTCATCAATTTTCTTATTTTAGCTTATTCTCCAATACCATTTATATAAGTGGGCCATATATCCTTCTGACAGTAAGTTTAAATATCATCCAATTAAATTTTACCCCTTACATATAACATTTTAATTTGAAGAAATATTTAATTTCCCTTCGTTGTGGCGACAATTTGAAGAAGTGTTTGTCCAAAATAATAAATCAGAATTACTGGTTCTGGTTGGGTTTGATTTTCCGGTAGAGCTAGATTCTTTTCTCAGGGTCGAAATTGGTACACAGGATAGGAACACACTTCACAATCATAAGATCATTGATAACTGTTTCTTGTAGAAATAATTCCACATTTATTAACTTTGTAATTTCCCAGCAGATTAAGTATATTTAAGTGGAATTATTCTTCACTATTAACTAAAATAAATTCTTTTCTTGTCTGAAATCAATTACTCATGTATTAAATATTACATTTTTATCGTCCTGAGAACTCATCCTGCTTTCTATCTTTGTTGAATGTTAGATGCAGACTCCTAGATTACTTCTGTTATAATATTAAAGAACATTATTACATCACATGATTTTAATTTAAATTCTATTGGTTAAAGGTCCATTAAATACCATGTTTAAATTTGATTGGTTAAATCAAAAAGTTAATTGTTTTTAACATCCAATCAGAATTTAGTATGCTTTTATTTTAAAATATTAAGTTAAGCAGGTGTTCTTATTACAGTTATAACAGAAAGCTTTATATTTCAGGCAACAATGACTTAAGACACAATTTTAAAAGCATTATTTAGAAAGACTTATATAATACAATTATTTAATTGTTATTGAGACATTTTTATTCAACAATAAACAACAATTAATTATTTAGATGTTTTTCTTTATTTAAATTATATTTAAATATTAAAAGAATATAAAATTATCAACTGAACTTTCATATTTAATATGATATTGAAATACTGCTATAAATTTCATTATGAAGGATAAACTACCTGGCATAATTATTTATATCAGAAAGGCAATAACTCGAGTTCCGGTACAGTTCATTTCTTACAATAATTATAGATTTATAATAAATACACTAAGGGTCACATAATATGAATTCAAGATAAAAGACTACCAAAATTGATATTAGATGCCCGAATGCAGGAAGGAAGAAGAGAGAAAGATAAAAGGCTACCAAAATTGATATTAGATGTCCGAATGCAGGGAGGAAGACGGAGAGAAAGATTAAAAGAACGATGGCTGGACGACGTAGAGAAAGAAGAGAATTGCAAGTTTGGGATTGAAGAAATGGGCAATGAAAGCTAAGGATAGAAGACAATGAAATCTGTTTTGAGAGAAGCCAAGGTTTGCTTTGGACCATAGAACTATGAAAAAGATATCAGAATTGTAATTTTAAGGAATATTTACTTACTTAATAGGCCTACAAATTAACTATTATGTTACTATTATTACAATCCTACTTAGATATAATACAGAGTGTTCCATTCAAACCTCCCACTAACAAAGTATGCGGAATTATTAAGTGAGGCCGGTATTAAACGAAACAGAAACTCAAAGAATTTTCATTGCCACACATTGACACACACTAAAACACCTCTATATGTGTACCATTAGTAGCACGAACAATATCAAGTCTGTATTCGATTTCGTGCCACGTTCTGTCCAATATGTCCATTGGTACTGTTGCAATTGTGTCAAGGATACGGGTTCGTATCAGGAAGATATTGTACTGGGAACGCACACGGTCTTTTACATACCCTCAGAGGAAGAAGTCCAGTGGAGTGATGTCTGGCGAACGTGGTTGCCAGCAAATTGGTCTGCCGCGTCCAATCCACCTATCTGGGAAGGATTCTTTGAGTGAATTCCGAACATCCAGGCTCCAGTGTGGCGGGGCTCCATCTTGCTGAAAGACGTGGAGTTGCAGATCAGCTACTTGGGGGTAAAAGAACTGGTTTTTGTGGACTTCTCTGAAATCCTGCTCTAATTTCTTCAATATTTTCTCCTGAAACACGTATACGAGCACCTTCTGATTTTTTAACACTTCTAGTCGCCAGAAATTTCTTAAGCCATGCCTTAATGGTCTTCCCATCAGGTGCATTTCCTCCATATTCTCTCCGGTAATTTATTAGCACTGTAATTATTGGCATCGTCTCTGCTTACCAGAAAACAGTTTGTGCTCGTTGCTGAGGAGTCGCCATTTTATTTTATGTCATTATTGTTCAACATGCGACAGATGAATTAACTCAATGAAAACATAAATTCTTTGAGTTTCTCTTTCTTTTAATACCAACCTCATTTCATAATTCTGCATACTTTGAGAGTTATGATTAATTTAAATGTGGGAGGTTTGAATGGGACATGGTGTAGTTTAAATAGTGTAGTAATAGGGGTTTAAAATATTAAGCATATATATGCTACACACACAATAAACTCATTGGCACTATCCAACTGGAATTTCATAGTCGCGCGGACATAATTAGTATGCTCTGCACACATTCCTATCCTGAACTAATATTTTACTGTTTAATTCACTTTCCTCAAATCATGATTATAGTATATTACGATGCAAGGTTGGGAAGTGGTATTTACAGAAACGAGGAAAATGTTAAAAAACCGAGCGATAGCGAGATTCTGTAAAACCCTTCACAAACTTGCGTTGTACATTATTTTTTGCGCGATGGTGTTTTAAAAATAATGAATAGTAGTAAAAAATTATAACATCTTTGTTGGAAATATGTACGTTCATTATAAACAATTGAGTAACGTTAACAGTCTTGGGTAATGTTTATTATTTGAAAGTACAGGAGGCCGGTCCACCGCTGTGGTCTCGGGGTAGCGTGCTGCCTTGTCACGCAGCGGGCCCGGGTTCGATCCCCGGTCGGGACAGTTTTTCTGGGTGAGGTTTTTATCGGGGTTTTTCATCATCTGTAAGACAAAAGTCAGGAAAACTTTAAGGCCCAAACGGTCCCCGAAATCATATGGCCATCGCAATCATCATCATTCATATTCATCTTAGCTTAAGCTTAGGATTAGGGACTCTCCTGGCGCACCAGTATCATCATCATCACCCATCATATCATCAGGGCAACGTAACCCCGCCTTCCAGGCACCTCAACCTCAGAAGTGGGTTACAAGTACGCCATGCCAGGAGAGAAACCAACAAACCAGGAATGTCGAAAGACAAACCTGGGGCATTTGAAAAAAAAAATATATATATATTGTTTCAAATAAAGTTCAGTTCATATAAATAGCAGTTTGTTTCGTATAATGTATATTAACACTGCCTTTTTGGATATATTTTGTATATACATTGTACGTAGTATACATAGAGGACAGTGGTTGGGAATCCCGAAATGTAGGAAGTTGAACTTTCAAGGGTGTAAATGTAATATTACAGTATAGTTATTTAGGTTGGGAATCCCGAAATGCAGGAAGTTGAACTTTCAATCATGGTCGCCATTGCTGTAAGTATGACAAAACGCACTATCGCGCAAAAAAGTTATTTTACTATCTCATTATTGACCTACCGAGTGAGCGCTTTTCCTCTGGTTTTCCTACAAAAAGTCCCCATGCACCTCTTTAATTCCCAATTTGTGCTATATGCCTTGCCCATTACGGGTTACGAGACTTAAGTATTCTAAATACTACTGGTTTCTCATAAAGTGCATGTAGCTTACTGTATATGTAGTTTTCTCCATTCACCTGGCTCTTCGTCTCTCTTTGGTTAAAAAATGTTCATAAGAAGTCTATTTTCAAATAATCGTAATTTTTTTCTCTTCGATTAAAGTAAAAGACCATGTTTCGCATCCATACAATACAAATGAAAAAATGTAATTTTTTATATGTTATAGTTCACCATTTTTAGAGAAGTTGGGATGGCAAGAGTCCCTGTAATCCGAAACAGCATGCGTTTACAGAGTTCAGCCTATTTTAATATACATATATATATACATATATATATATATCCACCGCTGTGGTCTCGAGATAGCGTGCTGCCTTGTCACGCAGCGGGCCTAGGTTTGATTCCCGGTAGGGACAGGCTCCTGGGTGAGGTTTATTCGGGGTTTTCCCTCACCAGTAAGACAAATGTCAGGAAGCCTAGGGTCCAACGGTCCCCAAAAATCATCCGGCCATCACCATCATCCTTATCATTATCATCATCATCCTTCACCGGTGTGGAAAGCAACGGGAAGCTACCATACCTATAATTCCCTAGTAAAGCTGCAAAGCATAGCATGAAAATGCTATGATTGCAGTGAAAGACCTGCTCTCGGACATAATTACTATGGATGGATATATATATATATATATATATATATATATATATATAGATATGATAGAGAGAGAGAGAGAGAGAGAGAGAGAGAGAGAGAGAGAGAGAGAGAGAGAGAGAGAGAGAGAGAGAGAGAGAGAGAAGGTGTATGGAGATACAAATCACGAAAGATTTAAAAGCACCTATCTAGATACCTCTACTTATTTAGAGCTCGTTAAAGTTAACTTGGCATTCGAAGACTAAATCAGCCATCTCTATATTGTACAATGCTACATTAACACATTATCAATTGGATATTGTGGCGAGATTAAGAGGGAAGGAGAGTATGCTTTTTAAAATATCCAAAATGGAAAAATTTGGGAACTGATGCTAACCTATTCCAAAACTGTCGCTGAAATTGGCTGGTCCCGCGTTTTGAACTCGGGGAGCTCGCGAATAGGAGTCTCAAACGCCACCGTCTAAGCCAAATAATTCGGTACAATACAGTTGATACCGTTTATTTTCTTCTTAACGTCTAATGCTTTTGATTATTATCGAAGAAAGACGTTAAAGAAGTACTCATGGGGGTCCCTTAATAAATTAAATCTGTAATCGTGCCTGGCCTAATTCCAGGTCGAGGGATGAAGCCTTATTATTGAAGGTCTATGTATGATATACGGTATAGAATGTCGGCTGACCAGCTCAATCGCACCATCATAGGGGCAGATGAAATGAAATAAAATGAAATGGATTACTTGAATAGGAAAAAGTGGTGAAATAAAGTTATGTAGGTTAAAAGGGAGAAAACCGAAAACGAAACCTGCCGTGGCTCCACATGGAGTGATCCAGATGTGGAGAGAGAATGTCTAACAATTTGCGGCAGGGAGCCGCCAGGGATCTTATTATACGAAAATAAAATGAAAACGAAAATTAATCTGGAATAGAGTAAAAAAAAAAAAGAATCAGTAAAAGATAGGGGGGAAAAAACGCTTTGGAAATAAACCTGCAGAAAACCAATAAAAGCAGTAGGAAAAGAAAAACAGAGTAAAGAAACATTAACTGTATTAGGTGTGATCGATCTTTAAACATCTTGCATTATATAGAACCTCAAAGTAACAGTGAATTAAACAATACCGCGCTGATGAAAAAAGGGAAAATGAAGGAGAGAAAGATAATATTTTATGACCTTAATAGCGTACTCCACTTTATAAGGATATTAGGAAAGGAGTATGCAAGTGGCTGAGGAACAAGCTGAATGAAAGACACTTCTCATCAATCATTGTACAGCTCGAGAATCCACTGGAGCCAACTTCAAGCTGAGCTACCACAACACCTCATAAAAATTTCATTTCCCATGTACCCAATTCTGTGGTCACATACATAAGCTTAAAAATGCCGATTATAATGGAATGGCAATGTTTGTATAATACACAAAATACATTTTTACAACAATATTAAATTACTACGATTTATGAATTTGGTTATGACGCAGTGGGCAAGGATTCGAATATCGGTCGGCACAAATTTCTAAGGTGAGTTTTTTCTTTTGTGGTGGGGGGTTATATAGCCTGTAACACAAATGTTGAGAAACTTTATTTGTTTATTTATTTATTTATTTTGCCTGATGGAGTTAAGACCGTAAGGTCTTCTCTTCCACATCACCAGGATTAAATTATACATACAGTAAGAATTATGGTTCATACATAATAGATATAAACTACACTATAATAATTTGACAAGGGTAAGAAAGAAAATAATAATAATAATAATAATAATAATAATAATGATAATAACAAAAATAATAACCTATAATTAGATTAAGTAGCCTAAATGGCTTGGTAAAGGAAGTTTAAAATATAAACAAACAATAAAAGTATACATGGAACAGGGTTATATATTATATTGTCTAAGGAAATATGAATTTTGAGGAAGTGGCTGAATTCAAATACCTAGGAACAACAATCACAAATAGGAATGAGATGCACAAAGAAATTAAACATAGGCTCAATTCTGGAAATGCGTGCTATTATGCATTGCAGAGACTCTTGATATCCCAACTCCTTTCAAAAAACGTTAAACTGGAAATATATAAAACTATTATTCTACCAGTTATATTATACAGATGCGAAACATGGACTCTTACTTTAAGGGAGGAAAGGAGATTACAAGTATTTGAGAATAAAGTACTTATGAACATTTTTGGACCAAAGAGAGATGAACAGACAGGTGAATGGAGAAGACTAATTAACAATGAATTGTATGGTCTTTATAGGAAGCCAGATATAATAAGAACAGTTAAGTCTCGTAGACTGCGATGGGCAGGACATGTGGCACGCATGGGGAATGAAAGACGTGCATGGAAGTTTCTTGTGGGAAAACCAGAGGGAAAAAGCCCAGTTGGTAGACCAAGAATGAGGTGGGAGAATAACATTAACTATGATTTGAGGGAAGTATATTATACAGGGAATGATTGGAAAGCATTAGCTCAGGATACAGATGTATGGAGAGCTTATGTCCGCGCGGCCATGAACCTACGGGTTCGATAGTGCCAGTGAGTAAGTAAGTAAGGAAATATGAAGTGAGTTTCTTTTTACGTTGTTTTTGAGTCGGGCAGTCCTTGATTTAAGACCCAAATAGCCCCCGAACATCATATGGCCATCATAATCTTTGTCTAGAACAGAATGAAACAAGATATTTTAATCACTTTGTTAAGCATGAATATATAAGTCTTGACTAAATATTCGTCCTAATCGTATTATTTTTACTTAAGTATCACTTCAACTTCGGTCATTAGCATCGGAATTCAAATTTGGGCGTGGAAGGAGCGAAAAATGTTATACAGAAATATCTTATTTCAGGCTTAAGGTTCTTTTATGAGCCGTAATTGAATGACATGGGAACCATATCATTTCTTACCTTCCGAAAGAAGAATACTCATGATTTTTACGCCCGTGAAAATTCATCGGTCCCCAGTTGGGGTTGAACCACGAAACTCAAAACCTGAGGGGAGCATGCTTCGTCTACGGGACAAGCCTTAAATATTCGTATTGTATCGGTATGACCCTGGGATTGAGCGTGTAACATATCCGAAGAGACTTTCCATCTCATCTCCTTGTGTGTTAACCAGAATGTTAACCAGAGTTAAAAAAAATCCTCTCCCAACAGACAGTGTCTCTGTAAGAAGCAGGAGTGGGATATGTAAAAGTACCTGTAAACAGATAGGTTAAACTAAGAAAAAATAGAGAATTATGAATCTATAAAAAAATGAAGCAGCCAATTAACCTGTTGTAATTGACGACCCTAGAAGCGAGGCAGGGGAAAATGGAGTTGTGATTGAATTGTGATTAGAAGAGTAATGAATTATTAATTAAAAATATTTAATTATAAACTAATAAAACTCTATCAAAAGCATTTTTTATTACGAAATGTATTTTATTTCTTTTAAATTTAAGCAAACTATTTTGTATTGCGAACTTTTATGAATCAATTGCTGACATCAAATAAAGGGGGCCGAGATTTTTTTAGTAACATTTTGTCGAAAGTGCTACTAATATATTTAGTAAGAAGTAAATAATATTTGGCTCCCTGACGTAAAGAAGGTTGCGGAGCAGGATAAAAAACATGAAAATTCGGCCTGCAATTAATACAGGAATCTTTATTTATATGAATTAAAAAAAAACCTAAATCTATTGGTTTATGTTTCTTCACTTAATATTATTCAACATTCAATAAATAACTTACGAAAAACACGACAAAACATAGATGATAATTTTTTTTCTTATCTAGAATACATTGAAACACAATATATATTTTTTCCTAAAACAAATACAATTGGTCAAAATAATATTTATTTAATTATTTAATTTTCTATTTTTTATCCAAGGATTCGTGTAAGTTTAGAACAAAATATTCCTAATGTCTCCCATTGTACACAAACACTAGTCCAAGAATAATCTGCAGAGGTAAGGGAAAAAAATATATTTAATATGTTAATATTATTTCGCTGTAGTCTGGAGGTAGCGCGCTGCCTTGTCCGATTCCCGATCGGGAGAGGCTCCTGAGTGAGGTTTTTTCGGGGTTTTTCCTCACCTGTAAGACAAATGTCAGGAAGCTTAGGGTCCAACGGTTCCCGAAAATCATCCGGACATCATCATCCTTCACCGGTGTGGAAAGCAACGGGAAGCTACCACACCTATAATTCCCTAGTGAAGCTGCAAAGCATAGCATAAAAATGCTATGACTGCAGTGAAAGACCTGCCCTCGGGCAGAATTACTATGAATGGATGTTAATAAACTAAATTGAGCTGAAATTTGATATACATAGATAGCATTTGAAAACATGATTAAAATACTCGAACAGAAATATTCACTTGTCACTTTTTCTGTATTCAATTACAACTCTTGTTAATCGTACACAGGATTCACCATGCCTACTGTTTCAATTAATCCGTTGGCAAAAGGACATTTAGAGATATTACGAACGACGTGGTGGGCGATATTAGGACCAACACTACTCTCTAATATTATTTATTCCTTACTCAGTACAAATTAAGTATACGAAGTAAACTTATATGGGAGTATTGTCCGATGTCTTTATTATTCCATGTAAATTATTTAAAAACAAAATAATTATGTACTCTTGTAATATAATAACGTAAACGGAAATTACTTGATAACTCGTAGGACGTGAATATTCTTCCGCCGTGAATGGAGCTAATTCATGTGTCACATACCAGTAACAGTTGGATGTGGTGTTTATCAAGCTCTAAAAGTTTTTAGCAGATAGCTACACTCTTCAAAGAAATGCAATAGTAGGCTATATTGGGGACATGGCCGATATATGAACCGTACACCCTATATATATGTGAATCTGTTGATTTAAAGTAGGCCTAATTAAAAATTAATTGAGGTGAAATATAGTATGATCTTTGACAAAAATAGTATAAAATTGAATTATGAATTTAGTATTAGTTTCTGTACAGTTCCGTGTCTTAGAACAAGGTAATGGTAAGCTCCTCCAATTTGAATATTTCAGTTAATAACTTTTTTAAACTATATTTCCTTTTCCTTATTTTTACGCAATGAAATGATAGATGAAAATGATATATAATACAGAATACACCAATTAATATGGAATGAATATGCTGGCGCTTGACTTGCCTCAAGGCACAGATTTTCTATAGTTAAAAGTACAACCAAACTCTAAAACACAGAAATTGTGATTCAAAAAGATTGTGTCGCCTACGTCGCTTGAAGGGAAAAATATATACTGATATATAATATTCATTCTTCATCGTTTGAAATTATGTTCTCGACACTCTTGATTTTATCTTTATTTTTATGTACACACAGTTCAAATAATTTTACTTAAAAAATACGTTTGATTCTAAAGTTAAAAATACAAATATTCAAAACTAAATTATTAGGGACTTACACAAGTGCAACCTTGATATATATTGTAAACAACTGGATACAATTTCTGAAGAGATCAGCTCGAATGAATTGGGTTTCTGTCACCACCAGCAGAAGACAGTACAAGAGGTCAAGTGGGGTAATTCCTTAAACTTAATATGTTGTAATATTAAAAGCATAACTGAAAATACACGCAAGAAAATAACATGTTGAAAAGTAGAAACATGATAATACTTCATCTCTTTCTTCTTCTTATACTTCTTCTTCCCTTGGTTCTACGGTCCTCTAAGAACATTGGCCTCTTTTATAACATCTGCCCATTCTTCTCTATTCCTAGCTTTCTGTCTCCATCTTTTACTTTCAGTTGTCTTAAGTCTTCCTAAACCTTATCCAACCATCTTATCTTCTGTCTTCCAATCTTTCTTCTTTCTTCTGGTTTCCCTTCTAAAATCCTTCTTATATCCTCTTTCCTGCTCCATCTGCAACACATGACCTATCTATCCCAGTCTCTTTCTTCTAATATCTTCTATCAGGTCTAAATACCTGTAAAATTTCAATTCCTGGTTCGTAATTCCCCAGATATCTTGTTCCTGTACTGCTCCATATATCTTCCTTAGTATTTTCTTCCCCATGTATCCAATATTAACTTTTTTTTTCTAATAATGTCCATATTTCGCTTCCAAACATGTTAATATAGCGCCCTTCAATAAGAAAGAGAACTAAATAACGCAAGTACCGACTGTGAGGGCAGGGTAAAGGGCGATCAGTAGGAGTGCTATACCACGATAACCCAATGACCGCACGAACTGCTTTCTTAGTTCTCAACGCTAGCTCGTCCTGAGTGATTATGTTACACGACATTCTATTGATGACTGTGTTAAGATATAGCCTGCTAGTAAGGACTATAGGTCTTATAATAAACAAAATGGAACTGCATGAAATTTGAAGAAAATGGCCAATATATATTAATTTTTAATTATTTTACTATATATAGTGTGTACATTAATTAATCCAAAGAAATTATATGGCTATAGAAAACTTGCAGACAAACAATTTGAGATAGGAAACCCAGGGTCTCAGACGAAAAATATTTGAATTATCATAAGTAATGCCACGAGAGATTTCCAAAGTATCTAGAGGATTTAGAAATCAAGAGTGGCATTTGTTAGGACTATTTAATGAAAAAAAATTAAGCTGTTTACTCACAAATCATTATTTAAATATCGTTGCATAGTAATTCTGCCCGAGGGCAGGTCTTTCACTGCAATCATAGCATTTTATGCTATGTTTTGCAGCGTTACTAGGGAATTATAGGTGTGGTAGCTTCCCGTTGCTTTCCACTACTTAAATATAGTTATTTAAAATATTTATATATTTAATGTAAACGTCGATGTTTGAAAACAAATAAGAAATATTTGGTTATGTTTAATTTGTTCATCACTGCAACTTGATCATACCATTTATTACCAAATAGGATCGCAATATTGTAAGAATGCACCCTAGTGGAGAAAAAATGAAACACATCAAACTATATATTATAACCAACACAATAGGTTTTTTTTCGGAAACAACTCAGTAAAATCAGTATTTAAAAACACAATTATTGAACACACAATTATCAAATTAATGTGTAGGTCGAAGGAATCTGTTCATTATTTGCTATATTCATTGTATTTGTTAGAGAGTCGGTCACTGCAAAATAATGCCCTGACCTGTTCAGAGTATTAAAAAGGAGGAGCGTTCTTTATTTTGGCAATCAGAATTTGATTATTATCGAGGTGAAACGCGACTGTGATTGGTTGTAAAACAAAATTCATTGAAATGTGATTGGTCATTTGGGGCCCGAGTTAAAGTGTCAGTAAAAATTGTTTGCATTCTATACTCATAATTCAGTATAAAATTAAATGCAGCTATGGAATGGTCTAGAACGGCTCCAGACCTTCATTGAAGAGTAAGATGGACTCCAACTCATGCGAAGTAAACATATTTTCCAAATTTAACTTTTAAAGGCCCTACAAAAATGGTAACAAGTAATGATAATTGTTTATAGAAACTTTATAAGCTAATTTTAGAAAATATGGCTGATCAGTTATTAATATCTGAGCTTATTCCTTTACTTAATTACGGTTAATAACCATATTATACCATTACACATTCCTATTTTATTTTAATACTATATTGTGGCTGTCTTTACATCAATTAAATCAGTTATGCCAAGAATATAATTTTAAAATATCAAAATAAAAAAACAAAAATAATGGCATTTTGGAGAAACGAACGTATAAGATCAAAAATCGTAATAGACAACAAACCTCTGGAACAAGTAACAAATTTTAATTATTTGGGTTGTAATTTTACTATAAACACAAATACTGAAAGAGACATAAATATGAAATTGTCGAAATTTCAAATGATATGCGGAACTATACATAAAACATTAAAGAATAAAACAAGAAGACACACTAGATTGAAGTTTTATAAAACATTAGCAGTTCCTGCATTACTTTATGGGAGCGAAACTTGGATAATGACCAAAAAATTACGAAGTAGAATACAAAGCGCAGAAATGAACTTCCTTAGAAGAACAAAAGGTTGCACAAGAATGGATCGGATAAATAATGAAGATATAACAACAGAGTTAAATATATATCCATTGAATAAGAAAACCAATGAATATAGAGAGAAATGGTTTACACGTGTAGAAAGAATGAATATAACAAGATTATCAAGAGCAGCATTCAACTACAAGCCAAGAGGTTCAAGGAATGTAGGAAGGCCAGTGAAAAGATGGACAGAACAACTGTGAGGCGAAACAGGCAATTTTTGCCTAGCTCGTGACGTGAAGAAGAAGAAGAAGAAGAATTGTGGCTATCAAATATTAAGAACTTTAACAAATGATAACGCAGGTATTTTTCGTCTGAGACCCTGGGACGTCGTTTCAAATTGCTTGCCTGCAACTCTTTTGTAACTAATAAATAGAGTGAGTATAAATATGAAGAAATATTTACTAAAACATGAAAATGAGATTGCCAAAATATAAAAAATATGAAATTATAATGGCAAAATATGAAAAAAAAAAAAAAAAAAAAGTATTTAGGGCCTATATATTTTCTTCTTCGTCAGTAATAAATTGTTATACGGGAGGGTAAATAATGAGCTTTCGAATAAAAAAATGAAAAAAATGATTTATTTGTATTATTGTCACCAATAAACGTAACCGTCTTGTTCCCCACTATGCGTCCTCAAGGTCTGTAACAGGAATTTAGTTATAACCTGTATGTATATATATATATTATATATATATATATATATATATATCGATTTGTTGGTATAGTGGAAGTGAAAGTCTTATGGCCTTAATTCCGCCGAAATAAAAATATTATTTTTTATTACTTACATGATGTACAGGTCTAGATGATAAAACTATAGTTTTAAAACTTTAAAAGACCAGATGTTCTTGCTCGGCCACAGTTCAGTTCTTTATAACGCATTCCTTTCTAGAGTCTAGTAGAATTAAAAAATAACAGAAAAAATGAGCCCTAAAGAAGGTTAAGATGGGTTCACTAATATAAGGAAAATAAAAAGGAAGTTTATTATTTCAAAGAAGATTATTAACAATTTAAAAAAAATGTTACTCCATAAAATCAAAGAGATGTTGGAAAATGTCTACATACTCAATGTTGTGCGAAATACGAGTTCGTGAGAGAGGACATAGGTAAATTTTACCTTATCGCACGTGTTTCAATGGAATTTATGTAATGAGTTTTGAGAAAAGGAGAGAAGAATCATTTATTACACAAATGCAAATTAAAATTCGTAAAAATGAAAAGAATGTAAAAGTGTTTTTCATTCCATGAATTTTTAAAAACAGCGAGGTCCGCAGGGCAACTGTCCAAACATTTTAATGTACAATCTCACAAACAACTCTTTTTTTTTACTTGAAAGAGGCAACTTTTGTCCCTCTTGTATTTATGTATAACTATTTTCGTTAAGAAAATGTAAATTATACTGTACCATATCAGCAACCAGTATAGGCACGACAATAAAATACTACCATGTAATTATAACATTTACCTAAGTAATATACTATTTACATTTTAATGAATTTAGTTAAACATATTGTAAATATAGTTATAATAATAATAATAACAATGGTAATATTGTTCACCCCTGTGATCCATGGGTAATGTCGTTGCCTCGCATGCAGGTTCCTGGGTTCGATCCCGGGTCGGGACAAGAGGTTTCTCAGGATTTTCAGGGATTTTCCTCGCATTTAAAATAAATGACAGGAAATGGTAATGTCCTAATAATCTTCGAACGCCATTTGGCCATTATAACCACCCTATCATATTCGTCTTGCCTAATCTGAATGAATGAATGAATGACATATCTCGTTAAATGTTCGAGTTGAGGCGAAGATTCCACGGAATTAAGCTAATCTCTCATCCGGTGAGGCCTTCGACGTCCTTATGTGTTTTATATATATATATATATATTGTGTGATCAGGAATTTAAACATTATCTCCCGACAGGTCGTGTTATTGTAAGGACTGGATGGCATGTACCATGTAAAAGTACTTAAAACGAAGAGGTTAAACTTACAAGGAAATTATAAACCACTGCATGTCGAAACTTATTGTTGAAATTTCTTCTATAGAAGCGGTGTGATGTACTAAGGCTGTACCCAAAAAAATCTGCCTAAAATCCAGCGTCAAATATCTCATTTAAACTACAGGGAAATAATACAAACTCCTGAATTGGCAGATTGGATAACCCTCACTACTTTCCGTCCGCGCAACATCCCTCTCACTCCAATACGCTCTTACTGAATAAGGGAGTACAGTGGATTTTCATTGCTGGATAATCGTTACGATTTATGTGCCTTGGAGTTAAAACGGTATTTTTAACACGGCCTTGGTACATCACAGCGCTTCTCTGGAAGAAATTTCAAAGTAGGTTTCGGCATGCAATGGGTGACAAATCCCTTGTAAGAATAAAGAAAAAATATTGATTTACATTTTTATTTACATTTTAAATGTAATAAAATGAAGTAACAACAAAGGACAAATTCATTGTTTTTTTTTTCTATTTCAAACTATGATTAGATCCCCAACTACTAAACAGCAGTTCGTTAAAAGCAGGTGGGACTCATACAATGAGACACTTAATCAATTAATTTGTATACTATAACAGATAAACATGACATAAAGACGTAATCACTCTTGAGAATTTAACACACACAATTTCAAACTTGTTTTGACCTAGACTTCTACTAAAAACGCTATTTACTCGTCCCTTTTAAAAGCCCTAGGATTTTTTAATGGAAACGTTTGTATGCATTGCATTTTAATGGCGTAATTCTTTCATCTCCGTCTCATTTCTCCTAACCATGTTTTTTTCTCTAATGTTTCCCATCTTAAATTCCTTAGCACATTTGCAAATTTTTCCAGCGTACTAAATTTCCTCACTCAATTTATATAAACATTTTAAGATTCCAGATCATTGCTTGTTTCTTGGTTACATGTATGCAATAGTGCTAATTGTGTGGCTAGATAATGAGCTTCCATAGCTCGTAATTTTGTCATGTTTTTACATAGTAATCAAATGATTATATTTTATCATATGAGCCATCAGTGTAAGACATCTTATATTTTTACTAAAATTTAGTATATTAGCTAATTGTCTTGGCATTTATATATTATATGATTTATTTTAATTCCTATCCTTCCACTATTATTTAATACTTTTCCATTCCCGATTCAAGTATATAAGATATTGGTCCCGCGCCTTAGCCGAGTGGTTAAGGCAAGATGCCTTGGCGCAGAGCTACGGGACTTGCGCTATTTCAGGTCTCCACGGGGGAAGACATTTTCTCAAGGAATTTTGGCCAGTATGGGACCGGTGCCAACCCAGGATCGTGAGGTTTTTGGGTAGTTACAATAAGTAGCGGCTCCAGGTTGAGAAACCCAGCTATAACGGCTGGGGGACCCGACATGCTAACAACATATCATCCCTACACTGGCTGGATGATCGTCTACCAGTGATTAACATATGTGGATGTGAGGCCAGCAACCGGTTGGTAAGCTAAGGATCTTCTAGGCCTGTCGCGCCATGGAGTTTGATTTTGAATATTACATATTGTCTCTGTTAATAACTCTTCTTACATCGTTTTCACCTCATACGTCTATTATTAATCATCTTAGAGATATTATTTGGGAACAGAAGAGCATTACAATGACTATTTAACTCATGCCCCAAATGGGACTCAATGGCCAATCACGTTTCAATAATTTCTGTTTTACAACCAATCAGAGTCGTGTTTCACGAAATATTTATCAGTGTAATAATTACCATATTAAAGAAGGCTCCTCCTTTTTAATATTCTGAACAGGTCTGACCATTATTTTGCAGTGACTTAGCCTGTGAGAAATACGGCTACCAGATTGTATATATAGTGCATGAATGTCACCACACAGGAGTTAATATAAAAACATTTGTAACAATTGATTATACCACCAAAAAAAGAAACAACTGTTTGCACTTTCTTAAATGTATTTTTTCCCAGGTAACAATCCAGAAAAATATAATTGTCATATTTACACCATACGACATCAGAAATGAATTAACATACAGTTTGATGTGTTTCATTTTTTCTCCACTAGAGAGCATTTTTACAATATTGCGTTCCTTTGGCAATAAATAGTATGATCTGGTTGCAGTGATAAACAAAAGAAGCAGATGAAGCGTACCTATCGTTTCTCATTTGTTTTCAAATATCGCCGTTTACATTAAATATATAAATGTTTTAAAATAACTATAGTTAAATAATGATTTGTGAGTAAACAGCTTAATTTTATTCGTTAAATAGTCCTAACAAATGCCACTCTTGATTTCCAAATTCTCTAGATAAATTCACTCCTCATTTCGTGAGTCGTGAATTTATCGATAATTTGGAAATCACTCATGGCATTACTTATGATTATTTTAGTGCGATACAGTTCAAAGAAAGAACATAACTGAACCTACGAATTAATTGAATCCTTGATTAGATAAGCCCAATATTAAATTTACGCACTCTTCTGGTATTAGATAAAACAGAATTAATTTAACGTATGATATTGGTTTAAATATTTAAAAAATTCTATTGAGTATTGCAAACTAAAGAATGCTCTCATTTTGATCGCTTGTTTACATGATTTAGATTTTAATTGTAAAATAGTGTTCTGAATATAGGCTACATAAGAATGTCTCAATATTAAATTGATTCAATATAAACGCACAAACCTGAATCCGCCAGGACAAACATTTTTTTTATTATTATACAATGCCACCAGCTTGTCATTTCGACACTTCCAAGGTTGAAGTGCCTGGAAGGCGGGGTTATGCTGCTCCCATGATATGACGGGTAATGATAATGGTAATGATGTGCCAGGAGATATCTTAGACTATTGAGGTAAATATGATAATGATGAAAATGATGGCTAGATGACATCTGGGGACCGTTTGGGCCTTAAATTCCTGACATTAATCTTACAGGTGAGGAAAAACTCCAAAAACCTCACCCAGGAAATTTGTTCCGACCGGGGATCGAACTCGAGCCACTGCGTGTCAAGGCAGCACGCTACCTCGAGACCATAGCGATGGGCCGAACAAGCAATGTAAAATGAAATGAAAATATATCAAATAAACCCTTAATTCATTCTTTTTTTTTTATCTTCCTCACAAGTCAATGCCGTGGATCTGTCGCCTGTACGCAGGGAGCAGGAATTAATCACTCATTAGACAGTTATACAGTGGCGGGTTTTATTGGATACGGTTAGCAGAGTTCCAAGGCTACACTAAGATAGCACAGGGCAGCACAAGACAAAATTACATACACAGACAGAATTCAAAGCTTACTGTATATCAGCAGGGAATCGACCCCGATCCCCGGAGGGGACCGGCCAGACCACAATGGGATTAAACGAATTAAATGATTAAATAATACAACTGAGTTCCTGTACTGGGATAGCTTTGAACACTTGCTACGTATTCCAGATATTTAAATAGACTTAATGGTTTTGTGAGAAAGGGGTTGATGAACTCTCCCTTATCGAGCTAGGGTTCCTCAACGTGCAATACAAACTGTTTTAATTGCATCCAATTATACTGTAGAGGTTTTTTCCTTGTGTAATAGTCCATGCTTAATTGAAGTCCAAGACAGAATGAGAGTCTCTTAAATAATAATTTATGTTTGTGTTGATAAAGTTGGGAGCGGCACTCGCCACACAGATCTATCCACTTTCACTAGTTAAACTGCACTTACATTCCACAGATAAACAAGGAAGTACAGTTTACATGCAGTACATTGCAGCAAAATGCCAATACCTACAGTTGCTCACATTAATATTCGGGTTGTCCTAAACAGTATACTTTATTGCTCTTTCTTATGACAATATAAAATGTATTTTTAACATAAATACAAATATACATACATTATGTATTAGCCTACAAACTTTTCTATGGTTGTTTAATACTCGGATATAATAATCCAGAATATGTTGCACTATTTATTTGTTTTGTTATTTTCATGCATACTCCCATAATGTACAGGATTATTTTCTTTTTTTCTACATAATTTTTATGTATATAATTTTGAAATTAATACGCATCTTTATTTCAATCCCATATTACGAAAATAGGATAAAACTGTTACCCTAGAGGACCGAATATTAATGGAAACTATTTTAATAAATAGAGGTGTAAGACAAGGGTGTAGTTTATCACCTACTCTTTTTAATCTATATACTAATGACATCATCCAAAATTGGAAAAGTATTGTTAATATAGGTATAAGAATGGACCGTTTTAAAATATTAAACGTTTTAATGCATGCTGAAGATGTGGTTATTATTCAAGAAAATGAAAATAATTTGCAGTACTCTTTACATCAATTAAATCAGTTATGCCAAGGATATAATTTTAAAATATCAAAAGAAAAAACAAAAATAATGGCATTTCGGGGAAATGAACATATACGATTAAAAACCTTAATAGACAACAAACCTCTGGGACAAGTAACAAATTTTAATTATTTGGATTGTAATTTTACTATAAATACAAAAACTGAAAGAGACATAAATATGAAACTCGAAATTTCAAATTATATGCGGAACCATACATAAAACATTAAAGAACAAAACAAGAAGAGATACTAGATTGGAGTTTTATAAAACATTGGCAGTTCTTGCATTACTTTATGGGAGCGCAACTTGGGTAATGACCAAAAAATTACAAAGTAGATTACAAAGCGCAGAAATGAACTTCCTTAGAAGAACAAAAGGCGGGTAAAGAATGAAGATACAACAACAGAGTTAAATATATATCTATTGAATGAGAAAATCAAAGAATACAGAGAGAAATGGTTTTACACATGTAGAAAGAATGAATGTAACAAGATTACCAAGAGGTTCAAGGAATGTAGGAAGGGCAGTGAAAAGATGGACAGAACAACTGTGAGGCGGAACAGGCAATTTTTGCCTAGCCCATAAAGTGAAGAAGAATAAGAACTATATATAAGAATAATTTTTATTAAAAAATAATTTTATACACACAACTGACACTGGAATGAGCAAGTGCTCATGCTCGGATGCAATTATTCTGTTACAGAAAAATAATATATTTATACAGTATACATTACAACATTTATTTAAAGAGTGAGAGAAAACAAGAAATTATAAATTTAGTAGCCACTTTCAAGATATAAAATAAATTCTGGCATATAACAAAATTAATACAAGGGAGAATAAAAAATATATAGACTATATTAATCATCATCTTTTGACAATTGCAGTCATGGATTAGGCCATTGGCCTGTTCCGCTTCAGGATAGAAATTGATCCCTCCATCACTTCTTAGGTAATTTAAAGACATTGGGAAATAATATAAAACAAAGCAATTTAGGAGAAAATTTTAAAATATAAAACGCACTCTGACACACAAAGAATTCATGCAAATGAGAATGATATAAACAAAACTAATAACAGATTAATACCAAACTGAACAAAGTAATTAAGTGCATTTGGTAATAATATAAATAAAACATATGAGAAAATGTTAAAATATAAAACAATCTGACATATGGATATTCCTTCTATTCAATGATCATTGGCGTAGGTTCTAAGGTCCTAAATGGCACCGACCTCTATATTTTCTGGTAAGGCTTTATTACCTATATTGATACCAAAAGATTGGGAGAAAGTCGTACAGTTGATCATTGTTTCGTAGATTGAGAAGGGAAGAACACGTGGCACGAATGGAAAACAATAGAGGACCCTAAAATATATTGTAGGAAAACCGGAGAAAAATAACCAAGAATGAAGTGGAAGAATAATATTAACCATGATTTCAAAAAAGGTCAATAAACTCTGCAAAGAATGATTCCAAAATATTAGCTCCTTATCGGATGTATAGAGAGCTTATATCAGTGCGACCTTGAACGGCTGGATTCGATTATGTCAGAGAATTAGTTAGACTACATGGACACGCCGCGCCATAGCGTAGTTGGTTAAGACAATACGCTACAGCCGTAAGTTAGGAGGTTCGAGTTCCTATGGCGATCAGGATTTTTAAACTATCCTAAAACTTTTGGCGGTACCACAGCCCTGGGGTCGACTCAATCTCTAACTAAAATGAGTACCAAATGCTTGTTCTGGGGGTAAATATGGTCGTCACGTAGGCTTGACAATCCGGCTGACCCATCGTGCCGATTACCTAGGAACTTTTCTCTTACTGCCCCAAGCCTTTTATGGGCTACAGTGGAATCATTTAACCGTTTGTCGTTGCGCTGTTTGTCTAGAGATAACATCATTGCCTGTCATGTAGCTTGCCCGGGTTCAATTCTCGTGGGGTTGAATTTCCTGGTTGATGTTTTTTTCAGAATTCCTGTCTACTGTAAGGCTAACGTCAAAAAATTTTAGTCACAACTTACCTGAAAAATCATTGGCATTAATTATATTAATAATAAATTGAGATGGGAGAGCTATCTAGATCACAATAATAGAAGCTGATAATAATCAGAGTTCTACCAAAGTTCTACCAAAGAATGAAAGCATGAAAGTCTAACAATTGGGAGAATTCAAATGTCCGATCTAGCAATACAACATGTCTGCAGGACAAAAAAAGAACCCCGAATTAACGAACCAGACGCGGTGATAACGACAATAGCGCTCTAGGGTATCATGCCTTTATGCAGACCCATTAGACGAACATTGGTTCGAATATCCAGGGAAGAGAAAATTTCTCATGGGATTCCGGCCAATTTACGAGACCTTTTCCCACCAATAATTGTGAGAAATTGAATAACTACAATAAGTAGCTGATCCAGGTTGAGGAAACCTGAAATCTGAAGAAGAAAAACTAATATAAATTATGGTATTTATACAGTAAAGGGGGCTAAGTTAATTTTAAATAAAAAAAATTAACTTATGGGATATATTAAAATATGAAGGTATTCCATTATATCGTATCAGAGTTATTTAGAATATCTACACAGAAACAAAAATAATAATAGAATACAATGAGAAAAGACTTGACCTTTAACGATCTCTGATAAACATAAAATTGATACAATAAAAATGAGATTTCTCAGATCAGTGCATGTGTATCTTTAAGAGATCAAAAGAGAAGTCAAGATATCAGAGATTAATTACAAATATGTAATATAAATGAGAGAAATAAATGTAATTGGTTTGAACATATACAAAGAATGCCAAATAATCGTTTATCAAAACAGCTGCTTCATTCTAAACCTCTAGGCCGAAGAAATGTAGGAAGACCAAAACGTCGCGTCGTTGGAAGGGCGACCTGCACCTGCAGCATATGGTGCACCGGGGAGCGGAACGGGGCAACAGGCCCATACCTTGAAGATGATGATGATGATTATGAGAAAAGAAGTAAGGAATTATTTAAATAAATCTGGGAGTATGGATTGTGTAATTCAACCCATTCGTTGGAAACTTTAAAAATACTAAACCAATACTTACTTACTCACTGGCACTAACGAACCCGTAGGTTCATGGCCGCGCGGACATAATAATAATAATAATAATAGCTTTATTTTACCTGGCAGAGTTAAGGCCTTAAGGCCTTGTCTACCACTCAACCAGGTTTAAAAAAAATACAAACAAAAAATAGTCTTAAATCTAAATTACAATATATATATATATATATATATATATATAAACGATTACAAGTTATGAATACAATACAATTAATATTTATAATGTATTTTGATTTACTCTAAATTTAACGAATTAAATATATAATATGTACAATATATATATAAAAACAGGAAAAGATTAATGGACATAGTATAAAATTAAATAAATAGAGAAAAATTAATTATTAGACAACAGGTAACTGTATAAGCGTGACTTAAAGGTACCAAGTGTGCGGCAACCCCTGATATCTTGAGGAAGGAGATTCCAGGAGCGGGCAGAGGCTACTGTGAAGGAAGTAGAATAGGAGGAAGTGCTATGAAGAGGAATTGTTAGCAGACTGCTATCTTGTGATCTAGTGTCAATATTGTGGTAAGAGGATAACTTCTCAAATCTAGACGCCAGGTAAGTAGGGATGTAGGAATTCAGAAGCTTGAAAAGTAGTGAAAGAGAGTGCAATTTACGTCTGTCAGTAAGACGGAGCCAAGAGAGGTTATTAAAGTGTTCGGAAATATGGTCATAACGGCGGATATTGAAAATGAATCGAACGCAAGCATTATGAACACGCTGCAGTCTCTGCGACAAGTCATAGTTTAGATCATTATATATAATGTCACAATAATCGAAGTGTGGTAACACAAGATTCTGCACAAGCATTTGTTTTAACGAAACTGGGAGAAAATTCTTTAAACGTCTAAGATAATGTAAGATGGAGAAAGTCTTTTTACATATGTGTTTCACTTGTGTTTGCCAGGTTAAATTTGCGTCTAGATGTAGCCCAAGCTCTATTACTGAAGAAGAATAAGGGATGATTATATTATTTATAGTAATGTTTGGTAGTGTAGATATGTCAAAGGTTGTAAGCAGTCTTTGTTGTCCCATTAGAATTACTTGTGACTTGTTAGGATTTAGATTTAGACCGATACTTGAAGACCAGTTAAAGATGGATATGAGATCGTCATTCATTTTTGTCAAGCTGTTATAGAGAGAATGAGGAGGTGAATGTAGGTAAATTTGGAGATCATCAGCGTAGAGGTGATAACGGCAGTGCTTTAGTACAGTTGGCAAGTCATTTATGTAGATTGAGAAAAGAAGAGGTCCGAGAACACTGCCCTGGGGGACTCCAGCCGGCACGTTGCGCCAAGACGAAGATCTAGAGTTTAATGAAACGTGTTGTTGACGACCGTGCAGGTATGAGTCGAACCAGGATACAGCGCTGTCAGACAAGTGTAGGTGCTTGAGCTTTATCATAAGTAAGTCGTGGTCTACTGTGTCAAAAGCTTTGCTGAAGTCAAGTAAGGTTAAAGGAGTCAATTGACGTCTGTCCACGGCTTCACGAATATCTTCAGTAATTTTTAGCAAAGCTGTGGTTGTGCTATGACCATATCTAAAGCCGGATTGATAAGGATCAAGGAGGTGATTTTCTTGGAGATATTCAGTCATTTGCTTATGTACAATATGTTCCAGGGCTTTAGATAATGTCGGAAGGATGCTAATCGGTCGGTAGTCATTACAGTTAGCAGGTGTACTTATTTTTGGTATAGGCCGAACTCTAGGCTGTTTCCATACAGTAGGGAAGATAGAAGTTATAAGGGAAGCATTAAAAATATGAGTCACTGTGGGTAGTATAATGTCAATGATTTTATTTAGCATTAAAATGCTGATGTTATCTGTTCCTTGTGCATTGGATTTAATCCGCTTGAGTGCTTTTTTAACGTCTATAGGCGAAATGTCGTTAAAGTAAAATTTATCTCTTCCTATATGGGGGGATGGGGATAAGTCTTTAAGAATGTCTATTTTAGTCTTGTTGTCTGGAGGTGTCATGGGTATTGAGGTAAAATGTTCATTTAAGTCATCTACAGAAATGTCTATAGAGTCAGTTGAGGGATTCAACTGTCTAAGTCCCATTGCACGGAGATTTCGCCAAGTGTCCCGTGCACTTATTTCAGGTCCGATTATACTGTGGGCGTGTCGTAGTTTGGCATTGCGTATAGTTTGTGTAGTTGTGTTTCTAAGTTGTTTGTACAGTTGCCAGTTCTCGTCATTTTTATGTCGTCTGTATGTTCGGTATGCTTTGTCTCGTTTTGACATAAGTTCACGTATTGAGTCATTCATCCAGGGTGCAGGGGGCGGGAAAATCGTCGGGTTTTTACTGGTGCATGTCTATCGTATAGTTGTAATATCAGTGTATTAAATGTGTCTACTTTTTCATCAACTGATCTAAGATTCCATATTGTGTACCAAGGTAGTTCTAAAGCGTCTGATTTTAGTTTAGTATCGTCTATGTTTTGTAAATTCTGTACGTAATCAATTTAGAGCGTCTTTTAGGACATTGGAGTGAGTATTCTACGAATACAATGTCATGAGCAGATATGCCGGGAGCAGGAATTTGTCCATATGACAGTTACTTTCTGTGGATGTGTAGTCACTATTAAGTCCAGTAGAGTGTCGGTATTAGCAGTATGATGTGTGGCAGAGAAAGGAACAATTGTCATATTTAAGCTTTGAAACATATTTTTAAGTTGTATGGCTGGTGAGTCAGTCTGAAGAAGATTTGTATTAAAATCGCCTGCGACAATAACGTGTTCATAATGAGGTAATGAATCGTTCAGAGCGTTTTCTAGATCCGAAAGGTGCCTTATTTTTGGAGGTTTGTATACAATGCATAAGAGACATTTTTTTAGACTGGCTTGAATTTCTACGAATAAGAACTCGGGGCGAGCGGAATATACAGAAAGGGACTTGTGGACAATTCTTGGATTAAGCTCATTTGATATAAAGGCACAAACTCCTCCACCTCTTTTATCTATTCTGTCATTTCTGAGCAATGTATATCGGTCTAGGTGAACAAGGGACGAAGGTATGGAAGGGGTCAGCCAGGTTTCCGAAATTAAAATGGCGCTCAGTCCAAGAGATGAAAATATGGTTTCAAACTCATCAAAGTGGGACAGAATGCTTTGTGAATTTACGTGAGCGATTTTAAGTGATGATTTATCAATAGAAAATGCATTCTTAAGTAGACTAGTAGTATTTGTTGTTGGAGGGGATGGTTGGGATTGAGGAATGTTGCTACCTGCGTTAAAAGTTGTCTGCACAATAAGAGGGTGATTGGAGAAGGTGAGTGAGTCAGAGGTTGCAAACATGTCTTCATTTGTCAGCTCAATGTTGCCAATAGCAGAAAGTAAAAATAAACTATGTACTGTAATAACTCTAATAAAATTAAAATAATTTAGCTAAACAAAGAACTTAAATTAAAATAAAACAAGTAAGTTGTCCTAAATAAAAAATAATAATAAACTTAAAACTTACCTAAATTAGAAATAAATTAACAATATAATTGTTAGCAAAGAAAAGACAAAGTAAACATATTTTACACTCAGGTCCTATCTAGTTGATATCCGTAGATGATCTAATTTTGCGTTTTTCGCCATTCACTTTAGCTATGACGGCACCGTCCATTGTCCATACATTTTGAATACCGTATTTCTGTATACTCTCTTGTAGCAGGCGATAGCGACACTTCGTTAGGTCCTCGCGAACAGTGACCCCACTTCCTTTCAACTTTTTCTTGCTTAGAAAAACTTCACTGCGCTTGCGGTAACTAACAAATTTCACTATTATAGCCCGCGGTCTTTCAGCATTACTAACACCAACACGGTGACTTCTGTCAATGTCAGTCACTGATAAATCGACACCGATTTTTTTGGCCACCTCGATGGCTTTCTGGTCAGTGTCCTCTCCGGCCTCTTCTTTTACCTGAGGCATTGACGTCTCTGGTATTGTTCTAAGTCGTCTATTTTATTTTCTAACACCTCAATCTTTCTGTCTTTTTCATCGAGGGTCTTTTTCAGATCCTCAATTACTTTAGTGTTGTCCTGGATGGTCTTCTGCAGTTCCGCCACTACCTGGTCCCGCAACATGGACACAAACACCTGCAGAGTGCCGGGATCCTGTAGCGCCTCTTTCACCACACGTTTCACAGCTTCCTCCGTAGAACTTGTCGAATCATTGTTAGAATTACGTGTGTTTTTTCCCATGTTGTTAAATGTACACACTTTTGACACTAACTAATATAAATTTAAACTTAAACTCACTACGAATATACAACTTTAGCTATGAAATAACGAAGGCACCTGCTGAAAAATAACTTAAAACCTGGAGCGTAACTTGTGCGTGTTAGTAGCTAGCCGCCATGACACATTCTCCATACATCCCTATCCTGAGCTAATGCTTTCCAATCATTTCCTGTATAATCTACTTCCCTCAAATCATAGTTAATGTTATTCTCCCACCTCATTCTTGGTCTACCAAATGAGGCGAGGAGTTTTTTCACCTGGCTTTACTACAAGAAGCTTCCATGCAAGTCTTTCATTCCCCAGACGTGAAACATGTCCTGACCCATCGCAGTCTACGAGACAGAACTGATTATATTAAACCAATTACCTGCCCTAATATAAATAATTAAATATAGCCATTATAATTTTAAAAAAAAGTGAGAACATAAAATGGTTATTAAAATTATTCTGTTGTATATAGGAATACTCTAAGCACAAGAATTTATATTTACACACCATTTATATCAGGTTCCGATATTGTACTCTCTTATGTAAAATAAAACAAGAATTTGCTACCAATTTCCAGACAATATTAAATGCCCTATATTAAGCCTAAGTGCTTAATTTATTAATAGTAGCCTCCTACTTATGATTACACTAAGCAACAAAAAATAAACTTTTTTTGTATCAGAAAGAAAATTATGTGACTCTGATAATATTTTTTTCTCCTGAATTCAAATATGATATCTGTTTTGCTCCATCACGTAAGGTTTCCGAGAGACAAGTTTTTATAATTTCAAACACTTTAATATTTTCTACAATCGTAACTACACAATATTCGAACATTCGGACTCACCTACAAAGTAAGAAATAACGATTTTCTGCTATATTTCGCCTGTGGAGCATCCCTCTTGATGGTCCAACAATAATCGGCCAGCATATTAGGATTCCATTTGCCTTGTTATCTCTTTTCCATAGCTGAAATCTACTGGGTTAGCTCATTTGGTTTTATTTTACAATGGAAAAATGGACGAAAAAACGTTTATTAAAAAATAATGATTTAAATCCATTAATTGAAATTGAAGCAACAAAACTGTGGGTGATGGAGAAATTCCGAATACATATTTAAAAACACGATAAAAAAAACTGCATTAAGTACAACTATTGGTACTCATGAGACAAAAATCATGTTGACCAGTGTTATTATTGTTAGTGCCATTGGTAAACATGGTAAAAGTACGTATATGGTAACACACAGGAATACTTTATATAACGGAAATGGACAGTTAATGACAAATGAGGATAATTTTGAAGAAGAGGGTGAATTCAAATAAGTGGGAACAATAGTATTACAATTTTTTTTGTCTAATGGCACCAGGTTGTCCTTTATGACATTTCTGGCTTTCTCCTCTGACATTGGCGGAATTTTAATCCATTTTCTGGAAGGCGGAGTTATGTTACCCCGATGATATGACAGGTGAGAAATGATAATGAAGCGCCAGGAGAGTTCTCAACCTTAACTTAACCTAAATTCCAGACTATGGGCAACCACAGGAATAATACCCTGTAAGAAAAAAATTATGGTCTAACCGGGTATCGAACCCGGGACCACATTAACAGTAGTCAGTAACGCTGACCACTATCCCATGAGGCTGGTCGATACACAAAGCAATTAATTATAAGTTTAATTTATATAAATGGATGCTATTATACATTACAGGAACTCTTGACGTCCCAAATTCTCTAAAAAACATTAAACTGAAATATATAAAACCTATTCTCCCAATTATATGGATACCAAACATGGACTCTTAATTTAAGGGAGAAGAAAACAAATACGAATATTGAGAATAAAGTTCTTAGGATTTTTTTTTTCAACAAAGAGAGATGAACAGACAGGCGAATGGAGAAGACGACCTACACTGAGCTACATGACCTTTATAACCAGATGTAATAAGAACAGTTAAGTCTCGTAGACTTTGAACGGCAGTACATGTAGCATGAATGGGGAATGAAAGAGGACATGGCAATTCCTTGAAGGAAAACCAGAGAGAAAACGTCCAGTTGGTAGAGAAATAAATTATACAGGGGATGATTGGAAAACATTAGCTCAGAATTGGATTTATGGAGAGCTAATGTCCGCGCGCCCATGAACATACGGGTTTGATAGTGCCACCTAGTTAGGATTTTATTATTATTATTAACTAATTAATTAAATTCAGGATAAATGCATGTTTATAAATAATTAGCCTATATCCATTTCAGGGTTTGTTATAGAAAATAAATAAAATTTAAGTAATATGCTCTAATTATTTTTTCAGGGAATTACGTACGTTAATAGAATAGAAGATCACAGAATACCCAAACAAATGTTAAGATATCAACCTGCAGGAAGAAGAAGACCAGGACGTCCTCTCAAAAGACTTCTGGATGGTGTTTCTGTTGAGGCCAAAACAGGTCAACAAATGTACTATGATGATGATGACGTACGTTAATTGAAATATACTTATTTACCAGACTTTTTTTTTCTTCAGCTTTTCAAATTTAATAGTATCAAGACTCGACGAAGGTTATCGATATGTGTCAGATTTCTCTATAAGTGAATTAAAACGTATGTGTTGAAATAATTGAATGTCCTATGTCAACAGTAGTATGGCTCTAATGCCGTAAATTATACAGATAATTACATTTTTTAACTTCCATATGGTTTAGTTCAACGTGTCAACATATTCTGGCAGCAGCAATATGTTGCAGCTAGTCTACAGTATAGTAAATCGGAAGTGATTGTATTAAAATGGACGTCTGATAAACTTAATTTGTAATATGGAAGATGTTAAATTATTATATTCCAGATGAATATTTTATTGCATAGGCTAATGATAACATAAGCTCAACTCTGTAAATATTAAACTAAATATTAAACTGGAAATACATAAAACAATTATTCTCCAAATATGTTACATGGATGTGAACATGGTTTCACTTTAAGATACGAGAAAATATTACTCTGAGAATAAAGCTCTTAGGAAAAATTTTATACCAAAGATAGAAGTTATGTGAATAAAGAAAAATCGATAACAGTGAACTATATGATGTGATATTTATGGGGAATCTAATATAAAACCAACAGTTGAGTCTCGTAGATCGCGATGGCAGGACATGTAGAACGAATGGGGAATGAAAGAGGCGGGCATGGAAACATCTTCTAGGAAAACTAGAGGGGGAAAACTAGTAGGTAGACCAATAACACTGGTCAACATGTTGTTTGTCTCATGAGTACCAATAGTTGTAATTGATGCAGTTTTTTTATCGTGTTTTCAAATATGTATTCGGAATTTCTCAATCATCCACAGTTTTTTATTTCAATTTCAATTAATGGATTTAAATAATTATTTTTTATAAACGTATTTTCGTCCATTTGTCCATCGTAAAATAAAACGAGGAATACTTTCATCAGGATATTTCAGCTATGGAAAAAATATATCAAGGCAAATGGAAGCCTAATATGCTGGCCGATTATTGGACCATCAAGAGGGATGCTCCACAGGCGAAATATAGCAGACAATCGTCATTTTTTACTTTCTAGGTAAGTCCGAATGTTGGAATATGGTGAATGTAGAAAATAATAAAGTGCTTGAAATTATAAACTCCTGTCTCTCGGAAACCTTGCGTGATGGAGGAAACCCGATATCATATTTGAATTCAGGAAAAAAAAAATACTGTCAGAATCACATATTTTTCTTTCTGAGACAAAAAAAAAAAAGCTTATTTTAATTGCTCAGTGTAATGATTTGGGAGAATAACATTATTCACGATTTGAATGTGGTAAATTATACAGGGAATAATTGTGAAACATAAACTCACGACACGGATTATAGAGAGTTCATGTCCATATGGCTATGAACCTCTGTGTCCAACAGCGCCACTAACTTAGTTATAATCAGGGTTAGGATTTTTATGTAAATACTTATTTATTTTTACATTATTTAAAGTTAAAATTTCGTTTTATGTTTACGAATTAAGATATTTGGAGTGGTGTAAGACACTTTTTTTCCACATTTGTCCATATTTCAAGGTATAGTACATATTTTTACATATTTCTGAAAATATCATATATCTTTACAAAACTAAACGTTTATTTTAAATATGTTTCATATTTTATGGTTTCAAATGTTTCTTGTCAGATGATCGTTTTAAATTTATTTTACTAGTATCTGTATTTCAAAGCTGTATTTGTTTTAATTTATAAAATTTTGAAAACAAGTTGTGTTTTATTCACATTATTTTCCTTATTGTTGAATCTCATCAACCAACCACCTGTGACAAAATAATTTATTGTTCCTGACTACAGTACGTCTTGTCCCGGCAGGCTTAAAAGGTTTTGCTTAACATGTTCAATTCAGTAGTTAACAAACTCAACAATCGTGTAAGAAGTTTGAATGCATCTTCAGTGTAGTTTATATACGTATTTGTTCAATCGACCTCTTAAATAACTGAAATACCATCATATTGTAAATCGTCATTTGTATAATTATGTCTGTAAGTAAGTGATTTTCCGAAGTAAGCACTATCAACAAATCGTAAAGTATGCTCATTTTTGTAATGCCTACCAGAAAACGTTTGCACCATTTTCATAGAACGTTTTAGTTATATATTACTCCATATTTTGATAATATGTAGACCACATGTATGTACATATTTAACCATTTCATATAAATCCTGTCCCTGGTTATAATAATATCACGAAATTATGTGTTTTGATTACTTTAAACCCTGGAAATCAGTACTAAGAAGATCTGCAAAGCTCCATATTGCTAATACTGTATTAAAATGCAGCTTATAAAGTACATGTTTATCAGAAACTACACACATCAGATTATCTATCAAATTAATCTGTCTCACAATTGAGGACGCCTGTAAACACAGAATAATACAATTTAAATGAGTCAATCAAAGAAAGTGATTTTAAGTATATGTGGTTTTAACTGAGATGTGAAAGAACTAACATGAAAACAAACTGATTAAATTATATTAATAGAACTTTTACTGATCATTTATGAAAACTTGAACGTAACGTCACACACGTGCATTTCATTTCTGGTTCAAATGCATAAATTCGATTTCTCTTTCCAGAAACATATGAAGGGTGACATTTTTACTATTTCGAATAGTACTTTATGTGATCTTTTCCGTTTATATATATATATATATATATATATATTATATATAAATAGATGCCTTCACCATATCTCTAATGAAATTAGTTGCCTTTTTTCACTGTGTTTAATTGTTACTTTTTACTATTCTTGTTAGATTGGAATATAGATTTACAACTTCAATGTTAAATACTGAAAAAAAAAAGAAAAGAAAAAAAGGTATAAAGTAACTCATCTTTTTAGCCGTCACACTTTATATATCTTTGTTGCCTTTGTGAATAAGTTTATATATGTAAATCCAATAATTACCATTCTTTGGGAAATCCCTTTTTTAATTAATATTGCCCGAAAATCTTAAGCATAACCGCCCGTAATATCGCGAGAAAATCTGTTCTTCATTAGCAGTATTTTAGCATATTTCCTATATGGACATACTGATTCCACTTATCGTCAAATACCATTCCACAATCAAGTCAAAATATATTTTTAAATGTTTATTAGAATTCAACTTTAAAAATCTGCAAATAAAGGAAGTCCTGAAAGAAGATACTATTATATGGTTATAGAAAATAATAGTAATAATAATAATAATAATAATAATTTTTATTATTCCGGCTTTTACAATGAATATACATTTTTCCGGTACCGATGTTCACAGTTAACTACACAATAATAATAATAATAATAATAATAATAATAATAATAATAATAATAATAATAATAATAATAATAATAATAATAATAATAATAATAATAATAATAATAATAATAATAACTGGAAGAAACATACTATTACACATAATAAAATAAGTACCGAAATATAGGAGCACGCTGTAGCGTAGTGGTTAAATCACGGCGCTACAAGCCGGAAGGTCGAGGATTCGAGTCCGGGTGGGGTCAGGATTTTTAAACTGACCTAAACCCTCTGGCGGCACTATAACCCTGGAGTCGACTCAGCCTCTAACGGAAATGAGTACCAGACGCTTGTTCTGGGGTAAAGGCGGCCATCACGCAGGGCTGACAACCCGGCTGACACCAATTGTCGATTGTCCAGAAAAAGTGGGAGCCTTAACCTCCTACTACTCCAAGGGCCTCCTGAGCCCTGTAGTTGGATCACTCTCCCTTTTACCGAAATATATGCCTCAGATGGCAATATATGAGAATCATAGGGAAGTCCCGAGTTAAAATCTCGGTATCCATTATGGAATGACCAATATTTATTTTGAATTTGGGCCTATGGCAGAATAAAATGTGTGTAATTCTATTTGGAGACATTATTTCAATATGTTATTATTCACTTAATATATTTTTCGATGAATACATAGGCCTACAACAAAATACGTAACATAGCCTATAAATTGATATATACTCGAAGATACTGAACACGACGTAGCCAAAGATATTCATGCGTTTCAAAATATTAAAAAAAATGAGATATTGTCAAAAGAGCTAATATATATATTATATATATATATATATATATATATAAAATTAAAATTGGAAAATATATATCAGAAGAAATTAAAGTAACAAAAGGCCTTCGTCTAGGTTGTAGCATATCAGCAACATTATTTAAGGTATTTATACATAAAGCACTGTCAAACTGGAGCAAAAAATGTTCAGGAATGGGAGTACCAATTGGAGATGGATCAACAGATACAATATATACACTGTTATTTGCGGATGACCAGATAATAATTGCTCAAGAATATAAAGACATGGAGTTTATGTTCAGAAAATTATTGGACGAATACGATAACTGGGGTTTGAAAATAAATTTAGAAAAAACATTTTATATGGGATGTGGAGCCGAAACCGAAGATTTGATATTAGAAGATGAAAAGGGGTATATTAGAGGATGTGAAGAATTTGAGTATCTGGGAGTAAAATTAGATAAAGAGGATAAACAAGAAAGTGATATTAAGAACAGAATAAATAAAGGTAGAGCAATAACAGCAATGATGAATGGAGTCTTATGGAACAGACATATAACCAGGAAAAATAAGTTACAAATATATAATTCAATAGTGAGAAGTACTGTCACATATGGAGCTGAAGTTTGGAAATTCAACAAAAACTTAGAACAAAAACTTATGTCGATGAAAATGGATTTCTTGGGGAGAGCAGCAAGATGTTCAAAATTAGACAAAATAAGAAATACTGTCATAAGAGAAAAAATGTATATTGGTTATTCAATAGTAGATTATATACGGTATAAGCAATAAAATTGGTATTGGCACGTACGACGAATGCAAGGAGAAAGATTACCCAAGAAAATATTGGAATGGTGTCCACCTGGATGAAGGAGGAGAGGAAGACCTCGAAACTCGTGGATGCAGGGAATAAGAACTGGAATGAGAGCAAGGGGACTGGAGGACATGAATTGGATGGACAGAGACGAGTGGAAAAGAAAAATAAAACTTTAGGCACAGAAAGATGTGTAAACATTAAAATTCTGCATAAAAATATATATATAGGTCTATCTGTTCATAAAAAATAATTGTCAGAAGCATATTTTAGTTTCGAGATTTTTAAGATTTAATCTAATGTAAAACTATGAAAGTTTGTGAAATACTGTCTTCTATGCAATGCATCTTGGGGGGGGTGTGATGTCTGAGTACTATAGCTGAGACATGTAGCACGCATTACAATAAAAGAAATCCTGATGGATGGGATAAAGCGATTAAGATACCGTTCACTGATGCAACGGCGAGTTCCATCAGGCTCCTTGAGACTTCCCGACCATTTTCCTTCTTCCCCCGGTGTTCTTACAACGCAACTATCAGATAACTCACAAAGAAAGCTAAATCCCAGTTGCAATTTTATATCGCGGCTAGAATTCTCCCTACTTTTATGTGCGACTTTATTGCCCTTTAAAACATAATCTTTCTGCGAAAACTAGAATTACTTGCCATCAAAAATAGACACTAGGCTAATATTTCAGAGTTGACAACAAAAATGTATATGAAACTAGCCATAATAAGCTACGGTAATTATCTCAAACAACACACACTGAGTGTAAAAAGTTATCTTACAACTAAATTTTTTTTTACTTCTTATTTCTTCTTTCTTAGCACTATAGTCCATTCAGTTTGACTCTCGGCTTCCTTTAAAGACAAATGCCCATTTCTGTCTAACCATTGCCTTACTTCTCTACCTCTTAATTTCTATGAGTCTCAAGTCCTTCTCCAGTCCGGCATTTATCTTTAAGCTTCTCAACTTTGTTTCTTTTTTTCAGGATGATGTTGTCAGTCTCATGCCCAACCTCCAATCTGGAGGACCAGGGACTCTTCTGTTAGGGTTATCATACCTTAGCCGAGATTACCTCGTTTTAAGACGCCAGGTATTCGCCCTCGCCCTTTCATTTAGGGATAGAATTTCGTAAGCATGGACTATCGATTACGGGACAGATTCCTCTAAATGGGCTAAGATACCGCCAAATTCTGTAAGTTTGAAGTCCATAACTATTACTACTCCAGTATAAACTTTTAATTAATAAATAATAGGGTATCTAATCCTAGTCTATTAAAGCCTGCCAACTAAGGCATTACTTGTAATTTAACAGACTATTTAACTCATGCCCCAAATGGGAGTCAATGACCAATCACGTTTCAATGATTTCTGTTTTACAACCAATCAGAGTCGTGTTTCACCAAATATTTATCAGTGTTAGGATTATCATATATTAAACAAAGCTCCTCCTTTTTAATATTCTGAACAGGTCTGACCGTTATTTTGCAGTGACTGAGCCTATAACAAATACGGCTACCAGATTGTATATAATAGTGCTTACATGTCAACATTTGTAGCAATTGATTATACCACCAAAAAAAGAAACCACTGTTTGCACTTTCTTAAATGTATTTTTTCCCAGGTAATAATCGAGAAAAATATAATTGTCATATTTACATCATACGACATCAAAAATGAATTAATATACAGATTGATGTGTTTCATTTTTTCTCCACTAGAGAGCATTCTTACAATATTGCGTTCCTTTGGCAATAAATAGTATGATCTGGTTGCAGTGATAAACAAAAGAAGCAGTAGAAGCGTACCTATCGTTTCTCATTGTTTTCAAACATCGCCGTTTACATTAAATATATAAATATTTTAAAATAACTATAGTTAAATAATGATTTGTGAGTAAACAGCTTAATTTTATTCGTTAAATAGTCCTAACAAATGCCACTCTTGATTTCCAAATTCTCTAGATAAATTCACTCCTCACTTCGTGAGTCGTGAATTTATCGATAATTTGGAAATCACTCGTGGCATTACTTATGATAAATCTACTCGGCATAGGTGTATCCACCAAGACCACTAAACCAGCCATTCAACCTCCTCTTTTATTCGGGCTTGGGATCGGCTATGCAAAGGTCTGAGGCACTCAAAGGAGGCCTCCGGGTACATCCCATTGGCAGAGTTAAACATTTTTTACTATAACTAACTAACTCACTGGCTCTATCGAACCCGGAGGTTCATGGCCGCACGGACATAAGCTCTCCATACATCCCTATACTGTGCTAATGTTTTCCAATCATTCCCTGTAATATCTACTTCCCCTAAAGCATGATTAATGTTATTATATAAGTAAAATAAAAGGCAAAACATTTCAAGTAAAATTTTAACATACTTAAATTAATAACCAATTTTAAATTCATAATGTTTTAATTTTTTTCACTTATAAAAACATAAATAAGCTTATCCCCAGGTAAAAATGCCTATATGTTCTGTTCATTTATGGCTTCCCAAGGCCCATGCCGCATTCTTGGTCTATCAACTGGGCATTTTCCCTCTGATTTTCCCTTCAAGAAGCTTCCATGCACGAATTTCATTCCCCATTCGTGCCACATGTCCTGCCCATCGCAGTTACGAGACTTAACTGTTATTATATCTGGCTTCCTATAAAAACGTGTTTTACTGTAAATCCAAAAATTACCAATCGACAAACATAATTTGTATAAAATGTATTTTCATGTTTCACGGTGCGTTTAACATTAGTATACATAAAAATAGTTACATTGTCATACTATATGAGCCATGAAAATAAAACAAATGTAATTATTCTATGAGTAAGAAATAGCTGTACAGTGCCCTCCCCTTTCCCTTATAAATACTAACCTCACCAATGTATATTCAATACTAATAAAATTCATTGTAAAAACCGTTGAGGTAGAGAGTCATAAAATAAAATAAGTTAAAATATACCTTCTTAGGTAAAATCCGTCGTGCTCAACTTATAAAATGTGTAATCTTTATGCTTGTAGGCCTTTCAGAACATCCGTTCCATCTTCAGCAGGTCACTCTTCGCTACAACATCCAGTATGATGGCTGATGACAAGTCACGACAACGCCACATTAGGACCAGCAGCATCAACCATCATACTGGATGTTGTAGCGAAGAGTGACCTGCTGAAGATGGAACGGATGTTCTGAAAGGCCTACAGGCATAAAGATTACATATTTCATAAGTTGAGGACGAAGGATTTTACCTAAGAAGGTATATTTAACTTATTTTATTATATGACTCACCAATGTAACCAGTGTAATTGTGCAGAATATACAAAAAAAATATAAACAACAGAAGAAGAACCTAAAATTATCATTATACTTGTGCAGAATACACACACTACTAAATGCTTCGAAAAGAAAAGAAACAATGAAAAAAACCTAATATTATTGTTCGGTTGCATAATAAATACAAATCACTACTAGAAATAATGAAAGTGATTTCATAGTTCGTAGTTTCCTAAAAAAATGTTACTATGGAATAGTGGCCCGAAGGAATTACTTTGTCAATTAAATACAAAGATATAAATTCTTCTTATTATTACTATTATTATTATTATTATTATTAGTAGTAGTATTATTATTATTGTTATTATTATTATTATTATTATTATTATTCACTTAACGAGCTATGCAAATTGCCTGTTCCGCTTCACAGTTGTTCTGTCCATATTTTCACTGATCTTCCTACATTCCTTGAACCTCTTGGCTTGTAGTTAAATGCTGCTTTTGGTAACCTTGTTATTAATTGATCTAATTACCCACAGCACAAGTATGATCACTGTTTACGTTCACTGTAAATAACATTTATTTGTTCTATATTTTATTACCGAAGAAATAAGAGGAAATCGACTGAAACTGGGTGGTTGATATCGGTTAAAGTATTAAATCAACATAAAAATTAATTATATGGGTTGTGTAGCCCATAGATTCAATGCTGCATTAATTTAGGTCCTTATTTGGTCCCTACCGAAGCTAAATAAATTAAATTCATATACCTCATATCCAGTTTCCCATGATCCATCTGAATAGGCCTAACGTATATACCTTCCTAATGTTTATTTTTCCCCAAATGGTATCCGAATAAAATTTTCGAAAGTATTTCTACTATCACCCATTTGCGCTATGTGACTTGTTCATCTCAATCTTCTAGACTTAATTTTGACAATATTAGGATATGATGTAATTTATGGAGCTCCTCATTGTGAAGTTTCCGCCATTCGTCATTCTCATCATTTATGTGACCAAATATTTGTCTTAAGATCCTGTTTCCCAAAACTTTTAGCTTTTTTTACACGCTTTATATTAACTTGACCTGAATCTGTCTGTGTAACGGAATATTTCAACACGATTTTCACCCACTTAAAAACATTGGATCGACTTGAAACTTTGTATACTTGTAAAGGACCAATGACAATACAATAATTTAATTACGTTTTCTAAGATCCTGGCCAGGATCATCAGGAAATCAAAAAAATAAAGACCGGTATAATAGGTTGCGGACTTATCGACTTTTTAGTCCATCGTTGTAAGAAATTATTATTATATCCTCTGGTAGCTCAGTTGGTAGAGTGGTATATAATTTCAGTAATCCATAGGTCGCTGGTTCAAATCCGGCCAGTATTTTTTTAGAAGAGTATTACTTTTAGCGCATACTACAATAGTATCGAGTTTAAAGATATTTACATTTTTATCTTATTCTTTTTTCTTTAATGTGACAAACCACGTTTCACACCTATACGATATAGTGGCAAGGTGCTGATGTAAGTGGCAGACAAAACTGGATAATTGAATTAATTTACTCTTCTACTGATCTATCTAAAATCAGTTTAAAAATTTAAACAAATCTTCTGGATCGAAATAAATGATTTATAATAATTGATTAATATGTATTTATTACTGAGATCTATTCATATAGTCTATTATTTATTTAAGGGAAATGTCAGCCCTGTAAAACATTTATATTTAAAAAAAAATACCAGGGGAAAATGAACGTTCTTCACGAGCAAAATAAATGTTTATATTAGACATAGGATTGGGTGTTTACATCGTTTTTAGAAATATTCGTTATTACAATTGTTTAGGGTAATTCGTTGTACTTGTATTTTTTAATTTAACTGTCTAGTATATGCCCTTTCTCAATAAACTAAAAAAAATTAAAATTAATATCATTAATTAATAGGCATATTTCATAATCATGAGCCATAAGAACACTGTCAAAAAAAATACAACTAACTAACCCACTGGCTCTATCGAACCCGTAGGTTCATGGCCGCGCGGACATAAGCTCCCCATAATCCCTATCCTGAGCTAATGTTTTCCAATCATTCCCTGTATAATCTACTTCCCTCAAATCATAGTTAATGTTATTCTACCACCTCATTCTTAGTCTACCAACTGGGCGTTTTCCTCTGGTTTTCCTATAAGAAGCTTCCATGCATGTCTTTCATTCCCCATTCGTGCCACATGCCCTGTCCATCGCAGTCTATGAGATTTAACTGTTCTTATTATATCTGGCTTCCTATAAAGACCATGTAGTTCACTATTATGAAGCCTTCTCCATTCACTTGTCTGTTCATATCTCTTTGGTCCAAAATTTTCCCAAGAACTTTATTCTCAAATACTCGTAATCTCCTTTCCTCCGTTACAGTAAGAGTCCATGTCAAAAAATAAAACAAAATATATAATTTAAGACGTTTAATAAAAAAACACGGTAAAATACAACAGAATTGAGGCTCGACTGCACTTCTGCTAGAGCTTGATTTTTCAGTTATGTTGTTGTAAACTATCGCTCTTGTGTATTTACTAACATTATTTAATATTTTACATTTTTTCAAACAATTTTTTTAACATTATTAGACAATTTTGAAGTATTTATTTAAATATGCAAATCACGATATTATGACACTGTTAGACAATATTGTGATGCTGCTACTTTCTCCACAGAGTATATTACTTATTCTATGATTTTTCTATCGCTGTTTTGGGTTATCGCTGGTTGGATCGGCGTTAGGGAGTAATAAGTAAGTGTACACCCATTTTTAATAAACGTTTGGTAATTTTAATATTATTAATATTTTTTAAACATATATTTGGGGATTTATTGCAAATATTGGTCATTTAAATTTAATAGCGACCGATAGTAATTGAGAATGATAATCGATATGTGGTTCGATTGTGGGTTATTGCTGGCTCTATAAACTCTGGCGCATGCGCACTGTTGTTCTATAGGACTTCGAAAATATTTCACGCTAGTTTAAGTGCAGTTTTACCAGAATTGATTTTTGTTGTATTAGGTTATTTGGTATTCTGACCAAAATTTTTCCCTACTTATTTTTGCTAGATTATTTGAACATATATTTAATTTTGAATAAAATCAAATACTTTTAGTTCTCTTGATTTAATTACGAACCAAATTATACAGGGCTTCCAATATAAAACCGGACACGCCTCACGGGGTTTCACCCGTCAGGCTGCGCTCTCTCCTCGTCCGCATTTCACTCTGCCAGCCGCAGAGTGTCCGGTTTTATACTGGAAACCCTATATATTCTGACATCTAGACATCTGCAATATATTCCAAAGTTTTTAATTATATAAACATACAGTATTGCCTATTATACAGTTTGAAAAAAATAAGAATGAGAGGCTCAGTTCTACTCTCTCTCTCTCTCTCTCTCTCTCTCTCTCTCTCTCTCTCTCTCTCTCTCTCTATATATATATATATATATATATATATATATATATATGTATATAGGCCTAGTATGTTTTATTAAAGCTAATATTCTACGATAAATTAGACTTACTTATGGTTCATTAGTAGATCATTTTAAAGTAGAGTCCGTAAGCAAAACTCTAGCTGTTCAGTTACTTAACCAAACTGCTTTACCACAACTAGTGACGAGTATTATATTAAGTATCAGTGTTGCCACATTCTACCAATTGCTACATTTTAAATTTAAAAAGAAATAACCATTGTAGAGAATTTTCATAGATAAAATAATTGAATAATTTTCTATAGATAATCTCGTGGCTTTAATTTTTTCCATTCTGTATACGTTCTTTGTTCCAAATGCAATTTGGATACGAAGGTAAGCTATCGCATTTAAGCAATACACAATAAAACTAGGTCCCTAATCTTGAAGTTTAATAATTCTTAACCTATAAAAGTACTTATGTGGCACAATGGAAACCATAACGATATTGTTTTTATCGCTTGTAACACGATGTATAACATGTTTTCATATTTTTAACATTATAATCTATACGCGCTCATAATGCATCAAGCACTAAAACCTTTCATTTATGTCTTGTTACAACGTTCCCTTTGTAACGCCGCATTTATTTTATAATTTATCGACATTTTGCCTACAGTCTCTATTAGTATTCACAACCAAAATGTCGGAGATGTTTTGTGGCTACATTATTTAGCATTATCTTCGATCTCCATGCGTTACAAGGGCTCCAGCGCTTTCTGTTATGTCAATAGGCAAGCCCCTTGTTACGGCGTTCCAATTCTACATGAATCTTGCTATACGTTATAATTTAGGCACATTTTATGTGAAATCACATAAAAATAATTTCGAGCATTAAAAATGTATTAATATTTTGATAAATATTACAACTGTTAGTCAGTAAATAAATTACGAATAATTATATAACATTTACTAATAGTATATTACGATGCGAGGTTCGGAAGTGGTTTTACAGAATCGAGGAAAATGTTTAAAAACCGAGCGATAGCAAGGTTTTTAATTTCCGAGACTCTGTGAAACACTTGACAAACGTGCGTTGTACATTATTTTTTGCGCGATTGTGTTTTCATAATAATAAATTATATATTATATATTATAGTACGGTATTTAATAATAGTAAGATAATAACATCTTTGTTGGAAATATACGCGTTCATTATAAACAATTGACTAACCTTAACAGTGTGGGTAATGTTTATTAGTTGAATCTACAGGAGGCCGTTAGGCCAATTAGTAATAAAATGGCGGCAAGTACGTATTTATTGTTTTACATTGTTTCAAATAAAGTTCAGTTCATTTAAAATGCAGTGATTTGTTTCATATAATGTATATTAACACTACCTTTTGGGTATTTTTTTGTATTTACATTGTATGTAGTGTACATAGAGGGCAGTGGTATTACTTCCCACGCGCGTGTTTGTAATATGTAATAAATTACAGTATAGTTATCTTCATCTTCTTCTTCATATGGTTATTTTATTGCAGTATAGTTATTTGGGTTGGCAACCCTGAAATGTAGGAAGTTGAATTTTCAATCATGGTCGTCATTGCTGTAAGTATGACAAAACACACTATCGCGCCAAAAATATATTTTCATACTAAGCAAAGTGACACCACTGCAGTCCTTAGGAAAATCTTGAGGCAGTAGGAGATTGGGGCTCCCACCTTACTAGACAATCGGCACGAGACGTCAGCCGGATTGTCAGCCCTGCATGATGGCCACCTTTACCTCCAGAACACAATCTGGTATTCATTTCCATTAGAGACGGACCATGCTGCCGCTAAAAATATTAGGCTAGTTCAAAAATCTTGAACCCACCAGGCTCGAATCCGCGACCTTCCGGATTACAGTATATTGTCTTAATCAACATACTACGATGTGCCCATAGCTACATAAAATAGATTTTAAATTGCGATTTACTAGTTTTTTTTATAAACTCAAAGACATCAATTTTTAAAAGGGACACCAAGGAGGATTTTTCTGAGGAATTGCTTTTCATATTCGAGGATTATTTTACGAGTATATGCAAAAATAAAAACGGGCGTATGGCTTCTAATTTTCCCTCTGAAGGAAGCGACGCCATCAACTTTACCTCACTTCAAAATATAATAATTTTGATAATAAATTTTCCTTCGTGATAAAACTAGTTTTAATTAGATAATTCTGGCTTAAACTAATTGAAGAAGTTTGGATTAAACAAGTTTTTAACTGGGGAATTCTAGTTAGAACTGACACTTCGTTAATTTATAATAATAATAATAATACAAGTAAAGAGAACCTTGCGAACAACAAGCATGAGTACATTAATTTCAATATTACGTTTATAAACACAAAACACACTAATACAAATACCGTATTTTACGGACAATAAGACACTATGGGCTATAAGACGCACCTTGATTTTAAGCATTTTTTAAAATAACATTTTTATCATTGGATTGCAAAGCCAGACTAAAAAAAAAGCTTAGTTTATAAAACCGTTCTGATCTTTAAAATCCCTGAAAATCGTCATCTGAACTTTCTTCTTCTTCTTCATCTTTTTCTTCATATATATATATAATATATATATATATATATATATATATATATATATATATATATATATAAGATAGTCTTCACTACCATCGAGAGCGTTACTACACCGCACTTCTTGAAAGATTTAACAATAACGTCTTCTCTCACTCAAGACCACAACTTTTTTTTATCCACTGACACACTTATTTGATTGTATGTCGTTTTAAAGCTCCCTTCGGCGTGAATTCATGTTGGGTTTCATCCATCTTCCACTTGTTCAAGTTCACTATATAGTATCGTAAACTGCAATGACGCATCATAGGCTAGACAGTGTTCTGGGTTTGTGATGGAGGGGCGGGAGGGAGACAGTGTTAGCAAGCTTGTGAATCATGTTCGTCGTATCGGTGCACTGTTGTTGCCAGTTGAATCCAATGTTGCTAGATAGAGATAAGTTTCCCGTGGTATCGAATAAGCCTATGGCAATTTTTAAGACTGGAGGGTATTTTAAATAAAACACTGGACATTTCTTTTATTAATTTCAAGTATAAGACGCACCTGAATTTTGGAGGCAATTTTTCGAAGAAAAAAGCGAGTTTTATAGTCCGTAAAATACGGTACATACGCACACAACCGACAAGCCCATACAGCTATCTCTGAAGATAGGAACAGCTCATGGAAACTTACTAAGTAGGCCAGTAGGCTTGTATATAAAGATCTGACAAGGTAACCGTCAATCTTTGCATGCCGAAACCTACCTTTAAATTTCTTCTAGGGAATCGTTGTGATGTACAAAGACCGTGTCCAAAAAAAAATATCTGGGTTTATAATTGCAAGATACTAAAATCAAGCGCTAAATCTCTCATTTACACTATAGGGAAGTAATACAACTCCTGTATTGACAGACTGGAAAACCCTCACTACCCGCCGTCCGCGCCGCGTCCAGCCTCGCTCCACTCTGTGCCTAACTCATGCAGGGATGTACATCTGCTCGTACAGTGGCTGCCATTGCAGAATTCTGGCTTCGATTTGCAGTGTCTTGCACTTTAAAACGTCAGATTTTTTGCACTGACTTGCTACGACGCAACGCTTCTTTGGGAGAAATTTCAGGTAGGTTTCTGCATGCAATGGTCGACAGTTCCCTTGGGACTAATTTATTCATTCTGTGAATTTCATATCAAATCCCACCATTCTTTTAAATTTTCAAATGTGGTTAGTAAACACAAACAAAAATCAGTATGTTTTGTAAAGATAATTTTCAATTTAAAAAAAGAGTCGGAACTTTTACATTATCAAGATAATTAGGCTAGACACCATTTTATTTAAATACACTCATAACATTTCACTTCGTGATTCGAAGCTAGGCATAAGAGGGCCGATACATTTTGTCTAGAGTCCACTTATTTCAAGCTTGCAAGTTCTTTTTACCGAGTCGTAAATACAGCCAAGGTATTACGTTTCTTCCGAAGGAAGCTTTGCCAAGGATTTTTATATTCTAAAAATTCCATCGCATCTGGGATCCAGAGCAGACATTTTTGAGAACGGGAATACTTGTATTTTATTTTATTTTATTTATTTATTTTTTGCTCACATAAATCATCAACACTTTGATATTGAATTATTCGGAATACATATAAGATTTTTTACAAGAGTAAATTAATAACTGAAATAGATGGTACTTCGTTCTTACTTGTGTAGCAAAGTGTGAGGTATTTAGTATCTTTTGAATTTTTATTTCAGCTACCACAGTGTATCAGTACATTATGGTTGATTTATAGCTCTCCCCTTCTAACACGTGACTCCATTAGTACAGCTAATCACACGTGGAATATTACTTAGATATAATTCACACGTATTATTTCTCCCCTTAGTTAATTCAATATCATGGTATTAAATTAATTAATCATAAAATATAGTAATCGCATTATGTTCTTCTATACAGTTGAATCAACCTCGAAAATAAATCTTGTTATTTATACGTTTTATATGTTTTTCTCCCTTTTTGCTCTACTCCGTGACACAACAGTCCTAGTCCGTGGCCTACTTGCCGGCTGTGAGTCCTTCATGAACTGTCAATCATTAGAGGGACTATCATCCAGTCAATATAGCGGTGACATGCGTTCACATGTCGACGATCATCCCTCAGACGTTAGGGAACGGGTTTTTGTCTATTTCATAAAAAAATATTTTTGTGGTTAATTCAGAGATTGATAACATACAAATGCAGTTACATTTTTAATTACTTACATATCTTCTTTTCATTGAAAGTGCAGGAAATATAATCTAGCGTAATATATAAAAATGTTTGCTTGTTTGTTGGTTTCTTTGTTCGTATTATATGCGCGGCCATACCGTTGATCCGATTTTGATGGGGCTTTTTGCAAAATGTTCAGGAGATTCCCGGGATGAACATAGGCTATAAGGGAGTTGTAATACTCAACCCCTTCACTCGTAAAAATCACCTTTTGTAGCGAAAAAGTGAAATAAAGTCCCTATTTTGACGCTTAAATGGCTTACACTGCCTAAACCATAACAAATACACCAAATTAATGTACGCAGAATTGAATATCTCAAAAAACTCTACAAAAAAGTCCGCGACAGCATACACAATAACCATTTTTGTCTTTCATTGATTCCAAGATGATCGGGATAAGTAGAACCTCGGGCAAGCGTGCTCTGCCATACCGTTCATCCGATTGTGATGGGGCTTTTTGAAAAATGTTCAGGAGATTCCGGGGATGAACATAGGCTATAAGACAGTTTTAATACTCAACCCCTTCACCCCTAAAAATCACTCTTTGTAGTGAAAAACGTGAAATAAAATCCCTATTTTGACGCTTAAATGGCTTACGCTGCCTAAACCATAACAAACACACCAACTCATTGTACACGGAATTGAATATCTCAAAAAACTCTACAAAAAAGTCCGCGACAGCAAATGTTTATCTTTTACGGATAACTCACAATAACCATTTTTGTCTTTCATTGATGCCAAGAAGATCGGGATAAGCTGATTCCCGGGCAAGCATAGCAGCTCAAGGCTGGTGGTAGAAACACATTAACATTTATTTAGGAGTAGCAGCGCACGCCGGGTATTAGCTAGTTTTTAATAAGAATAGGTGCTTATAGATGTCAGGTCCCCCAGCTGTTATAGTTAGTATTTTCAATTGAAGTCGCTACTTATAGTAGGTAACCAAATTACTCTCGATGGTGGGTGGGCACAGGTCCCATACTGACTAAAATTCCATGAAAAAAATGTCTTCTCCGCGGGGACTCGAAACAGCCCAAGTCCCGTAGCTTTACACTAAGGCATCATATCTTAAACCGCTCGGCTATTGCGCGGGATATTATTGTCATCCATTAACATTATTATTACCATGATTTTTACCATTATTACTATTGTTATATTAGGTTATCAAAAATTAAATATTTTAAAATATTTATATAATAATTACGCAATTGAGGACTTAAGACTTGCCCCAAGAACTTGTCCTACCTCAGAAATATTCGTTATGAAAGATAAATAAATGAGTAAAGACTACTATACTGAGTCAGTTCCTCCGGTCTTGTATAAATTGTTTGAGGACTGAAAATTAAAATTTATGTCCAGTTAGTGAAACGCTATAGAAAGACATAATACTTAATTTGTATGCGTGCTCATATGTTCGAGATCCAGATGGTCCACTTAACAAACCACTGCACCGCACGACCGAGTGTTGCGGAGGTGTGTAATCCACTTCTAAAGTGTTAAAGCTATTTAATAGCTATATTGCACATTATATGTAAATGGGGCTAGGAGAGATCAAAGATCGTGTTGTATACAGAGCATCTTAAACCTTTAGGATCAAAGTTATAGGCCCACAGAAGGTAAAGAACTGTGAACTAAGTGTTTTGAGATGACGTTGATGATGGTGATTATAATGATAATGATGATAATTATTATAATAATAAAATTAATAATTGCGTATATTATCCCATTCGGCCATGACGTACGTTACTTTCTTATACAAACTCAACAATTATGAATTATCTGTACCGGTACTTAATAACACATAAAAGGCCTGCTGCAAATATAAAATAATAATAAAAATACATGGAACTTGGTTATATATTGTTTATATAAATAATCAGTATTCTTAATTTTCAATTTGTTTTAGTCGGGCAGTTGTTGATATAAGAGGAGAGGGAATTCCAGAGACGGTTAGCCGAAACAAGAAAGGATGAGAAATATTGCGATTTTCGATGTAGAGTTAAGTTCGATGCTAAAGTTAAATTCAGGTAGGAAAACAATGGCCAGAAATGCATTACATGATGATGATTGATGATGATGATGATGGTGATGATAATGATGATAATAAATAATAATAATGATGATCAATAATAATGATAATTATAATTATAATGATGATGAATAATAATAATGATGAATAATAATTATGATGATGATAATAATAATAATAATAATAATAATAATAATAATAATAATAATAATAATAATAGCATTATTTTACCTGGCAAAGTTAAGGCCTTAAGGCTTTGTCTACCACTCAACCAGGTTAAAAAAATACAAAAATTATTCTTACATCTAAATTACAATAAACATAAATATACATGGTACGTCTACAATATAATTATTTTCAAAATATTTGATTCAATCTAGAGTTAACGATTGAAATATAAAATGTACAAGATAGAAAAGTCAGATAAAACAAATTGTTAATGACACAGAATAAATGTAGTTGTAGAGAAAAATTAATTATTTAACAAAATATATTTAATTGTTATGACCATATGTATCTTACGACTCATAGCAACATTTACACTATGAGTAAGTGTTTAAAGTGGCGACCATCAGTTTCAATATATCCACGACAATGGCGCATAATATTTTTCAGCACTCTTTGAAACATCCCGGTATCTGAGACAGTTAACAGTGCCTCATCGATGTCCACTGGGATTTTTGACAGCATAAAAACTAGCAGGCGATTGTGTATAGTATAGATTTGCAAGCTAGCACCACCAAACATCAATATAGTAGCCAGTTGTTTGCCATGAAAATCAAAGTTCTTACAAAACATTCTTCACGCAAGATCTCGTGGCGTCTGAAATATTCATTTCCGACCACTGGTTCTCTATTTCAAAATACCCAATTTACAGCCATTTTCCATCTGTAAAATTTTGACCCAAAGTTTAAGACACTCAATATCCATCCATCCATAGTAATTCTGCCCGAAGGGCAGGTCTTTCACTGCAATCATAGCATTTTCATGCTATGCTTGCAGCTTTACTAGAAAATTGTAGGTGTGGTAGCTTCCCGCTGCTTTCCACACCGGTGAAGGATGATGATGATAATGATAAGGATGATGATGATGATGACCATATGATTTCGGGGACCGTTTGGGCCTTAAAGTTTTCCTGACATTTGTCTTACAGGTGAGGGAAAAACCCCGATAAAAACCTCACCCAAAAAAACTGCCCCGACCAGGGATCGAACCCGGGCCCGCTGCGTGACAAGGCAGCACGCTACCTCGACACTCAATATAGTCTCGCTGAAATATCGTTGCTTCGGACATAGCAGGTCACTATTATATCCACGTTTGGGACAAGTTTTCTGGATTACTTTTTTAGGCAATTTTTCCTCACCTGTAAGATATATGTCTGATAATTTAAGGCCCAAATAGTGTCCGAACACTATCTTACATCATATTCATATTCATCATCATCATCATCCTTCAGAGATTAGGTCTTTGCCTGTTCCGATCTCACATCTGTTCAGCCCAGCACTTTCTTGTTCTTCCTACAGATCTTCGTCCTCCAGGATTATCGTGTGAGACTTTTGAGAAAGATAATTTTACGTGGTGGGATTCCAGCCCGACGCACAACCCCCAACCTGGAGGACCGGAGGTTTTCTGTTGGGGTCTCTGGCATCGTATTCGTCTTGTTTATTATGAATGGGATGTCTTGTGTTAAACGTTAATGCTGTTTCGGAGCCGACCATCGCACCGCATTGAGTTGATTATTATTCCTCTGGAGAAGCCTCCATCTCCTGGTGAGGTCAATAAAAGTATGTGATCCAGAATTTAAAATCCTCCAGATCGTGTCCTTGTAAGACCCAAGGGCATGAGGCACGTAAAAGTACATATATCGGAGAGATTAAACTATGACAAGAGGAGAGAGAGAGAGAGAGAGAGAGAGAGAGAGAGAGAGAGAGAGAGAGAGAGAGAGAGAGAGAGAGAGAGAGAATATGACAGTGATATAGAGGTGTAATTTGAAAACGTAACTTTGATGTTTTATTATGTCAGTAATGTGAGATGTGAATTTCGCGTTGAAATATAAAAAGTGTTGCCGCCTTCTCTTAATAAACGTTGTTAATTATTACTGTGTAATTTTACCGAGATAACAGCCACTCCTACTATAACAAACATGTAATTATTTTTTTCCGACATGAAAACTACATAAGAATTTTCATTTTATCTTGTAATACCATCCTGTTCCTTATATTGAAGGTATTATAACAGGAATTTGCGATAATCAAATGAAGACAAGTGCAAAATAAAAGTTCTTCAAACATGAATTTTATTATTCTATTAACAATAAAAAATGAATTAAGATTAAAATGTTAATTTTTATCACCACTTTTCAAATTCATGGTAAACACCGTTGAGATTACACTGCTCAACATGATTTTCGTCTCATGAGTACCAATAGTTGTACTTATGCAGTTTTGTAACGTGTTTTCAAATATGCATTCGGAATTTCTCCATCACCCACAGTTTTTTATTTCAATTTCAATTAATGGATTTAAATAATTATTTTTTTAATAAACGTCCTTAAAAATACACTTCCTGTACTCGCACCTAGATTTCTTCCCGAAAAATCTTGGCGCAGTGAGCGATGAGCACGGGGAACACTTTCATCAGGAGATTTCAGCTATGGAAAAGAGATATCAAGGCAAATGGAATCCTAATATGCTGGCCGATTATTGTTGGACCATCAAGAGGGATGCTCCACAGGCGAAATATAGCAGGAAATCGTCATTTCTTACTTTCTAGGTGAGTCCGAATGTTAGAATATTGTGTAGTTACGAATGTAGAAAATTTTAAAGTGTTTGAAATTATAAATGCCTGTCTCTCGGAAACCTTGCGTGACGGAGGAAAACCGATATCATATTTGAATTCAGGAGAAACAATACTATCATAATCACATATTTTTCTTTCTGAGACAAAAAAAAAGTTTATTTTTTGTTGCTCAGTGTTATTGATTAAAATATTAAAATTTTAATAAAATTCGTGCCTGGTGTATCAGTAGTCCTCAACTAAAACTTCAGTTTAGAAAACTTCGTCAAACTTTAAAAAATGTAGGCCTTTCAGAAGACTTTCTTCCATCATCAGCTTTTACAATGGTACTGTCAGCTGATGATGAAAGATGGTCTCCTGAAAGGCCTAACTAACTAACTAACTAACTAACTCACTGACACTATCGAACCCGTAGGTTCATTACCGCGCGAACATAAGCTCTCCATATATCCCTATCCCGAGCCAATGTTTTCCAATCATCCCCTATATAATCTACTTCCCTCAAATCATAGTTAATGTTATTCTCCCACCTCATTCTTGGTCTACCAACTGGGCGTTTACCCTCTGGTTTTCCTACAAGAAGCTCCTGAAAGGCCTACATTATTTAATTTTGACGAAGTTTTCTAAACAGAAGTTTGTTTTAGATGAGGACAACTGACACATCAGGTACGAATTTTAAAATTTTAATTCTTATGTCGGTAACAACTTATGCATGTCCTTAATTATTTTAACTTATTTTACGCCGGTAATATACAATACCGGTACATGTATCGCACCTTTCTTCTTCTCCACAGCAGTTTTAGTTACTTTTATGTGCCTCACGCTACCCGGGCCTCACAGTGACACGACCTGTCGGGAGAGGGATTTAAACTTTTAATCATTAACTAACTCACTCACTGATACTATCGATTCCATAGGATCATAGCCGCACGGACATAAGCTCTCCACATATCCCTTTTGGATCATACACACACTTTTCGACCGAATGAATGATCGGCTCAATCCAGGGCCTCCCCTGGGACAACACGAATATTTAAGACGAAACACACCATTCACTCACACATTCAAACATGGCGTACATTATAACAATGATTATTATGGTGCAATTTAATACCTTTGGGTCTCAATTTTATTCATTTGTCTTACAGATGAGGAAAAACCCTGAAAAAAAAATCTAGGAAACTTGTCCTGGCCGGGATCGAACTCAGCTCCACTCCGTATGAGACAGCGATGCTACCCCGATATTGAGTTTAAACGCCATTAGTTATTTCATGCATGCAGCTTAGTATTTAAAAATAAACTTATTACGTCTGATGATCTGAGAATTGACTTCTATATAGTTTAATCGGGTTAGCTTTAGTGTTTTAAACAGAAACATAAAATTATTCTATTATAATTTAATAACTAATTGTAATATTTTATTAAATAGTTTATATTCAGGGATAATTTATGAATGCAGCATTGTAATTTTATCATTATGCCCAATGCCTCCGGTTATAATGAGGCATTTGTATCTAGAAACTTCGGTGCATATCAAGGTCATGTCAACGCTGTGTAGGGTGTCTATTATATATTTGTATAATGTATTTTTTGAAAATTTACTAAATATTAATTTTTATTTTCATCATTAATGATTAAATGAGTCGTGTTAAAAAAATTCAAACCAAGAATTTCCCCTATACAATTGGTGAAAACGATGAAAAAACTTAATATTGGTAATAATAATAATAATAATAATAATAATAATAATAATAATAATAATAATAATAATAATAAATAACAACAAACAGTTGATCACTTCTGTTGTGTAACAGCATGTCTGACCAATATTACAGAAGCCCCGGTTCGATTCTAGACTGTACCAATTAAATGTTTATTTGTCTACAGAGTCTGGACTAGACCACTCAGACTCGTGTGACAAATAAACTGTTTCTTAATACGATAAGAGGATAAATCTGATTAAGAAAATTGGAATTAATGTTGAGGGATTGCGTCCCGCTAATTACGTGACTCCCTTTACTACCTTCAGTTTGTTTTTTAATGGCAGAAACAAATTCAGTCGGCCTGGGCTGTTTGGAGTTGTTGTGAAACCGTTTTACTCGTCTACTTATTTATTATACCAGTGGCGTGCGGTGGTCGGAGCAATTGCCCCAGCTGTGTGACGAAAATATGACTTATAGTATATAAAATCTTACTGCCTTATATATATTTTTTTTATTAGATCCGGTAAATCTAGAGTTGGCTTACCTTGTTGTACGAGGTCATTTCTCTTTTGAAAGGTCACCACGAAAATAATATAGTATGTAAATTATAAATTATACAGTCACTTACATTCATTTTCACTAAACTGACAAATCACATTTATTAGTAACACTTTTAAACGTATTAATAACGCATTTGATTGAACTCAGTGCCGATATTAAATTCAACTGTTGCTTCCGACAAATGATATAACACGTTCGTAACAATTCAATTGTTGTTATTCAGGTACACAGATTAATCCCTGATTCAGATATATAATATAAATAAAGCTTCTTAAATTAACAGCTATAGCTAACAAAACGTATCGCATATTCTTTTTTTTTGTATTTTGTAAAAATATAACATAAATTAAATATTGTAAATTAAAAAATGTTATTTCTAAAAATTTTATTATTGTGGAATTCGCGCTTTCCAAATCAGTCAATCGCGTTTCTTCGTCAAATGAATGTTTCATGAATCGATAAGTCGAAAGGTCATTCGACCTTGTATATACTTATTCGAGTTGTGACGTTTCTGGGTTCGGCTAGCTGGTGTTGAATAAAAAATCTATGGAATAAGACACAAACTTTATCTAAAGGTTATCGCTGGTCTAATGAGGTTATAGCTGGACTTAGCAGGCAGATTAATTTAGTGGGTTATCGCTAATTCAGCTGCAGCGAATAGTTGGTGTTGGTGGCGATAACATAGAGGAAACACTCTGTGTGTTCCTCTGTCGAGATAATATGAATACGCACATGCATCCGTCAAACCGAATGCGGTAGTCTACTGGCGCGGCGGGAATTTTGATGTTCACGCGTAATTGATTTGAATTAAATTTGGCAAATATATTATTTTAGTTTAGTCCGAAATGATTAATATACCAATTACCCTAGCAGTGCTGCGGTAGCTGGGGTTGAATGCACGCCACTGTATTATACAGACAGGTAATAAAAATAATGAGTTGATTGATAAGCCCTATTATGATTTATAATATATAATTTTACAATGCTTGTTACGTATTATGAAATTTTAAACTAGGAAACGCAAGCTTTTGTTCATTTTAGGAGTAGTTCATAATATATATAATACACCGTGTCCCATTCAAACCTCCCACATTTTAATTAATCATAACTCTCAAAGTATGCGGAATTATGAAATGAGGTTTGTATTAAACTAAAGAGAAACTCGAAGATTTTTTGTTTTCATTGTTGCAGTTAATTCATCTGTTGTATGTTGGACAATAATGACATAAAACAAAATGGCGACTCCTCAGCAACAAAATCAAACTGTTTTCTGGTATGTAAAAGATTGTGTGTTTGCGATTCCTGTGCAAGATCTTCATGATTTACGAACCCGCATCTCTGGCACAATTGCAACAGTACCAACGGACATGTTGGGCAGAACGTGGCACGAAATCGAATACAGACTTGATATTGTTCGTGCTACTAATGGTGCACATATAGAGGTGTTTTAGTGTGTGGCAATGTGTGACGATGAAAACTCATTGAATTTCTGTTTCGTTTAATACCGGCCTCATTTCATAATTCCTCATACTTTGTTAGTTATGATCAATTCAAATGTGGGAGGTTTGAATGGGACACCCTGTATAATAACTGCAGACACTTTGAGATATATTTTTTGTATTGTTTAAACCGAAGGAGTAATGCTTGAAGAGAAAAGAGAATTTGTAAACACTTGTCTTGTAGTATTACATTCTTAAATTAAGTTCTGAAAAGCTGGTGAGATTTAGCACCTTCCTTTGTTAACTAAGAAGGATGTGGTGGTTTCTTGGAGAATACATAATATCAGATTATGACACTACCCTCCCCAAGATAATAATTATAAAACGAGGTGCGAGAAAATTATTAGAATTAGGCTAATAATTTAAAATTAAAGACTTGGGATCAAGTCCGACTCAGAGGACATCCATGACGAGTTGTGGTCCGGAAGGCCGAATTGAAAGGCTAGGGCTTACCAGAGTTTGGAAAAATCGTATCCATCTTACGAACATGACACACTGATATTTTATATTATTTGAGATTCTTCATATCCTTTCAAATCCTGTTATAAATTGTATGCCAAAATAATTGTCAAAAGATAAATACCTATTGTTAAAACTTGTTTATCAGAAGCTTAATATGGATTCAAGAAAGGTAGATCCTGTAAATATTGCATTTTTGCTATGACACAAATAATATAACATATAAAATAATTCAGATTATCTACATATTACGTATTAATTTAATATGAAAAGGCTTTTGACAGAGTTAAAAGAAAACTGTTATGGGAAATATTAAAAGGTATAGGGGTCCCAGCGAACTTAATAGCAGCAATTCGACAATCCCAGTATAAACATAATAAAGTACCTAATGACTTCTGTTAATGGAAATCTTATAGGTGATATTAACCAGATAGCAAGACAAGAGTGTCCACTTTCACCCACACATTTTAATGTTTATGCTGACGATATCATTAAAATGGGTTAATTATTTTAAATAATATATGAACTATTAACAATGTCAATTTTACAACATTACTCTTTGCTGATGATCAGATTATTATAGGGAGAACAGAACATGAAATCCAAGAAGTAGTTCATAAGATAAGCCAGGCTATTCATAAATACAACACGATTATTTGTACAAATAAAATTAAAGTAATGACGATGCTAGGACTACAACAAAGAAGAGCTACATTTCTAACAAATGGAAAAACCATTGAACAAATAAACGAATTCAAATACCTGAGATATAATACAGGGTACAGAAAATCTGAAGACGTCCAAACAAAATTAAAGAGATTCAGACTGTTTTATGGAACTATACAAAGAAAATTAAAGCACAATTACAAAAAAAGGAGTCATTATTAAAACTTTATACAGTAATTGCACTGTCAGTGTTATTATACGGAATTGAACGCTGGACCTTAACATCAGACCAGTTAAGGCAAACTGAACCATCCGAAATTTGATGTCTCCGATTTGTATCAGGCTATAAATTACTAGAGCACAAAAGGAACATAGAAATGAGAAAATAATTAAATATAGAATCAACTGCATCTATAGTATAAAACTACAGAACAAATTGGGAAGATCATATTCAACGAATGCCAAACTCGAGGATATCGACAGTTACGAGACACGCTCAGGTTCGAGTCCTCATGGGGGAAGAAATTTCCTTAAGGAATTTCATTCTTCCTCACCTTCTGAGCGCTTTCCCTCAGGTTTTCGTAAAGTAGTTTCCAATCCTTCTTTCATTCTCCATTCGCGCCACATGCCCTGCCCATCGCAGTCTATGATATTTAACTTTCTTCTTACATCTAGTTTCTCATAAAGCTCAAGTATTTCAAATATTTTAAAGTATAAAACTAAAATTGCAAGTCATTTCCTATTGCTCAGGGAGTAACAATCATTATCATGAATTCCGTGAAATCTGTGTCGTAGATTTATGGGGCCTAAAAGCAGCTCAAACCTGAAACAAAGCCCTCTGAGCAAAATCTGTTGGTCCTTTTACGCCCAGTTACTTGAATTGCGACAGTAATGACTTCAGATGTTAAAGGGCGTTAATAAAATAACTATAATTATCTAAAAATAATCAAACGCAAGCAATAATTATCGGACATTCAAGACTATTACACTCCATAAACAATGGCAATATGCCGGCTGTCATATTAGATAATGAACAAATTCCTTATACCGACGTCGTTAAAAACTTGGGACTTTACTTAGATTCTAATTTAAATTGGCATGTGCAAGTAAAACAAACATCTAAAAGGATCTTCTCCATAATGCATTCCCTAAAGCGACTTAAAAATTTTCTTCCTACAGCTCTTAAAAGAATTTTAATCCAAACCTTAGTGATGCCGCATTTTGACTACTGTGACGTTCTACTAACTGACATAAGTGACGGATTGTCGGACAAACTGCAGCGTGTCCATAATATGTGTATAAGATTCATATTTAATGTTCGAAAATACGATCACATTTCTCCAATATTCCACGAATTGTCATGGCTCTTACTAATAATCCATATATAACTTTTATACAAGGTTTATACACATCTCAGTTGAAAATTCTTACTAATAAACACTGTATTAGCTGTTCAGTGTAGAAGAGGTGTACAACTTTACATGGGAATCGTTATACATGCCTCCACCCTGGTTTAAGGATTGTATAACTAGACAAAATGTCGGACATCAAGATCAACTGATTGTTTTCTTATGATATTGATGAAAGTTTCCTCAAATTTAACCCAAAATGCAACACTTTAACGACTGTTTGATGGATGCACAGGGCATAAATAATATTAATAAAGCTCTGGGTAGGAAAATAAAGGCATCATAAAATGCCTTTCGTTACACTCATTCTCGATTAGGCCTAAAAATATTTTAAAATTGAACATTGAATCACAAAAGGATATGTTCTACAATAATTGCTGTAGACAAGATTTAACCTGAATGTAGCTTAAATGCTTCATAATATTATTTTAAGAAAACTTTCTTGCATCTTTAATACATAACACACACACACACACCGATATAAAAATGTATTTAAGTATAGAGGTACTATTATTGCAGCACGTTGCAAGTTAACTTGGTAGTCTTGTGGTAAGAGCTTCTGACTACGATGCGTGAGGTCGTAGGTTCGATTCCCGGTCAAACTATAGCAATTCTTTTTTTTTTTTTTTCGCTTGAAATGATATTTTGTTGTCGGTAACATTTCCTACTATTTTGAACGTTTTCTAACGCATCTTAAAGCACTGCATATAATTCATAAGTAATGGGGAAAGCTTTTATTAGTTTCCAAGAATTGGTCGAAATTCTTAGATGGCAGCACATTATCTGTAAAACCAATTCTACGTTTTATTTGACATTGCGTGAAGTGAAATGTATATAAATTAAAACACACTTATTTTTTCCGTACCTCCTCAATTAGGGAATCTCTATTAATTCTTATCTATATTCATTTCTTACACAATAATCACTAGTTGATGCTGTTTTATTTCTGTTACAAACTGCGAGTAATATTGTTCTGACGTCATTATGATGACGAATATGTGACGTATTGTGTATAACTGCTGTTTTGTTATATAGCTCCGGCACAACGTTTATTAGTAAGGAAATTATACGTGATCTACATAAGGCTTATATATTGTATAATTAAACAACTGATGAAAGCCTGTATTAGAGATTTTTATTAGTAAGACTGTACATCTAAAAGAGAGAAGAAAATCGCACTGTCTAATTCTCTTATTTAAGATCCTACATACCTCGATTCCCAATTATTTATCATCCCGTTTCCAGTATCTATCCTCAAACCATAACTTAAACACAAGATCACAACATAGTCTCTTGCTTAATATACCGCAACATAGGACATCACATCACTCCATGTCATAGGCCTATACCATCTTCACTTCTCGCAACTGGAGTTCCCTACCACAAGAAATAAGGGGCTGCCGGACATTGGCATCTTTTAAAAGAAATCTAAATTTATATTTGCTCTAACCTCAACTTCATTATTACCCAGTGTAAGGTATATATATATTAATTGGAGTTTCTCGTATAGTTTATTATATTTATATTATTATTATTATTATCGTATTATTATTGTTATTATCCTATAAAATGTTTGTACATACAATTTACATTGCTACATTTAATGTATATTTAACTGTTTATAATTAGTATAGTGTATATCTATATTTGTCAAATATCTATTTGTATTTGTGCTGGTTGAGTGGAAGAGAAGGCCTTATGGCCTTAACTCCGCCAGAATAAATAAAGCATTATTATTATTATTATTATTATTATTATTATTATTATTATTATTATTATCATTATTAAATTTCATGAAAATGACACATAGTTGGTTTAGAACTTCCACGATACGTATATTTAAAATATAACAAATGAAAGAAATGAATAACTGAACGAGGAGACGGTATTACTATAAATGATCCAAAATAAGAAATTGCTTTGGACAAAGTATATTGAATATCAAATCGTACAATATTTGCTTGGTAAAAAAAAATAGTTGCGTACTTATTAAACAATTCTAAGAAACGAGCAATTTTCATATCATAACAGCAACAGTAACCGAAATGAAACAGAAATAGAACGCTTTGAGAATCACTCTATTGTATATAATACACGAAACGAGTGAACTCCTTGCACGTGTTGTCTACCATTGATTGCACCGCAGAAGGCCTAGTTGGTAATACGAATATAGTGCTCTCAAAGTGTATTCCCTAGCTCTTACAGACGGTTTTCAAAGCGTGAAACATTATAAAATTCATGCCTCATTTTATCTTCCAAATCTGGAAGATATATCCACAGTTTCTCTCTGCCAGAATTCACGGGCAATTACATTAATACTTAGAGAACATAAATATTTTCTAATCCTGTTAAAAATTTAATTTTGGTAAGTGTTCTTGACATGTACGCACTCGGCCAGCTTTCGATCCCTGGTAGAGACAAGTTTCCTAGGTGGTGATTTTTTTCGGAATTTTCCCTCACCTGTAGGACAAATGTCAGGACATTTTAAGGCTCAAATAGCCACCAAACATCTTCTGGCAAACATAACCATCATTATCATATTCGCCGTTTTTAGTATATATATGAATTGTGTTTTATCTTAAATGTTCATATTGACTTGGAGGAGGAATTGGATTGAACTGATCACTCATTTGGGGAAGGCCTCCATGTCTTTGAGTGGTCAAAGAAATAGTGTGTGATCCAAAGTTTAAAATCCCTCTCCCGACATTTCGTGCTACTGTAAGGCCCGGGTGATTTGGGACACCTAAAAGTGCATATAAGATGAGAGGTTAAACTACGATGGAGAAGAATAAGAATTTATATCAATTACCATTTATAATTTATTCAAAATAGGCTATATTGTAACTAATTTAATTCTTATTCACATATATTTTATCAACTATCGTGTCTATGTATGTGCCTGTATTTAATACTTGTAGGCTGTATATGTCTCTTGTCTATTCATTTTTTTAAGTCCATTAAGTTATATTTAATTATAATGTGAAATGAATGTTTTGATCATATAATTCCAGGCAATCGAATTCCATCCCAGCATTTGCGACGATTCAGAAAACGAGGAAAAACCAGACAACTGAATCCGAAAACTTCAGAATATGAGACAACTTTTTTTATTTTTCTAATTGAATATACATACATCTGTCCTGGTTTATAGAAAATAAAATCACATGAATTTAACTCCTTAGTTTAAATAAATAATGTTATTTAATATGTAAAATATGTATTCCCATTTAATTGTATCATCACGACTTGATGTCTGCGTTTATTATAAGTTTTGCTTTATGTACGATATAAGCTGAAATCTGGCCTGGTCACTCTTATCAAAAGAAAGAAATTTTGATTGGAGAAATTCACTTAAATGTTATCTGAGATGAGAGGGTTTCACCGACGAAACTTTAGGAACACTAAGTCATAGGCCCAGTCTTTGTTAAAGATCATTTATAGGTCTGCACATTTGCCAAGGTGTTCATCCGAAAGGTTCGAGTAATGAATAAAAACGATTACATACAAAATGAATTTTAATGAAAGAGACGTTCTGACAATTTACAATATCTCACTATATTAGGCAAAGAGGTTTTTAGTAAATATAGCATCAAGTTAAGAATTCGCCGAGGAAAGGTGGAGATATCTATGACCTTGCAGTGCTTTCTGTACACCAAATATACAGGCGAAGATGGTACACCTTATTTAAAAAGAAGGTAGACCAGGATTAAGAGTTGTTAGGGGTAAGAAAACAATTGGGCACGACGTAGCGTATTTGGTTAAGGCAATACTCTACAAGCCAGAAGGTCGGAAGTTAGAGTCCCGTGTTGTCAGGATTTTTAAACAGATCTAAACATTCTAGCGGCACCGTGGCCCTGGATTCAACTAAGCCTCTAAACCTTCTGGCGACACCATGGGCCTAGGGTCGACCCAGACTCTAATGGAAATGAATACGAGGCTATGTTCTGGTAATAAAAGGCGATCGTCACGTAAAGGGTGACTATCCGGCTGACATCTCGTGGCTAGTGTCTAGAAAGGTAGGATCCTTAATCTCCTATTACCCCGCGGGCCTCCTAAAGTCTGTAGAAGGATATATTTTTTTTAGAGCAGTCTTAATTCGCAGTAATTGTTTATATTATTAGTCATGCTACTTAGATTAATAAAATAATATAAATATAATTACAATAACTCACACGATAAAAATAGAAAAATATCTTTAAATTATTATACTGTCATCACTGATTAATTTTCCCCTAACTATCAATATAATATATAAAAAATCAATGTTTGTTTGTACTTTATAAGCGACCATACCGTTGATCTGATTGTGATGGGGCTTTTTTCGAAATGTTCAGGAATTCCCGGGATGAACATAGGCAATAAGAGAGTTGTGATACTCAACTTCTACATTCTTAAAAATCGTCCTTCGTACTGGAAAACGTGAAAAAGTAACTTTTTGGACGCTTAAATGGCTTATGCTGCCTAAACCATGACAAATACACAAAATTAATGTACACAGAATTGAATATCTCAGAAAGCTCTACAAAAAAGTCCCCGACAGCATATGTTTATCTCTTACGGATAACTCACAATAACCACTTTTGTCTTTTTGATGCCAAGAAGATCGAGATAAGTACGTACATAGATTCCTGTGTAAGCATAGCAAGCAGCACATGGCGGGTATTCTTTTACGGATAACTCACAATAACGATTTTTGTCTTTTAGCTCATTTATGCCAAGAAGATCGAGATAAGTAGATTCCCGGACAACGCCGGGTAAACAGCACGGGGTATCTAAAAATAATTACGATATAAATTTTTCCTTTTTACTTATTTAACTAAACATAAAACACATTAATTTTCGTATTTCAGCTCATTTATGTCAATCAACACGGGGTATCTAAAAATATAAATTTATAATTATTTTTCCTTTTACTTATTCAACTAAACATAAAAGCACATTAATGTTCATTTATTTAGGCGTAGCAGTGCATGCCCGGGTATTAGCTAGTATATTATTATAGCCCATCTATTGGTCAATCATCTCCTTCGTTCGAGTGGTAATATTTATTTTTATTATGTGAGAAAGAATAATTACTAATCGACAAATTTTATTTCCAACTCAAACTAGTAATTCGATTAAATTATTCCAAAATATTTGTATTTATTTAATTTATTTATTTACTCCTCGAGCAGAACATATATATTCAAAATTACCTACAATTACATTCTGAAGGTTAATAATTCTTATGTGGCAGAGTAGTGCAATGGATTTACGCTCCATGTATGAAGAAACATGGTACTTTATTATAAGTCATTAATGACTACATGAGCCAACAAAAATGTATAAGATAGAGCTTCTCCTATCGTAGAACTACTAATTTATTTTCATGATCATGCTTAAATAATTATTTAATCAATTTATTTGGTATTTACTTGATGAAAATCCATTTCTATGTTAATTAAATAAAAATAAAACTCTTACATTTTATATGATTTTCATATATATATTTTTAATACAGCGTTTCAGTATTTTGTACCTTCTTCAGATGAATACCATGATTACAAATGAATTTTGTTATTATATATAAATATGAAAATCCTATAAAACTTTAACAGTTTGATTTTTATTTAATTAATAATTATTGTTATTATTTTAGCATGATTAAGAAGGCCTACAACTCAATGGTATTAATAAGCGGTTAGTTTATGCGGATGATGTAGTACTATTGGGCAGATACTAAAGGCCAACACGCACACACTATTGAATAACACTAAGAAATTGGGACTGGAAGTAAATATCAATGAAGCTAAATATATGATTACACATAGAAATACATTATATAATGGAAATTGACAGTTAACTACAAATGAGGGACTTTTTAGGAAGTGGCTGAATTCAAATACCTAGGAACAATAATCACAAATAAGAATGAGATGCACAAAGAAATTAAACATAGGCTCAATTCTGGAAATGCGTGCTATTGTGCATTACAGAGACTCTTGACGTCCCAACTCTTTTCAAAAAACGTTAAACTGAAAATATATAAAACTGTTATTCTAGACAAGTGAATGGAAAAAGTTACACAACAGTGAACAACATGGTATTTATAGGAAGCCAAATATAATAAGAACATTTAAATCTCCTAGACTGCGATGGGCAGGGCATGTGGCACGAATGGAGAATGAAAGACGTGCATGGAAGCTTCTTGTAGGAAAACCAGAGGGAAAACGCCCAGTTGAGGTGGGAGAATGACATTAAATATGATTTGAGGGAAGTAGATTATACAGGGAATGATTGGAAAGCGTTAGCTCATGATAGAGATGTATGGAGAGCTTATGTCCTCGCGGCCATGAACCTGCGGGTTCGATGGTGCCAGTGAGTAAGTATTATTTTAGCATACAGTAAAAGCTCCTTATTCGCGGGGATATCTTCCGCAAATATGCCGCGAATATACGACGTATAAACTGCGAATATGGAATGGTAATTTGTGTGGGTATATAGGGGATACTTTCCAAGGTTACAAAATACAATTAAAATTATCAAAATAAAATCAATTAATGAGAGATTTTGAACAATTTCAATTATTTATTACTGTCAGGTTTAGGCAAGGAATTTCATAATTTAGTTTTTTTTTTTTCCTTGTTTTGTCGCTTTTTTTAAAAGGTATTTCAATTAAGATTGATATTCAGCTGTGAATTCTGCGATAGAATTCCTTATTGTTTTCTTCGGATTTCTTGATTCATTATTAAAACAGCGTGATATAGACGCAAACGACTTGCCAATGCGTATAAACGGTTAAACATTTCTATTTTTACTTTAAGCGGCAACTCTACTTTTTTTCCGCTTCGGAACTAATTTTCTTTACTTTTACTCGACATTATAAATTGGCAACAAAGCAGAAGAGACACGTGTTATTCAATCAAAATTATTTCAACGAATGACAAGTTGAAACAATAAAACACCAATCGTGGCGAGGGCGGCATTTATCAACGAACATAACGGCTCGTGAGATACTGCGGTGGTGCCTTTTAACAACGAACCTCATGCTTAGTGACAATAAGGTTTGTTTTACTTTGATATTAATTTGTCCATTTGGTTTGAATAACTCTTTGTAAAAGCCGCCTCGGCACGTGCCTGCAGTAAAGAAGTTGCCGATGCATTAATAAAGGATACTAATCCTTCTAATAAACCGACTGGATCCGCGAATAAAGAAATATTTAGCCGCGAATACAGGAATTGTGTCGCAATTTTTCAACCCCCTCATCACACTTTATATTATTCATTATCTTTTTCAGTCTCACTTACCAAAACATGGAATTCCCTTCCGCCCTATGTCAGAGACTGTCAAACTATAACATCCTTCAAAAACAAACTAAAGAATTATTTAATAACAAACTAACTTATACACTTCACTGATAGTATTCTTTTAACAATTAATAAATTTAATTATTTATGAAAATAATATTAAGATTGACAAATATTTTCTTTCGTTTTGTTTTAAATATTGTATAATCGTAAAATTAGTTTTCTATATCTCATTATTTAATATGTCCTGTATATATTTTATTATTAGTTTTAGTCTTAATTTTAACTAACATTGACTGGTTTCATTATAGATCGTAATATAATAGATATTATCTTTTTGATCAAATTTGTATTTAGTATTTAATATTAGAGTTAATTGAGAGTGTCATATTCTGATTTAATATATGTTTGTCCTGGTGAGTGGAAGAGAAGGCCACATGGCCTTAAACTCCACCAGGCTAAATAAATCTAATTTAATGAAAACGAGAATAAGGGAACTGCGAATAAGGAGCTTTTACTGTATTAAATATTCTAACTGACATTACAGATAATTTTCCTTGAATTTATCAAATCACTTGATATATGAAAATAGGTTATTGTTATTAAGGATGTGAAACTTTACACATAATTACTTGGATTGCATTTACTCATATTTTCTTGGACTTCATAGAGTTTCACGCTCCTTTATGCTTATGAGAGGAGTCTCTACCTACAATACGAAAAGCAGCACTCTTGGGATTGCAAATGAAAAATATAATATATAATACGTTTAAAAAAATGTGTTTAAAAGAAGGGACAGATCCAAGAAAGATTATCATGTTGCGCAATTCCTACGTCTTGAAAACTAAGTGTAAGCACTTTCTCATAAAATGGTACAAGCACCATCAAGGGGGTCAAAAGAGCAACTGTCTTCTGAACAATGTAATCCTCCAAATGACAAAACCTACTAAGTAAGATAGATTTGCTCTATCATTAAGATTTTATTCAACAAAAGTAAGGATTTAGTCCAATTCATGGAGAAGATTTCCATAAAGACGTTAACAGTAAAAACATGTCGACTCATGCCATCTGTGAACATCAAAAAAAAATTATTTATAATTTACGATTCTGACTTCATAAAGCAAATAAAATTAAAATAAATTCAATATTCAGTGTAAACAAATTAACACACTCTGAATAATATAAATGAATTTCTTAGATGTCATAATTGCTGCAAGTAAAATTATTAATATTAGTAAAGGGTAATTTTTTCTTCATCTGAAGGAAATTTATCCTAAACTTTAAACTCAAAATAGTCCCCGATCACAATTTGGTCATCATAATTATTCATATCACATTCACCTCAATTAGTGAGTGTATCGGTGAATGTTTTATTTTGTTTTAAACGTTTGCTTTGTTTCAGAAGTCGTTCTGTCAATGAATTGATCACTTATCTGGGAGAGTCCCTCATCCATATGTGGTAAAAAAAATTAGTATGTGATTCAGAATTAAAAATCCTCTCTCGGCAGGCCATGTTCCTGTAAGGTGTCGTTGGGCATCTAAAATAACCTAAAAATGGAAATATCAAACCAAAGAAAAGATGGAATAAATGACAGTATAAATTAATAAATGTTTACGAACAAAATTATAGAAATTAGGATTAAAGAATTCTCAATTGATGATGATTAAGATTTAGTAAAGTAATTAAACATTTGATTGATGTACTTTATGTTTTTCGGGCTAAATGGCCGTGGTCTGGTTTCATTAACACTCAACGTTTCGTCTACTACTGCGGTAGACATCATCAGGAGATTCTATGTACTCTTTGGCCTCCTAACACTTCAAATGTCGGCTGCAGACTGGCTGTGCGTTGGAAATCGTGTCCTTAAATAAGGACATTTGAAGAGTTAGGAGGTCAAAGAACACACAAAATCTCCTGAGGATGCCTACCGCAGTATTAGACGAAACGTTGAGTGTTAATAAAACCAGACCACGGTCATTTAGCCTGAAAAACATAAAATACATGAATCAAGATATCTGCCGTGAAAGTCTACAATTTTACAATTAAACATTTATTATTGAAACTACATTTTATTTTAATTTTACTTTTGAGAATTTTCAACTTATTTGGTCGTTTCGAATTTAGGATATTTGAGATTGCATTGGATTTCTTCTTTTATTTATTTCTTAACCTGTAATTTATTAATGTCAATAGTCAATGTGTATATATATATATATATATATATATATATATATATATATATATACTGTTGTATATTGTATATTCACGATGCGTTTTTCTTTATTTTTATTTCATTTTATTTTATTTTTGAGGAGCTTGGACATCTTTGGTCATATCGCAACATTTTTTTTTTCTGATTGTACATCAGCAGTATGTCTATTGTTATCTGATGTCACGTGTCTTGTGAAAGTACAACTGATACGAAATTCAATTAATTATGATTAATGTTGAAATGAACCGTGGTAATAAAAATCCAACCCAATATTTCCTTGATGACTTAGGAAATAAAACAACAACAAAAAATCAGCTGGTCGGCTCCGGGATTTGAAATCAGGAAACCCGGGTACGAGTTTAAATGATAGCCAATGAGGTTAGTTTTAACATAATTGGTAATATCCAAAGTATAAATACTTTATTTCTTCCTTTATCTTAGTTTAACCTCTCCCTTTATAGGTACTTTTATATACCCCCATCCTTCCTGGGCAGGAACACAATCTGTCGGGATGTCTATATAAAATCATACATTTATAAGGCTATGATGTCTTAAGTAGATTTCATTATAAAAGGATTATTTAATTGCATTAAATATTTGATTGAAAACAATGATGTGTAATAATAATGAATTAGGTACATGTACAAAATATACTAATTTACTGAAAAAAATAGAAGTTTCATTTTTTTAACAATCTGGTTGTACTCAAATTTCATTAATATTAGAGTTAATTATGATTGTTATATTCTGATGTAATATATGTTTGTCCTGGGGAGTGGAAGAGAAAGCCACATGGCCTTAACTCCACCAGGCTAAATAAATAAATACAATAATACAAATTCGACAGAATAAAATCCAGTATATATATATATATATATATATATATATATATATATATATATATAAATACATCTTTGAATTTACATTTTTAGAAAGTTTGATTATGATGCTTTTACTGTTATTTTCATTTGGATAAAATTAGTACATTGAATATCTCTTGCATAATTTATTGCATATTTTAGTCCTAGTATCCCCGTGACACTTTGTCATCAGAAAAGTTCTTAACTTTTATTTTAACTTTGAATCTCAAAGGAAACTTTTTTTTCTGTTTTCTCCTTTATTTCTTAATTTCTCTTACGAAATACTTTTTAATACTGTAACTTACTTCAACGAACATGATTCTTAGTTTCTAAAATAAATTAATGTTCTTTTTATATATCTGTTGTATTGTTTAATTTGCAGGCCATCCATATCAAATATCTTCTACAACATCGGTCTTCTAACATTTTTATCCTCTATTCGCTCTTCCTGATGTTAATGATTTCAAACCACTTTTATTATAATTCTTACTTGCAGACGCTTTAACAGAACTGTTGGAATATGCTAATGACACGTATTTTCATTAGTCAGATCAAGGTCATATTCGAGAGTAAGTCCCCTGCCCCCTCTTGTCCTAAACTTCAGCATAGGGATGCATGATATAATACGAGATCTACCTCAACCCATGCAACTACGGAAGTAAATTGGATCAACATGACAGCTAAGCAGTGACCTTGATCCGACTAATGAAAATACATAATAGTATAGACAACGCGCATATTATATTGAGTAGCACTAATTCATTGTGCTGGAAATAAACATCCATAAAACATAAAGTACATTTTATAATGGAAATGGACATTTAATAATGAATTAGGGAAATTTTGAAGAAATGGCTGAATTCAAATACTTAATAAAATCATAGAAAATCACAAATAGGAATCAGGTGCAAATAAATAATAAACATAGGCTCAATTATGCATGTCATTACGCATTACACAAACTCTTGCCATCGCAAATTATCTAAAAAAAACGTTAAATTGAAAATATAAAAAAATGTTATCCGTATAATTATATGGATGCGAAATATGGACTTATACATTAAGGGAAAAGAATATATCACGAGTATTTGAGAATAAAATTCTTAGAAAAATTTATGGATCAAAGAGAAACGAACATACAGGTGAAGAGAGAAGACTACATAACAGTGAGCTATGTGGTCTTTGTAGGAAACCAGATATTAAAAGAACATTTAATGCTCGTAGACTGCGGTGGGCAGGACATGTGGCACGAGTGGGAATGAAAGAGAGGCACGGAAACTCTGTAGCAAACAAGAGGGAAAGCTCCCAGTAGTTAGGCCAAGAATAAGGTAGGAGAATAATACTAACCATGATTTAAGGGAGGTCGATTATACAGGGGATGGTTGGAAGTCATTAGCTCAGGATGGGGATGCGTGGAGAGATTATGTCCGAGCGGCCATGAACATATGGGATCGTTAGTGGCACTGGGTTGATTTTTCAACATCTAATGTCGTATAGCGTCTTGAATCTTTTAGTAAATGAAGTAGGATTACTATTGTGTTTTTTCATAGGCTATGTTTTCTGAAGACTTGTCTGATTTAATTTTAATGATACATAATAAAATGGTGATTATAATAAAATGAGTACTGGCGGTTGAAGTCTAACCCAGTATTTTCTTGTTGACTGAGGCAAGTAAAGAAAATAAATAAATAAAATAAGTATCCTTAGTCAAACTGAGTTTTGTATCTGGAACTCCATGAAAACGAGTTTCAAATGCTAACACCTGAGACAACTCACTCGGGAAATTATTTGTATTGTACTTTTTTTTAATATAACTTCCTTAATAATGTTACATACATACAGTCAAATTGTTGACATTAATATGTTATATGCTTTTCGTTTCTTTGATCGCATTAACACTGCCTCTTTTGAAGTTAGTTTAGGTCGTTATGTTAGCTATAGTTAGATCACGTTACAAAGAGAGATTTGGCTCTGATTGGATAAACGTGGGTAAATTTCTGGACAAAACGCGGAAAATAAGAACAACACTCATTCGTGAATAAATATATATGTAAACATAGTGTAATATCATTAATACTTAACAATTTTACGCAACCTAATTAATGTATAATGTATTGTTTTCCATAACTAACTAACTCACTGACACTATCGAACCCGTAGGTTCATGGCCGCGCGGACATAAGCTCTCCATATATCCCTATCCTGAGCCAATGTTTTCCAAACATCCCCTGTATAATCTACTTCCCTCAAATCATAGTTAATTTTATTCTCCCACCTCATTCTTGGTCTACCAACTGGGCGTTTTCCCTCTGGCTTTCCTACAAGAAGCTTCCATGCACGTCTTTCATTCCCCATTCGTGCCACATGTCCTGCCCATCGCAGTCTACGAGACTTAACTGTTCTCATTATATCTGGCTTCCTATAAATACCATGTAATTCACAGTTATGCTGTCTTCTCCATTCACCTGTCTGTTCATCTCTCTTTGGTCCAAAAATTTTCCTAAGTACTTTATTCTCAAATACTCGTAATCTCCTTTCCTGCCTTAAAGAGTCCATGTTTCGCATCCATATGTTTTCTATTGTGTTTTTATTTTCTTACTTTATGTATTACTAGACATTATTGTATTCATACGGACTGTCAACAGCACTACGGCTTGCTGCCCCTGCGACCCATATTTGTAAATAAAACTGTATGTATTATCGGACCAATGGATCTGTGCCCCTTCAGAGCTGCAATCGTTCTTAGAAAAGTTAACACCTGCACTCACTCCATTCCACGCGCTTCCCTCCCATCACGTCAAACAGCAGCCAGGATAACTTTCCGAGTAGGGATGTTGCCAAACTTCCCCCAAATAGTATCATGGATCTTGAATACTGAATAATGTATGGTTAATTATTACTTGTTAATATTTAAGTAGGTCTAATGATTGATTTTTATTATTTGCTTAATAATATTTCTTTCGCCACTCCGAGCTACAGTGTTCATGTTGATTGACAACACTGGACTGCAAGTGCAAATAACCTGTCCCCAAGAAGGCTCACAAGTGTGAGTTGTGGGAGGAGCGAAAGAAAAGAGAGAGATAGGAATGAAAGGAGGGAAATGATTTACCGAGGCAGAAAAAGGAATTATATTTAGTTCACATATCTTACGGGGGCAGAGATCTGTTGGACTCACTATATCTTAGTTTTAGTTAAAGTCCAACTACTACTACGTTACAAAGGCGACAAGACGACCCTTAACGGGTGAATCTGTAACACGAGAAGGGGAATACTACATTTGTTCGACCGACTAGAACAAGGGGTTTGCTTTTACTGGTCCAAACAAGTTGTCTTGCTTGGATCAAAAAGGCGATAATTAGTATTCACTGGTCAAAACGTGATGGGGTGCACTAACTTTGAACCATTGCCCAATAAAGGAACATAGTGACGGGTCTGCCTTAAACTATGGCTGTTAGTATGGCAGGACCACCGCTGGAAGAGAGTACAGACAGCACAAGACAAGAGTCATTCATTCTTCAGACACAACATGCAGATTTAAAATCTCTATCCCGCAGGAACCAGAATACGGTCTGCCGGAATGGATTGTAAGATCTCTATGGACCATGGAACGATGTCTGATGTTAACTGACTTTGGATAATTTAATGCCTACTAAATAGATAATGAGAAGTGAAGTATTTTGTTCAAGTAAAATCTTCTATTTCTTCTCCACTTCATGGATTAGGCTAACTGCCTGTTCTGTCATCACAGTGTCTCCTTCCATCTCCTTCTCGGCCTCCCTACGTCTCTCTTTCCTTTAGGATCATATTGGTAAGCTATTTTTGGCAGCCTGGTATCTTCCATCCTTCCAACATGTTCAAACCATTCTTGAGTTTATAGCTTCCACTTCTAATTATTTTCTTATTTCCTCATTTCTGATTCTGTCTTTGTACATACTTTTGTTTTCCTCAAAAATCTCATTTCGCAACTTTGTATTCTACTAACTGCCCTTTGTGTAAGTACCCAACTTTCACATACTTAAAGTAACGTAGTAATTGCCGTGGTTTACAAAATTTAATTCTTGTTTACTCTTAAATGTATTGTGTATTGTTCCACAAATTGATTGAAATCTCATTATTTTTTATCTATAACTTTATCTTTCTCATTACTAATTTCACATCCTAAATAACCCCTTCATAGGACATTTAAAATACTCAGATTCATCAAAGTAGAGGGAAGATGGCTTCAAGTAAGATACTGCCTATTTGCATGCCATATACTTAAGAAGTTCGTATTTTAAAAACCTCAACCAGATTGTGGACAAGATGTTTAATTAAACCATATATTTTATGAAGATGTAACTATGGGTTATAGGACAAACAGATGCACCTAAGAGTGTGAAACAAGATAATTGAGGTCAACAGGAAGATGTGCTTTTATAAAGGTCAAATGCCTGTTGAATACTGCAATTAACCCCAACAGTATTACTACATCAAAATTACACGTTATCTGTATACATTTTGTGTACAAAAAGCTTCTACAGATTTATTACAAGATAATTGCTGTTGACTTTTAAAAGAATTTGACAGATTTACATATATGTGTGAACATAATGTTTCTCTTGTTTATTGTGTTTTACTGGCTTGTCATGACGTCAACCTCCAACTTCTGGTAGAGAAGTGTTACTATAGTACAGTCATGCGGATCACTTTACGTTTGATTAGAACTCTACCTCTAGGCATATAATATATATATATATATATATATATATTAATCTCTGTCCACCGCTGTGGTCTCGAGGTAGCTTGCTGCCTTGTCACGCAGCGGGCCCGGGTTCGATCCCCGGTCGGGGCAGTTTTTCTGGTTAAGGTTTTTATCGGGGTTTTTCCTCACCTGTAAGGCAAATGTCAGGAAAACTTTAACGCCAAACGGTCCTCGAAATCATATGGTCATTATCATCATCATCATCATCATCATCTTTCACCGGTATGAAAAGCAACGGAAAGCTACCACACCTACAATTCCCTAGTAAAGCTGCAAGCACAGCATGGCAGTGCTATGATTGCGGTGAAGGACCTGCCCTCGGGCAGAATTACTATGGATGGATGGATATTAATCTCTGGTGTCAATATTAACGTTTCTAATATCTCTCCGTTTCCGTAATTAATTTCTGGCTATACATGGCAATTCAAAAATGTCTTCGGGGTTCCAAATAGTCGCTGCACATAGTTATTGACCGCATCATGTCTAACATGGACAGAAAAGCAAATAAACTCTGGAAATTTCGTTTTATATTTTCCAATAAGATGGAGCGCTACACACTCTATTATAAGGTTCACAATTACATGAAGACATAAATGCCACAATGTTGGATTTGGAGTGGGTGTGATCGCGGTAACAGGCTAATGCTATGCATCCATGGTTGCCAGACCTGACTTCCAGCATCTTCTCTTTTTATGAAGTTACAAAAAAAAAAGGCTGCCTTGTATCATCCTTGTTTATTAATCTGAATTCGTCGTCTTTTATGTAAAAGAAACCAAGCACCCTGAATTGAATTTGAGTTACTGATATTTTCTAAAGCCATTTTTATAATAAAATTATTTGCATATGACATATATTTATTGAATATATTAATATATATTGTATGCCGTTGTAATTACATTTAAAAAGCGCTTCATATATTTTAAATGAAGATATATTAGAAAATATTTTAATCAGTTTCACTTTTTTGGTGCTTGATTCTTTTATATAGAAGCCATCAAATTATCTGAAAATGTGTATCAGGAACAGCGTCTAAACCAACGTTGGTTCCATGTTACGTCGAGAGTGAGATGATCTGGAGTACAGTCTTACAATATGTTTAATTACTGTAATTGAAATTATCATCATCATCATCCATGCAAGTATTAGGCCGTGTGGCCTGTTGCCGTCTCAAAGAGGAGTTTTCCATCCAGCGCTTTTTTGGACGTCCCAGCGATCTTTTGCCTTGGGGGCAGTAACGAAGCATGGCTTTTGGAATTCTATGAGACGGCATTCGTTGGAGATGGGATTTCCAGTTGTTCTGGTAGTTTTGTATAAGGTGAAGAATGGGTTCTACATCCAACTCTTCCATAATTTCCTCATTTCTTTTATGGTCCCACTTTGTATAGCCTGCTGCACGGCGCATAAATCGCATCTCATTTGTGTTATTCGCCTTTCATCTCTTCTTCGTATTTGTCCATGCTTCACTACCATATCTTAATACTGGTCTTGGGAGAACATTGTAAAGCCGTAATCTTGTGTTCTTCTGTACTAAAGATGGTTTTATTATACTGTTAATTATCCCGTTGTTTTTGTGAAATTTGTGATTTTCTTTGATATATCAGCTTCATCTTGAAATGTTAAATTATAACCCAAATAATTAAATTCATTTACTCGTCCTAAAATGTCATCATCCAAAACAATTTTGCTAGATATAGGGTATTTCCCACAAAAGGCTTTCACTTTAGTTTTCTTTGTATTGATTTCCATATTGTACCGTTTTGCAATTATATTAATATTGTGTATAGAATACTGTAAATCTGTTTCTGTTGGAGCTATTAATACCAAATCATCTGCAAAAAGCATGGAGTCTATTTTTAGGTTGATATTAATTTGGATAGAACTGTGTCTCATCTGTCGCCAATCTTGGAGTATTCTATCCATGTATATGATAAAGAGCAAGGGCGAGAGGCCACATCCTTGTCTACCGCCCCTATTAATTTCAGTCGTCTAATTGGTCCTAATTAACTGAAATTATAAATAAATAAAATATCAGTATAAATTGAGGCGGTGGATGAAAAAAGGAAACATAAATAGAAATCATATATAGATTCTAAGTTTTATCTGCAGATGAATGATTAAAGAAAATAAATAAATATTTATTCTTCTGCAGATAAAACAAAACTCTGAAGCGTTATGAGTATATCTCAAAACTTGGTATCTCTTTTACGTTCCGTTTTTTTCAAGCTACAGCCTCAATTATATAATTGGTTGAGGTTAATATGAATGTATGAGTGTGTGATATGTCTTGTCTTAAAAATGTTTGTTTAGTCTCAGAGGTATCCCGGGATTAAGCTGATAACTTATCTCGGGAGGTATGTCATGTCTTTGTGTGGTCAAAAAAAAGTACGTATAAGAACAAGAATTAAAAATTCTCTCCTGAAAGAAAGGTGTGAGACACATAAAATTACCTACGACGGTAGACGTTAAACTAATGGAGGTGAGTGAGTGAGTGAGTGAGTGAGTGAATGAGTGAGTGAGTGAGTGAGTGAGTGAGTGAGTGAGTGAGTGAGTGAGAGAGAGAGAGAGAGAGAGAGAGAGTTTGAGGTTAATATTTATAATTGATAATGCATTCTTAGAATATAGCTGGCATATATATAAACATTTTATTTAGAGGAAAAAATTTAATGTGAATGGCGAGTAACATTAAAAAAGTGGGATTAGAAGTAAATATCATCAAAACTAAATACATGGTGACACATAGAAATTCATTATATAATTGGAAATGAGCAGTTAATGACAACGAAGAAAGTTTTGAATAAATGGCTGAATTTAAATATCTACGAACAACAATCACAAATAGGAATGAGATGCACAAAGAAATTAACATAGGCTCAATTCTGGAAATGCGTGCGACTCTTAACGTCCCAACTCTTTTCAAAAAATGTTAAACTGAAAATATATAAAACTATTATTCTACCAGTTATATTATATGGATGCAAAACATGGATTCTTACTTTAATGGAGTTAAGGAGATTACGAGTATTTGAGAATGAAGTTCTTAGGAAACATTTTGGACCAAAGAGAGATGAACAGACAGGTGAATGGAAAATACTACATAACAGTGAACTACATGGTCTTTATAGGAAGCCAGATATAATGAGAACAGTTAAGTCTCGTAGACTGCGATGGACAGGACATCTGGCACGAATGGGAAATGAAAGACGTGCATGGAAGCTTCTTGTAGAAAAACCAGAGGGAAAACGCCCAGTTGGTAGACCAAGATTGAGGTGAGAGAATAATATTAACTATGATTTGAGAGAAGTAGATTATACAGGGGATGATTTTAAAACATTTCCCAGGATAGAGATGTATGGAGAGCTTATGTCCGCGCGGCCTTGAACCTACGAGTTCGATAATGCCAGTGAGTTAGTTAGTTAATTACAAATGATTAATCAAATTTTAGTCGATTGTATAAACCAAACAATAATATATATATATATATATATATATATAAAACAATGAATGATACATCAAATGAAAGAGAAACTCTGAAATTTTACTTTTACTTTTACAATTGAAGACACCGGTGCAAAAAGGGGGGGTAGCTCAATTCTCATAGCCTTTTCAGAGGAAACAGAAAAGCGAATGTGAAAGGTGGTAATAGTATAACCAACATTTTAGCGTTGATTTAAGTAAGTTCAGCATGAAATACAATATTATCTTAATCAGTTTCAATTTTTTATCTACATGATTGTGCACAATCACAATAAACCTATTGGAGCTGCCTCCTTTTTTGCACCGGATAGTAAGTACTTGAATAATGTATGCCTAAAAACATATTAATAAGATAAATATGATTAAATAATAACAAATACAGCTTCACGTGAAGGTATTTATTACCATGTATTTATTTAAACTGATTACCAATACCATCAGGCGTTGTCAGTGACGCTTTCATCAGAATCATGGTGAGGATCTTCTCCCTGGCACTTCCGCTTGTCATAGAACTACATACAATTGGAAAATACTCGTACGTATTTTGATGTCAGTTCTTTTACTTGAAGGAACTTCGGCCGTTTGAATGGTAGAGGTGCAGAATTATTTTGTAAGCCCATGTTTCCCTTTACAGAGATTTAGGCGCTCTCCCCCTACAGGGAAGAATTTGAACCATACTAATTTAGTTACACTTGTTTTCGCATAGATGTCATTTTGGGTGGTTCGTGGTCAGCGTTCCGCCTCATACTGACATATAGGAAACCAAGGTAGTACTAGGACGGGAAAAATCGGTAAATTTTGCTTAGAGGCCTTTTCATTCAGGCTTAGGGATTTTTTACGAGCCTGAAAATCTTCAGACTCGGGACCCACGGCTTAAAGTCCCTCCCGCAGGACTTGCTCCTTGGATTTTTCCGTCCTAAAAAAATCCATCGACCCCGGCCGGGTTTGAACCCGCGACCCTCGTGACCAGAGGCAAGGAGCATAACCACTAGTCCACCGCAGCCGATCTAGGTGCAGAATAAAGGTGCAAATCTTCATTAGGTACTTCTTTCTTGCTCCGAATGAAATTTGGAGTTAACAGTTTTCTTTATTCTCTTCATTATGCAAGGCATGGAGCTATTTCATTTTTGCACCAGCTGAAGCAGGCTCGTTCTCTTCATTAGACGTATACCAACTTAACCTGCATTTCGGGAAAAATGGAGCTACTCCCTTTTTGCACCTGTGTCTACAATTGTTCTATGTGGCTATCTTCGGTTACATGGCACACGTCTAAGCGATATTGAAGTTCGTTATGGTGAAGGTGACTTACTTCTGTTACAGTGGCCTCCTAGATCTCCCGACCTAATGGTTTGTGCCTTTTTTCTTTGGGGGTACATAAACGACAAAGTGTACATACCACCACTGCCAGAACCTGTAGTTGGGCTCAGGGAACGCATTACACATGCATTTACGACGATTACCAGGGATATACTACTCCGCGTATGGACGAACTCTAATATCCCTTAGATGTGTGCCGTGTAAACAAGGGTAAAAGTAAACTTTCAGAGTTTCTCTTTCATTTGATGTATCATTCATCGTTAAATGTATTATAGTTTGGTTAATACAACCGATTAAAATGCCATGAACCATTTGTAATCGCCCTGTATTACAGAAACAAATAGCGAAATACATATTAAATATATTTTTAAATAAATAAGTTGGTGGAGTTAAAGGAGAATGGATAAAATAATAAGTGTTGAATACTATAACATTTGAAGTTGAATAGAGAGTAGGTAGAAATCCCACGAGATTCTAGAATGGCAAGATGAAGCTGTCTCCTGCATAATCAAGACGTTACGTTAAGATGGGATACAATGCTACTGGGTGTCATTCCCTACAGCTGCAATAACTACGCCGTCTTCATGATATTGCGAGTTACTATACTCGTTTTAAAAAACTTCATAAACAGCTTCCTTTTTTATTAATTTCTAAAACATGTAGTTTTCTCTATTCACTTACATGTTCGTCTCTCTTTGGTCCAATTTTTTTCCAAGATCTTTAATCTCAAATATGCATAAGTTTTTTCCCTCTTACTTTAAGGAAGAATAAAATACTATAGTTCAGAATAAAATTCTTAGGATTTTTTATCAAAGAGGGACGAATGTCCAAAGAAGATGGAGAAAACTACATAACAGTGAGCTACAAGATCTTTATGTGAAATCAGATGTAATAAGAATAGTAAGACTCGCAGATGCGATGGGTAGGACATGAGGCACGAATGAGGAAGATAAGAAGGGCATGGAAACTTCTTGTAGGGAAACCAGAGAGAAGCGCCCAGTGGGTAGGCCATAAACGTTCGTTTCTCTAGGGTCCAAAAATTTTCCTCAGATCTCTAATCTCGCAGACTGAGATGGGTAGAACATATGTCACAAATGAGGAAGATAAGAAGGGCATGAAAACTTCTTTGTAGGGAAACTAGAGGGAAGCGCCCAGTGGGTAGACCAAGAATATTCGTCTCTCTTTGATCTAAAATTCTTTCTAAGATATTTATTCTCAAATACTCATTAGCTTTTCTCCTTCTTCTTAATTTACTTTTTATTTATTTATTTAACCTGGTGGAGTTAAGGCCATGTGGCCATCTCTTCTACTCACCAGGACAAACATGTACTACATCAGAATATAACAATCACAATTTACTCTAATATTAAATACTAAACGAAGATTTGATCAATACGATAATATGAAAAAGAAAATATTATATTTGAAAATGAACTTTTTTGGACCAAATAGAGAAGAATGACCAAAGAAGACGAACGGAGAAAACTACATAACAGTAAGCTACATGACTACGATGGGCAGGGCATGTGGCACGAATAGGTAAGTTAAGAAGGACACGGAAACTTCTTATAAGGAAACTAGAGGGAAACGCTCAGTGGGTAGGCCAAGAATGAGATGGGAGAATAGAGAATAACATTAACCATGGTTTGAGGGAGATGGCCTATACAGGAATCACTGGAAAATATTAACTTATAATTTATAGAGAGAGATTATATGTCCGCGTGGCTTTGAACCTCCAGGTTTGGTAGTACCAGTGAGCTAATTAGTTATATTCACATTCATAATCATATTATTAACTCGAGTTGTGAAAACTAAAATCAAGGGTTATAATCTTTAGTTTCTCAGACAAAATCCGAGAAGACAGGAGTCATTGAACAGAATAGTAACACGAATTTCCGCTATAAGTTGGTTTTTATTTTCTGCTATTATCATTATCATTATTATTATTATTATTATTATTATTATTATTATTATTATTATTATTATTATTATTATTATTATTATTATTATTATAATATTTAAATGGAATGGGCATGTACAACGAATGCGAGAAGAAAGGTTATCCAGAAAAACATTAAAATGGTGTCTACCTGGAAGAAGAAAGAAAGGAAGACCTCGAAACTCATGGATGCAAGAAATTAGAACTGGAATGAGAACAAGGATATGGAGTGGATGGATAGAGACCAGTGGAGAAGGAAAATAAAACTTTAGGCACAGAAATATGTGTAAACATTGAAAATCTATATATAAATAAATATTATTATTATTATTATTATTATTATTATTATTACCATTAATCGCTGTGATTTCCAGGTAACATCGCTGTCTCATAAGCAGGGGCCAGGTTCGATTCCCAGTCGGGCAAGTTTTTTTTTTTTTTTGGGTGAGGATATTTTTTTGTGAGAGTTATTTTTTGAGGGTTTTTTCTCGCTTCTAAGACAAATTTCGGAAAACTTTAAGGCCCAAATGATCTCCGGACATCATTTGGCTATCATAATCGCCTTGCTTAGTATGAGTGAATAATTTGTCTTGTCTTAAATATTCCGTTGTCTAGGAGGTGGGCCTGGCATTGAGGCGATCACTTACCCAGGGAGCCCCCCCCCCACCATGTCCTCTCCCGACAGGTTGTGTCTCTATAAAGCCCATGTGGCATTACCTATATGAAGGAATGGAATTTATTGCGTTTTTTTCAAAAGAAAGGAGATACATATGTATTTACATTGCGAATGGGCCTGCTTGGCCGTACGTGCATTACTTTTCCATGAATAAAAAATCTTAACATAAACATATACCTACATGGTTACACACGTGTATCAATAACAATGAAAACATATAAATAAAACATGTGTCTACAACTACATACACATTAATTCACATCTACATTCATCCATGAAAAGACCATGTGTATAGATATAAAAAAAGTCTCATTCTGTATATTAATAATTAAAAAATGGTATAAAACAAATTTAAAAAAAGAGAGAAGAAAAAAAACACACACGCATATACGTACACACACCCCCACACACATACAGACGCGAGCGCTCATACCTCCCCCCAACCCTGCAGACATCAAATGCACTATCAGGCTATTTAACTTATCAAAACTACTTATTATATAATATAATTGAAGATCAAAACAAAGACCATATTGAGATTTTTATTATTGATAATACATATATCGTTATTGACCTCCAATTTTGCTATACCTCAATTTCCTTACTGTACCCAAAAATTTGCATGTTTTCACTTCACTCTCGATCCATTCTAAGAGATCCTAGAACGCCACTCTCCCACGATCTAACCTGAGAAATCTCTCCGGCAGCAACTGTAATCTAAGTTGCTCTATCTCTTTACAGAATGCCATAATATGCTGCCAATTTTCACGGTCATCGCATAGCGGGCACAGTTTAATGCCTTCTTCACTTGTTAAGTTATGGGCCATCTATCCCCCCAAATGAAACCATGCAATAGCACTTCTATCATCCCCATCCAAAGAGTCAATATACTTCTCCCTTCCCCACGAAAGTTTAAGTTCCGACTGCAGGGTGAGCGATATTTTCTGGCTACACTCGGCTTCTATATACTGCCTGTCTATATCAATTAGTCTCTTCTTAACTTTCCTCCAAACATTTATATTATTACCCGTATTCCTCTCCCATACCCAACCCATCCCTATGCCGTTCAATCCCCTTTCTACGCCGATTATCCAATCTCCCGAAACACACTGCCTTCTCTGTTCCTTGTAACACTCTGCCCTGAGCGAGTCCTGATTCCCGTTTATTATGTCCGACCAATACTTAATAGTCATAATTTTGCGCCTTATTGTGTCCGAAAATGTAACGAATTACTTCAGTATGCCACAATTTGCAGTCCTCGTTGCTAATCTCAACGCTCTCTTAAGAAACATAGCTTAGGTACCTATAAAGGGGTAGGTAAAACTAAGAGAGAGATTATTAGTCTATTATTACTATTATTATCAACAGCCGGAGGTTCACCCCGTAGACAAACACGTTTTCGTCTGAGCTATCTGATCTTTGTTTAAGGCGGTAAAATATTATAAGTTCCAGTATATTTAAAAATAGATCAACGAACCAAAATAAAACTTTAACAATTTTCAGTTCCCAAATAAAATGAGAACTACATATGTTAGGATCTATATTAACTGATCCAAACTGAAAAAGGTGTAGCTACATCATTGTTTGATCTTGTTAGGTAAAGATATTCGCATATTTTAATATGCCACATTATACACTACACACAAATACTTGTAAATAGACTCATCCTACACTCCTCTCTGAACACAATACAAGTACTCATCATTTATGTATAAAGTGATCTACCGAAGTGGTTCGAAAACACTGGTCAACATGATTTTTGTCTCATGAGTACCAATAGTTCTACTTAATGCAGCTTTTTATCTTGTTATCAAATATTTATTCGGAATTTCTCCATCACCCACAGTTTTTTTTTAATTTGAATTTCAATTAATGCATTTAAATAATTATTTTTTAATAAACCTAGATTTCTTCCCGGAAAATCTTGGCGCAGTGAGCGATGAGCACGGGGAACACTTTCACTAGTAAAAGAGATATCAAGGCAAATGGAATCCTAATGTGCTGGCCGATTATTGTTGGACCATCAAGAGGAATGCTCCACAGGCGAAATATAGCAGAAAATCGTCATTTCGTACTTTCTAGGTGAGTCCGATTGTTCGAATATTGTGTAGTTACGAATGTAGAAAATATTAAAATGTTTGAAATTATAAACGTCTGTTTTCTCGGAAACCTTGCGTGATGGAGAAAACCCGATATCATATTTGAATTCAGGAGAAAAAAATACTATCACAATCACATATTTTTCTTTCTGAGACAAAAAAAAAGTTTCTTTTTTGTTGCTCACTGTAATTGAAAACAGCCTCATTAACGCCATCTATCCGCCTAGCGCGAAACCCGAAGCACAAAACGTGCAGTGGGTGGCATTGAAACACACATACATACATTTTGATTCTCCCAGGATTTGAAATGATGTCTTAACACTATTTGCCATGAAAGAGATAAAAGGAAAATTTTGGAATGAACAATAAAAGTGAAATGGAACTAAAAATGATCTAGAGTATTTTGTAAATTTGCATTTTTCTTAAAGGACATATTACAATAGTTTTGCTATGTCACAATCATATAACACACGGCACTAGCACGTGCGCTCTTACGTAAACCTCATTTAGTCTGCAAATGAATAAATTAAAAAGAATCTCAATGTCCAATTGTGTATACAATACATACATACACATACTTTCACGTATTCTGAATGCGAATTCCATTTCGTATGAGGTCGCGTGACAAATAGCACCAATAAATTCCCTATTGAAATGAGAACTGGAGTGTCTTTCTTATGACGTCATACAGTCACCTGCTGTACTGTTCTTACCTAACTTTATGTTCCGGATTTTTAAGGTGACATCGAATTTAAATTGTCAATTTGTGAATTTATTTTAATACTGATATTTCAAATTATCATAATTTAATCACTTTGCGCAGAAAGGATTTCAGTCCGTTTTGTTATGAAATTGCTCTCCTCAATGCTTTTCCTTTATAACTGCTAACAATCCATCCATCTACAGTAATTCTGCCGCAGGGCAGGTCTTTCACTGCAATCATAGCATTTTCATGCTATACCTTGCAACTTTACTAGGGAATTATCGGTGTGGTAGCTTACCGTTGCTTTCCACACGGGTGAAGGATGATGATGGCCGGATGATTTTCGGAGACCGTTGGGCCCTAAGCTTCATGACATTTGTCTTACAGGTGAGGAAAAACTACGAAAAAATCTCATCCAGGAGCCTGTCCCGACCGGGAATCGAACCCGGGCCCGCTGCCTGACAAGGCAGCACGCTACCTCGAGACCACAGCGGTGGAATAACTGCTAACACATTTTCTTATACACACAACACTGATTCGACTAAAGTCCTTATATTCCAAAAACTTGCACTTAGGAGTGGAAGAACATGGGCTAATGCAAAATCTCAATTTTATAAAAATAATATGGGCTTAGGCTCTTTCTGCATGAAGCGATTCAATTGTATTATAAATTTAAAAGTACTTACAGTTACATTAAATATAGTAAAGATTTCAATCTTATTTATTCACACAGCTATTATTAACATCTATGGCAAATATTTAATTTAATTTTTTAATTTTTTTTTAATTTTTAATTTAAGATTTATTTAGCCTGGTGGAGTTAAGGCCATGTGGCCTTCTCTTCCACTCACCAGGACAAACATATATTACATAAGAATATAACAATCTTAATTAACTCTAATATTAAACACTAAGTAAAAATTTGATCAAAAGATAATATCTAATATACGTATTACGATCTATAATACAACCAGTTAATATTAGTTAAAATTAAGACTAAAACTAATAATAAAATGTATACAAGCAAGACATATTAAATTGTCCCTGTCTAGTGTATATAAAAAACAGGAAAATAATGAGATATAGAAAACTAATTTTACGACCAAATATGACCAATACAAAAATTGAAGATGTGTAAAACATCATATTTAGATGGGATTCCAGCAAAACGTATAAAATCAGGGGGAGAAAAATTGATGAAATTGATACACTGATTGCTTAGTATGATTTGGGAAAAATACAATCTTCCAAACGAATGGAAAGAAACGATTAGTTGAGGAAACTTGTATGATTACAAAAATATTCCTTAGTAAAATTCCTGCATTTCTTATTTTTAACATACTTACGGTAGCATACAACAAAAATAAACATAACTGAACTACAGTCGTAACCGGTATTACGTTTTTTCATAATTTCATTCTCATTCATAGATATTTTAATTTCTCAGTTCATATCGCATCTCGGATAGTCTATTCAGTTACGATAGTTCATATCACCACTAGAGTTCACGGATCGATGTCAGTATTGTGCATATTTTATTGATAGATAAAATAAAATATTTTTGTAGCATTTCATTAATATTGTATTTTAAAGTATTACGGAATTTAAAAAGTGTAGCCGATTGGAGGTTTTTGGATAAAACCAAAGTGAAGATATCAGGAATAATTAATCTGTTTTAAACTGGTGGTAAAACTAGAGCATTATAAGAACAATTGAAGGCAGCACGTTCAGAGAATGAAAGCAGGCCGAATACAAAAAAAAATATATTTTTTACATTATAGGCCAGAAAGTAGAAGAAATCTAGGTTGCCGAAAGCGAGATAGATTCAACTTTTCAATTGAAATCTATGAGATCGAAATGAGCCGTCTTAAAGGCTTAAACCGTGAAATGTTAAAGATGACTGGCTCACTATGAAATGTTGAATTAATTAATTTATATGAATCATGGTAAAAGAAAATTTCAATATTTCCTTAGAGGAAGGGGAAAACTATAAAAAAAATAAATAGGCCGGTACCGCTTTTCCGAATGTTCGACTCAGCGCTTCTCCATAAAACTCTACACACATAAATAAATAATTATTAATTTCACAAACATATTGTACAGTATTGTTCCCATATACATATGGATTTTAGTAAATTGTGTTATAGGCCTATAAACTTAAAAAAAAAAGAAGCAACATCTCAGGAAAATTGCTAATGGAATCTGGGACAATAAGAACTAGTTAAAACTCGTCCAATTATACAGAATAGAAATAATATAAGTGCACAGATTTTAAGTGACAATTCTTTGAAATAAATATAATTAAATTCTCACAAATATTGGGACAAAAAAGTACTTTTTTCAGAAAAAGTATTTTAGTGAAGAACTTAATTCGTGGATTAGTCTGCTTTATAATTATGGTATCTGCCTGATTTGTACACAGTACGTAAGGGCAATGGAAAGAATGTTTGAAAGCTAATTAAATGATGAGAAACTAACTGTGCTGAGAGCAATTTTTGGCCCTCTAATTAAAGGAGAAGAATGGATTTAGTAAGACATAAATTAAAGAACAAGGGCTCAAATTTTTGGGACATGCATAGGAAGCCAGATGAAATAATGAGAAGAATTCCTCTGGAAATGAAATCAGAAGGAAAATGACAGATAAAGGAATGTGCAAGATGAATTGATGGTGTGGACGTATGTAATTAAAGAGGTGAAAAATCAAACAGAGGACATAAAAATGTGGCAAGACTAATGTAGGGCGGCCAAGTTCTACAAGAGTAGTGCCACAGTTGATTAATACATAAAATGAACAACTTTTGTTTGTATTACACGCTTTATATTAGCTTGACCTGTATCTATCTATGTAACGGAATCTTTCAAAACGATTTTCACCCACTTAAAAACATTGGATCGACTTGAAAATTTGTATAGTTGTAAAGGACCCATGACAATATAATAATTTCATAATTTGTTTCTAAGATCCTGGCCAGGATCATCAGGACATAAAAAAAAATTAAGACCGGTATAATATGTTGCGGACTTAACGACTTTTTAGTCCATCGTTGTTAGAAATTAATATTATATCCTCTGGTAGCTCAGTTGGTAGAGCGGTGGACTGTAGTGGTACATAATTTCAGTAATCCATAGGTCGCTGGTTCAAATCCGGCCCGGAGGATTTTTTTAAGAAGAGTATTACTTTTAGCTCATACTACAATAGTATCGAATTTAAAGATATTTACATTTTTATCGTATTCTGTAAAATATTAATGACAATTTTGTAAACTTACCACATTGTAATTTATCCACAAAATATGAGAAGAATACGATTAACTGTAACTATATACCTATATTAAAATATTCAAAAATATTAATAATGTTAGATAATAATAATTTAAAAATATATAATTATATTCGTGCCTAGACGCTAAAAGTATCCAACCCGCTTGGGATAAAATTGAAGTGGTCAACAAAAAAATCATCTCCAATACATCTAGAATAAAACTAGAGTTACCTACAAAAAAATAATTTTACCATCAAAAGCGTGGGATGCTTTTTATGGTTTTACTTTTTCTTCTTAGAGACTTTACTTTTACCAATATCTGTTCATTATCAAATATATTAATTGATAAAGAGCACCCCACGCTTTTGATGGTAATTTCTTTTTGTAGATAACTCTAGTTTTATTCTAGATGTGTTGGAGATGATTTTTTGTTGGCCACTTTAATTTTATCTCAAGCGTGTTGGAAATTAAAATTATTTTTCAATTTTTTAGTTCGGTTTTCTAATAAAGCGTGTTGTTTTATGATGATCTTGATAAAGATTTTCGGGCTGTGGGCCGTGGTCGTGAGGCGTGTAGTTCCCCGACGTTTCGCCAGAGACTACGTCTGGCATCCTCAAGACAACCCTTGAGGATGCCAGACGCAGTCTCTGGCGAAACGTCGGGGAACTACAAGTCTCACGACCACGGCCCACAGCCCGAAAATCTTCATCAAGATCATCATAGCAACCCCGACCGTGAAAGTCTACGTGAACGTGTTGTTTTAGTTTTTTTAAACTATTATTTATATATTTGAAGAGAAAAATTATACGCTCAGACCGGGACTTGAACCCGGGACCCTTGGTTCTCTAGACCAAGTGCTCTACCAACTGAGCTACCTGAGCAAGTACCGATCTAAACGCAAATCTTTCTCTATATACATTGTCTGAGCGTATAATTTTCCTCTTCAAATATGATTTATCCATCATTGAGATGTACGAAATCAATAATAATAATATTATTTATATGTTTTATATTAAATCCGTAATACCTCACTAAAATATTATCATCTCACCTTGCATAATATTAACGACCTTGTTTTTTTGTGTCATATTAATTCAATTTATGCGAACCATGGACTGAACAAAATACTACAGGACAGCATTATCTTTCAAGTTCCCTATGATTTGTGTGAAAATCAGTCATTATACAGTAATGCATGAACAAGTTTTGTAAAAATATTATTTCTGCAAATTCTATAAGATTTTTTTTATTATATTTTCGCCAAAGAAATCCAAATTTAAATACTGAAACATTACCTTACTTTCACTCTGTTTAGCGACAAAAACAATTTAATGATGAATATGATTAACCTAGGATGTACCACAATACGCTATTCGTCTTTATTAGTTCACATGGTTGAAATTGTTATGCACTTTGTATAAAATTTTGAACAGAAGGTAACTAGCATTGTAAATTAACCTTTTTCCTGAATATTCAATGAAAACCAGTTTGGGATCCTGTGGTCTTGGCATCAAATGTTATTTTGTTGTGGTTTTATAATCATTATCAATAAGCGAAGAATCATTTTCTCACGGAATCTTGTGTATGGAAGCTCAGTGACCGAATGACGTTGGAATTTACTTTGCACGGTGTTTTGGGGCTCATTTTACATAATTTAATATCATCTACAGTTACGTTGTAAAACCAGTTTATGTAATATTTTATGTATCATTCAACTATAAGAATTCATAACATTTAACTTTAAAATACATTTTTGAAACTTTTGTTTGATTTATAGGTATATTAATAAAATTTTAAACATATTTTAACTGCAACTTAATCAATCTCTATTAATGAAATGAAACATTTAATTTCATCTAGCCACCCCTGAATGATACCAAAGTGTTGTGGTCAGGGGTGGATTCTTATACATATTCATTTTACAATACAATATAATGACAGGACCGTTAACGAACAACTATACAAAACAGAAACATAAGGCACTCTTGGAAGTAATTTAAAAAAAGTATTAGATAATACTTTATACTCAAGAATTTTTAATTGCGATTTATAAACAAAGAAACAGAACATATCAAATAAAATTAGGTATGGGTTTTCACGAGATACTACTGTTTTTTTAATTCTTATTACTTAAAACCCCTTTAATTTACAATGACCAGCCTCATGGGCCAGTGGCCAGCGTTTCTGACAACAGTTCATGAGGTCCCGGGTTCGATTCCCATGGTCTGGAATTTAGATTAAGTATTCTCCTGACGTTTCATTATCATTTATCACCCATCGGGGTAACGTAACTTCGCCTTCCAGGTGCCCCAGTCTAAGAAAATGGATTACAATTCCACCAATGCCAGGGGAGATAGCCAAAAATTGCATTTCGGATATGATAGATTAGCTTAAACGCACAATGATTTATTTAATATTAATAGGTTACCAACCTCAGGGCCCTGTGATCGATATTCCTGGCAACAAAGCAAGAGACTCTGGGTTCGATTCCCAACCTTGGATGTGCGGATTTTTCTTCTTTCCATTAAAGTTAGGGTGTTTGTAATTGTATTTTTTAGTGTGCGTCCATTGTGTTAAAGAAGCATTGCAAAGAGTAAAAAGTAAACAATAGGAAAAAAAGAGGGTAAATCAATTAAAATCAGTGGGTAATTAAGAACAATGACAACTGTAATTGAAGTGACTAAAAATACTTTTTTATAAAAGAGAATTTTTAGATTTGTTAAATAAAAGTTTCGTAACTAGAACAATTCAATACATTGTTGCTCTCATTGACATAAGAATAAAAATGTATATGAATGCAGTGACGCAACTTTCAAAATACAATAGCCAGTATTGTTTAATATAGATATTGTACTTTGACTTTGTTCTTCTAACAGGCTCATTCATGCCAAGTTATTCGACCTTGAAGGAATGAGCAGACATGAATGGAATGCCAGTATATATTGAAATATTGTCAGGGTCATTGATTCAAGGCAGTTTGGGTGTTTTATACGATAACAAAATATATTGTATACTAACGTTTGCCAAGAACCTTGACAGAAGTCCCATATATCAACTAAAAGCCCAGTATCCGACGCGACGTATTTTAACCATAGTCCATATCTCTTCACAGCTCGTATCTTCTCATATCCTTAGTATGCATTAAACAACGTGTGATCTATTTTTTAAAAAAGTGCCATAAACAAGTAAATGGCTTTAACTTTTCTCTGAAACACTGTACCTCTCAATAGATAAACACAAGGTTTTATGTGGTATAGCACCACTTTCCAATATATTCCATTATTATTATTGTTATTGTTATTATTATTATTATTATTATTATTATTATTATTAACTCACTGGCACTATCGAATCCGTAGGTTCATGGTCGCGCGGACATAAGCTCTCAATACATCCATATCCTGAGCTAATGTTTTCCAATCATTCCCTGTATAATATACTTCCCTCAAATCATAGTTATGTTATTCTCCCACCTCATTCTTGGTCTATCAACTGGGCGTTTTCCTCTGGTTTTCCTACAAGAAGCTTTCATGCACGTCTTTTATTCCCCATTCGTGCCACATGTCCTACCCATCACAGTCTACGAGACTTAACTGTTCTTAACATATTTCCTATAAAGACCATGTAGTTCACTGTTATGTAGTCTTCTCTATCCACATATCTGTTCATCTCTCTTTGGTCCAAAAATTTTCCAAACAACTTTATTCTCAAGTACTCGTAATCTTCTTTCCACCTTAAGGTAAGAGCCCATGTTTATTATTATTATTATTAGTAGTAGTAGTAGTAGTAGTAGTAGTAGTAGTAGTAGTAGTAGTAGTAGTAGTAGTAGTAGTAGTAGTAGTAGTAGTAGTACATAGATGTTCTGACAACCAAATGCAAAATGTAATTTAAATACTGTTTACAAATCAATTATTTGTATAACATCCAGCACGACCCAACATTTACCCTCCTCTGAAATGTCTTGCTTTCCATTGATTCGTTTCTCATCTTCTTCCGTGCAGCTGTTTTTTTTTTCTTCCGTTCTTCAACCATTTGCACCTCTTTATTTCATACTGTATTAATATTAATCTATACCTATCTTTTTTTTCTTTTCAGCTACTGCCGTCTTCCCGTGCCAAACTTCCAAAGCCTACGATCTTGGGCATCTTCATTTCCTTCCATGTTAACTTTGGTCTCTCTTTTTTCTTCTTTCTGGTCGGTTGCCATTGATATAGTTTCCGGCCATCGCTCATCATCCGTCCTTAAAATATGTCCTAATCATTTTAATTCCTTCTCCTCAATTCTTTCAATTATTATTATTATTATTATTATTATTATTATTATTATTATTATTATTATTATTATTATTATTATTATGCCGTATTCTTATTCCACTACACCAAGCATAAATTACATAAATATTTACTATTAATCTTAATTCATATGAAGCAATCAAAATTCAAATTATATTCAGTCTAATAATAATAATAATAATAATAATAATAATAATAATAATAATAATAATAATAATAATTAAATTACTGATATTACATATAATTTCATTATGGCATTTCAAGGTGTAGATCCTGTCAGAAGTAAAATTGTACTGGACAATAAAATTTTGGAGCAGGTGAATAATTTTACATATCTAGGATGCAATATCTCATATGAAGAAGAAAAGGATGTAAATGCAAAAATATCTAAATTTTTAAGAATTTTAGGGTTAATAAATTCTATCTTCAAGCCACAGTTAGTCCAAAAGCATTCAAGACTGAAAGTGTATAAAACACTGGCTCTTCCAACTCTTTTGTATGGTAGCGAAGTATGGACGTTGAAACAGAAGGATATACAGAGACTTAGATCTGCTGAAATGAGATATCTTCGGAGGACTGCAGGATACACACTACTAGATCACAAAAAAAATGAAGACATCTTAGAAGAATTACACATGGAATCTTTAGAAAACAAAATTTCTGATTATAAGCCAAGATGGATACAACATGTTCATCGAATGGAAGATCACAGAATACCCAAACTAATGTTAAGATATCAACCCGCAGGAAGAAGAAGGCCAGGACGTCCACTCAAAAGACTTCTGGATGGTGTTTCTCTTGAGGCCGAAACAGGTCAACAAATGGCCTAAATTCGTGAATGTACTATGATGATGATGACATATAATTTCATTCCATTCCTTTAACTTAGTTTAACCTCTCACCTTACAAGTACGTTTTACATGCTACACTCCACCCGGGTCTTACAGTGACACCACATATCGGGAGAGAGATTTTAAACTATGGATCACACGTACTTTTTTGATGACATAAGGACATGGAGGACCCTCCGAATGAGTGTACTACAAATAATAAAACACGACAAATAAATCAATCAATAATTATTAGTGAATTGTCGTTAAATGAATACAAATTTAGCACATAACATGAACTTTAAAAAATAAAATTAAGTCCAAATATAAAAACATCAATGTAATTTATATTCGAGTAAATATTTAATATGAAAATATTAATATAATTAATAATATTAAAATAACATTACAGTATTTTTATGGGATAAATATATCAGAGTAAAACCAAAAACGAATTTATAATGCAATTGTCAAAAATACATATGTCTTAGAGAAGGGAGATAAAATAAAAAATTATATTATAAGAGAAAAGATGAAAATGCAATGACCCGTACCTAGAAACTATCAAAACAAAACAATTAAGATGGTTTAAACATCATCATCATCATCTACATTCATGGATTACGTCTGTTGACCCGTTCCGACTTCAGCCCATCTCTTTCTAGGTCTGCCCACATTTCGGGTGCCTTTAGGTTTGTATTTTGTTATTTGTTTTGGATATCTGTCTTCATTCATTCTGTCTATGTGTTGCTTCCATTTTTGTCTATATGTATCCATTTTATCAGTTATTGCAAATATTTCAAGTTCCTGTCTTATTTCTGTGTTCTTGATTCTGTCTTCCTTAGTGCACCCTTTAACAGATCTCAAAAATTTCATTTCTGCCGCCGTTATCCTACTTAGGTCTTGTTTTTTATGTATCCAGGCTTCTGAACCATAGAGCAGTACCGGTACTGCCAACATTTTATAAAATTTCAGTTGGGTCTCTCTTGTTGTTTTGTTATTTAGTGTTCGTTTTATCGTACCACATATTCCCTGGAATTTTGCTATTTTATTATTTATATCATTATCATAATTAAATGAAATGTCACATCCTAGATAATTGAGATGGTTCACCTGTTCTATGATTTTGTTTCCTATTACTATTTTCGATCTGATTTGATTTTTCCCTTGGAATGCCATTACCTTAGTTTTTTCTATGGATATTTTGAGATTATATTGTTCACATATATTATGTAGTTTAAAAATATTCCTCTGAAGTTCGTCTTCTGTATTTGCTATTATTACCTGGTCATCAGCGTATAATAATGTTTTCAAGTAGTGTGTTTTATCTAATTTTATTCCTTTATTTGTTTCTTCGTTCCATTTTTTTATTATATCATTGATGTATAGGTTAAATAAAACTGGAGAGATACTGCATCCTTGTTTAACTCCTTGATTAGTATGAATTTTATTTTTACTTACTTCATTTCTAGTTTTTATAACAAAATTTGTGTTCCAGTACAAACTCTTTATAGCTGCTATTAAGTGTTTCGGAATTCCTTTTTCTTTTAAAATTGTCCAGAGTTTTCCTCTGTCTACTTTATCAAATGCCTTGACAAAATCAATAAAAGCTATGTGTGTTTCTATGTTATATTCTCTTCTTTTGTTTATAAATTCTTTTATCGTAAATATATTATCCATACATGAACGCCCTGGTCTGAATCCACTTTGTTCTTCTGTTAACATTACCTCTGCTATTTGTTTTAACCTAAATGTTAAGATTCTTGAGTATATTTTATAGCCTGCAGTTAAAATGCTTATTCCTCTGTAGTTGTTGCAGTCTTTACGTTCTCCTTTCTTAAAAATAGATTGTACTATTGCTGTTGTCCAGGTTTCTGGTATTGTTGCTTGTTTCCAACATAAATTTAAAAAATGTAATAATCTCAGTTTAAAAAAAATTCCTCCATATTTTATTAATTCCATATTAATTCCGTCTATTCCAGCTGCCTTTCTGTTCTTTGTTGTTTTCAGTACTTCTTCTAATTCTTCCATTGTTATCATATCTATTCCTATCTCACACTCATATATGTTATCTTTAGTTATTTTATTTTCATTATACCACAGTTTTTTATAATGTTCTTCCCATTGTTTCTCCTCAATTGCATTGATCTGTATTGTATCTTTTTCTTGTTTATTTAGATGTTTCATTACTTTATAGGCTATTTTTTGCTGCCCATGTATATCGAATTCTAGTCTGCTTATATATCTATCCCAACTGACTTTGTGTGCTTTCTTAATTTCTCTTTTGGCTATTGCACTTTTATGTTTGTAATCAGCTCTTAATTCTGATGTTCTATTCTGTAAATATTTGTGATAAGCCTCTTTTTTATCTTTTATTATCCTCTCTAATTCTTCATTCCATATTCTTAAACCCTTCTTGTTATATATTTTATATTTTGTTCCTAATGCCTCATATGCTGCTTTATCAATGCTTTCTTTTATATTATCCCATTCTCGGTTTATTTCTTCGGAAGTAGGTTTTAATATTAATTGTTCATTTAGCCTATTCTGATACAGATTTTGTATACTTTTATCTTGTAATAAATGTACTTTGAATGTGGTCTCTTTATTTCTATATTTGTGTTTAGTTTTCTTCCATCTCGCTAATATATTTATTTTTGAGATTACTAAATAGTGATCTGAATAGATGTCACTTCCTCTAAATACTCTCGTATCTGTTAATAATGATGATGCTTTCTTATTGATTAACACATAATCTATCAGTGAACGAAAACCTCGTGCTGACCATGTGTATTTGTGAATATCTTTTTTTCTTATAAAATGTATTTGTTATTTTAAAATCATTAAAAATCGCAAATTGTTTTAATTCTTGTCCATTTTATTTATAACATTTTCTCCGTGGATCCCAATTACATTTGCCACTGGTTGATTCCCCACTCTAGCATTAAAGTCTCCTAATAATATTATTATGTCGTTCTTGTTTATCTTATTTATTTCCTTTTGTAGAGTAGTATAAAATGTTTTTGTTTCTTCATCTCTCCCTTCCTCCGGTGCATATATTGCTATAATTGTCATATGTCCTCTATTATGCTTAAATCGCATTGTCATTATTCTTTCGTTAATACAATATTATACGTGTCTATTTTGTATCCCCATTTCTTATCCACAAATATCGCCACTCCTGCTTTCGCTCTTCCTTTCTGACTTACTCCACTGTAAAACAGTGGTTTAAACATATGAAAATAATTACGGAAGAAGATTATCGAAAAATATGGAATCCGACAGGAAGAAGGAAGAGGGGAAGACCAAAACTAACATGGAGACAAGGAATAGTCAGAACAATAGAAGAAAGAGGCTTGGAGAAAGGGATGTACGGAAAAATAGAGAGAAACGGAGATTGGCTAAATATTCTCCAATGGGCACAGAAATAGCTCAATGGCTTTGGAAAAAACTGAGAATAATAAAAAATAATAATAAATATCATGTACTAAAACTGAATCTATGTCCATAAATAATTTCCTCTAAAATTTAAATAGGAATATGAAGGAAGGATGGTTGAACACGTAATGGTTCATAACCATCTAGGAATATAACAAGTTGCGGATCGCTGCAAAATGAAGTTACATAAGCTAATAAGGCAGCCAGCATGAATGATATGTATAATCTGGGAGAATAAATATTTAAATAAGGAAATTAAAATATAATTTATAAACCAATGATACGGCCAATACTCACATATGCCTCAGACACTAAAGCTAATACTACAAAAAAAAACGAAACAGATCTTAAAAAACATATCAGATGAATATCCTAACAAAAATTCTATATAAAGCAAGGATGTATAAAATTAGAACTGAGGAAATAAGAAGACAGATGGACACTCAAGCAATAAAATAATGGATGAATATGCACCTATCTCGAATGGCACCAGACAGGATGGTTCACATAATAAAGAGAGAATATTTAATTTAGTAGGAGATTGGAAAAAGTTACCTGGAAGACGAAATAAATGTTGGAAAGATTCATGGTTTGTGGACTGATGAGTCTGTAAGCATAGTATATAACTAGACAGAGAAGAAGAATACTACAAAAAAACGAAAAAGATCTTAAAAAACATATTAATGAATATCCTAACAAAAATTCTATATAAAGCAAGGATGTATAAAATTATAACTGAGGGAATAAGAAGACAGATGGACACTCAAGCAATAAAATAATGGATGAATATGCACCTATCTCGAATGGCACCAGACAGGATGGTTCACATAATAAAGAGAGAATATTTAATTTAGTAGGAGATTGGAAAAAGTTACCTGGAAGACGAAATAAATGTTGGAAAGATTCATGGTTTGTGGACTGATGAGTCTGTAAGCATAGTATATAACTAGACAGAGAAGAAGAATACTACAAAAAAACGAAAAAGATCTTAAAAAACATATTAAATGAATATCCTAAGAAAAATTCTATATAAAGCAAGGATGTATAAAATTATAACTGAGGGAATAAGAAGACAGATGGACACTCAAGCAATAAAATAATGGATGAATATGCACCTATCTCGAATGGCACCAGACAGGATGGTTCACATAATAAAGAGAGAATATTTAATTTAGTAGGAGATTGGAAAAAGTTACCTGGAAGACGAAATAAATGTTGGAAAGATTCATGGTTTGTGGACTGATGAGTCTGTAAGCATAGTATATAACTAGACAGAGAAGAAGAATACTACAAAAAACGAAAAAGATCTTAAAAAACATATTAAATGAATATCCTAAGAAAAATTCTATATAAAGCAAGGATGTATAAAATTATAACTGAGGGAATAAGAAGACAGATGGACACTCAAGCAATAAAATAATGGATGAATATGCACCTATCTCGAATGGCACCAGACAGGATGGTTCACATAATAAAGAGAGAATATTTAATTTAGTAGGAGATCGGAAAAAGTTACCTGGAAGACGAAATAAATGTTGGAAAGATTCATGGTTTGTGGACTAATGAGTCTGTAAGCATAGTATATAACTAGACAGAGAAGAAGAATACTACAAAAAAACGAAAAAAGATCTTTAAAAACATATTAAGTGAATATCCTAAGAAAAATTCTATATAAAGCAAGGATGTATAAAATTATAACTGAGGAAATAAGAAGACAGATGGACACTCAAGCAATAAAATAATGGATGAATATGCACCTACCTCGAATGGCACCAGACAGAATGGTTCACATAATAAAGAGAGAATATTTAATTTAGTAGCAGTTTGGAAAAGGTTACCTGGAAGACGAAAGAAATGTTGGAAAGATTATAGTTTGTGGACTGATCAGTCTGTAAGCCTAGTATATAACTAGACAAGAAGAAGAACCTATATTTAAATATTTGAGTCGGACAGTCCCTGTTAAAAGAGAACATAATTTCAAGAATGGTGGCGAAACAAGGAAGAGTGAGAAACAGTAAGATATTCAATGTATAGACTCTTTCTCCTTCTACTTAATGTGCAGATAAACAGCTAATTAAAAGTGTGTACACTATTTCTCTGCAACGAGATGAAGCAGAATATATTCTTTTGCAGTTTATGATTCAGGAGTCGATGCAAAACGTACAAACACGTACATATGTTTATAAACAAACATGGCGGAAAAATTATCTTTCGGTGAACATAAAATGGGTACTGAAATGTTACTGGAAAGTTTGGGAAAACGAGGCCCGAAGGAATGTCGATGCATTCGAGATCTGATACTTGGAAAAATATAAAAGTAATACTGTATTTCAAAATAGCATTTCTAAATGTTTCAATAGGTTCATTAATTCAAGTACCATATGGCTTGGTTGTTAGGATATTTGTTTTTTATGTATCAGAATTTAATATCTGAATGTTTGTTAGTTATCAAGTAGTAAAATTTGTTTAAAATATTTAAAAAACGAGCGAGATTGTTATTGAAGAAGCTAAGTGCCTAGCATGTACATCATATCTACCAGAAAAGTGTAAGAAGAAGAATGATTTTTTTTTGAGAATGGTCTTTGATACAAACATTAATTGTCATACCAGATTAATTGAATAAAGGCTCGGTTTTAGGAAAACTATGCTGTTGGGTGTTACATCATTTCCAACTGGCATTGTAAATATTGTTTCAGACCTTTTGAAGCCTTGACATGGCAATTAAAAAATGAATTGTAAATTTACTTACGCTACCAAATATGTGTTAACAATGATTAACTTAGATATCAAATATTACAATTTTTTTTCCCTCGTCCTCACCTCCTTCAATTATATGTTTTGCAAAACTTGATTTACCTCTGCATATTTAAAATCTTAGAAGTGTTCTTTAAATCTGGTATTAAAATGTCTAAAATTTATTGCATTCCCTCAAGTTAATTCATGCATTCCTTCACTGTTAAACTTATTTCCTTTCATTCTATTATTTATTATTTTATTTCATTTCTTTTCAGTTCTGTGAACTACATTTATATTTATAAGCTTTTTATATGAAATTATAATAAAGTTTGTAGTTTCTTTTCTCGTTTCTCCATTATTATCCATTTCTTCCTTTTGTTAGCAGATTTCTTTTGAGTTTAGTTTTTTTATTGAATATATTGTTTTTTTATGAGGTTATTTGTAACTTTTTTTAGTCGTTGTCGGCAATGCATTTATTACAGTTTATATACGTCCACCGCTGTGGTCTCGAGGTAGCGTGCTGCCTTGTCACGCAGCGGGCCCGGGTTCGATCCCCGGTCGGGGCAGTTTTTCTGGGTGAGGTTTTTATCGGGGTTTTTCCTCACCTGTAAGACAAATGTCAGGAAAACTTTAGGGCCCAAACGGTCCCCGAAATCATATGGCCATCATCATCATCCTTCACCGGTGTGGAAAGCAACGGGAAGCTACCACACCTAGAATTCCCTAGTAAAGCTGCAAGCATAGCATGAAAGTGCTATGATTGCAGTGAAAGACCTGCCTTCGGGCAGAATTACTATAGATGGACAGTTTATATGTATTTTACAATCATCTTGGGTATTATTGATATACAAGGATGTCCACAAACTAGGCTTGTCGTACCATGACAGAAGTAGATGAAATGAAATAGAACGAAATGAATGGCAACGGGTATAGAGAAGTGATAGAATGAAAATTTTAGCAGGTGAAAACGCGAGAAGTTCCGAGAAAAAAAACCTGCCCTGGGCTGTGATTCGTGCACCAGAACCCCACATGGAATGACCGAAACACGAACCGGGATCTAGTGATGGAGGGGGGGGGGCTAACCATTTGATCCAAGAAGTCTGCGTGCCGGTAAGGATGGAGTATCCAGTCATTAAAATTGGTTGCCCCGTGAATGAAATTTGCAAGTTTACATGCGGTATTAAAAAGAGTGAGGTAATAATGATCAAAGGTAAAAATAGTAATGACAGAGACATATGCGCATCATAAATGTGTGAGAAGGAAGCTGGTGGATCTGGTTTTAATGCTGGTGTCACGTAATGGAAATTGTGAGTGTGTGCCTTCTTCCTCTAACCACATTTTATCTTATATTTTTAAGTTTGCATTAAATATTATTGTCACGTGCGTCACACACCTGGCATTGTTTCACTATTCTTGCTCTATGAGAAAATATATTAACTACATCAATACATCATCATCATCATCATCCAGGGATTAAGCCTGTTGGCTCGTTCCGGTTTCATGAAAGCTAGAATTGTTAAAATTGTTCAAACCGGGCATCCAACATTTCCCCTTCCGTGCGGTTTATAATTTAGCAATAATTTTGGAAATCTTTCTTCTGGCATTCTATCAACATGTTCTTTCCAGGCGTTCATATTTAATTGTTCGGTCTGTAAGTTTGAAAATATTTTCTTACTTTCTTATATATTCACTTCTTTTCTTATCCAGCAGAGAATATCCTACTATATTTCTTAAAAATCTCATCTCAGCTGCTTCCAATCTTTGTCCTTGTCTTTTAGTGATCGTTCACCATTCTGATCCATACATCAATACAGGAACAGCCATTACTTTACAATTTTCATTTTTGTTTCTTTTCTTGTATTTTTAATAGTTCTTTTAATAGTGCCACACATTAGATTGAATTTATTTATTTTGTCATTACTATCTTCAATTTTAACTATGAGAAATTGAAACCTAGATAGGCTCTAATTAAAACTATTCACTACTATTTTTGTTCTTAAGGCATCTAACAACTCACTGGCACTATCGAACCCGTAGGTTCATGGCCGAGCGGACATAAGCTCTCCATAAATCCCTATCCTGAACTAACGTTTTCCAATCATCCCCTGTATAATCTACTTCCCTCAAATCATAGTTAATGTTATTCTCCCACTTCATGCTTGGTCTATCAACTGGGCGTTTTCCTTATGGTTTTTCTACAAGAAGCTTCCATGCACGTCTTTCATTTTCCATTCGTGCCACATGTCCTGCCCATCGCAGTCTAAGATTTTAACTGTTCTCATTATAGCTAGTTTCCTATAAAGTTATGTAGTCTTCAACTTTTATAAGATCCATGATGTGTTCCACTGAGGTATTATATTCCATAATTTTATATTTTAATTATGTAGTCTTCTCCATTTGCCTGTCTGTTCATCTCTCTTTGGTCCAAACATTTTCCTAAGAACTTTACTCTCAAATACTCGTAATCTCCTTTCATCCCTTAAAGTAAGAGTCCATGTTTCGCATCCATATAACTGGTAGAATAATAGTTTTATGTATTTTCAATTTAACGTTTTTTGAAAAGAGTTGGGATATCAAGATTCTCTGTAATGCATAATATAGGCTCTTAAGGTATCATGTCCTTTAAATGCTAAAATTTTAATTTTATTCTTTGAATTTTTTAAATTATAATTGGCATCAATGAACAATTTCCATACATATATTCCATAACGCTTAATATTACAAAAATCTATTTTTTTAAATATCCAATAGCTGGTATACTCATAATAATAAGTGACAATTAAAAAAAAACATTCCGCGCCATAGCGGAGTGGTTAAGGCAATATGCCTTAGCGCAGAGATAGGAGACTTACGTTGGTTCGAGTCTCCACGGAGGAAGAAATTGTAGCATGGAATTTCGGCCAGTTTGGGACCGATTTCCCCCTCCCCAGCACCATGAAGAATTTGGGTTGCTACAATAAGTAGCGGCACCAGGTTGAGAAAACCAGCTATAAGGACTAGGGGCCCGATACATGTCGCCTCTACATTGGCTAGATGATCGTCTACCTCTAGATTAACACATGTGGTTGTAAGACCAGCAGCCAGGTGGTAGACCATGGCCTTCTTCTAGGCCTGTCGCGCCACGAAAAAAAAAGTTTAATTTTGGAAAAAAAATGTAATTAATACATGACATCACGTTTTTATTTATCGGTGATGTTTTAGTTATTATTTTGATATGTAACTACTTAGTAACATTTGAATGCTTCTTAGCGGCCAAACCACGACGTCAAACATTAAGAAAATGATGACTTTTGTATATGCCAGTTTTGCATTAATAATTTTGAATTTGTTCTACAGCTAGTCAAAGTTAAGCTTGTAAGCGGGAAATGTGCTAGGAATTCCTGAGCAAGAGATGAGGAATGGATTAGACATCCGTCTCTTCTACACTACCGCACTTTCCTCAACAGACTATTGTGCCGCGAGGAGAGAGCTGTCAAATTATGTACTTTTAAAGTTTTAAACGATCCTTTCAATTGTTGGAGACCAAATTAATAATATCACAACTGTGTAAGAACTGCAATAATATTATCACTTCCCTCATACCATGCAGTATTAATTTGATCATGTTGTATTATTCCTTTTCTATAAACATGATTATGCACTTCATTCTTATAAATAGTATTTAGGCCCTACTCGGCTTATAAATCATTTGGCAGGGACAAAAACTACCAATAGGAGAACTTTATCATCTCAGTTAAAAGTTCGAAATAGTATATTACGATGCGAGGTTCGGAAGTGGTTTTTACAGAATCCAGAAAAATGTTTAAAAACCGAGCGATCGCGAGGTTTTTAATTTCCGAGATTCTGTAAAACACTTCACAAACATGAGTTGTGCATTATTTTTTGAGCGTTGGTGTTTTCAAAATAATAAATAATAGTAAAATAATAACATCTTTGTTCGAAATATTTGCGTTCATTATTTTATTGACTAATGTTAACAGTGTGGGCAATGTTTATTAGTTGAAACAACAGGAGGCCGTGAGAACAATTAGTGATAAAATGACAGGAGTCCGTGAGACCAATTAGTGATAAAATGGCGGCAAATACGTATTTATTGTTTTGTATTGTTTCAAATACAATTCAGTTCATTTAAAATGCAGTGATTTGTTTCATATAATGTATATTAACACTACATTTTGGATATTTTTGTATATACATTGTATGTAGTATACATAGAGGGCAGTGGTTTTACTTCCCACACGCGTGTTTATAATAAGTAATATTACAGTATAGTTATTTTATTATTACATAGTTATTTAGGTTGGCAACCCCGCAATGTAGGAAGTTGAACTTTCAATAATGGTCGCCATTGCTGTAAATACGATAAAACGCACTATCGCGCAAAAACGATATTTACTGCAATTGCACTTTTAAAGATTTTATGTTAGCATCATTGAAGAGTCGATATTGTAGACATAACTGATGCATTAATATGGTGTTCACAATCTAATAAAATGTTCAATTCTACCATTGCCAGTTCAAGCTTAATGTGACAACGCAGAAAATATTTAGAAGACAATAATCTCATCACAATAACCAAAGAAGAATACAATTATAGCTTGGCACAAAAATAAAACTTCTTAAGACGAACTCTATTGCAGAAAAGCTACCGCGCCGGAAGAAAATGTCAGAGCAGCACCTCAACAAAATTCAGGTGGCTTTCTAGTGCATCCCAACTAGATCTGGATGCCTTTCCAGCAAGTATCTAGTGAATCCAAAGTCAATTGTTCACGATGTAGAATTGTAGAACTTAAGATGTTACGTCATAATGGATACAAGATTCAGTTGGTGCACAATTTGGCATGCTATCGAAGATAGACATGTAATGAATGTACATATAACCGTTTATAACTTTTGAAGGTTATTCTGCCATGTATAGTAAACGGCATTATCATCCATCGATATTCCTAAGATAATTTATTATTTTTCCAATCAAAATAATTGGATCAATTAATCACAAATTAATGTTCTAAAAAAGAGGTAATTTTATCTTCTCCTCACCCCAACAAAATAATTTTTAAAATTAAAATCAATAAACTAAAATATTTGGTGAATTGTTAAACTCTTCTATTAATCGATTTTGTTCCGGACACTCGATATATTCTTAAAATAATACCAATAGAAAAATATTTAAATACTTTAAAGAAAAATATTTACTAAAAATTAAATGGAGCTCTAATCAAAACTTTTAAAATGCATGCTAAACAACCGTTGAGATTGTTAAGTTAAAAGTTAAGCCTCAATTTAAAATAAAAGTTAAAAACCTCGTAACTCCACCATTGCCAGTCCCAAGTCCGGATTAGAAAGGAGGAGGGGGGGGGAGTAACACCTCGTTAAAAAAACCTAGGTTCAGCTGACCCGGCTGATAGTACCTTGTGAGGGTCTCTAGCCAGGGTTACGGTGAAGACCACAACGGCGGATGCAGCAGAGTGGGAGACCTATGGTATGGTGCAGACGGCGGATGAGGTAATGAAGGGTGGATCAGACTCTTAGCTGCAGTGAAAGCAACTGATCTATGGTGGACTACAGAAAAAGTCTCTGGTCCTCCAGGTTGGGGGTTGATGGTATGGGTCAGGTCTTCATACATTGTAAAAAAAGCTTAATGCTAAAAACCCAAAATATATAGATAGAAAACACATTGTATATTTTGGTTAAGGATACCTGTGTAAATAATAGAAACAATCCTGAATAAAAAAAACTTCGCCAAACATTATACAATGTAGATATTTCAGAAACATGTTCCATTATCAGTATGTAAAATACTACTGAATGTATTTATTAATTTTATACAGAAAGTTCAGGTCGTTGGGCAAGTTCTCGTTCAACCTTAGCGGGAAATTGCTTTAAACCTACTCAACATAGCTGATAAAATACATGTAAAATATAACACTAAAGTTATCAAAGAAATCAATAACAATAATTTTACATCAATAAATAATGAAGATAAACGAAACCAAAAATTCTTAGAAACCTCGAGGAAAAACTTAAAACTGAAAACAATACATACTAAAGCTGATAAACGTAATCTCATCATACTAATAAACAAAGAAGAATACATAGACAAAACAATTTATAGAAGAAAATAAATTTAAAAAGTAAATAAAGACATTACAAACAAATTACAAAGTAAAATAAAATAAGTTGTTGAAAACTGCATCTCAGTCATAAGAGATTAACACAAAAGATATAAAATGGACTATTACAAAACAAACATTAGAATCATCAAGTACAAGTTGAACCAGCAAACAAACCTATTGCACCAACAAGGAAATCTTTACAGGTGGCGTGTGGCATGTAAAGTACCCCTAAGGTGAGAGGTTAAAGAAATATAATGGAATGGAAAAATGGAATGAATAAGTACCGGGTACGATTTATAATGCATGCCGTGCGCAATTTGTAACGGATTATGCATAACAAAATTCTATATGTAAATGAGTCAGCCAAATAGGAATGAATGGCGATGATTACATCATTTGACAACATTAGCTTACTCGTTTGCCTTGCAGTGAATGTTTACATTACATTTATATGTATGTTTTATGACGTAAAAGTCTGCTTATCTAGCATTTCACACTTACGAGTTACGCCTTCAAGGTCAGTGTATTATCATAAGTAATGCCACGAGTGATTTCCAAATTATCGATAAATTCACGACTCACGAAGTGAGGAGTGAATTTATCTAGAGAATTTGGAAATAAAGAGTGGCATTTGTTAGGACTATTTAACGAATAAAATTAAGCTGTTTACTCACAAATCATTATTTAACTATAGTTATTTTAAAATATTTATATATTTAATGTAAACGGCGATGTTTGAAAACAAATGAGAAACGATAGGTACGCTTCTACTGCTTCTTTTGTTTATCACTGCAACCAGATCATACTATTTATTGCCAAAGGAACGCAATATTGTAAGGAGGAGCTTTCTTTAATATGGTAATTATAACACTGATAAATATTTGGTGAAACACGACTCTGATTGGTTGTAAAACAGAAATCATTGAAACGTGATTGGTCATTGACTCCCATTTGGGGCATGAGTTAAATAGTCATAAGTAATGCCACGAGTGATTTCCAAATTATCGATAAATTCACGACTCACGAAGTGAGGAGTGAATTTATCTAGAGAATTTGGAAATCAAGAGTGGCATTTGTTAGGACTATTTAACGAATAAAATTAAGCTGTTTACTCACAAATCATTATTTAACTGTAGTTATTTTAAAATATCTATATATCTAATGTAAACGGCGATGTTTGAAAACAAATGAGAAACGATAGGTACGCTTCATCTGCTTCTTTTGTTTATCACTGCAACTAGATCATACTATTTCAGAATATTAAAAAGGAGGAGATTTCTTTAATATGGTAATTATAACACTGATAAATATTTCGTGAAACACGACTCTGATTGGTTGTAAAACAGAAATCATTGAAACGTGATTGGTCATTGACTCCCATTTGGGGCATGAGTTAAATAGTCATTCAAAACATGTAGCGAAAATCACGACAAATTTTAATTTTCATAAATAATGCCACGAGTGATTTCCAAATTATCGATAAATTCACGACTGACGAAATGAGGAGTGAATTTATCTAGAGAATTTGGAAATCAAGAGTGGCATTTGTTAGGACTATTTAACGAATAAAATTAAGCCGTTTACTCACAAATCATTATTTAACTATAGTTATTTTAAAATATATTAATGTAAACGGCGATGTTTGAAAACAAATGAGAAACGATTGGTACGCTTCATCTGCTTCTTTTGTTTATCACTGCAACCAGATCATACTATTTATTGCCAAAGGAACGCAATATTGTAAGAATGCTCTCTAGTGGAGAAAAAATGAAACACATCAAACTGTATATTAATTCATTTCTGATGTCGTACGATGTATATATGACAATCATATTTTTCTGGATTGTTACCTGGGAAAAATACATTTAAGAAAGTGCAAACAGTGGTTTCTTTTTTTGGTGGTATAATCAACTGCTACAAATGTTTTTATATTAATTCCCGCATGCGGCATGTGTTAACATTCATGCACTATATATACAATCTGGTAGCCGGGCTCAGTCACTGCAAAATAATGGTCAGACCTGTTCAGAATATTAAAAAGGAGGAGCCTTCTTTAATATGGTAATTATAACACTGATAAATATTTCGTGAAACACGACTCTGATTGATTTTTTTTTTATTTATTTAGCCTGGTGGAGTTAAGGCCATGTGGCCTTCTCTTCCACTCACCAGGACAAACATATATTACATAAGAATATAACAATCTTAATTAACTCTAATATTAAACACTAAGTAAAAATTTGATCAAAAGATAATATCTAATATACATATTACGATCTATAATACAACCAGTTAATATTAGTTAAAATTAAGACTAAAACTAATAATAAAATGTATACAAGCAAGACATATTAAATTGTCCCTGTCTAGTGTATATAAAAAACAGGAAAATAATGAGATATAGAAAACTAATTTTACGATTATACAATATTTAAAACAAAACAAATAAAAATATTTGTTATTCTTAATATTATTTACATAAATAATTAAATATATTAATATTGCTAAAAGAATACTATCAGTGAGGTGTATAAGTCAGTTTGTTATTAAATAATCCTTTAGTTTGTTTTTGAAGGATGTTATAGTTTGACAGTCTCTGACATAGGGTGGAAGGGAATTCCATGTTTTGGTAAGTGACACCGTAAAAGATAATGAATAATATACAGTGTGATGAGGCGGGATATAAAGGACAATGTGCTGATGGGATCGAGTGTCAAGATTATGTGTGTCGGATAGTCTGATGAAGCGGCGTGATAAATAATTAGGCGATGATGTGTGAAGTATTTTATAGAGAAGGGATAGGGAATGGACAGTTCTACGATCTCTTAGACGAAACCACGATAATTGTTCCAGGGACGGTGTAACATGGTCAAATTTGCGAATACCACAAATAAAACGTGCGCAAGAATTATGAACACGTTGAAGTCTTTGAGTGGAAATAATATTTAAGTCTGTAAAAAGAGTGTCACAATAATCAAAATGGGGCATTGCAAGTGTGTTTCTACTAACATTTTCCTAAGGGCGAATGGCAAACAATTTCGTACACGATTTAATGAATGTATTATTGAGAAGACTGTTTTGCATGTATGGTTTATTTGTGTATTCCAATTAAGTTTTTGTCAATAAATACTCCTAGAATTTTTACTGTCTCACTATAAGGGATTTGAACTCCGTTTAGTGACACATGCGAAACTGTGTTTAGGTTAATTGTAGATAATAGTCTCTGATGACCCATAATGATTGATTGTGACTTTGTAGGATTTAATTGCAGTCCATATTTAACTGTCCAAGTCATTAGTGAGTCAAGATCCTCGTTAATTTTGGCAACAGCGTCATTTAGTGAATATTTGTCTGTGTGGATGTAGATTTGCATGTCGTCTGCAAATAAATTATGTTTGCAATGCTTTAGGGAGTTAGATATGTCATTTATGTAGATTGAAAAAAGCAAAGGTCCAAGTACCGAACCCTGTGGAACCCCAGCTTTACGGAAGGACCAAGAAGAACATAATGTATGATTTCCTATAACAGATTGCTGGCGCTCATGAAGGTAGGAATTGAACCATTTCGTGGCACTATCAGAGAGTAAGAGGTTTTTAAGTTTATGCACAATAAGTCCAAGTCTACCGTGTCGAATGCTTTACTAAAGTCCAGTAATGTAAGAACGGTAAGTTTTCGATTATCAGCAGCTTCGCGTATGTCTTCGCAAATATTTAGTAGAGCAGTATTTGTATTGTGTCCTGTCCTGAAGCCTGACTGAAATTGATCTAGAAGGTTGTAATCATTTAGGTATTCAGTCAGTTGTTTATGGACTAATCGTTCCAGAGCTTTTGAAAGAGTAGGTAAAATGCTAATGGGTCGAAAGTCGTTCGGGGTTGGGGCGTTTTAACTTTAGGCAGTGGACGTACGAGGGCTTGTTTTCCACAATGAGGGATATGTAGAAGTTTGTAGTGAGGAGTTAAAAATATGAGTTATAGTAGGTAGTATAGCTTCGATTATTTTATTCAGTAAAGTAATATTTATACGGTCAGTTCCTTCTGCTTTGGTTTTTATTCGCATGATGGCTTTCTTTACGTCGTAGTCTGTAACATATGAGAAGTGGAAATGTTCTCTGTCGGGTTGATTTGTCAGTGATAATTCATTTATTGTTTGTTCTTTATCCTTTGGAGTAGTAGTTATACCTGTGAAGTGATTATTGAGTGTGTCCAGGGAAACGGTAATTTGTCTACCTGTGTGTCTTTTGTCCCAATTCCCATTCTATTCAAGTTTTTCCAGATTTCTGAAGTATTGGTATTTGTTAGGTTGTATAAATGTCTAAGTTTGGCGTTTCTTATAGCTTCATTTGTCTTGTTACGTAACTGTTTATATTGAGTGAGACTTGTGTCTGTTTTGTTGAGTCTATATTTCTTATGTGCTGCGTCTCTATCAGTCATCAAGTTACGAATTGAAAGAGTCATCCAGGGTGCAGGGCGTCGTTTCACGAGTTTAGTTTTTGGTGGGGCATGTCTGTTGTATAATTGTAGTATAAAGTCATTTAGTGTCTCAACTTTTTCATCTACAGAATGCAGCGTCCATATTGAATGCCACGGCATCTGCATAGCTTCTTCTTCTTCAATTAGGGTTGCATTGTCTATATGTTTTAAGTCTCTATACGTAATAGTCTTTCGAGTCGGTTTAGGGCACTGCAGTGAATATGCTAAGAATATAATATCATGTGCTGATATTCCCGGGGCTGGCAGTTGCCCGTGAGTAAGTACTCTGTCTGGATTATTAGTTGCAATTAAGTCAAGTAACGTCTCAGAGTGATGAGTGTGATGTGTAGGTCGTAGGGGTAGGAGTGTCATATCACAAGCCTGGAACGTAGCCATCAGTTGTTGTGTATGTCTGTTATCAGTGTCTAGTATATTTATATTAAAGTCGCCCATAACGATAACGTGTTCATATTGTATTCGCGCGTTTTGTAAAGTGGACTCAATTTCAGCGATGGCTTTTATTTTAGGAGGTTGGTATACTACACAGAGAAGACATTTTTGAAACTGACAAATATTTCTATGAACATAATTTCGGCAGATGGTTCGTTATTAGATAGATACACAATTTTAGGAGTAAGGTCTGTTCTAACGAAGGCTCCAATACCGCCCCCGCGACTGTAAACACGATCGTGTCTAAGAAAAGTATAACCATCCATGTCAATTAAAGAAGAGGTAATGGTGGGATTTAGCCACGTTTCGGATATGAGAAGAGCATGAATATTTAAAGAGAAGAAAATAGTTCTGATCTCATCTATATGAGCAGTAATACTCTGAGCATTGAAATGGGCTACCTGCAAGGAAGTAGGGTATGTGGACAAAGCTATTTCTAAAGCATTCCTTGAAGTAGTGGGGTCGAGAAGGGGAGTGGGAAGGTTATTGTCCTGTAGCCTGTCAAAGACTGTCAAAGGAAAATCATCATTTAAACGAAAAATGGTCGTAAAATATTTCAACAAACTTACAAACTAAACTTGGTATCACGTCACTAAGAATATCTTAATTTTATGTACTATTAATAAAATGTTTAAAGTGATAACTGTCGGTTATTCACTGGCCGTGTTTGCACTAATTATATTTCTGAGGCCCGGAGAATGATGCGTTTGTTATCTCCTTCTTTAACATGGATTGCTCCGTCAATTGTCCACACATTTGTTACACCATATTTGGTGATGCATTCTTTTAATAGCTTATACCTCATTTGAGTTAAGTCTTGTAAAACAGAAATTATTGAAACGTGATTGGCCATTGAGTCCCATTTGGGGCATGAGTTAAATAGCCAATGAAAATTATAATAAGCATATATGTGGGAATAACTTCTAGGCATGGAGGATTTAACTTTTTCATCCATTTTAATTCCCTCGGTTTTTTTTATATTTCAGAAGTTTAAACATTTTAGCCATATCGCTTCTACCAAATGTGCCGGGTTTGTTTCCAATTGGAACAAGAATTGAAATATTTGTACAAAAATAACATAATAATAATAATAATAATAATAATAATAATAATAATAATAATAGGCAAAATACATATTTTACTCATATTTTATATGGGGTTTCCTTGTAACACAAGTGGTTTCTAGCTCCTATGGGTGTATATACCATTAAGCTGTGTCCATCTATTGTTTTCTGTATTCATGTGTGTTCTACAAATGAAGCTTCTATTAATTTGTCCTAATAATTATAAAATGATTGATGAGTTATAAGAGCGCCATCAAACGTGTATACAAGACAAAAATTTACGATTACCATGTAGAATGTAGGTCTACACTATTAAAAAATTGATATATCTCTTCCGAGTTAAGTTTCAATTGTAATGCAAACAAAGCAGATTAAGACTGCATTTTCACGACGTTGGGGGGAAAAAATGTGATAAAAGTAAGTAGAACTTACAGGCGAGTCAGCATGGAGCATACATTTTGTCATAAATAAATAAGAAATGGTAGTTTCTGTTTTTGGTACCATCGTACTTCTTATTTCCCGTAAAATACGATATACCCATAAGTACAATGTTTCTGTCGATAATTCTGTACACAACTTTATAGTCAAATGGCAGGTAAAAGTAGACCATGGTTCCACCAATAGACGGTGTCATAGAAGTAGTCTAATACCTTATGCAAGTTTGTTTACAGTATAACTGGAACTTAGCTCAGAATTAATATAGGGCATGCTTGTTTCTATGGATATGGTTTTTGTTTTGTCTTTTTGACGATGGTATCTAATTGAAATCAAATAAAATTATTATTAGGTCTATTGTTGTTATTATTATTATTATTATTATTATTATTATTATTATATTCTTAATAGTTGTAAGTTTTGCAGTTATGTCTTGGCCAAATTATTATATTATTATTATTATTATTATTATTATTATTATTATTATTATTATTATTATATTCTTAATAGTTGTAAGTTTTGCAGTTGTCTTGGCCAAATCGTTCGTTGAAGAAGATATTTTTATTGTTTTTAATAACCCGTAATCCACTTCTTGAAGTAATTATAGGAACATAAAGAAATAATTCACAATTTTGTTCCCCAAAACAAATTTAAATTGTCGTTATTTGTCAAGGAACACCTAACTTTGTGAAAAGTCACATTTTACACAAAATCAATTAAAACTTATGGGCTGTGTCGTGGTTAAATAGAGAGTTAGAGGACGTGTGATTTACTGTTTTCATTTACTACTTCATTATGTCATAAGCAAATTAAGTAACCCCATTGTTAATTAGTAACGCAGCGAACTAACCAAAACCATAAAATAACCACAGCTATAATTACTGTTAACAATAGATTTTTAGAAAATATTACAGCACTTCTAACAATATGTGACACCATAAAAGGAGCAGTTTTAATGAGAAAAAGTTACAAAGAAGCAATGACAAAAGATAAGTTAATAGTATACCTTCCTGTAAAGTTTTTATATCGTTGCCTTAATCGTCAAATCTAATAACTCAATCCCTATTAGGTTCGTCTTCCGGGTATATAGGCCGTGGTCCAGTCGTTCTTCTACTCGACGTTTCGTCTACTACTGCGGTTGACATCTTCAGGAGATACTGCGTGCTCTCTGTGAACTCCTCAACAGTCTGCAGCCGACTGTTGAGGAGTTCACAGAGAGCACGCAGTATCTCCTGAAGATGTCTACCGCAGTAGTAGACGAAACGTCGAGTAGAAGAACGACTGGACCACGGCCTATATGCCCGGAAGACGAACCTAATAGGGATCAAGACGCCGGCCGTGAAAGCCTACAGTTATACTAATAACTCAACTTTTAGTGTTTTCGTGATTTTTTCCCTACTTATTATTCTATAGACTATTACACCTGGTATTGTTTCTCTGTTCCCAATTTCCATTTCCTTCCGCCTAAGCAATCTGCCTCTTCCAATCCCCTTCCTTTCGTGGCGTCCTGGTTATTATTCTTCTAACTGTGCTTAGGTCCTCCCCATCAGTTTCACCCCTTGGTGCCCATTCTAATATAATTTTTAGCTGCATTTTGTTGTTCATATGACGTTAACAGTCTCTTCTGTATTAAATCAATAATATCTTTATCCCGTCCTAAAGCTTCACTTATTTGTAGTTTGGTATTTCATCTAATCTTGTTTCTGTACATTTAAAAATGTTAATTTCAGTAGCCAAAAATGTCTTACTTAATCCGTTTTATACTCCATACTTCAACTCCATATACTTAACTTTTTTGGACATTATCTCCCTATACAGTGGATTGCATCTTTGTACATTTTCGTATGTTCTTGCTAAATTCTATCGTTATTTAATCTACATGTACTATCATCATCGTTACTGTGGTCTTTGTTAAAAATAGGCCTAAGATATTTGCATTTTTCGCTTTTTTTTCATTTCTTTCCTCTATCTTATATTAAAAAATAATAAAGTTATACACTGGCATTCATCGAAAGATTTCATAATATCATTTATATTTCAAAATATAAATATCACGAGAAAATTCAAATACTGTTAAATTACATTCTTAATAAAATATTAATTATGTGAGCTGTGCGTCAGAGTCTACTCTGTTCTATTGATTTTTAAGCCTAAAACAATACTTCTATTGAATATGTATATGCAATACGGGTTTTCACAAAATTACACTTGTCTTGAATTTTTCAAGACTACTCATATACACCTTCTGGAATGATTAATACCAATTTAATGAACCCAATTACGGATGAAAATTTAAAAAAATGAGTTAATGGCACAAACATGTACCATAACAAATGTAGCACAAGATTTAGGTCCTTGATAATATTAATAAAATTATATGTATATTAAATATTAGTTATGTAAGTAAAAACCTTAATAGTGAATATAAAATGTTTAATATAAAAATAAGGGACAATAAAGATTGTTAGATATTTATTTCAAGCTTTGTATGAATTTACCTACAAAAATATTTAAGAAACTGTAAATATTTTTAATTCTCAATGAATATCTTAATTGTGACATCTTGAATTTCATTTATTAAAGTGTATTGTGGATCATCATAATATTCCAAACTCGTTTAACGCCAAAAGCCTTTTACGATGTCAGTGAAGAATCCTCGATCCATCTTTTTCTACGACGCGGACGTCCCAAATATATTTTCCCTTGAGGACGTTATTGAAGCATGACTTTTGGATTCATTCGTTGCACATGAGTTTTCCACTGTGGCTGGTATTTATTCAGAAAATTGTGAGGTTGGTTTTAATTGAAGTAAATACATGATATTCGTATCTTCATAATTTTGAAATTAGCACTTGTTGTTTGAAATACATCAATTTTGAAAGTGTTGTCCAATAGAATCAAATATTGAAGTCACGTGATGTAATAATATTCTATCCATAGTAGAATCCATGTTCTATCTTTTAAATAATTTTAAATTCATTCAGCTTAGAATTTTGTCGAGAGAGTGTTTTTTATTATTATTATTATTATTATTATTATTAATATTATTATTATTATTATTATTATTATTATTATTATTATTATTATTATTATTATTATTATTATTATTAAAGAAAGGTTACCTAGGAAAACATTGGAATGGTGTCCACCTGGAAGAAGAAGGAAAGGAAGACCTCGAAACTCGTGGATGTAAATAATAAGAACGGGAATGAGAACTAGAGGACTGGATGACATGGAGTGGAGAAGAAAAATAAAACTTCAGGTACAGAAAGATGTGTAAACATTAAAAATCTGTGTATTAAAAAAGTATTATTATTATTATTATTATTATTATTATTATTATTATTATTATTATTATATTCCGAACATGATATTTTAAAAGCATATTTATTGGAAACATTATCTTAAATTATATATATATATATATATATATATAATATATACACATACACATACATACATACACGCACAAAATACCACTACTGCATATATGTAGAGGTTCTGCTTCAAGTTAGAGAAAGAGCGTGAGTTCAAGAACGGAGGAATTTCTACAACCTCAGAATATTTTATTGTATATATATTCCTACTTTATAAGGCTGTAGAATTGTTACCTGCCTTTTTCTTCAAGTCCATTTAATTAAACCTTAAAACTACAAAAGATGAAATAAAGTTAGGTATCGTAAGGAGCTGTTTCAAGAAAATATGCTTACCTATACGACATCTCAGGAATGCTAATAAAACGCTATTATGTTTACTTAGAATTCCAAGATTTATCATTAACATCGGGTAGTGTAACTAAGTTTATAGGTTTCCGATCTGAGACGTTGGCATTAGGAATACTGTATGAAGCATAAGGAAGCTTTGTAAATTCAAAGATAAATGAATAGGCTAATGGAATGAAGCCAGAGAGCCCACGCCTAGTTTGGCTGCCATTTTGCTGTGGGTTGTAAATATACTTGAACCTGACACATGAAAAATATAAATTCTATTGATACTACACGGTATTCTAAAATAAACGTTTCTAAAATGTACTTCTATTTAAAAAGAAGAAAAAAATTACTATTAAAATGAGAATCTCATTGGATTACAATTTTGACATTTTTATAATAATGATACAAATCAGTCTCATGGGCTAGTGGTCAGCGTTTCTGGCTACAATTCGTGAGGTTCCGGGTTCGATTCCCGGTCAAACCATAGAATTTTTTCCTTAAAGGGGTGGCCCATGGTCTGGAATTTAGGTTAAGAACTCTCCTGGCGCTTCATTATCAATTATCAACCATCATATCATCGGGGTCCACCGCTGTGGTCTCGAAGTAGCGTGCTGCCTTGTCACGCAGCGGGCCCGGGTTCGATTCCCGGCAGGACAGGCTCCTGGGCGAGGTTTTTATTCGGGGTTTTTCCTCACCTGTAAGACAAATGTCAGGAAGCTTAGGGCCCAACGGTCCCCGAAAATAATCCGGCCATCATCACCATCCTTATCATTATCATCATCATCCTTCACCGGTGTGGAAAGCAACGGGAAGCTACCACACCTGTAATTCCCTAGTAAAGCTGCAAAGCATAGCATGGTAATGTTACGATTGCAGTGAAAGACCTGCCCTCGGGCAGAATTACTATGGATGGATAAATGGATATCATCGGAGTAACGTAACTCCGCCTTTCCGGTGTCCCAACCTAAGAAATGGATTACAATTCTGCCAATGCCAGGGGAGAAAACCAGAAATGTCATAAAAGAAACCTGGAGGCATTAGACAAAAAAAAAATGATACAATCAGATTGTTTATTTTTTCATTCTTGTTTGTAGACTCTTCAACATCTAAGGCCATATCGCGTCTAGAATTTTTAGGTGTATTTAGTAGGGTGTGTGTTTCCGTAGTTGTATTTATGATTAAAGCATGGAATTAATTTCCCAGTCATGCAAGGGACTGTCAAACACTATCATTATTTAAATCCAATTTAACTGATATATTAAGTCCCAAATAATGAAAATACGACCTGCACAACAACTATATTCAGCATTTTGTATGTACCTATAAATATTCATCTAGGACACTTTTCTTATTCTTTATCTTATTTTTATTCTATGTTTCGTTAATGTTAGCTAATATTAGATTACATCCACATTGTGATTTATTTAGTCTATAATTTAATAATATTTTAAAATTGTAATGAATATATATATATATATATATATATATATATATATATATATATATATATATATATTCATTTTTGTGCGAGTTTATTATTCGCTGGTTCAGTAAAAGAGAAGGCCTTATGGTCTTAACTTTGCCAGCTTAAATAAAACATTATTATTATTATTATTATTATTATTATTATTATTATTATTATTATTATTATTATTATTATTACGTTCAAAATTAGAAAAAATAAGAAATACTGTCATACGAGAAAAAATGAATATTAGATATTCAATAGTAGATTATATAAGATACAAGCAATTAAATTGGTATGGGCATGTACGACGAATGTAAGAATAAAGGTTACGGTACCCAGAAAAACATTGAAAAGGAAGACCTCGAAACTCGTGGATGCAAGAAATAACTGGAATGAGAACAAGAGGACTGGAGGAAATGGAGTGGATGGATAGAGACGAGTGGAGAGGAAAATATAACTTTAGGCACAGAAAGATGTGCAGATATAGAAAATCTGTATATAAATAAATTATTATTAGACCAGTCTCATGGGCTAGTGGTCAGCATTTCTGACTACAGTTCATGAGGTACCGGGTTCAATTCCCGGTCAAACCATAGGATTTTTTTCTTTAAGGGAATCATTCCTTTGGTTGCCCATGGTCTGGAATTTAGGTTAAGTTCAGGTTATGGACTCTCCTGGCGATTCATTATCATTTATCACTCATCATATCATCGGGGTAACGTAACTCCGCCTTCAAGGTATCTCAATCTAAGAAATGGATTACAATTCTGAAAAAGCCAGAAATTTCATAAGAAACAACCTGGTAGCATTAGACAAAATTATTATTATTATTATTATTATTATTATTATTATTATTATTATTATTATTATTATTATTATTATTATTATTATTATTACTATTACTATTATTGTATATCGCGTGTTTTCAGATGAATTCACTGATATTTTGATATGGCGATGCTGATTAAATGTACAGGCCTATTGAGCCGCCTCGGTAGCGCGTGGTTAGCGCGCGTAGCTGCCCCGACTGAAATTCCATGTTCGAATCCTGGCGGTTCCAGGTGTATTGGTGTTTCTTTTCTTGTGCTTTTAAATATCCTTTTGATTGTTCCACATATATAATTAGATTTATTAAGTTTGTTAAATAGATATTCATTTTTAAAATAGGAGATTTCATAGCCCAGGTATTTAAAATGGTTCATTTGTTCAATGGGTTTCCCCTCCAGAATTATTTTAGCTCTTACGGTATCTGATCCCTTAAAAGCTAGGATTTTCGTTTTACTTATTGATATTTTGAAATTATATTTCTGTATAATGTTATTTAATTGAAAGAGCGATTTCTGTAGACCATATTCTGAAATAGATATTAGAACTTGGTCGTCTGCAAAAAGTAAGGTATCTAACATCTTATTTCTTATTTTGAAATGTGAGTCCAAATTTATCTGCCAATTATATATGATATCGTCAATATAAATATTAAAAAGGGAGGATGAAAGTGGACATCCCTGTCTCGCACCTCTATTTATTGTTGCTGTTATATTGTTTTTATTTTTGCCTCCAGTTTCTATTGTTATTTTATTTTCTACATATAGACTTTTTATTGCAGTTATTAGGTGCTGAGGTACTCCTTTCTCTTTCATTATATTCCACAATTTATTTCTGTTAACTTTGTCAAATGCCTTAATTCATTAGTTTAGTTATTAATGGTGCAAAATAAAATTCATAATGTTTAAAAAATACTCATATATGTTCATTCATAACTATTAGTTATGAACTAAGCATTTCAGTTTAGTGAAATAGGGAGGCCTTGCACCTAAAACTTTACAGAGCATAAATACTTGAAGCAGCACCTGGTTCCTTGTAAGTAACGCGAAGGTGTGAAACTTCACAATCGCCTTCTCGTTAAGACGAAGTTTATAACTCGCCAAGTTTCTCTGTCACGGAGCACTTTTTAACTAAATCAATTACAGAATATTCTGCCCGCTCTTTCTTAAAATATATCTCTTTCTTTCCAATTTATATTTCCTGAAATTCTAGTTCTATTATATAAATGTTACGTTTAGGGGTATAAACATTTAGAATGTCATATCTAACATGATTGCGAAATTCCGCGAATTATTCTAAATAAGTCCAGAAAAGCAATATGTTATAACTAAAATATTATATTGAGCAGAACTTATTAATACAAAATGGGAACTGACTATAAATTTACAGAAAACAGAATATATGTGTTTGGGAAAGGATGAGGATGACCTCATACTCGAAACAGGGAAAATAAAAAAAAATATAAAAAAATTAAATATCTTGGGTCAATAATTACATGTTCAGGTACATGTGAAAGAGATGTACAAACTAAAATTCGAATGGCAAAAAAATGCAACTAAGACATTACATGGATTAATTTGGAACTAAAATATTACAAAGGAAACTAAAATGAAAATTTATAAGAGCATAATACAGAATAGTTTGTCACATGGAAGTGAAACTTGGTATTTGACTAAATTACAAAATAATAAAATTAGAACAGTTGAATTTGATTATCTTAGAAGAAGCATTCAAAAAACAAGACAGGATAAAATAAGAAATGAATTCCTTTGGAGAGAAATGAATGTCACCACAACTGAGGATTGTAAATCAAACTCTTAAATGGTATGGTCATGTACAGAGAATGGAAGATGAAAGATGGCCAAAAAATATAAACCAATGGTCACCCCCTGGAAGAAATAAACGTGGCAGACCAAGAAGGAAATGGAAAACTTACGCCAGAACCATTATGGATGATAGGAATTTGGAAGAAGGATATTGGAATGATAGAAATAAATGAAAACTGAAGACGGCGAACCTATAAGTGGGCGAAAGACGAGGAAGAAGAAGAAGAACTTATCATCATCACCATCCGGTATCATGACAGCTGACGCCGTCTTCCGGAAACCAAACGCCATTCCTCTCTGTATATCCATTGATCTTCCTACAAATCCTCTGATAATCATAGCCGCTTGCATACTTTGTATACAGGTTTGCTTTGGTCTTCCTTTCTTCCTCCTTTTCATTGGGATCCATTCCTTAATAAGTTTAAGCAATCTTTGTTCTGGCATTCTTTTGACATGGCCATACCACTGTAATCTTTTCTTTCACTATAATGTCTATGATGTCCGGCTCATGTCGTACACTCCTTATTTCTTTATTTCGTATTCTATCCATTCTAGATTTTCCAACTGAACTTATTAAATAAGTCAAAATTAATTCTACAATGTATGTGACGTCAAGTAAATTATTCGCTGCGCGCGACATTCAATGTTCTTCCTCGGAAACAATGCTGCCTGTATGAGGTATGTGAGGTATTTATAGACGTTTTCTTTACATTGAAAGATTTATATTTATAGTAACGTGCCGTGAACGGGTTCTAAGGGTAAGCACCGCCTATTTGAATTAAATATTTTAATAAAGTAAATATATCACATTCAACACAGTACGAATTAAAATTCCTAACAGTCAGTTACGATCACGGTATTTAAAATAATTAGACAACCATTTAAAAAATGTGAACACACACACACACACACACACACACACACACACTCTCTCTCTCTCTCTCTCTCTCTCTCTCTCTCTCTCTCTCTCTCTCTATCTATCTATCTATCTCTCTCTCTCCCTACATTATATATATATATATATATATGTGTGTGTGTGTGTGTGTGTGTGTGTGGGAGGGGGTTGCACTACTTCCTAGTTGATTAAGACAATACGCTACAAGCCAAAAAGCCGCAGGCGATTACCAAGGAGGTCGGAAATTGTAAACGGGCATAAACCTTCTGGCAGTATTATACTGCCCTAAGGTCGAATCAACCTCTAACGGAAATGAATACCAGGCGCATGTTCTGAAGAGGGGAGGGGGAGGTAAATGCGGCCATCACACATGGATTAACAACCTGCTGACATCTCACGCCGATTGTCTGCAAAGGTGTGAACCTTAATCTGCTACTACCCCAAGCGTCTCCTAAGACTTGTAGTGGAGTCACTTTACATACAGGTGAATTCCATGGTAACTGAGGTAACAAATTCAACCATATAAAATAACATCATTTTTTTTTTAGTCTTCAGATAATAGGACATTAGTTTTTCTGTTCAAACACATATATCGATATTATCGCCTCACTATAATGGTTGTCCGTTTATATAAGAACGGCTGCCGCGTAACAATGCTTGACAATGATTAACATGCGGAATTATTATAGCGGCAGTAGTGGCAGCTTTGTATTCAATTATATATAATAGCTGCGGGGAAACAAATCGAGCCGCCGGACAACCATCATAGTGAGGCTATAATAGTACTTAAAATGTACAGTATTATAACGGTATCGGTAGAATGACATCATGCTTTGCAGAGTGAGAGTAAACTAATGCTCTCTGTGAAGTTTTCAATTTTATTACAACAAGCAATTATTATCCATGCAAGTATTAGGCCGTGTGGCCTGTTACGGCCTCAAAGAGGAGTTTTCCATCCAGCGCTTTTTTTTTTTTTTGACGTCCCAACGATCTTTTGTCTTGGAGACAGTAACGAAGCACGGGTTTTGGAATTCTACGCGACAGCAATCGTTGAAGATGGGCTTTCCAGTTGTATATGGTGAAGAATGGGTTCTACATCCAACTCTTCCATAATTTCCTCATTAATTTTCTTTTATAGTCCCACTTTGGGTAGCCTGCTGTACGGCGCATAAATCGCATCTTATTTGCTGTTATCCGATTTTCATATCTTCGTATTGCCCATGCTCCACTACCTTATCTTAATACTGGTCTTGCGAGAACCTTATAAAGCCTTATAAAATTGTGAATGTAAATATATATATATATATATATATGGTATGATAAGAAAAATAAATGCCTGGACGGGAGATATATATATATATATATATATATATATAAGAGGAGTTACAAAATATATATTTTGAGTTTTGTATTTTCATATGCTTTAGTCATTAGTGACACAAAATGAAAGTAACTGACGTAACAGGAATGCTTCTGCGTAGTGTAAGAGTTTGAATTTAAATAAATAGCAGTATTCTTTGCTACTCATGAGTCTGTTCATATTTTAATAGTCTATATACAACTTTGGGATGCAGGAAAAAAACTTTAATTTTCATGTGTTATGTGAAATTACTTTACGTGGAATTCATCTGTGTGTGTGTGTGTTTATTTAACTAACTCTCACTGGCACTATCGAACACGTTGGTCCATGGTCGCGCGGACATAAGCTCTCCATACATCCCTATCCTGAGCTAATGTTTTCCAATCAACCCCTGTGTAATCTACTTCCCTCAAATCATAGTTAATGTTATTCTCTCACCTCATTCTTGGTCTACCAACTGGGCGTTTTCCCTCTGGTTTTCCTACAAGAAGCTTTCATGCACGTCTTTCATTCCCCATTCGTGCCACATGTCCTGTCCATCGCATTCTACAAGACTTAACTGTTCTCATTATATCTGGCTTCCTATAAAGACCATGTAATCCACTATCATGCAGTCTTCTCCATTCACCTGTCTGTTCATCTCTCTTTGGTCCAAAAATTTTCCTAAGAACTTTATTATCAAATATCGTAATCTCCTTTCCTCCCTTAAAGTAAGAGTTCATGTTTCGCATCCATATAATATAACTGGTAGAATAATAGTTTTATATATTTTCAGTTTAATATTTTTTGAATGGAGATGGGAAGTGAAAAGTCTCTGTAATACATAATAACACGCATTTCCAGAATTGAGCCTATGTTTAATTTCCTTGTGCATCGCATTCCTGTTTATGATTATTGTTCCTAGATGTGCATATATATATATATATATATATATATATATAGTAATTCTGCCCGAAGGCAGGTCCTTCACTGCAATCATAGCATTTTCATGCTATGCTTGCAGCTTTACTAGGGAATTGTAGGTGTGGTAGCTTCCCGTTGCTTTCCACACCGGTGAAAGATGATGATGCTGATGATGGCCATATGATTTCGGGGACCGTTTGGGCCTTAAAGTTTTCCTGACATTTGTCTTACAGATGAGGAAAAACCCCGATAAAAACCTCACCCAGAAAAACTGCCCCGACAGGGGATCGAACCCGGGCCCGCTGCGCGACAAGGCAGCACGCTACCTCGAGACCACAGCGGTGGACTATATATATAACATTGTAGATTTTCGCGGATATAAGGTACGATTAAGAATTTTTTCTTGGGTTTTCCGCGTCATGGATTCAAGATTATCATTCATGCCGAAACTTCGTAATCAGTGGTCAGAGGCCAACCTTGAATCCATGACGCAAAAAAACCCAATAAAACTTTCTTAATCATATATATACAGTGTGTATATGTGTGTGTCCAATGCGAGTAGGACATTGTATAAAGTATTGTTTTGGATAGTTAATACTCAAAGACATAATATGTATCGAATGCTCTATTATGGTCATATAGTAAATACGAGTAATTACGCATTGCTCTTGAAAATGTTTTGTATTTCTAATGTTTATATTTCTACTGCAGCCGTTCTAAAAAGTATCATAAACGTATTGTTCGCAACTATTAAAAGGGCCAATATAAGCACAATATATTAAAGGGAATGTAAATAAAAGAAGACATTACATTGAAAATTGTAATTTTTCCCTGAACGAAAGTCATATAATTTTATTGGCGTGGAGTGCATAACGTTAGACAATACAAATAGTTCAACTTGTAATCAAAAAAGGGAAATAAGTTCCCATAAAGCATAGTGTTTATTACAATATAAACACTTTTTCACCACATATTCAACACTAGAAACTGTGATAAGTAACCTTTGAGGGAGGTCTTGAAATGTTTATGAATAACTTACATTTTCAATGTGATTCTAGGAAGCCCAATTATCGACATTTAACAAGGAACTATATGAAGGCAATAAAACGGTCCGTTGAATTTTAATGCACTTTATTTTGTCACGAATCATTAAAATAATGTAACACATTCTTGTATTTAATTATCGCCATAATGTATTATATTCTTCAGTTGATATAAGGAACACGTAATAATTAAGCTTATAGTTGTTATTTTTGTAGAGTTCAACTTCAATATAATGGACAATAATTCTGACTCTTGTAGTTTTCATTAGTAATGCACTGTATGGGCTTTGATAAATGAAGCCACTTATACATAATATATCGGTTCTCATTCTAGACGTTCTAGACCTCCAAACGAAATTATTTCACACACAGTTCTAAATTACCAACCAAGCGTAATGTTAGCCAATTTGACTTGGTATTCACAAATGACCTAGCACAAACGGAAAATTCTAGGAATTTTACACACTTGTAAAAATCATTTCTAAGCAGTTCGTAATTACAAATTTTTCATTGAGTTAATTGTAACATCCGTCCAGCCATAGTAATTCTGCAAGAGGGCAGGTCTTTCACTGCAACCATAGCATTTTCAAGCTATGCTTTGCAGCTTTACTAGGGAATTATAGGTGTGGTAGCTTACCGTTGCTTTCCACGCCGGTGAAGGATGATGATAGTAATGATAAGGATGATGATGATGGTCGGATGATTAACGGGGACCGTTGGATCCTAAGTTTCCTGACATTTGACTTACAGGTGAGGAAACCCCCCGAAAAAACCTCACCCAGGAGCCTGTCCCGACCGGGAATCGAATTCGGGCCAGCTGCGTGACAAGGCAGCACGCTACTTCGAGACCACAGCGGTCGACAATTGTAACATAGTTACGGAAAATTGTTTGAAATCAGGAGTGTGTATTTTGTATTATGTTTACTGCGCAATTAAACCAGTACGCTATAAGCCGGAAGGTCACGGATTCGAGTCCCTATGATGTCATGTTTTTTACTGGCCTAATCGTTTGGCGGCATCATAGTCCTGGAGTCAACTCAGCCTCCAACTGAAATAAGTACCAAATTTATATTCGGGTGATAAAGAGGTGTATCACGAAGAGTTGGAAGTAGATCTTGTGTCGATTGACTAGAAAATATGGGGTCTTAAGTTTCTACTTCCTTAAGAGCCTCGTAAGTCTTAAAAGTGGGATCACTTTACCTGTTTTATGTATATTGTGAAATAACGGTGGCTTTTTACTTAATTTCCGAAGGAAGAGTTGAATTTTCACTTGAAAACTTCCCTGAGAACTAACTCGGGCTTATCTCTACATCTTTGGAACAGATCATAAATATTTTCCCAAGAAAAAGATACTCAATAATCCAGTTTTCCACTTAAATAGTGGATCCATCCATCTACCCACTGTAATTCTGCCCGAGGGCAGGTCTTTCACTGCAATCATAGCATTTTCTTGCTATGCTTTGCAGCTTTACTAGGGAATTATAGGTGTTGGTAGCTTTCCGTTGCTTTCCACACCGGTGAAGGATGATGATGATGGCGGATGATTTTCGGGGACCGTTGGGCCTTAAGCTTCCTGACATTTGAATTATAGGTGAGGAAAAAACCCGAAAAAACCTCACTCGGGAGCCTGTCCCGACCGAGAATCGATCCTGGGCCAGCTGCGTGACAAGGCAGTACGCTACCTCGAGACCACAGCGGTGGACAAATAGTGCATAATGAAATTAACAAAAACAACTGTGCACTTAAGAAGGTAAAAAGTGAAATCAAAACAAGTGCGGAATGAACATAAGGAAATAAAAAAGCAGCAAGTTTGAATATAATTCGAAAAATTAGTAGGCGACACCGAGAATATGGTGAAATATAAGAATTACTTTAACACAAATAATCATAATCATTCTACATGTAAGACGGTAAGATTTTTTTTATCTTTAGTTGTATTAAACTACTGCATGTGAATAGCTTGTCTGAGTAAATTAATTTCAATATTACGTCAGTGATTAGCTATATGACACGGAATAAATTCCATCATAATGGCTTCTTAATAGAAGCAAACCTGTTGTAATGTGAATAGAAGTTCACTACGAATGGCATATGGAGATTTCAAATAGAGGGATCTGTGTCTGCACCTGCATTACCAGAGTAGCACAATAACACTGGGCAATAAAAAATAAACTTTTTTTTTGTCTCAGAAAAAAAAATGTGATTCTGATAGTATTTTTCTCTTGAATTCAAATATGATATCCGGTTTTCTCCATCACGCAAGGTTTCCGACAGACATAAATTTATAATTTCAAACACTTTAATATTTTCCACATTCGTAACTACACAATATTCGAACATTCGGACTCACCCGCAAAGTAAGAAATGACGATTTTCTGCTATATTTCGCCTGTGGAGCATCTCTCTTGATGGTCCAACAATAATCGGCCAGCATATTAAGATTCCACTTGCCATGATATCTCTTTTCCATAGCTGAAATCATTTGAGTTAGCTCATTTGGTTTTATTTTACAATTGACAAATGTACGAAAAAAAAAAAACGTTTATGAAAAAATAATATTTAAAACCATTAATTGAAATTGAAATAAAAAAACCGTGGGTGATGGAGAAATTCCGAATGCATATTTTAAAACACGATAAAAACTGCATTAATTAAAACTATTGGCAATCATGAGACAAAAATCATGTTGACCAGTGTAATTGGTTGGTGCACAAGCGCTAGTTTTTAGTTGTATTAAGAATGATTTGTTCCAAACTAGATTTTTATTTTACCAATCTTTATACATAAAAATTCAACCTGCGTATGTTTGTGCTCGCAAAACTCGAAAAGTCGATTGACTTGAAATTCTGACACAACGTTGCATTCGAATAGGCTCTATATACAGGGTGTAACAGGACCTCACCGACAAAATTATAAGGCGATAGGCTATGCAGAGAGGATAATTTTTTTGTGAAGGAACATATAGTGGCAAACACGTCGCTTATGAGTTATGCGCAGATGAAGGTGTTCGCCCGTAAGGGTCGGAATTGAATACAGACAATTGTACACGTATAATGTTATTGAGAAGACATGTTCTTACAATAAGTGTTCAAACAGTCGACCCTGTGTCTCATTACATGTTTGATATCGTTGCAGCGACGATCGGCCAGCACGGCCGATCATGACAGGATTCTTTTTGACGTCGTCGAAACACTTATTATAAAACATGTATTTTTCAATAAAATTATACGTGGGCAATTGTTTTGTATACAATTCAGACCCTTACGGGCGAATACCTTCATCTGCGCATAATTCATAAACGACGTGTTTGTGAATATATGTTCCTTCACAAAATAATGATCCTCTCACCATGGCCTATCATCATTTTGTCGGTGAGGTCCTGTTACACCCTGTATGTATGTATGTATATATATATATATATAAAGGTAAAGTCATCCCACTACAGGCCTCAGGAGGCTCTTAGTGTAGTAGGATGTTAAGGCTCCTATTTTTTCCAGACCATCGGCACTATTTGTCAGCCCTGCGTGACGCCCCTTTACACTCCAGAACAAGTGACTGGTACTCATTACCGTTAGAGGCTGGGTCGATTCCAGGGTCATAGTGCCGCCAGAAGGTTTGGGTCAGTTTAAAAATACTGACCTTCTGGCTTGTAGCGCGTAGTGTCTTAACCACTACGCTATTGGCATGCCCCATATATTCGAATACGCGTATGTTTTTATACACTTAGCGACACAGTTGGCCATCTCACCTGAGACGAAGAATATTAGATCAACATAGTATAATCATTTAAATAATAGGTATTTTCCTCATGCAGATAAATGGTATGTATATATGCGTGTGAATGTCTGTATAAGAGTGTGTGTGTGTGTGCTTGAGAGAATGAGGGAGGAAGATCATCGAGATCTGTGTATATATTTTATGGTATTTATTGTCTTCTTTCATGCTTTTATGTAGTTTTATAGTGCTACTGTAATAAAATTGTTTGAACTGTCCACGTAATTACTCTGTAAGCAAGCTTTTGTTTCGTATATTTTAATTAAATGGAGGGTGTAACTGCAACACAAACATGAGAAAGATACAGAGGAAGAGATGAAAAGAAAGAGAGTGTACAATGTTTATTTTTATGTATTTCTCAATTGTAAAAGGGATTAATCACAACAGAAAATGTAAATTCGATGTAGATTTAACAAAATATAGGCCTATATATTTCTACAAAAGCATTATCTAAGGACAGTGAATCACGGTGCTGCTAAAATATAACATTTTTCGTAATGTTTTATTAAAATAGTGTGTGTACGGGCCCTCCATGGTATCTTTACCTTGTTGTGGTGGAGTGGCTTGCGTGCTTAAATGATCCTGAGAGCTATGCCGGCGGTAGCATTGCTGCCGATAGGGTTACCCATGCCGGACTGGTCGAAGGTGATAAGCCAGACGAAAAAAGTACCTTGGGCGAAAGAGTGACGATCTTTCACCGTAAAAATACAACCGTCAAGAAATGCGGACATGGGTTCATCTGGGGTAAAATTTTCCGGAGGTCAAATAGTCCCCCATTCGGTTCTCCGGGCGGGGACTACTTCAGGGAACCCATGCCAAAGGCTCAAACACAGGGACATGTTCCTAGGAACATGGAATGTTAGGACTTTATACAATAGCGGGGCACTAGAGATATTAACGCAGGAATTAGATAAATCGCCCTTGGATATAGTCGCTTTACAGGAAGTTAGGTGGCCAGGAGTAGGTAGTCAGGAATCAGGAAGCTTTGCATTATACTATGGGGGTGCAGAAAGACCTGCATTTGGAACGGGTTTTTTAGTCAGAAGGAGGATCCTATCCGCTATCCGAGATATTAAGTTTGTTAGTGATAGGATATCATACATAATACTAAAGGGTAAACGACATGATTTTATAATTGTAAATGTACATGCCCCCACAGAAGACAAAGATGGCAAGATCAAGGATGAGTTCTATGAAGAATTAGAATGCTTATTTGATAGCCTTTCACGATATCATATGAAAATTGTCTTAGGAGATTTTAATGCAAAAGTGGGACGGGAAGATATATTCAAACCAACAATAAGCAAATTCAATCTTCATGAAGATAGTAACGACAACGGGGTTAGATTAGTCACATTTGCCACATCGAAGGATCTCATTGTTAAGAGCACAACATTTCAGCATAAGGATATTCATAAATACACCTGGACGTCCCCAGATGGAGAAACTCGGAACCAGACAGATCATGTATTAGTGGATAAACGCTGGCACAGTAGCATCATTGATGTTAGATCAGTTAGAGGGACAGATTGCAATTCGGATCATCATCTGGTCAGAGTGAAAATCAGACAATGGCTATCGCTTATGAGAGGAACAAACGCTAAAGATGATTCTGTAAAATATGAATTAAAAAACTTGAAAAATGATGAAATGCGGCAAGAATACCAAATCAAAATTGCTAATAGATTTGAAGTACTGGAATCTTCAGATGACGATGTGGCAAACGAAGAAGAAACTGATATAAATAAAGAATGGGAGGCTATAAGAGATACTGTTAAATTGCCAGCATCAGAAAGCATTGGTTGTTTAAAAAAGAGGCAAAATAAGAAATGGTTTGATGAGGAATGTGCCGACATTGTAAAGAAAAGAAAGCTAGCAAAAATGAAATGGTTATACGAGCCAAATAAGGTAAATTTAGAGCAATTGGGTAGTGTTAGACGGGAAACCACCAAGTTACTAAAGAGTAAAAAGAGGGAATATTTGAGAGAGAAGATTAATGATCTTGAAATGAATGCAAAAAATAGGAACATTAGATAATTATATCAGGGAATTAGTATAGAGAAGAAAGGGTTTCAGGTTAGAACAAATATAATTCGGAATGAAAATGGCGATATGATTGCAGATTCTAGGAGTATATTAAATAGATGGAAAAGTTACTTTAATCAGCTATTAAATGTACATACAGAACAGGACATTGAGGAGGATAAGTTACAGACAGCAGAAATGCTAGTCGCAGAGCCAAGTGCATTAGAGGTTGAAATGGCGATTGAAAAATTGGAGATGTATAAAGCATCAGGTTCAGATGAGATCCCAGCAGAACTGATAAAATCAGGGGGAGAAAAATTGATGGACAAGATACGCTGGTTACTTAGTATGATTTGGGAAAAAGAAGCTCTTCCAGATGAATGGAAGGAATCAATTATCGTACCAATTTATACGAAAGGAGATAAAACTGATTGCAACAACTACAGGGGCATCTCATTACTTTCAACTTCGTACAAAATTCTAACAAATATATTAGTAAGCAGACTTACTCCCTATATTGATGACATTCTAGGAGATCATCAATGTGCATTTAGAAGAAACAGGTCTACAACAGATCAGAGTTTTAGTATAAGACAGATTTTAGAAAAGAAATGGGAATATAATGGTACTGTACATCAACTATATGTAGACTTCAAAAAAGCATATGATTCAATTAAGAGGGAGAAGTTATATAGTATCCTGCTGGAGTTCGGAATTCTTAAAAAGTTAGTTAGACTTATACGAATGTGTCTAAATGGCTCAAAGAGTACGGTGCATGTAGGCAAACAGTTTTCAGACACTTTTGAAATCCAGAATGGGTTGAAGCAAGGAGATGCACTATCTCCTCTACTATTTAATTTTGTACTAGAGTATGCCATTAAATCTTTAGAGAATGTGGAAGGCTTACAACTGAATGGTATTAATAAGCTGTTAGTTTATGCTGATGATGTAGTACTACTGGCCGATAGCGAGGAGATACTAAAGGCCAACACGCACACACTATTGAGTAACACTAAGAAATTAGGACTGGAAGTAAATATCAGTAAAACTAAATATGTGGTCACACGTAGAAATTCAGTATATAATGGAAATGGACAGCTAATGACAAATGAGAGAAATTTTGAGGAAGTGGCTGAATTCAAATACCTAGGAACAATAATCACAAATAGGAATGAGATGCACAAAGAAATTAAACATAGGCTCAATTCTGGAAATGCGTGCTATTATGCATTGCAGAGACTTTTCATGTCCCAACTCCTTTCAAAAAACGTTAAACTGAAAATATATAAAACTATTATTCTACCAGTTATATTATACGGGTGCGAAACATGGACTCTTACTTTAAGGGAGGAAAGGAGATTACGAGTATTTGAGAATAAAGTTCTTAGGAAAATTTTTGGACCAAAGAGAGATGAACAGACAGGTGAATGGAGACTACTTAACAATGAACTACATGGTCTTTATAGGAAGCCAGATATAATAAGAACAGTTAAGTCTCGTAGACTGCGATGGGCAGGACATGTTGCGCGTATGGGGAATGAAAGACGTGCATGGAAACTTCTCCTAGGAAAGCCAGAAGGAAAACGCCCAGTTGGTAGACCAAGAATGAGGTGGGAGAACAACATTAACTGTGATTTGAGGAAAGTAGATTATACAGGGAATGATTGGAAAGCATTGGCTCAGGATAGGGATGTATGGAGAGCTTATGTCCGCGCTGCCATGAACCTACGGGTTCGATAGTGCCAGTGAGTAAGTAAGTAAGTATCTGGTACGCAAACTATCGATTAAAAATTGTACATCACTATTCTTCTTAGCTACGAAATTGAAAATTTTACTACTAAATATATAACACCGCCGGATTCGAACCTGGACCCGATAGTTTTAAAACAAGCAACCTATTACCATTGCTAGCGTGGTGAAGTTTAAAAAATATATTGTGATATAAAATTCCATCACATAAAAATGGATTTATTAGAAACATCAGAGATGAAGTTCTTCAGATACGTTGCAGAATATACTCTAAGAGATCACATTCCTAGTGAAACAATTAGGCAAGAACTCACATTTTTTAATCTAAATGAAAAAAAATACAAAACTATAAACAAAAATGGCATGAACATATTTTAAGAATGGACTCTTCTAGGTTAACAAAACAAGCACTGTTGTACCAACCACAAGGCTATAGAGATGTGGGACGTCCTAGAACACGACGGGAAGATGAATTCTGAGAGCGGAACGGGCCGACGGCCTACAATGAAGATGATGATAATAAAAATGGATTGGAAACGGTTAAGGTGACACAATGTTTGATAAGGCGTAAGGTAAAGTTAAAAAAAATATATAGGAAAAATTAAATAAGAAAATTTTCAGTATGATCATTGGATATTCATCTGGTGAGCCCTTCCATGTCATAGTATGGTCAGAAAAAAAGTATGTAAGTGATCCAGAGTTTAAAAAAATTCTCTGATGGGTCGTGTCCTTGTAAAGCCATGTTAACATGGGATACATAGAATTGCCTATAAAAAGAGAGGTTAATGTAAGGAAAACAAAACAAAGCAGTATAAATATTCCATTTTTAATCGAATTAAACAAAATTAATAATATAATATCGCTCATTATAATGTGGATGAAGGCCCATGGTCATTATGAATTGGATAATGGGGACATGGCAACATAACAAAAATTAGTACTTTTTATTTAATTTTTTACAGACGCTATAATTGCAAGAATATTTAGATGTATCCAGTAGACTGTGCGTTTTTGATGTGTCTGTCAGGAATTTTGATAAGTATGCTGATTTAATTTCAATGATGCCAATGATGAAATGAGTCTTAGTAATGAAATTCTAACCCATAATTTACCTTGAACATTAAATGAAAAGAACGAGAAAAAATAACTCTGATTGATCGGAGAGGGCAACGAAATCGGGACCTCCTGAAAACGGGACACAAAGACTAGCTGGCATAATTCGCTAGGTCAATAAAATTATAGTTACTATTTACAGTGTGATTATAAAGTCCCAGTACATTTTGTGGATAACGTAGCGGAAATAAAACAAAAATTATAAGGTAGTTTCTAGTATCAAGTTAGTGTTCAACATAACCTCCATCAATCTCAAAACATGTTTCCCAACGACGCACCGTCGCCCGGAAAACATGCATCAACATATCCTCTGTAATCATTTCACTCGCTTGGCGTATGCGTTCTTTCAGCACTTGCAGATTAGGAAACTCGGTTCTGTACAAACAAAAAAGTCCAGGGGTGCGAGGTCTGGCGAAGGAGGTGCCCAGATACGAGGAGATGCCCTTCCAATCCACCTTTTGGGAAATCTGTCATTGAGATACCCGCGTATAGTCAGAGCAAAGTGTGGTGGTGCTCCATCTTGTTGCAACACCAATGTATCAATGACACCATCTTGCTGTAACTGTGGCTGTAAGAAAAGTTGCAACATATCAAGTTACACGTCTCCCGTGAGGGTTTCCTTTGGAATCTGTCTTCGTACGAATGGCCTCTTAAACGCGCAGCAACAATCTCTATATGCTCTTCAATGGTGAACATATTTGTATCTTTCGAATGGCTGTAACAGAAATACGATATGTAAGCGATATCTTTAAAATGTAGGCCTACTGGGACTTTATAATCACACTGTATATATATATTTTTTTGTTTTACTATTTAGATCAGGCGTAATTATCTCGTTGCTCTAGGGAGCGATCTCGAATTGCTCTCCTCTCGAAGGCGAGATGCATGAAGCAGAGAGAGCAACGATCTTGGGACATGAAGACAGTGGTCGAATGCTAGAACTGCGCATAAGTAGGCCTAATGTTGCCATACCACTTATTTGAATGTATTAGTATATTATTATTAGTAGTAGTAGTAGTAGTAGTAGTAAGTAGTAGTAGTAGTAGTAGTAGTAAGTAGTAGTAGTAGTAGTATATGGATTTTATACGAAGGGCAGCAAGAACTTCAAGAAGAGAAAAAATTAGAAACTCAGTTATAAGGGAGAAAATGAAGATTGAAGACGCTATTTTAGATTATATTAAAACTCAGCAATTAAGATGGTACTGACATGTCCAGCGAATGGAAGAGAATCGGCTACAAAATCTGTTTTGGAATGGAAACCTGAGGGAAGACGAGGCAGAAGAAGACCTAAAACCTCCTGGAGTCAGGGAATATGTTTATACATGAAGGAGAAACATCTACAACCAGGAGATTGGATGGACCGACAAAATTGGCTATTAGGAATCGGACGATGTCAAAGACATTAATCCACCGATGATCTATCTATCTATCTATCTATCTATCTATCTATATATCTATCTATCTATCTATCTATCTATCTATCTATCTATCATCTATCTATCTATCTATATATTGGTAGTAAAATATTCCGGGCTATGTGGCCGTGGTCTATAACTGGCGTTTCTTCCAGACGTTTCTCCCTCAACTGCGGATGGCATCTTCAGTGGCGAGCGCTAGAAGATGCCATCCGCAGTTGAGGGAGAAACGTCTGGAAGAAACGTCAGTTATAGACCACGGCCACATAGCCCGGAATCTTTTACTACCATGATTACCGGCCGTGAAAGACTGCATTCCACTATCTATATATTATTATTATTATTATTATTATTATTATTATTATTATTATTATTATTATTATTATTATTATTATTACTTATTGTTATATTAGTCGTACACCATTATATTTTTTCGAAATTATATATATATATATATATATATATATATATATTATAAGCCTATTTGCTTAATATAAATTAACTAACTTACATACTGGCACTATCGAACCCGGAAGTTCATGGTCACGCGGACATAAGTCTTCCATACGCTGAGCTGATATTTTCCAATCTTTTCTTGATTAATTCATCGCCCTCAAATCAAAGTTATTAATATTATCACATTTCATTCTTAGCTTACCTACTGGGAGTCTTCCTTCTGGTTTTCCTGTAAGATGTTTCAATATCCCCCATTCATTCCCCATCCATTCTACATGTCCTGCCATACCAGTCTACGAGACTTAATTGTTCTGATTATATCTGGTTTTCCATAGAGATCACGTAGTTCACCGTTATATATTCTTCTCCATTCACCAGTCTGTTCGTCTCTCTCTCTCTGGTCAAAAAGTATTACTTTTTTTTTTTTTTCTTCTTGTAAGCTCATGTTTCCCTTAACAGAGATTTAGGCGCTCTCCCCCTACAGGGAAGAATTTGAACCACACTAATTTAGTTACACTTGTTTTCGTATAGATGTCACTTGAGTGGTCTTTGGTCAGCGTTCCGCCTCATACTTACATATAGGAAAAATTCGGTAAATTTTGCTTAGAGGCCTTTTCATTCAGGCTTAAGGATCTTTTACGAGCCTGAAAATCTTCAGACTCGGAACCCACGGCTTAAAATCCCTCCCAGAGGACTTGCTCCTTGGATTTTTCCATCCTAAAATATCCCAGCCGGGTTTGAACCCGCGACCCTCGGGACCAGAGGCAAGGAGCATAACCACTAGTCCACCACGACCGATTAAAAATTATTCCTAAGAACCTTAATACCGAACATTCGCAACTTGTCTCCTCCCTTAAAGTAAGAGGCCTTGTTTCGCATCCATATAACTGGTGGAGGATTGGACGATGGATATTGCAATTACAGAGAGGTGTGGAGGAGAATGACAGTAGATTATTTGGGAGCAGGAACATGTGAAACCTCCTAAATAAATAAATAATGAGTACATTAGTTTATAAAAAATGTATAGTGGATCCATGGTTTTCAATTGTATTCCTAAAACGATATGTTTTTATTACGAACATTCCATAATACAGTGTTTCTCCTTCAACCCAAGGTGATTTGTTGCCAGAGATTCCTGTCTAAAGCATCTCCTTACCTCAAATCTCTAGTTTCCATACTTCTCCTTACTCTATCTATCCAACGTTCTCTAGGTCTGCCTCTCCCACTTCTTCCATTAGCTTTCCAATCAAGGATCTCCTTTGGTATTCTACCTTCTTCCATTCTTATGAGGAGTCCACACCATTCCTTATACGTTCCAACATCCAATATTCATCAACCTTTTACTGCTAGTTCGTAGTAGGTGATTCCGTCTGGCATGCTTCTCTTTAGGTTTTTTTAGCAGTGTATTTTTCAGTAGAATGAGGAGCTGGCCCATTGCTACAACCCCCAACCTGGAGGACCAGGTAATTTGTAATCAAGGTTTTCTTCCTTCAGCCTTTTTATGAATCAATACTGAACTACAAGGCAGTAGCTATCAGTTTTTGTTCGACTCGGGTAAGATAATAATAATAATTCCAAAACTTACCAAATGGAATGACGGCAATTATAGTAAAAAAATCAAAATATTTCGATATATTGGATACTTTCTTAAATATATTTTCATTAGGTTACTATTACATACTAAGAATTAATGGTCTTACTGATAGAAGCATATTTAACAAAAATATTATTTATGAAATTATTTCTTGTTTTTGACCTTAATATTTTAAAATGAAAAAGTAACAACAAAATATAAATATATATTTTAATAATAATAATAATAATAATAATAATAATAATAATAATAATAATAATAATAATAATAATAATAATAATAATAATAACTTTAAAAGTAACGTATCCTATTACAAATTAAACACTTTGGTGCATTATCTTGTTCTATAAAAAAATGCTTCCTTCCTTGAAATATTGATGTTGTTGATGTATACTGTCCTCAATGGCACTTGACTGTTTAAACAGAACATGAACTCTAAACCCGAATCACCACACTGAAATACCAGTGTGCTGTCAAGGGAGGAAAGGTGTACATGACGCCAACATTTCACTTAAATTCTTCATCCAGGAGTTCTTTCTCCATAAATACTGAGGAACCATGCTCCAAATAGAGTGGCGGCTCACCAGTTGATGACGGCTCATTTACATAATATTTCTGTTTTCTTTAAAAAGTACTTCTTTTTTAAATTCACTCACAATGAAACATAAAATTTGCTTATAAGCATAATAAATTCAAAGTAAAACATTAAAAATTTGAATAAAAGAATAATTCTAATTAAAAAGTTTAATTTTATATATGTTTCATCGTACACGGTGTCTGATAAGTCACTCCCTATTTTATACCGCTATAATTTCTTTATTTATGAACCAATTTTGTTAGAAATACTTTTGTTAGATACAGCACTCCTTGAGGTTGTGTTTAACATATTTCTTCTTTTTCTTTCTTTGCCGCCTGTATTGAGTGTGGAAGAACGGGCCAAATAGCAGCTCGTTATGAGGTCTGGGGACCTGTGGTGCGAGTACAAAGGTGGTGGAAGCTGAACGAGGGATCCATGCAACACTGGATGAAAAAACAATTAAAAATTGTCATTCCAAATTACTACCAACAGGGAGTGTTGCAGATGCAAGACGATCAGGAAGACCATCAACGTCGATGACAGCAGAGAATGTTGATAGAGTTCGTGAAATGTTCGTGAGGAGCCCTAAGAAATCACTGCATCAAGGATCTCGTGAAAGTGGTCTTTCTCATTACGCTGTTGCAACGATTCTTAAGAAAGATCTCACTTTTAAGCAGTGGAAGCCACATTACGTACAACAATTGTTTCTCGATTACTTGACAGAAGAATGGAGTTTGCAGAAATTTTCTTGTGTTGGAATGAAGATTAGCCTGAACTTTTTTGAGAACATTCTGTGGACTGATGAGGCAATATTACACATTGGAGGACTTGTAAACAGGCATAACTGTCATTATTGGGCATCCGCAAGCCCACACGAATGTGTTGAAAAAGCATAGGGGGCGTCCGAAGGTGACAGTATGGTGTGGTATCACGTCATCCCAAGTTGTTGATCCTTTCTTTCTGCGGAACACAACGAATGGCGAAAGATACCTGGAAATGCCACAAGATCGTGTATGGCCAGTAATTTCGCAATGGAACAGCCCACAGCTTCACTTCATGCAGGATGGAGCACCTGCACATTTTGCAAATTATGTCCGCGATTGGCTGCATGATCATTTCTCAGGTCGTTGGATTGGCAGACGCGGTGCACATGAACGGGCTGCTCGCAGCCCTGATTTAACGCCATGCGATTTCTTTCTCTAGGGGTGAGCTAAGGAGGAGGTTTACAAGAGGAAACTACTGAACCTGGATTAATTGGAAGCAGTAATAACTGATGTGTTAGCCAATGTTCCACCTAACATGTTGTATCTAACGTACCAGCTCGTTTAAGAAAATGCATAGAGAATGCTGGAGCTTATGTGGAGGTTTAAAATGATGTTAATCACAACTCAAGGAGTGCTATATCTAACAAAAGTAGTTCTAACAAAATTGGTTCATAAATAAAGAAATTATACCTGTATAAAAATAGGGAGTAAATTATCAGACACCCTGTATAACATTATGTAGAAGAATATACGTCCAGGAAAATATGAAATACCCTTGATTTGTTCTATAAATAATATCGGAAAGTCAATATTTTAGAGAGAACATGTAATCTGGGGGTATGTATGAAATTGATCTTTAAAGAGAACTTGATTATTTATTATAACTAGGCAAAACAAAATGGAAATTCGTAGCAGAGCTAATGAAAATACAATGATTGTTTTATTAGCTTTCTACTCTATCTTGCTGTATTGAAGCAAAATTCCCCTGTAGGGGACGCAATGAGATGTTGATTAAAGAACTCCCAGACGTTTCTTTGAATTATTTATCTTTGTTCTACACAATTCATACCGCCTAGCGAACTTGGTATGCAGCTTTTATTATCTTTTTTCTTCAACCTTGATTTTTTTCTAGTAAAAGATGAAAAGAAGTCATTCAAAATTCAATTTTCTTTATCTGGTAGGAAATGAGATCAGAGTACGACATTCCATTTTTTTAAAAAGTTTATTAATATAGACAGTTCTGTGAGTCAATAATAATGAATATAATAATAATATTAAGTTTTCATGTATTCACATTACGCCTGTACCGGTTTCAAAATCTTCGTTCCGTTTTTCCCTTGGTCTGCCTCTTGATCTTTTCCCTTCTTGGTCAGTACTCAAAAGCAATCCCCGGCAATCTATATGAATTAGGATTTTGCTGGGCTGGCAAATTCTAAAGATAGAATACTTATTAACCCCAGCTGCCTTAAGATAGAAATAACAATAATTTTATTTCAATCGTATTAAATTATTTTCACATGAACTCTTAATCTCTTTCTAAAATCTGGTATATCTTGAATTGCATTTCTAATCTTATATATAAAAATCAATGTTTGTTTGTTAGTTTGTTTGTTCGTATTCTATGCGCGGCCATAACGTTGATCCGATTTTGATGGGGGTTTTCTCCAAATTGTTCAGACGATTTCCGGGATGAACATAGGTTATAAGAGAGTTGTGATATTCAACCCCTTCACCCCCAAAAATCACCCTTTGTAGTGAAAAACATGAAATAAAGTCCCTATTTTGACGCTTAAATGGCTTACGCTGCCTAAATCATAACAAATACACCAAATTAATGTACACAGAATTGAATATATCAAAAAACTCTACAAAAAAGTCCACGACAGCATACGTTTATCTTTTACGGATAACTCACAATAACCATTTTTGTTTTTCATTGATGCCAAGAAGATCGGGATAAGTCGATTCCCGAACAGTGCACAGCTGGTGGTAAAAACATAATAGCATTTATTTATGAATAGCAGCGCACGCCGGGTATTAGCCAGTTTAGAATATAATACTAATGACCCTGTTTTCAGTTTTATCCTGTCTTACGTATCCAGTCATACATCTCAGAAATCTAATGACTACCAGCTTCAATTCCCTTTTAACTTTTGTTCCTCGTGCCCATGTTTCATTTACGAACCTAAATTATCGGCTTTATGATCTCTTTACAAAATTTACTGCTCATGACTCCTCATGATGGACCAGGCCAATATCTAGTGGAAGAGCACCTACTGAGGTGAAGTTCGGTAGGAAATTTATGTACACCGTGCGCTCAAGGTAGCTGTGAAGGCCAAACAGGAAAATTGAACACGATGGCTAAATGCGAATAACAGCAAGTTTGGAGCAATCCCGACACCATACTAGGCTACAGACGGCTTGTTACCAACTCAGCTGAAATTGTTAATAAATTCGCTCGTCCGAATCTCTCAGCACGACTGGCTATCGATATTAGGCATGGAAACTACAATAATGAGTAGGACTAATAACTATTTTGTTCATATGGTAAGAAATGAATATTGACCAATCCAATTTAGATGTCATATCAATCTGAACCAATCAAGATAGACTAGCACTGAAATATTGCCGAAATGAAATTGTCAAACCTGATGCGTAAACTATCGAGCATAACTCGCAAATGTTTCTGATTTTAAGCTACAGCACTCAGAAGGACGTTCTACCAAAATATCGTATACAATAAACCCAATTATACAAAGTGAATCCAAACTCTACCGACAAACTTTCACAAATGTTAAGGGATAGCATACCCCGAGACCACAGTGGTGGAAATAATAACTAGCAGGCACTATCTAACCCGTAGGTTCAGGTGACCGCGCGAACCTATGCTCTCCATACATCCCTATCCTGAGCTAATGTTTTCCAATCATCCTCTGTATAATATATTTCCCTCAAACCATTGTTAATATTATTCTCCCATCTCATTACTGGGTGCTTTCTCTCTGGTTGTCCTACAAGGAGTCTCCATGGTCCTCTTTCATTCCCCATCCGTTCCACATATCCTGATCACCGCTGTGGTCTCGAGGTAGCGTGCTACCTTGTCACGCAGCGGGCCCGGGTTCGATTCCCGGCCGGGACAGGCTCCTGGATAAGATTTTCTCGGGGTTTTTCCTCACATATAAGACAAATGTCAGGAAGTTTAGGGCCAAACGGTCTCCGAAAATAATCCGACCATCGTCATCATCATCCTTATCATTATCATCATCATCCTTAGCATTATCGTCATCATCCACCGATGTGGAAAGCAACGGGAAGCTACCACACCTGTAATTCCCTAGTAAAGCTGTAAAGCACAACATGAAAATGCTATGATTGCAGTGAAAGACCTGCCCTCGGGCAGAAATACTATGGATGGATCCTGACCATCGCAGTCCACGAGACTTAACATTTCTCAGGATCGATATATTGTGAATATCCATAAACATATTTTCTATAATTGGCTTTTGGCACATCATTTACTTGTACTAATACTGTGCTGCGAACCAAAATAGAGGAACTTCCCCTTTAGTATAGAGGAGTCGTTATGGGGGAAATGGAGACACGTCTGGAGGAATATAAAAATAGTCGAATGGCTGAATAAATATGACGAATGGGAGCAAGGCAAGGAAACCACGCACATTTTAACGACTCGCTAAATGCGATTTATAGTCCATTGTGGCCTTACATTTACACATCATTCTACTGTAAGCACATGGACTAGAACCCACTCTGATAAATTACCTCGATAATTTTACGAAAAGAGGTATTTTCTTACAACGCACATGTATTCAGTAGAAATGTTTCTACTGACATAGGGATACTAAGGTTACGAGAGAACTGCTATATCCGATGACCGCGTATAAATCTGAATCCTTTATATTCTCCGTCTTTCAAAGATACATAATCAATAATAAATCATATATTGACATAAGAGACAAAAATGTAGAATTAAATTATAAATATTAAAGCAGAATAACATAAATACCATTATTATAGCATAAGTAACTGACTCACTGGCACTATCGAAGCCGTCTGGTCATGGCCGCGCGTACATAAGCTCTCCACACACTCCTTTCCTGAGCTAACGTTTTTCAATCATCCTCTCCGTATTCTACTTCCCTTAAATCACGGTTAATGTTATTCTCCAACTTCATTCTTGGTCTACCAACTGGACGTTTTCCCTCTCCTTTTTCTACAAGAAACTTCCATGCCCCTCTTTCATTCCCAATTCCTGCCACATGTCCTGCCCATCGCATTCTACGAGACTTAACTGTTCTTATTATATTTGGTTTCCCATAAAGATCATGTAGCTACTGTTAAGAAGACTACTGTCTGTTCTTTCTCTTTGGTTCAAAACATTTCCTAAGAACTTTATACTCAAATACTCGTAATCTCCTTTCCTCCCTTAAAGCAAAAGTCCACGTTTCGCATCCATATAATATAACTGGAAGAATAACAGTTTTATTTTTTTTTCAGTTTAATATATTTTTAGAGGAGTTGAGACGATAAAAGTCCCTGTAATAAATAATAACATTATTATAGCATACAGTCCACCGCTGCCTTGTGACGCAGAGGGTCTGGGTTTGATTACCGGTCGGGGCAGGTTCCTGGGTGAGGTTTTTTTCAGGGTTTTCCCTCGCCTGTAAGACAAATGTCAGGAAGTTTAGGACCCAACGGTCCCCGAAAATCATCCGGCCATCATCATCATCATCCTTGTCATCATCACCATCATCATCATCATCATCATTCTTCACCGGTGTGGAAAGCAACGGGAAGCTACCACACCTATAATTCCCTAGTGAAGCTGCAACGGATAGCATGAAAATTATATGATTGCAGTGAATGACCTGCCCTCGGGCAGAACACTATGGAATGGAATAGCATACTAATGGAAATATTAGAAGTATTAGTACTATCATTAGCGTCCACAGTCATATCTGAGCGTGAAATAGACGAAACATTTTGCTCAGAGGTCTGTATTTCAGGTCTAATGTAAATCTACAAGGAACACACAGCTTTACTTCCCTTCCGATGAATGCCATACTCAGGACTTTTATGTCGCTAAAAAACTCCATCGACCCCAATACTGGATTTGAACTCGCGAACTTCGGAACCGAGGTGACCAAGATAACCACTACTCCATCAGGACCAATGAACAACATGTTGTATCCATCTTGTTTAATAATATAAAAAAATAATATTTTCTAAAGGCTCCTTGCGAAGTTGTTCTAAAATTTCTTAATTTATTTTATGACCTAATAATGTGTATCAGGAGACTTCCTGAGACATTTCAGCAGATTTAAGTATCGGTATATCTTATTGTTATATTGTCCATATCTCACTTATATATAAAAGTGTTGGAAGGGGCAATGTTTCATACATTTTTATTCTTGAATCTCTTTTAGGCTAACCGAAGCTTAAGAATAGTTTATTAGTTTCAAAATTTAAAAAAAAATCGGCCACAAAGGGCTAGTGATTACGTTTCCTTTCCTCTAGTTCCGAAGGACGCGGCTCGATGGGTTCTTAGAATGGAAAAATCCAAGGGAGAAGTCCTCCGGGAGGCATTTTGGCCTTGATTACACTGAGCAACAAAAAATAAACTTTTTTTTTGTCTCAGAAACAAAAGTATGTGATTCTGATATTATTTTTTCTCCTGAATTCAAATATGATATTCATCTCCATCACGCAAGGTTTCCGAGAGACAGGTGTTTATAATTTCAAATACTTTAATATTTTCTACATTCGTAACTACACAATATTCGAACATTCGGGCTCAGCTATAAAGTAAGAAATGACGATTTTCTGCTATATTTCGCCTGTGGAGCATCCCTCTTGATGGTCCAACAATAATCGGCCAGCATATTAGGATTCTATTTGCCTTGATATCTCTTTTCCACAGCTGAAATATCCTGATGAAAGTCTTCCCCGTGCTCATAGCTCAATGAACAAATGGACAAGAAAGTTTATTAAAAAAATTATTATTTAAATCCATTAATTGAAATTGAAATAAAAAGAATGTGGGTGATGGAGAAATTCCGAATACATATTTGAAAACACGATAAAAAACTGCATTAAGTATAACTATAGTTGTACCAATAGCTATTAGTACTCATGATACGAAAATCATGTTGACCAGTGTTACAGGTAGATATGAACAGAGAATACTAAGTAACAGTAAAGTAAGTGACCTTTATGGGAAACCAGATGTGATAAGAACAATTCAGTCTCTTATATTGCGATAGACAGGATATATGCCACGAATGGAGAATAGAAGAGGAGCATGGAAACTCCTAGTAGGCAACCAAATGGAAAGCACTCAGTAAATACGCCAAGAATGAGACGGAAGAATAACACTAACCATGATTTGAGAGACGTAAATTATACAGGGAATGAATGCAAAACATTAGTTCAGGATATGGACGTATCGAGAACTTATTTCCTCGCGGCTATAAACATACTTGTTCGATGGTCCCAGTGTTTTAGTGTGTATTCCACTGTTATCTACTGCATTTTTCATGTGTCGAGTTCCGCTCTAGGCAGATATGTGACGATAATGTGGTCTATTTTAAATTTATACACCACTTCAGCCGACCCCTTTACATAGATGATGTGCACTTGTATACAGAGAGCAGTTTAGAATGAGTGTATGCCTAAGTGGTTGTATATAGTGTAAGAGTGTTGTATGAGGTATGATGATAAAAAGAAAGGAAAAGATAAAAGCCAGTGTCCGATAATAAAAGTTAATTAAAAAATTAAATCTGAATTTAGAGAGACAAAATAATATACATAATTTCACCTCCCAAAATTCAATATTCAAGCAATTACTATCAACAAAGCAACTTCTTCAACGTGACAACATAAAGATGCTAATATCGTAAGTGTATCTATAGATTTCAACGTAACTGAAAATTAATTCAATGAAATAGGCCCTATAAATTTACACACAAAATAGTTAGTAAGTAAATTAAATTTAAGAAAGAAATGTAATTCTTAAATTAAAAGTAAAACTTAAACAACATGTTACCCACTTCAGGGTTGTTCGAAATAGTATAGAAAACTAAAAATTACCAACATTGTATAAAGATTCTTGATAATTTTATTTCAAATAGTTTTGATGGGTCAAATAGCTCGGGCGGCAAAGCATCTGAATTCAAGCTTGACCTCCCGGGTTCGATCCCGGTTAGCGGAGAGGCAAAGACGTTTCTTCGCCCCGGCATCGGATATTGATCCTTGGACTCACCCACTTTCCCAATAAATTAGTTATAGGAATTTCCCTCAAGTAAAGTCAACTAGAGCTTAAGGAAAGCTTCCGTAATTCCTTCATATTCTATTGACTAGGAATTATGCACCGTACGACCATGTCCCAATAGACCTTCGTGACATGTTAAAGGGACACATTTACGTTTCAGTTAGTTTTATTATGTTAAACTATTATCCAAATAAGAAATATAATTTATTGTTCTTTATAATCAAATTACGATCAATTCCCAATAAATTAGGGGGAGTAGTTGCCCTCGCAATATCCATTGCTATCCTATTCATACTCCCATTCTTCAGTTCCAACTTCCGAGGAATTCAATTTTACCCTATTAACCAAATTATATTCTGAAGTATAGTAAGAAAAAAGTAAAGGAATCCCACTACAGGCCTCAGGAGGCCCTTGGGGTAATAGGAGGTTAAGACTCCCACTATTTCTGGACAATCGGCACTTGATGTCAGCCGGGTTGTCAGCCCTGCGTGACGGCCGCCTTTACCCCCAGAACAAGCGTCTGGTACTCATTTCCGTTAGAGGCTGAGTCGACCCCAGGGCCATAGTGCCGCCAGAAGGTTTGGGTCAGTTTAAAAATCCTGACCCACCGGGACTTGAACCCTCGACCTTTCGGCTTGTAGCTCAGTGCCTTAACCACTACGCTAATACAGTAATTTTATTAACATGAATTGGGGCACGACCCGTTGAAGTATAGGCCCTAGGTAAGTTATATCAAATCTATGTTAATAAAATGTACTTTATAAAATAAATAAATAAAATTAAAATTACCTCACTGCCACTATCGAACCCAGAGATTCATAGGCTCAGGACATAAGCTTTCCATGCATCCCTATTCTGAGCTAATATTTTCAAGTCATTCCCTATAGAGAGGGGGATTTGAAACTGTGGATTACACACACACACTTTTTTGACCACACAAAGACATGGAGGGTCTCCCCGAAAGAGTAATCAACTCAATCTCAGGGCCTCTCCCGAGACAACACAACATTAAAGCAAAACACATCATTCAAACTAACATGACGAATATGATAATGATGATTATGGTAACCAGATGATGTTCGGGGACCGTTTGAGCCTTTACATTACTTGACATTTGTCTTACAGGTGAGGAAAAAACATGACGCAGGAACCTTGTACCGACCGAGGATAGAACCCGGGCCCGCTGCCCCGAGACCACAGCGGTGGACAAAGATACAAACATTTTATTAAATAATTACATACTAGGGCTAGAGTATAATAACTGTACAAACTATTTGTTGATTAATTCTAAATTTAATTTAACACAATTAAAAAGTTTTTTGTCCAATGCCACCAGGTTGCTTTTATGATATTCTTGGTTTTCTTCCGTCCCGCGCCGTAGCCGAGCGGTTAAGGTAGGAAGCCTTGGCGCAGAGCTACGGGACTTGCGCTGGTTCGAGTCTCCATGGAGGAAGAAATTTTCTCATGGTATTTCGGCGAGTATGGGACCTGTGCCCAACCAGCATCGTGAGGCAATTGGGTAGCTACAATAAGTAGCGGCTCCAGGTTGAGGAACCAGCTATAACGGCTGGGGGACTCGACATGCTAACCACGTGTCACCCCTACACTGGCTGTTGATCATCTACCTCTGTGATTGACACATGTGGATGTGAAGGGCCAGCAGCGGGCTGGTAAAAGGGCAACCGCTGAAAAGGGGAAAGGCCCTCAATCGGAATCGGCTTTCTTCCCTGACATTGGCGGAATTGTAATCAATTTCCTAGATTGGGGCACCTGGAAGACGAAGTTACTTACCCCGATGATATGATGGATCATAAATGATAATGAAGCGCCAGGATAGTCCTTAACCTAAAATTAACCTAAATTCCAGACCATGGGCAACCACAAGAATAATTCCCTTTAAGGAAAAATTCCTATGTTCTGACCGGGAATCGGGCACGGGACCTCTTGAACTGTAGTCAGAAACGCTGACCACTTGCCCATGAGGCTGAGGAAATATAAAAATTTAAAATAAGATAAAAACTATTACTGACTAGAAAAAATTTCACTGTTTGGCAGAGGAAAATATATTATCCGGCAACAAGTAATTGAAAAGCCTGACTTAAAAGCGTTAAATTATATTTAGATATAGGCTATTCATAAGGCTATGAGTATATATATATATATATATATTGTGTTTTTCATTAGTGATATTATGGAAAAGTGATTATGATTATATGAATCCTGGAATAAAATTCCAACCAAGCATGATAAATAAATATCACATGCAATATTTTTATTTTATTTATTCCGATTGAGGGTCTTTCCACTTTTCAGCGGTTGCCCTTTTACCAGCCGGCTGCTGGCCCTTCACATCCACATGTGTCAATCACAGAGGTAGATGATCAACAGCCAGTGTAGGGGTGACATGTGGTTAGCATGTCGAGTCCCCCAGCCGTTATAGCTGGTTCCTCAACCTGGAGCCGCTACTTATTGTAGCTACCCAATTGCCTCACGATGCTGGGTGGGCACCGGTCCCATACTGGCAGAAATACCATGAGAAAATTTCTTCCCCCATGGAGACTCGAACCAGCGCAAGTCCCGTAGCTCTGCGCCAAGGCTTCCTACCTTAACCGCTCGGCTACGGCGCGGGACTTTTATTTATTTTGTTTCGATATTAATATTCTAATTCTTCCCTGTAGGGGAAGAGCGCCTATATATCTGTTAAGGGAAACATGGGCTTACAAGAAAAAGATATTAATATCTCCTAAAAGCAAAACTATGGACATAGAATTTTCTGAGAGCAGTTCTCATAAGTAATCCCACGAGTGATTTCCAAATTATCGATAAATTCACGACTCACGAAGTGAGGAGTGAATTTATCTAGAGAATTTGGAAATCAAGAGTGGCATTTGTTAGGACTATTTAACGAATAAAATTAAGCTGTTTACTCACAAATCATTATTTAACTATAGTTATTTTAAAATATTTATATATTTAATGTAAACGGCGATGTTTGAAAACAAATGAGAAACGATAGGTACGCTTCATCTGCTTCTTTTCTTTATCACTGCAACCAGATCATACTATTTATTGCCAAATGAACGCAATATTGTAAGAATGCTCTCTAGTGGAGAAAAAATGAAACACATCAAACTGTATATTAATTCATTTCTGATGTATGATGTAGGCCTAAATATGACAATTATATTTTTCTGGATTGTTATCTGGGGAAAAAATACATTTAAGAAAGTGCAAACAGTGGTTTCTTTTTTTTTTTTGGTGGTATAATCAATTGCTACAAATGTTTTTATATTAACTCCCGCATACGGCATGTGTTGACATTCATGCACTATAGGCCTATACATAATCTGGTAGCCGTATTTTTCACAGGCTCAGTCACTGCAAAATAACGGTCAGACCTGTTCAGAATATTAAAAAGGAGGAGCTTTCTTTAATATGGTAATTATAACACTGATAAATATTTCGTGAAACACGGCTCTGATTGTGTAAGACAAAAATCATTGAAACGTGATTGGTTATTGACTCCCATTTGGGGCATGAGTTAAATAGTCATTATAAACAAAACATATTATTTTCATAAGCATTTTCAGTGGCCACGATGCTTAAATCACTGGAGGAATATTTACTTCTGAAGAACTATGATTTATGTCTTAAGTAGTTTATATATTCAACACAACATTAAAAATACCTTTGATATTAAAGGAAAATCGAAATTCATGGATTAATCTTACTCCTGGTATTGTAAATTGGAATGAACTCAAACCATTCGTGCATAAAGCTAGCTTTGAGAAATAATACTTAAAAGACCCGGTTTTATTAAAGTTTTCTTATTAAATTTAATCTGACAATCTTAATTTACCGAAGCAATCTGAGGATTTCTGTTCAGATAATGCACAGACAATGCAAAAGTTTTACCAAACTTTATAATTGACCAACTTCATCGAGGACTACACGAAAGCAGTTACAAATTATCGAGATTTTCCAATTGCTCCACAAATGTATAAAACATTTGCTTCGAAAATGCGTATTCCTTTTTCACATTAAACTATAAATTTCCATTCTATTTAAATACATTTACATCATTATTTATTGTGTCCACCGCGCTAGCTCAGGTGATAGTATGCCTGCTGTCTGACTAGCGGGTCCAGGTTCAATATCTGACGGGTTAAACATTTTATTTTTATTAATTTATTTTCAATCTCAGGGCCTAGGAGGGATAGTGTCGTAGAATTTTAATCATTCGATTTTTTAAATGCTATCAGGTTACCTTATGATATTTCTGGAATTCTGTCCTGGCAGTGGCGGAATTGCAACCAACTTGTGATGTCGGGGTTATGTTGATTCTAAGATATAGCCTATGTATATAGCCTATACACCCCATACGTCCTGCGTGGGGACATGGGTGTTCCCTTGAAGAGTTTCCTAACCAGGCTAATTTAGTTACACTTATTTACCTACAGATGTCAACGAGTGATATGTGGTTAGCACATCGCTTCAATGAGATATCTAGTAGGTAACTAAGGTATTACTTGGATTGAAGAAGGTTGGTTAAATTTTGCACAAAGGCATTTTTATTCACGTTTGCGAATATTTTACGAGCCTGAAAAATCTTCAAACTCGGGACCCACGACTTAAAGTCCCTCCCGGAGGACTTATCTCTTGGATTATTCCATCTTAATAATCCATCGATCCCAGTCGGGTTTAAACCCGCGACCCTCGGGACTTAGAGGCAAGGAACATAATCACTAGACGACCGCGGCCGACTTCGATGATATGATGTGTCATAAATTATAGTGAAGAACCAGGAAAGTCTTTAAACCTAAATTTAATCTAAATTTCTGATGGGTGAGCAGAGGAGTAATTCCCTTTAAGGAAAAAACCCTGCGGTTTGAGCGAGAATCGAACCCCGGACCTGATATAATATAGTCAGAAGGTCTGACTATATGGTGGTCAATAGGTTCTGTTGATAGTGATTCGTCTGTCGGATGGGAACGTTAAATCTGATGATGCTTTTCGAAAGAAATAGGCTATTTTCAGTACCGGGTTTCACCTTCTACCTCCTTTTTATTACCATACCTCATATAACACACACACACACACACACACACACACACACACACACACACACACACACACATACATACATGTAAACACGTAAACATATATCAGCAGCAGCAGAAGAAACACAATAGTCCACTTTGAATTTCGGCTTTCCTCAAAACCAGCCGTCGCCCTTTAATTCCCAACTTCCTCAGGTCGTCCTAAGCTCTATCCATCAGTCATAGTCCACCCACACTCTATCCATCCATAGTAATTCTGCCCGAAGGCAGGTCCTTCACTGCAATCATAGCATTTCCATGCAGCTTTACTAGGGAATTGTAGATGTGGTAGCTTCCCGTTGCTTTCCACACCGGCAAAGGATGATGATGAAGATGAAGAAGATGATAATGATAAGGATGATGATGATGATGACCATATGATTTCGGGGACCGTTTGGGCCTTTTTTTAAGTTTTCCTCACATTTGTCTTACAGATGAGGAAAAGCCCCGATAAAAACCTCACCCAGAAAAACTGCCTCGACCGGGCCCGTTGCGTGACAAGGCAGCAAGCTACCTCGAGATCACAGTGGTGGCCCCACACTCTATCTACCTTCACATTTACTCTCCCTAACTTTCCTAACAATGGAACTGTTAACTGCATGTCGAAACCTGCCTTGAAATATCTCCCAGAGAAGCATTGTGATGTACCAAAGATGTGTCAAAAAATTATCTGTCGTTTTTAACCTTTACACTGCTACGAACGGGTATATGCGTTGGCAAAGAAAATGCTTGCCATGCTATGGGCGTGTATATCCATTCTCAACTTCAAACGCCTGCTAGTTATATAATACGTATTGCATTGCTTTCAAACTAAGCAGGCATATACTGCCATCTCTTAGGAACCTAGATAAACTTTTTCCATATTTCTCCCTGCATTGAGCAAGGAGGGTTTTAAAGGCTGGAAATATCTCAGCAGTGAAAAGATTAACTGCAAGGCACAGAAATAGAAGCCAGAATGGAAGAAGATGGACTAAATGCATGAGTAAGAGCGGAGTGGAGTGAGGCAGGACGCGACGCGGACGGTAGGTAGTGAGGGTTATCCAATATATCAATTCAAGAGTTGTATTACTTCCCTATAGATTAAATGAGAGGTTTGGTGCTGGAGCTTAGTGCCTTGGAGTTAAAAACAGAAGATATTTTTGGATCACAACGCTTCTCTGAAAGATATTTCAAGGTAGGTTTCTGCATGCAATGATTAACAGTTCCCTTGTGAAAATCTCATTTTCAGTTATTCTTTGCAGATGTCCTTCCCATCACTTTAAGTTACAATACCAAAAGACACGAATAACTGATATAGATCATAGATGTAGGCCTATCTACGCGATCACATACAGGACCACATATGTTCCTGAGTATTTTGGTCTGAAAAGTATTCAGTATTGATATATCACTCCTTGACATGTCCAGGACTTAAGCATACATCCATCCTAAACTACTCTCTGTATACAATACAAGTTGGTCTACATATAATTTATGTAAAGTGGTCTGCCGAAGTGGTGTGTAAATTTAAAACAACTACATTAACGCCATATATCCACCTAGCGCGGAACTCGAAGCAGGAAAAAATGCAGTGAGTGGCTTTTGAAACAAACACCGTAATTTTAATTACTTTAAATTCTCGGTCAACAGAACCACCTTATTTGTGAATTCATAATCAATTAAATAACTCACTGGCACCGAAGGTTCATGACTGCATGAAAATCAGCTCTCCGTACTTCCTTATTCTGAGCTTATATTTTACAATCAATCCCTACACCCTCATTTTGTTCCTTTTTGCCCTAAGTTGACACATAGGCTCGAAGTAATGAGGAAGCACATGGGTGTGCTCCCATTATATCACCACAACCATATATTTTGAACACCTGTCTGAGTTTTCTAAACTAGTTTTATACCTAACATGAGATGAGGGTAAATGTAATGTGAAATGAATGATTGGATATGAAATGGCATAATGGGGGAGGGAAGAGGAGAGGTGAGATGAAATTCGACAAACGGGAGAAAATCCGAAAATCCCGGCGTGGCCTATCACTAATACAATTCCGGAACCGCCAGAATTCGAACCTGAATCCCTGTGTGGGAAGCTACGTGTACATCGGGACGGCTTTAAAATGAGGTAAGTTCGAAAACGAAACGAAAATAAAACCCATCCTTCTTGTCTCTAATTCCCTATAATTTCCTATGTACATTAAAGTATTGTGATGGCATTATAGATCAACATTTTTCTTCGTAATTCTTCTAGAAATGTTCCTATTGTCCATCATTTATTATAAGAAACTGACTTAACTTACCATACGCCAAGATATTCGAATAATTGAACTTTATGTTCAAAGTCCAACTTACCTGAAACAAAAATAAACAAATGATATAAGTAAATACTACATGACATTTCAAAAGTGATGGCGTAAAATTTAGGGATGAGAAGTTTATTCTTTAATGCAGTGATTTTGATAATCATTCATTAGCCACACTGACAACAACTGATCAAAACAATCATTAATACTACAAATAAATTAAGAGTTCATGTTACAAACAATGCATTCATCTTCTCTCTTGACGGATAAAAAGTAAAAATGAAAAGAAGTAAAAACGCTCCATTGCACATGGGTCCGAAAATTAACATGTTCTGCTGGTTGATACTCGATGAATGATAAGTATTAGATCAGTGACAACTTAATTTATTTTAATTTATCAATCACTAGACAAATCAAACTAGAAGTCGTTCTCAGAAATTAACGGTTGATATAACAACACATTATTACCAGGCGATTGTGGTGGATCTATTGTCATGAACAATTAATTTGCGAAACCAATATCTATTGGTGTTTCTGTTTCCATTTGAATGTTTTGCTTCTCTTTTAATTCATTCAGTAAATAAAACTGCCTCTAATGTTGTTGGAATTAATATATTGTGTCCAGCGAGAAACCAATAAAAAAAATTCGTAACCGGTTAATCTCGGACCCGTGCTATTGCATTTCTTTTTTTTTTTTCACTTCTCATCTCTACATTTTACCCCATCACTTTTGAAAAATTCTGTGTATGTATGTATATATATATATATATATATATATATATGTGTGTGTGTGTGTGTGTGTGTGTGCGTGCGTGTGCGCATTTCAAAAGAAATCGTAATACATCATCTCATATTTTAAGAGAGGATAAAAAACTCTCACATATTAAAGTCTTGTAAAAGCAGTGTGGAGATAGAAGTATCAGGTATAAAATATGGTGGCAATATACACTCTATAATAAAACAAACTTATGTGCAAAGCCAAAATCTCCTTGAAAATTCTTCGTAGAAAGGCATGGAACATGAGAAGCTAATTAGAGATCAGACTAAAATATTCTACATACACAGAGATCTGGAATTCGAAATTTTAAAAATCGCTCTAACGATCGCCTTGTTATTTTTTTCGCAACAAAACTCGCATGCAACCTTTTAATTTAAAAAAAAATATCGAGTTCTTTAGTCAATAAAATCGGACCATTACGAATAGGAGACAAACTGAAAGCTGGAATTTTTAGTGAGAATATTTTCAGTGTTCTACCTGGTTCATTTTTTCTTACAATATACTTGGTAGTTTTTATATACGATTTAATTATCATAAGTAATGCCACTTTTGATTTCCACTTCGTGAGTCGTGAATTTATCTAGAGAATTTGGAATTCAAGAGTGACATTTGTTAGGACTATTTAACGAATAAAATCAAGTTCTTTACTAAAAAATAATTATTTGAATATAGTTACCGGTGTTTTAAAATATTTATATAGGTAATGTAAACGGCGATGTTTGAAAACAAATTAGAAATGTGAGGTTATGTATATTCACTGCAACTCGATCATACTATTTATTCCCAAATAGGATCGCAATATTGTAAGAATGCGCTCTAGTGGAGAAATAATGAAGCACATCACACTATTATAATCAACATTATAGGTTAATCATTTATATTTTTGAATAAACAACTCAGTAAAATCACTGAATCTAATATTCATTATTTGCTATATTCAATGCATTTGTTGGAGTAAAATAATGGTCTAACCTGTTCAGAATATTAAAAAAGGAGGAACTTTCTTAATCACAAAAATAGGAGCTGATAAAGAGAAATCGACAAAGAGCGAGGTGAAACATGACTGTCATTGGTGTAAAACAGAAATCATTGAAACGTGATTGGTCATTGACTACCATTTGCGACATGAGTTAAATAGTCTAGATAAATTGGAAATCAAAAGTGGAATTTGTTAGGACTATTTAACGAATAAAATTAAGCTGTTTACTCACAAATATTATTTAAATATAGTTATTTTAAAATATGTATATATTTAATGTAAACGGCGATGTTTGAAAACAAATGAGAAACGTTTATTATGTTTCATTTGTGCAACCAGATCGTATTATTTATTGCCAAAGGATCGCAATATTGTAAGAATGCACCCTAGTGGAGAAAAAATTAAACACATCAAACTGTTTATAACCAACATTTTAATTTTGTATGTCCTATGATGTAAATATGTCAATTATATTTTTCTGAGAGCAAAACCTGGGAAATAATAATTTTAAGAAAGTGCAAACAGCGGTTCCTTTTTTTTTTTGTGTGGTATAATCAATTGCTACAAATGTTTTTCTATTATATCTCGCAAGCAGTATCTGGTTACGCTATATATACAATCTGGGAGCCACTTGCATTCTAGGATTCTTACATCTTAATATATAAATTGTTATATTCAACGTATTTCTTGGAGAGTCCGTCTTTGCAAAATAATGCTCTGACCTATTCAGAATATTAAAAAGGAGGAGCTTGATTTTAATATGGTAAAATTAAATTGATAAAATCGAGGTGAAAAACGACTGTGATTGGTTGTAAATCAAAATTCATTGAAATGTGATTGGTCATTGATTCTCATTTTGGGCATGAGTTAAATAGTCAATAGAAATCTATATTTCGTAAAATATCAAAACCGTACCATAAATTCGACTTGCGGAGGAATTCACTTAGTTTATGTAGTTCCTGCGTGACGGACCATTTATCGCAATATAATAAATTACTCATAATAATAATAATAATAATAATAATAATAATAATAATAATAATAATAATAATAATAATAATAATAATAATAATTATAATAATAGTAGTAATAATAATAAACAAATTATTCATACATGTATCCACAACTACGTTAGTATTTTAAAAAGTATATTTAAGTGATCGTTTATGTTATTAACATTTAATATTAGTTCGATATTTAATTACAGTGTACAGATACATTTTTATATATCTTACTTCATTGATTGTGTGGGCGATAAAGTCCTATGACCATAACTCTTTTATTAATATTATTATTATTATTATTATTAATATTACTATTATTATTATTATTATTATTATTATTATTATTATTATTATTATTATTATTATTATTATTATTATTATATCAAATGCCACGGCACCTGGACTTTTAAACCTGTCGAAATTACCAAACTGCATCACTGGTCTGGACATGTGAACTCTATTTTAACGGACCCAGTTATTAGGCCTACTCGTAGATTTTAGTTCTAATTATTTGGCTGTTTCTTTTTACTTAATTTTTATTATTAAAATAATTATATTAATTATTTCTGATAATTAGAATTCTAACTTTTTCAGGGAAATTGTTTTCCGAATTTCTTGCATTAACCTTACAGTTGAGGAAAACCCTTAGTCTTAACCAGGAAATTGAACCTGACCGGGAATCGAAATGGGACCGAACTTGAGAGGCAATGATGTTACTTTCTTTATTTTCCTCATTCAAGATACAGCGTATTTTTTCAGTCACTCTCATGAATTCGAAGGTACCTTTAATTGAAGGATAAGAGATGAAAGTCTATTTTATCAAAGTTTTCAGTTGATTTGGTTTTCAGTGGATGAAAATCTACGATGTTTTTAATAAATAAAATTGTGATAGTTTTATTTACTAAATTCATCAATGTTTTATCTGAAAACCGTGTCGGTTTCTGTGGACTTGTAAAATGCTCGCCGCTGGTTCTGATATTCCTGGGTTTAACCTCGGACGGAATAGGTAATTTTTAAAGGGCATAAATCTTGAGCATAACTGGCGTAAATGTTGAGTATGACTTCCTTCAGAAAGGAAACGAAGTAGTGAATCCCATGCCCAATTTTACGGAACGTAAAAGAACATTGCACCTGAATAAGGGGCGTCTGAGCAAAATTTTTCGGCTTTTTCATGCTCAAATTTGAATAGCAACTGTAATGATTTGGGATGTTAAAGGACGTCGTTAAATAAAGTACTACCTCCCTTTTAAAAAATCGCAGCTAATTAAAATATAAATTCCCCACATTCCACAGTTGAGAGTTCTAATTTTGACAACTTCACGATCTATATTATTTGTACATAAGAATATATGTACGACAAATTGTTTTATACGTATATTAGGATTATGTAACGGAATGAAATGTAGATTCTACTTTCATGATAAATCAGTAAATTGTAGATCTATTTTATATTAAGCTACTTGTTAACAATTGCCGCGGTCCACTTCAATTAAAACATCCGCAGTCTCAAATTAGGTGCTCTGGCATTAAACTCAAGTGTTTTTCTTTGAATCCTTGATTTATAAGACCTACTCACAAGTCAAAAGCCTTGTTCCATCAATTGTGTTTTGTTACTGTTGTACTCTCAAGTACTTCCTAACAGACCTATCTGAGGGTTTTCTCCGTCATGTTCTCCGTTAGAAACTTCGCAGGAATTTCAAATTGACTATCAGGTGTAAACTGTTTTATTCCCTACTATATCTCATCTCAAAACTTTATGTTCTTTTCAATATTTCACCTGCATTTGGACAACCCTAATGTAACTTAGGTGAAATAGGGTTTATAAATTTCGGATATTAAATACATTAAGACAAACAAGACAATTTAATTAGTAATCTTAGAAATAGACAATCGAAATATTCAAAAATAATATAAAATTATGGAATATTCACCTGAAAGGTCTTATAAAAATCTTATAAAAATCGAAATATTCTAAACTTCACCTGCATTTGGACAACTCTAATGTAACTTAAGTGAAATAGGGTTTAAAAATTTCGGATATTAAATACATTAGGCAAGCAAGGCAATTTAATTTGTAATCTTAGAAATAAAGAATCTAAATATTCAAAACAAATTCCATTGACACGAAAAGTCCATACTACCAATAGGCCTCATATTTAATTATAATACTAACTAAAATAAATTATTTCACATCGCTGTGATGTAGAGGTAGAGTGCTACCTTGCCACGCAGCGGGCCCGGGTTCGATCCCCGGTCGGGACAAGTTTCCTGGGTGAGGTTTTTTCGGGGTTTTTCCTCACTTGTAAGACAAATGTCAGGAAACTTTAAGGTCCAAACGGTCGCCAAACATCATATGGTCATTATATTTTATATTCGCCTTAGATTAAGTTTAGGATTAAGGACTCTCCTGGTACACCACTATCATCATGATCACCCATCATATCATCGGGGTGTCTAAGCCCCAACCTCGGACGTGGGTTACAATTACGTCAATTCCAGGATAGAACACCAGAAATGTCGAAATTACTGGGGCACTGAATAAAAAAACATTTCAAAAAGCATTTTAACAGTTGTGAAAAACTTGTACTTTTTTCAATTGGTAATAATGATTAAATAAGTCGTATTTATTCGATTGTTACAAGTAATATCAAATAAGTGACTACATATTCATAACTAAGTTTATGCAATTCAAATATTACATATTTAAATTAGGCATAGAGCTATTATACACAGTTCAAACTCTACTGCAAGAGTTAAAACAAATGATTCTACATAATTGAATTAGGATTTTAGTTTCTCTCCCCTAATTATATTATGTAAGTAAGCCTATATCTAAATTAAAAACAGCGACATAATTTCCCTGACATGTTTCATCTGGTCTCTTCCATTAAGAGGAGAGAAACGTTTACTAGTACTTGAGAATAAAGTAGGACAATAGTTTAATATCAATGACTATTTAACTCATGCCACAAATGCTAGTCAATGACCAATCACGTTTCATAATGTTGTTTTACAACCAATGACAGTCGTGTTTCACCTCGCTCTTTATCGAATTCTCTTTATCAGCTCCTGCTTTTGTGATAAAGAAAGCTCCTCCTTTTTAATGTTCTGAACAAGTCAGAGCATTATTTTTCTCCAACAAATACATTGAATATAGCAAATAATGAAAAGATTCCTTGATTTTACTGCGTTGTTTACTAAAAAAATAAATGAATAACCCGTAATGTTGATTATGATATATAGTTTAATGTGTTTCATTATTTCTCCACTTGGGCGCACTCTTACAATATTGCGATCTTATTTGGCAATAAATAATATGATCAAGCAGCAGTGAATGAACATAACCTCACATTTCTGATTTGTTTTCAAACATCGCCGTTTACATTAAATAGGCCTATATAAATATTTTAAAATAACTATAGTTTAACAATGATTTGTGAGTAAACAGCTTAATTTTATTCGTTAGATAGTCCTAACAAATACCACTCCTGATTTCCAAATTCTCTAGATAAATTCACTCCTCACTTCGTGAGTCGTGAATTTATCGATAATTTGGAAATCACTCGTGGCATTACTTATGAGAATTTGGAAATCAAGAGTGGCATTTGTTAGGACTATTTAACGAATAAAATTAAGCTGTTTACTCACAAATCATTATTTAACTAATAGTTATTTTAAAATAGTTATATATTTAATGTAAACGGTGATGTCTGAAAACAAGTGAGAAACGATTGGTACGCTTCATCTGCTCCTCTTGTTTAACACTGCAACCAGATCATACTATTTATTGCCAAAGGAACGCAATATTGTAAGAATCCCCTCTAGTGGAGAAAAAATGAAACACATCAAACTGTATATTAATTCATTTCTGATGTCGTATGATGTAAATATGACAATTATATTTTTCTGGATTATTACCTGGGAAAAAATACATTTAAGAAAGTGCAAACAGTGGTTTCTTTTTTTGGTGGTATAATCAATTGCTACAAATGTTTTATATTAACTCCTGCAAGCGCTATGTGTTGACATCTATGCACTATATATACACTCTGGTAGCCGTATTTCTTACAGGATCAGTCACGGCAAAATAATGGTCAGACCTGTTCAGAATATTAAAAAGGAGGAGCTTTCTTTAATATGGTAAATTTAATACTGATAAATATTTCGTGAAACACGACTCTGATTGGTGGTAAAACAGAAATCATTGAAACGTGATTGGTCATTGACTCCCATTTGGGGCATGAGTTAAATAGTCAATAAAAAGTAAATGGAACAATGGAATAAGACACAAGCTTTGTCTAGTGGATTATCGCTGGGCGTAGCAGGCAGTGATGTAATTGATGCATTTCGCTTGCACCAGGCTTGCACGGATTCATCTGTAGTGCAATAGCTGGTGTTGGTGGGGATAACATAGATGAAAACTCTATGTGTTTCTCTATGGAGATAATTTGAATACGCAGATGGCTCCGTCAAACCGAATGCGATACATGTCTGCTGGCGCGGCGGGAATTTTGAATTTTGAAGTTCACGCGTAATTAATTTTAATAAAATGTGGCAAATATATGATTTTATTTTAATCCAAAATTATTAATATATTAATTACCCGAGCAGTGCAGCTGGGGTTAAATGCACGCCACTGTACCACGCCGCCTGGCCTCACAGTGCTACCTGACGGGAGAGAAATTTTATTTGGATCATAAATATCATAAATATACTTTTTTGATCGCATAAGAACATTGAGGAACGCCCTGAATTATTGATAGGCTCAATCGAGAGCCTCCTCCGAGACAACACAACATTACGACGACACACACATTCATACCAAACACAGCGATTATGATAATGATTAATATAAGGCCAACGTTAAACTGAAAATATATAAAACTATTATTCTACCAGTTATATTATATGGATGCGAAACATGGACTCTTACCTTAAGGCAGGGAAGGAAATTGCGAGTATTTGAGAATAAAGTTATTAGGAAAAATTTTGGACCAAAGAGAGATGAACAGACAGGTGAATGGAGAAGACTGCATAACAGTGAATTGCATGGTCTTTATAGGAAGCCAGATATAATGAGAACAGTTAAGTCTCGTAGACTGCGATGGGCAGGACATGTGGCACGAATAGGGAATGAAAGACGTGCATGGAAGTTTCTTGTAGAAAACCAGAGGGAAAACGCCCAGTTGGTAGACCAAGAATGAGGTGGGAGAATAACACTAACTATGATTTGAGGGAAGTAGATTATACAGGGGATGATTGGAAAACATTGGCTCAGGATAGCCTTTCACTAAATTGAATTAGAACATTACTAGGATTAATAATCATCCCCTCAACATTTTGACTTATTCCTTCCCGAAATTTCATCCTATGAAATTCAATCTTAAATACCCTTCACAAAGAATTTAAAACATTAATCGGCTATAAAAATATGAATAAAGGAAGAACATTTATTTTTATTTCACTATTTTCAATCATTATATGGATATATGGAGAGCTTATGACCGCGCGGCCATGAACCTACGGGTACGATAGTGCCAGTGAGTTAGTTATAAGGCCAGATTATGTTTGGGCCTTAAATTTCTTGATCTTTGTCTTACAGGTGAGGAAAAACTCCGACGACCCATCACCAAGAAAACATGTCCCGGCCGGGGATCGAACCCGTGTTGGCTGTGTACGATAAACCACAACCACACTGGATACTACCCAACTCATAATCTCAAAATAATAGTAGCAATGTTTTGAGGCAACGGGTTTAACACCCTCAGACCACAAAATGTACAGATTTATGCTTGAAACTGATACAAAAGAGAAGTTACAGCATCACGAATACAAAAAAAAAAAGTTTTTTTTAAGTAGAGTTAGAATGAAATTATTCTAAACAGCCGACATTTAAGTCTTTAATGAGGAAAACAATAAAAAATTCTAAAAACTCTGACAAACACTTTCATTGGGGACCATTTTTACAGAACATGATGATGGTTAAAATAAAAGATCGGTTTTATCTTCATTGTGCCAGATGATTCACGAGGCGAGGGGAAGTTACTTCAGCCAATTTCAAAACCTTCATATTCATAAATTCGGCGTTACTTCCAGACCAGATATTTTACACCATCGGCTGCAAATTCCATTTATTTATACAGCATCAGGATCCAATTCAATACGTGTGTCAATTTATTTCACATACGCATCGAGAATCAAGTACAGTATTGTTTTGAAAAGAAAACATTTATTTTCCATGAAAGAACAGAACATTTTCTGAATGAATAAGTGAAATAAAAATACGCTGAATGAAATTTAGTACTCCATACAAACAAAATGCCAATAACCATGTCTGAAACAGACACAAAGAATGTAAGAAAGAAGGGAATTAAATAAACAAAGACATCATATTGACATAAAGGCATATGTATATAAAGTCACGTAGATAAAAGAGATATTCGAATTCGACAGATAAACTACAAACAAACCATGACAATATTCTAGATGTAATCCATAGTAGTTTCTCTAGGTTACAAGAAAATAATTTGCTAACAATACTCTTCACAAGATCTCTTTGTATTCTATTTATTTCTTAATAGCCACTACCCGCTCCTGGAATTCCCTCCCCCTGGATGTCAGGGGTTTCCGAACAGATCCCACTTACGTCATGCTTGTTCAATTACCCGTTGTCAGATAATTAATTTTCTAACTCACTGGCACTATCGAACTCGTAGGTTCATGGCCGCGCGAACATAAGCTCTCCGTATATCACTATCCTGAGCCCATGTTTTCCAATCATCCCAAGTATAATCTACTTCCCTCAAAGCATGAGTACTGTTATTCTCCCACCTCATTCTTGGTCTACCAACTGTGAGTTTTCCCTCTGGCTTTGGCATGGGTTCCCTGAAGTAGTCCCCGCCCAGAGAACCGAATGGGGAACTATTTGACCTCCGGAAAATTTTACCCAGTTGAACCCATGTCCGCATTTCTTGACGGATGTATTTTTATGGTGAAAGATCATCACTCTTTCGACCAGGGAACTTTTTTTTTTCGTCTGGCTTACCATCTTCGACCAGTCCGGCATGGGTAACCTACCGGCAGCAATGCTACCGTCGGCATAGCTCTCGGGATCATTTAAGCACACAAGCCACTCCACCACGACAAGGTAAATATACCATGGAGGGAATTAATTTTCTTCTATCAAAAAATTTTAATTTATTCCATTTAAAAAAATTGAATTTATTCCTTGTCATTTTTTTTCTATTTTCTACTTTTTTCTCTTAAATTTAGAATAAATCGACACATATTTGAAATAGTTGTTATATTGTAGGCATATTATACCCCCTAGTCATTTTACTTATATATTTAGTTATAAGACTAATAAAAAATATTGTACATTTATCTAATCTTGTTCAGTGGTAAACAAGGCCTTAAGACCTTAACTCTAACTCCATGAGGCGACAGGGCCAAGAAGGCCATTAGCTTCCTTACAAAGATAGTACAGAGGTGAGACTTGGACAGAATGTCGCATATCCTAGCTGTTATACATATTTTTTCATTGAAACATTTTGAATATCTTGGTACGACGTTGAAAATAAACGGAAAGTGGAACAAACATATTGATATAGTATTATTCAAAGGGAGGGGAAACTCAATAGTATTCTCAGTATTCTGGGTAGAGTGCCTGGTATTCCAGTTAGTACGTTAGAAAAAATTATGGCGCGGTGGTGAGGCCAGTAATGCACTATGGTAGTGAGATTTGGGGTTTTGAAAGAACGGAAATACTAAATAAAGTATATACACATTTTCTAAAATATATTACAGGACTTAGTAAGGCCGTTTCTAACTGTGGAATTTTATATGAATTTGGGTCATTTCAGGACGACGTAAACTGCAAAATTCGTGTACTCAAGTACTGGTTGCGGGTAATCCAAGGTGAACAAACAATGCTCAGAGCAATTTGCTACGACCACCAAATTAGGAACGCAAATGTGAAATTCTGGGCAGACGAGATTAGGAGAGAACTCCAAAAGATTGGGATGGGTTGGGTATGGGAAAAAGGGACTGAAAATCGCAACAATGTGAGGGGAAAAATAAGGAGGAGGTACTTAGATATAGACCGACAAAATAGTTTTGCCAAATTTGCGGGAAAACGATCACTGTTTTTACAAAGAGACCTAAAACAAGTTTGGGGAAAAGAATCTTATTTACTGAAACAAGGATTTAAAGAGAGATCAGGGCTTGCTTGGTTCAGGTTAGGGGCATGGAAATTTTTAAAAATTAGCGACGATCACGATATACGAATATGTCCAACGTGAGGGGGCTTAGAAGACGAGATGCATATATTAAGAAAATGTAACGATTTGGAATATTGGAGGCGTTAGTTATTACCGGAAAGATTCCTAAATTCAAATCGTGAAAGATTGGCATGCTACGAGTTATTGGTAAGCCCAGAAAATTGGATAAACTTGGGTAGATTTCTGGATAAAACGCGGAAAATAAGAACAACACTCATTCATTAATAAATAAATATGTTACCAAATTGCAATACCATTAATTCTTAATAATTCTACATAACTAAGTTAATGTATAATGTAATTGTATTGTTATCTAATTGTAATATTATTGTGTTTTCCTTTTTTTTTTTTTTGTCTGAAGTATATTATGACTAAACATCAACTTATTGTAACGGACTGTCAACAGCACGTACGGCTTACTGCCCGTGCGACCCATATTTGTAAATAACATTGTATGTATCTTACTTTTAGTCTAATAAAGTCCTTATGTACTATTTTTTCATGCTGGGTGGGCACCGGTTCCACAATTTCCGAAACTCCATGATAACATTTTTTCCGCATGAATGCCCGAACCAGCGCAGGTCCCTTAGCTTTGTCCAAGACATGTTGCCTTAGAAAATTCGACCTTAACTCTAACAGTTAATGTTATCATTATTGTTCTTGAGTATTAGTAGTTACCGGTATAAGGATATTGGTAGTAGAAGCATTTGTATGTTATTAGTCGTTCAAAATATCTCTGCAGGCGGAAGAATGCGAAGCTTTCTTTGTTGCTACACGTGACGTCATCTAAGGCAGTGTTCACTGTCAGCGTCCCACGTCCCGTCCCCCTCTGCACTCAAGATAGCAGCGTCACGTGTTCTATTCCTGCATAAACACGACTGCAGTGCCCTCCGTCAACAACTGCACGGGTAATATTAATATTATTATATTTGCATGAGAGTATATTGTTTTCAGTAATAGTTTGGAACTTGCATTGCCACAACATATAAGTTAGTCTCTAGAGTAAATTATCAGTGATCGAATTCATAAAAAAAAAATAATCTCCATTATTTCCTTTTTCGGAAAATTTGGGCCTGTAACTGCATTTTTACACAACTAATATTTATTCTAAATGGGTTCCGAATGGCGAAGAGGTATAGATCTTCATTCGTGTCCAAATTACTCTTGAATGCTCACTAGCCTCTTTAAAGTGAGTCCTAAAGATTACCTTAATCGTAACAGCAAGTTCTGGATTGGAATTTCGTTACCATAATACATTTCACGATTAATCATCAATTCATTAATAATGAAAAATTAAGGTTAGTTAAATTACAAGACATGTTAATAAGAATACGGATATACATAAAATATTCTTAGATGGGAAATTATAGAAGATGTCGAAGTGTCTCAAAGTAATATTGGAACATTGTATATTTGTATTTATCTTATTTTAATTGTATTACTCAAAAAAGCATTTTAACATATGGTGCTGAAGTTCGTCAAATTGCTACCAGGGATATGAAAAGAATTTTAAGCACAGAAATGGATGTTTATGAAGATCAGGTGGAAAATCCAGAATGGATAGAATACGAACTAAAGAAATAGGGGAAATTATGGGTGAACAAGAGGAGCCGGACATCATAGACATTATAGAAAAGAAAAGATTGCAATGGTATGGCCATGTCAAAACAATGTCAGAGCAAAGATTGTCTAAAATTGTTATGGAATGGATCCCAATGGAAAGGAGGAAGAGAGGAAGACCGAAGAAAACTTGGATAGAACGGGTACAAACGGCTATGAATATCAGAGGATTGGAGGAAGATCAATGGATGGATAGAGAGGAATGCTGTTTGGTTTCCGGAAGCCGGCAGCAGCTGCCATGATACCGGATGAGGATGATGATTGCTCAAGAAAATACTGCTTATAAAGTGCATCTACAATCTCAGATTTCTACAAAAAATCTTCACTCTTTTAGTTTTTTTTTTGTATATGTTTCATCCTTCATACTACTTACATTACTACCATTGCCATGGTCGAATCGCCTATAGACATGGAGCAATGAATCATCAACCACATACATTAAACAGGTCAATAGGATGCAAGGACCACTACTCAAGACATCACAATGTACCACTAACAAGGGACGTTCAGATCCAAGGTGGAGATTTAAAATCCTCCACCCCGCAGGGAATATAACCCGGGTCGCCAGAAAGAAAGGTACGGATGGCAAGGAGCCGAATAAATAAAAAAAAAAGTATATATTTCGTCGTTATAAGCTTTGAAGAAATGTCTGTCTTTATCCATATGTTGAGAAGTATATATGTAAAACGAGACGCAGCTGAATTGACGAACAGACAAACTAACACGCAGACATCAAATCAGAGAGTGTTTGAAGAGATGAAGAATCAGATATGCAAATAGACTCATATATTCTTCACCTCGTGTCTAATAAATCCATTTCGATATGTTATCTCTTCCTGTCAACTCAGGATCACTGTTTTTTCTTTTTCTTTTCGTCTGACAAATGATTCCCGGAGGATGCAGCGTGTAAAATCCTCTTTTATATCCGTGTTCCATTGTAAAGAACCCGCGAAATCAATGTGAGGTCTGTGTATATAAAAAATGTTAGTTCAAAGTGAAAAGTGACTTGGAATGTACGTTCATAAATTGATATTTCAATGTTGCGTGGTTTCTCGGAACGACTTCAATTGATGTATTCTGTTGTCGCTTAAGTGCCAGTTAACCACGAATCAAAATTGGCTCACTTATACTATATGTACTGGGATTTGAGCTCTTGTAATTCACTTTCTCTAACCCGACTTTTTTTCGTGATATAATACAGCTGCCTAGATTTAGAATGTCTTACAAATTACCCTATAAGTTATAGATCAATAAATATTTTATATTTCAAAACAAAATTTAAAATGGTTGTTGTAAAACTGGACTCTAATCTGTTATTAAGTCAATGGAATAATTAAATATAAAAACAATAAAAATGTATCTAAACAGACCTCTCGAGTAGGTCCCGACCAAATTATTAATACAGGATATAGTGTTTTCAATTTTGAATTGCTTTATATAACTAACACACTGTCACTATCGAACCCGTAGGTTCATAACTCTCCATACATACCTATCCTGAGCTATTTTCCAATCATTCCCTTTATAATTTACTTCCCTCAAATCATGGTTAATGATATTCTCTCGCCTCATTCTTGGTCTACCCTCTGATTTTCCTACAAGAATACACCTTTCATTCCACATCCTTGAAACATGTCCTGTCCACCGCAGTCTTTAACTGTTCTTATTATATCTGACTTCCTATAAAGACCATGTAAGCTCACTGTTATGTAGTCATCTACAATCACCTGTCTGTTCATTTATCTTTGGTCCAAAAAATGCTCTTAAGAACTTTATTCTCAAATACTCGTAATCTCCTTTCCTCCCTTAAAATAAGAGTCCATGTTTGACATCCATACAATATAACTGGTAGAATAACAGTTTTATATATTTTCAGTTTAACGTATTTTTAAAGAAGTAGGGACGACAAGAGTCCCTGGATCCTGATGCTATATCCATCCATAGTAATTCTCCCGAGGACAGGTCCTTCACCGCAATCATAGCATTTTCATATCTAAATAGACCTCTCGAGTAGGTCCCGACCAAATTATTATATACAGGAATTTACTAGGGAATTGTAGGTGTGGTAGCTTCCCGTTGCTTTCCACACCGGTGAAGGATGATGATGATGATAATGATCAGGATGATGATGGCCATATGATTTCGGGGACCGTTTGGGCCTTAAAGTTTTCCTGACATTTGTCTTACAGGTGAGGAAAAACCCCGATAAAAACCTCACCCAGGAAAACTGCCCCGACTGAGGATCGAACCCGGGCCCGCTGCGTGACAAGGCAACACGCTACCTCGAGACCACAGCGGTGGACCTGATGCTATATAAATAAATGGAATTTGTAGCCGATGATGTAAAATATCTTATCTGGAAGTAACGCCGAATTTATTAATATGAAGGTTTTGAAATTGGCTGAAGTAACTTCATACTGATGAAGTAGTAAAATAAAATTATTGTTGTTATTATTATTATTATTATTATTATTATTAGTATTATTATTATTATTATTATGGCTCACCGGTATTATTTAACGTGTACGTTAATAAAGTATAATAAAGACAAAATGATATTTCGACAAGGAATACAAATTACCAGAAATGAAAACATACAAAAAATTTTGTGAACGGACAATGTTTGCAAGCTCAGAGGATGAATTACAAATGGGAGAAATCAGATAATATAGCTAAACAGTTCGATTTGAAAATTTAATTTGTCTTTTGCTGCTCTGTGTTTTCTTCGGCGCTGGACCTTGTATGCTGTTAACCATATATTCAGAGAGTCCGGCCACTGTGTATCTGTCTAATGTATGGTTCGAAGTTCAGGCTCTCTGCCAATAGGCGACCTAGCTGAGGCAATGTCTTGTAAATCATTTTCTGATCCAGAATGGAGATAAACATTTTGAGATACAAAAATGAATTTCTTTTTATTCCTAATCAATTATTCGTTTACGAATGTTATGCGTAATCAAAAGCTTTGAAAATGGAGTACTAAAATAAGACTGTGATATCACTTACTTTTCTAATAAAGTTAAACTAATTTCAAACTAGTCTAGAAACTCCAGAAATTTGTGAGAAACAGAAACCACATAAATTGTTGTGTATGTAATCTAAAGTTAAAAACCTACTCCACTTCTGGAAGTACACAAGACAAAGTTTAATCAACGAAGGAATGAAAGCAGGAAGGTAGGGAATAGTACTAAATCAAATTCCATACTCATGAAACATGGTCGCAATTTATGTTGTGAATAACGAAGGATCACGGCTTGCAGAGAATAAGCTTCAGTTAGGAGCTGCAACAAGAGAACACTGGATTTTCTTTAAGACGCTGCGTTTGTATTCTGAGCTGCTCGCTTTACCTCTCAAACTCAACTGCTTCAGCAAAGAGCATGAGATTCTCTCTACAACCATTGATTAAATTTCATTATACAGTGTGTTTCAAGATTCCCTCTCAATTGAAGGCAAAGGATTTGTTATTTTTTTTTAAATACTTGCTTTACTGCTCCAATGCCTATATCACTTTTTAAGGAATTCGTGCAAGCTGGCACGACGGCTCAGATAATAATACTTATCATTTCATCCATAAAAATTCTGCCCGAAGGCAGGTCCTTCACTGCAATCATAGCATTTTATGCTATGCTTGCAGCTTTACTAGGGAATTGTGTAGGTGTGGTAGCTTCCCGTTGCTTTCCACACCGATGAAGGATGAGAGTGATGATAATGGTAAGGATGATGATGATGATGATGATGGCCATATGATTTCGGCGACCGTTTGGCCTTAAAGTTTTCCTGACATTTGTCTTACAGGTGAGGTAAAACCCCGATAAAAACCTCATCCAGAAAAACTGCCCGACCGGAGATCGAGCCCGGGCCCGCTGCGTGACAAGGCAGCACGCTACCTCGTTACCACAGCGGTGGACAATAATACTTATAATAAATGTAATTATATGTGTGGCACCATGAAACGAAGTCTCAAAGGAACTAGAAAGGACTTATAAAATTTTATAAAACAATTAGTATAACTTATGGAACAGAACACTGGGTCTTAACCAAAAACCAGGAACGAATTATAGAAATGTCAAAAATGCGGTTTCTGATGAGTGTTGCTGGATATACAATAACAGTTCGAAAACGAAATGAAAATATACGAAGTGAACTAAATATATTCAAACTATTAGATAGAATTACACAATACAGAGAAGAATGGATGGACCACATCAACAGAATGGATAACAATAGAATTCCTATTCTTCATACAAACCATAGGACGAAGAAATGTAGAAAGACGTAATAAAAGATGGACAGATCAATTCTAGCATGAGATCGGAACAGAGCTTAAGGTCTAATATTTGATGCTGATTATTATTATTACTATTATTATCGTTATTGTTATTATTATTATTATTATTATTATTATTATTATTATTATTATTATTATATAAAACCTTAGATAGACCTGTACTATGTTACGGAAGCGAAGCATGGACTATGAGGAATACTAATTTCAGCAGAATAACGGCTAGTGTTTTTTTATTCCCCCTCCCCTACATCACTACCGTTACTTGATGTATCGGCTACATTGTACCTCTCCTCTAAACAGTTCTAGATGTCGGAAATACAAAGATCCATAAATTATGATATAGTTTGAAATATCCAGATGAAAGACAACTAATGGTCAAAATATCTACTTGCATTAAGGTAAGGTGCAACTGTTACTTCTTTATTTGAAATTTAATTTATAGAAGTCTTTAATATCTAAGGTTACATCACAAATAGAAGATTTTATTATGTCCAGTATACTGTGTTGCGTTTTCTTTACTAATTTATTTTTAATTATATTATAAAATGTAAATTCAGCATTTACCTTTATGACTGGGAAATATCAGGTAAAGAAGTTCCAATCCAGATGGTTAGCACAGGGATCTCGCAAACATAAACTATTAAACCTTATGTTTGATACAAATTATTCGATATCATAATTCTTGTATCAGTTTAAACATGTAAACATTCTAGTCACATGGAAAATGTACCTTGAAAATTTCCCACGCATCGTGAGACACATAAAGAAACTTATAGTGAGGACGAAAAACTGTCATAAAACAACCACTAGGAAAAGCAATTCAGTTTGTGAAACCACTTATTGCTCTAAGAACGTTTAAAAAAACTCAACAAAATTACGAATCAATCTGTAGTTTAAGAAAGAATTCAATGCATAAAAAGAGTGTCACATATTACTTCCATTAAAGAATATCCTCCCCCCCCCCAAAAAAAAAGTTTGCGAGATTAAAATTCAAACCAGACAAATGTAACGGAAATAATTTTTAAAGAGACTAAAGTTTCAATTAAGTTTTCCAGATCTTTAATTCATTTTACATTATCCTTCTCTTTCTTCTCTTCGAGGTTTTCACCGCAATCTCAATTATAATGGGATTCTTTAATTTTTATTACTACTCTAGGGGATCTACAATTAGATTCTGTTTTACTAATTTTCATATTGTCCTACTTCTGTTTTCTTTGTGTAATATATTGTAGCATCCTTACGCATTATATCTCCTTCAATCTCAATCTCAATCTCTCTCTCTCTCTCTCTCTCTCTCTCTCTCTCTCTCTCTCTCTCTCTCTCTCTCTCTCTCTTGCTCTCTCAGCTACTCTGAAAAGAGATATTACCTCCTACTTATTATTATTATTTATATATTTTCTATTTTTAGTGTTAATATTAACACTCATTATTGTCAATATTAATCTAATTTTATCGTTTAAAATTTCCAAATAAACAACTGATTAACTTTTTTTAAAACCAAAATTATAAATAAAAAGAATGAATCCTCATTGAAAAATAAATAAATATATTAAAGCACGAATCAATGTATAATAAAATAATAATGATTACATGAATACAGAATAATTAAACTGAACATTTTATTCATACCGTAGCTAATATTATGAATAGACAAATTCATATTTCAGTTTCCCCCTTTTTATATATATTTTTTTCCTATTATTTGTTAGAGCTATTCCTTATTTGGCTGCATAAAAATTATACTGAAAGCAGATTTTACATATACTTATGACTAAGACCCAAAATGGATTCTTTTTTTTAATTATGCATATCGATGGTGGGCAATGAAAACCTCATAACTCCATTTTGGTAAATTTTACAGGTGAAACAAATAACTTTTTTAAAATAATTATGAAAATTGATAAGCAATAGTTCCCACATATTTTACTACAGAATACAAGTCAAGTTATTAATACATTTGAAGTCCGTGTTCTCAACAGGTTTTGCATCACATATTTCTGTGCTGGCTACTGGGGTTATGTGGTTTTCAATGACTGATGGAGTTGGGGAGTTTTCATTGCCTACCGTCGATATGTCGCTTATTAAAAGGAGTCAATTCTAATAAATATCTTGGATTCAAAGTGAATTGTAATAATGGTATAGAAGAGGAAATCGAAGAGAGAATTGTTTTAGGCAATAAAGCTCATTTTGCACATATAAAGCTTTTTAAAAGTAAATCTGCATCAGGACAAGCAAAATTAAGATCATATTAAACAATGATAAGACCAGTGTTAATCTATACAAGCGAAATATGGGTCCTGAAAGAAAATGCTATACAAAAATTCCTAATCTTTGAAAGGAATATCCTAAGAAGAATATTTGGACGAATTAAAAAAAAACAAATGGCAACTGTAGAATTCGAAATATCAGTGAATTTAACATCTTACCACAAAATCAGAACATAATCAACTACGAGTATATAAAGCCACAAAGACTAGCTAGGTTTGGACATATCAACCGCATGAATGATGATAAGACTAGTCAGAAAATTTATAACTGGGAATTTATTAGCACAAGAACCAGAGGTAGACCCAAGAACGTGTGGAGAAATATAATAAAGTTGGAAATAAGAAACTGGCCAAGGCTTTTCCAAAATCGTGACGAATGGCGGAAATTGGTTGAGAAGTTTAAAACTTCTACGAAGTTGTACCTAATGAAGAAGATACGTCGCTTATTATATTCTATATAAAATGCTAGTAAAATTAAGATAAATTTGCCATAGTACTTATATGCAGTAGTCGTCTCGGTATACGCGTTGCTAGCACGCGCTGAGATTCTAGGTTCGAATTCTGGCGGTTTCAGAGGGATTTTGATTTTGGGCCATACCGGCATTTTTCGAGGTTTTTCGGGGTTCTCCTGTTCCTCCAATTTCATCTCACCAACACTCTACATTCCCCCACAGACAGTGGAAATGTGTGGTATCTGAGACCTAGTGGGAACCCACCAGGATGCTGCTCATAATGTCGAGCCTGAGCAATAAAAAGGATAGAAGAGGGCAACCTCTCGCGGCCATTGGCCCAAACCAAAATGGTGGTATGGGTTATGGGAGAAGAACTTGGTGTGTCGGACTCGGAAGACAACCTACAACTCATATAACGCCGTTCATTCCATTTATCTCCACGGTACTGGGATAGCGCAATATATCTTTCAGGTCGCGGTGCTCAGGCCAATAACTGCCAGCCCAGTCTGAATAAAGAACTAAATAACTAAATGCAGCGAGTCTAATGGGCTGACCGTTCCATCTCCTTATAAATATCATCACTGTATTTTCATTATTCCTAGATTATAATAATAATAATAATAATATTATTATTATTATTACTATTATTATTATTATTACTATTATTATTATTATTAAACACAAACCACTATATTTATCGATAATAAAGTATTTAAAATAAATTAATTACATTTCTTGGTCTGAAACTCGCTCGGTTGTCATTGTGCTATTTAATTATTCGGTATCGCACATATTGTACACTTCAACCTGAAAGAAAGAGCTAATTAATATGTTTGATTCAAGGTTCCTCTTTAACAGACAAAGTCATTAGCTACGCAATTAAAATTTAAGTGTGATAAGGCCGACAAAAAACAGGACCAATGGATTTATATCAGTTCCGAAGGAAGCCATACTGCGGATTTTACGACCTTAAAAATCTAACGACTGCGGTCGGATTTGATCCTGCGAATCTCGTAACCAGAAGGAGCGTGGTAACTTGTAATGCAGGAAGAATGATCCATCAAGAGCTTAGAAAAGTCTACACTTTAGAATATAACAACACAGCTCAATACCCAAGAACCTTAAAGCACATTGTAATGTAAAGTAGGTTAAAAACTCCGTAGACCTTTCGGGACTAGTCCCATCATCAGCAGAATGCATTGGGAAAACTAACAGAAGCTTCATCGTTAGATTCAAAGAACATTTCAGAGATTTCATTTATAATGGAGGAAAATCAAGTTACGCAAAACATGTAATTCAGGCTGGACACCACATGCATAACATCGATAACACCCTTACAATAGTACATAGAGAAAACATTCCAACGAGAATAAATATACTGGAGGAAATTGCAATCCTAAGAGAAATCAACAACAACCTGATTCTCAATGAATACACTCCCAGTCCACACAATCCTCTGTACAAAATTCTCACAACTAAGTCAGTGCTTCAACAAGGGTCAACAAGAACGGACCTGATGCATTCTGCTGATGATGGGACTAGTCCCGAAAGGCCTACAGAGTTTTAAAATAACTTAAGTTGAGGAGACGGACCTACAAGGTAACTATTTTATAGTTTTTAACCGTACTTTATATTACTGTGAACTAATACCTCAATGGAAACTTACCATGAATTTTAATAGTATCGATTAGCACATTACATTTCAATTTAAAAAGCACATGACGTCTCAAGTGGTTATAAGAGATGAAAAAAAGCAAGAAACCCAATAAAATTTCTCATATTCGTGAAATTATATTAGATATGTCATAAGGAAGGGGGAATTGCATTTAATTTGATACAATTTTAATTTATGAGTAACTGATAACAGTATAATGCTAAGGGAAAATCAAAACTAACCTAGTAAAAATAGGTTCCAGCTGGTACAAATTCGGGATTCGCCTGAGTCTAAGACAAACCTCACATTTTAATTTACATGCATTGATTACTGAATGTTCTTCCTCTTGTGTTGAACGTTTGTGGTGTCTTTAGAAAAAATGTTCAAAGTGTTAACTGCACATCAAAGAATTGGCTCTTTTATGTAGTCTAAATATATCTACAGTAGTTCGGAAATAATCCCACCTCACATGCAATGAAATATTTCGAAGGGTGGGAGTAACATTGAAAAACAAAGAAGAAAGTAAAAATATATTCGTAAATTCGTAAAAAAAAAGTTATAAAAATATATAAACAATAAATAGTCCCACCTAAAATACACAATCATTGCATAATCATTTGTGAAATTATAATTTATTAATAGTTAATCCACGTTAAAGTCATATGAAGGCGGGATATGTTGAAGCTGTTTCTTCAGGAGAAACACTTGAATGAATTCTTGCAGCCTTTACATTCAAGACATCACCAATTGGGTGATGTTCGGTATGTAAAGCGTCCAAAAATGTCAATAAAAGTAATTCTTTCCTGAAGAAACGGATTTAATATAGCCCATAACCATATGCCTTTCGCCGCGACAATCACCACAGAGTTGAAATTAGAAATTATTGAATATAAACAATTGAACTGTACTCGAGCAAAAACAATAGTTGGAATAGTCCAAATAAGTATAAAGTTAAATAAAGCGATCGACAAGAATTTTTTCTTCTATCTTGTAAGCCCATGTTTCCCTTAACAGAGATTTAAGCGCACTTCCCTACAAGGAAGAATTTGAACCATACTAATTTAGTTACACTTGTTTTCGTATAGATGTCATTTGAGTGGTCAGTGGTCAGCGTTCCGCCTCATACTAACATCTAGGAAACCAAGGTAGTACTAGGACGGGAAAATTCGATAAATTTTGCTTAGAGGCCTTTTCATTCAGGCTTAAGGATATTTTACGAGCCTGAAAATCTTCAGACTCGGGACCCACGGCTTAAAGTCCCTCCCGGAGGACTTACTCCTTGGATTTTTCCATCCTAAAAAAATCCATCGACCCCGACCGGGTTTGAACCCGCGACCCTCGGGACCAGAGGCAAGGAGCACAACCACTAGTCCACCGCGGCCGACGACAAGAAATTCAAGAAGGGATAAGGTCAGAAATACCACAATAAGGGAAATTATGCAAGTTGAAAAAAAAAATGTAAATACAATAGGAAGTAAGATTAAGAGTTTGTTTAATAATTAAAACATTTTGTCTGTTCATTCTTACCTCTTATAATTGTTTTTGGTCCCGCGCCGTAGCCGAGCGGTTAAGGTAGGAAGCCTTGGTGCAGAGCTACGGGACTTGCGCTGGTTCGAGTCTCCATGGGGGAAGAAATGTTCTCATGGTATTTCGGCCAGTATGGGACCGGTGCCCACCCAGCATCGTGAGGCAATTGGGTAGCTACAATAAGTAGCGGCTCCAGGTTGAGGAACCAGCTATAACGGCTGGGGGACTCGACATGCTAACCACATGTCACCCGTACACTGGCTGTTGATCATCTACCTCTGTGATTGACACATGTGGATGTGAAGGGCCAGCAGCCGGCTGGTAAAAGGGCAACCGCTGAAAAGTGGAAAGACCCTCAATCGGAATAATTGTTTTTGTCGAACATATGTTTGAGGGCTTCTTACTCCATCGTCAGTCTGTAATCTAATATCGAATCAGATTTACATTTCGTATGTAGTTGTATCTTAATCTGCTTATTATAAGGAAGGGAGTATGAGAGTTCATCGGCCATAATACCTGGTACCCTATACTTGTAATTCTTTTCTGTCATCTCTAATATCGAAATATCGTGATTTTTATGATATAATAAAGTGAGTGTTAAGACTTATAATATTTTGTTTATTTTATACAATACATGCAACATTGAAAAGATCCTAAAAGTCAATACTGACATTTTTATATTTCTTTCTCACTGAGCCCAACACCAATAAACTATAATTTTCATGCTCTGTTAGATCTTAAAATATTTGTTGTAAATATTTGTGCAAGATAACACTGCAAATTTATAGTTATTTTTTCTTCATTCTTGATTTTTTTTAGAATTTTCTTCATCATTGAGGGTTTTCTCCAACCAATCTTAGTAATTAACATGAACTAAAAAAATGAAAAAATATAAATGACTACGGACTATCAGGTTGCAACAAATATTCACAATTTTCCCTTAATTAAAATTCTCCATCGTTCTCTGTTCTCTGTGTCTTCATCTGTTACACCAAAATTCCACATAGAATTTTGAATGTTGTTCTTTCAGGTTGTTCTTGGTCTTCCTTTTCTGTTCCTTCTTTCAATTTTCCATGCATAGACGGCCTTCGGTAGTCTTCCATCCTGCATTCTTCTTACGTGTCCATATCATTTTGGCCTTATGTGTTCAATCTCATCCATTACATTTCTTTCTGCATTCATCCATTTTCTAATTTCTGTATTTCTAATTTTTTCCAGTCTAGGTCTTCTGGCAGCTCTTCTCCAAATATCCATTTCAACTGAAGTTAATTCTGTTGACATGTTTTTGTGTCATTGTCCAGACTTTCGATCCGTATAACATTATACTTTCTAGGATGGATTTATAAATTAGTTGTTTTGTTCTGTTAATTATGTTTTACTCCATAGTATAGAGTTTAACATTCCTATGGTTTTTCTTCCTTTACTAATCATTTTTGCTAGTATTCATTCTTGATATTTTATTAAATCAATATTTTTTTTATATTCTATAGCTGTTATAATTTGATTCTCTATTGCTTATTCCAGTGGCGAGGCAGATGATAATGCATTCAGCCTGAAATACCACTTTTATAGAAATAATATAATCTTAAACTTGTCAAATTTATTTACTATGTCACCCAGATAGTGGTCACTGGGAACGATTGGGATACACTGATAACAATTTCTATGTACCGTATAAATGACTGAATAAATGAAATCTGAAAAGGATAAAGTAATTAAAATAACTGTAAGGAATTTTAAAATAATGTCAAATTTATATGGTAAATGTATAAGTTTTAGTCCGTGTATCATATGATATGTTTATATTTTACAACTCTTTTCAGTCATGCATACGTTTTTAATATTGTATATTATTTATTTTGTCCCGCGCCGTAGCCGAGCGGTTTGAGGCATCAAACCTTGGTGCAGAACTACAGGACTTACGTTGGTTCCAATCCTCATTGAAGAAGAAATTTCCTCATAGAATTTTAGCCAATATGGAATCGGTGCCCATCCAACATCGTGAAGAATTTGGGTAGCTACAATGAGTAGCGGCTTCTGGTTGAGAAAATCAGTTATAACAGCCGGAGTACCCGACATGCTGACCATATGTCACCCCTATATTGGCTGTATAAATATCCACCTGTGTGGATAGCACGTGTGGATATAAGGGCAGCAGCCGACTTGTAGACGAAGGATATTCTAGGCCTGTCGCGACATGGAGATATTTATCTCGGTTGAGTGGAAGATCTTATGATTTTGACCCTAGGACAACAATCCGAAATACGAACAAATTTATTCAACTGAATGGATTTAAAATGTAGCTACATAACAAATTAAAGAATAAAATATCACTTTATTAAATTTATTGCCTTATCAATATAAAATGTTAATTTTCCTGTGCTATAATGTGTGTAATTTTCAAAGATTCGAATGACTGTGTATTTATTAAGATTTTTTTTTCGTTTTTGCAATATTCCTTCAGATTAGACTCCGAAATACGCCAGATAAAATTATGTATTGATAAACAGGCGTGTCAAATATGTGACTCTAAAATCAATAATCGACTCCATAATATCCACTACATATTAGTTCTATCCACCCAGACTAGGGAAAAGGAAAGTTGGAAGACAAAAAAAAGTTGGAGTGAAGTGTTTAAGTGTCATCTAGGAAAATTGTGGACTAGAATAGCGCAAGACAGATAAAAGTGGAAGCAATCCATAAAAAAGTGAAGTGATAGTCTCAAGGGGTTGACTAACCCGGGGATGTAACGTAAGCCACCCTGCAGTCGCAAGAGGCCTTTTCCGAAATGGGATGATTATGGGCTAATTCTTAATTAGTTTTGTCCAACGCTGTTGTCTCGGCATGACATCGTTGCCTCACTAGCAGCTGGCTCGGATTCGATCTCTCGTCCGATCAAGTTTTTGGGTGGAGTTTTCGGTTTTTTTTTCCCCTCACTAATAAATCTCCGGGAATTTTAACGGCCCAAATGGTGCCCGAACATCATCTGCCCATCACAATCAACAATAATATATTCATCTTGTTTAGTATGAATGATTGAGTGAATGATGTGTCTTGGTACTGAGCTGATCACTCATTCAGGGAGGCCCTGCATGTCCTTGGGTGTGCTAAAATCTTCTCACTGTATTCCTGTAAGGCTCGGGTGGTGTGAAAGATGTAAAAGTACTAACAAATAGAGAGATTAAACAAAGATAAAGAGAGTTATATTATTCTCGCCACTAATTAATTCATATATAATTAATTTCATGCATTCTTTCTTCTTGCATTCTCTTACTTTAACCTCTCCCGTGTAGGAACGTGCCCATGCTATCCGTGCCTTACAGTAACACGACGTGTTGGGAGAGGAATTTTAAAATTTGGGTCACATACATACTTTTTGACCAAACAAGGTTATGGACGGTTCCCCGAATTATGGCTCAACTCATTGCGGGGCCATCTCCGAGACAGCACGAATATTTAAGACAAGATACGTCATTCATTCAAACATTCGTAGACTTAAACAAGGTTAATATGATACAATGATTACATGGCCAAATGTTATTCGGGAACTTTGTGGGCCTTAACATTTTCCGTGATTTTCTTACAGGTATCAAAAATCCCGAAAAAACTCACCTAAGAAACTTGTCCCGATCGGAGAATTAAATCAAGCCTGCTGAGTACGAGACAAAGACGTTACCCTGAAACTACAGCAGAGGACACAGTTCAGTTCAAACAATTCTGGAATTTATCATAAGTAATGCCACGAGTGATTTCCAATTTATCTAGAGGATTTGAAAATCAAGAGTGTCATTTGTTAGGACTACTTAGAATAACATTAATCTGCTTACTCACAAATCATTATTTAAATATAGTTATTTTAAAATATTCGTATATTAATGTAAACGGCGATGTTTGAAAACAAGCCAGTAATGTGTGGTTATGTTTAATTTGTCCATCACTGCAACTTGATCATACTATTTATTGCCAATAGAATTGTAATATTGTAAGAATGCAGCCTAGTGGAGAAAAAATGAAACACATCAAAATGTATGTTATAACCAACATTATAGGTTATTAATTCATTTTTTCGGAAACAACTCAGTAAAATCAGTATTTAAAAACACAATTATTGAACACACCATTATCAAATGTGTAGTTCGAAGGAATTTGTTCATTATTTGCTATATTCAACGTATTTGTTAGAGAGTCAGTCACTGCAAAATAATGCTCTGACATGTTTAGAATATTAAAAAGGAGGAGCTTTATTTATTTTGGTAATCACAATTCGATAATTATCGAGGCGAAACACGACTGTAATTGGTTGTAAAACTAAATTCATTGAACGTGATTGGTCATTGACTCCCATTTGGGGCATGAGTTAAACAGTCATTATAAATATATTCATTAACGGGTTCATGAGGGTATAATTCGATTCTTAATCAAGGCACTAGGACAATATAGGATGGCTAGCCCAACGCTCCGATTGACTTTACCAACAAAAAAGGTCCTGGTTTCTCATCTTGAAAGAGAATGCGTGGATCACAAGGGGCAATCTAGATGTGGAGAATTACAACTCTCCGATGCCTGGGATCGAATCTGGCCTTCTAGATCTTAGTCGGATGCCTAGCCTCCCGAGCTTCTCAAGCAAGATTTATTTATCCTTCCATTTTAAATTTAGCTTTATCGAATAATATACATGTATTCTGTCTTAAAAGTTTGCCTAATGTGCACGATAAATATGAATTAAGGTCTAATGCAGGTCTAGCATTTACACATTACATAATTTACAAATGTTACTTTACACATTATAAATAACATACTAAGAAGGTCTGTAATAGCTATTTCTCTTCCTTAACTTGTATCACACAGTGTAATCGGAGTACGGATACGCCTATAAAATTTATTACGTAATTTAGATGTGCGAAATCGCTATCTCTAACAAGTATGACATATTCGGAGTAAAGTGCATTGCCCTTGCATGTAGTCTGCAATGCATCTGATTATGTGTAAAAGTTTCATGTGATATAATTTAGTAGTAATTTAATATATCTACCAACTTAGATAATTGTGTATTTTTCTTTCGTTAATTTATGGCCAGCTTCGTATATCCTTCACACAACGCGATAAGTTGAAACTATTAAAATAATAAGTAAATAAGTGTAAAAATGAGAACTGAAACACAACCTAGGCTTAAAAAAATAAAATTGGCTAAAAATATTTTTAAAAAGAAGAGGAGAAAAAAATAAAAGTAGGATAATACAAAGAGAAACAGGGAAAGATTAGGAAATAAAATAAAGAGAAATTTAAGAAGAAAAGCACCTACATAAAAATGTCTACATGAAGTAATAAGAAAACTCTCCATATATACAACATGCATTTATATGCTTGTATACGCGCGCACACGCACACACAAACACACATACACACATATATTAGAGAGTAAAAAAAAAGTGACGAAATTTTTACACTGAATTCTTCCCACCATGAAGATAAAGATTATCTATCACTTAAAGATTATATAACAAAAGTAATGCAGATATCGAACGAGTTGGTTCAAGCGTTAGGGTATGTGACTTGCTTTGGGAAGAAACGGGGTCAAACCCCGGTGTCAATAACTCTATTTTTTCCCATTATTTTCTCAAATAGTCAAGACAAATGCTGGATTGGAAATTATTAACAGTTCCCATTTAATCATATTTGCTCTTTCACAACATCATTAAAATTTATAAATAGATGTAATAGCTTTAGATGTTAAAATTACTATAAATAAGTGAAATTTAAAAAAAAATCAAATCCAAATATCAATAGAATAAAAATGTAAGGAAACAAATAAAAATATAAAGTAAAAAATATAAAAAAATGAGAAAATAAACAAATCACAAAAAAATAACACAATCACATATTATCGACGAACAAATTAATTATTGAACAAGGTGTCATAAAACAGTTTGGTCCATAGGTATGGTTCCTATATATCCAGACCTTCAATGCCATTAAGTGAAGTCAATTCAATGAATGATTTTGGCAGATAAATCTGTTGCATATACGAGGATCTGAATAGTTTCTCAAAATGGTACCGGTACCTCTCGCACTTATTGATATGTCTTAAATATCTTAAAGATGGTGCTTTGTGCTTAAAATATCTAGATGATCATGTGAAATGCAGATTGTAAAGAAAAGTGAAAATAGTGTCTCCGAAAATACGTATTTAAAAAGGATGTTAAGTTAAAGAGAAAATAATACTTTGAAAGGTAAATTGCGGTAAACTCAAAAAAAAAAATGTGAAATGTATATACTGTAAAAATAATGGGGAAAGTTTGTAATGAAGTGAATAAAAATAAAATAAAATGGCTGATGAAAGTGATACAATTCTAAATAAAACACCGATATATCTTTCTAGAAAACAATATGAAGCCTGTGTTCCCTTAGCACTTACTCAAACTTCCTGTCATTAATATTTCATATGCTTAGATTCAGCAGCTCGAGCCATGCATATATGATACTGTATGGTATTCCATCATACAATGCATACAAATATATACATCCGGAAATAAGATGTCTTCTTTTAAGAAGTTTATATTTTCTTTGTCCCGCGCCGTAGCCGAGCGGTTAAGGTAGGAAGCCTTGGCGCAGAGCTACGGGACTTGCGCTTGTTCGAGTCTCCATGGGGGAAGACATTTTCTCATGGTATTTCGGCCAGTATGGAACCGGTGCCCACCCAGCATCGTGAGGCAATTGGGTAGCTACAATAAGTAGCTGCCCCAGGTTGAGGAACCAGCTATAACGACTGGGGGACTCGACATGCTAACCACATGTCACCCCTACTCTGGCTGTTGATCATCTACCTCTGTGATTGACACATGTGGATGTGAAGGACCAGCAGCCGGCTGATAAAAAGGGCAACCGCTGAAAAAGTGGAAAGACCCTCAATCAATCGGAATATTTTCTTTGACTAGCTCTTTTTGTGCGTTTATGTAAAGTGAGTCGGCCGCGGTTAAGCTCCTTGCCTCTGGTCCCGAGAGTAGAGGGGTCGATAGATATTTTATGGAAAAATCCTAGGAGTAAGTCCTCCGGCAGGGGCTTTAAGCCGTGGGTCCCGAGTCTGAAGATTTTCAGACACGTAAAAGATCCTTAGGCCTGAATAAAAAGGCCTCTAAGCAAAATGTACCGATCTCAACATCCTATTAATACTTTAGTTGCCTGCTAGATGTCTCATTGGGTCGGTATGTTGACCACATACCATTCATGACATCTATGAGCAAATAAGGTAACTAAATTAACTTGGTCTAGGAACTCCTAACAAAGGAGAAGCTATGGCAAAACATTGGGCTACGTCATTGTAGTTAGTTGTAAAGTGAAATAAAATTTTATAGAGTTTTTTTAAGTTGTACAAAATATGTATGAATGAGAAGTGAAAAATAAAGAGAAGCAGTTGTTGTTTGTTAAGGCTTACTGCAAAACTATAGGATCTAACTCCAACAAAACCACTGGCAAGTGGAGAAAGTAACTTATTGCAAATGCGTAAACAAAACAGGAGCTGGTCCCAAATACTTAATATTAACATCTGTGATACCAAAGTAACTATTGGTCACTTCTAAGAGTCGGTTTCACCAACAGAGGTATCTGTATTACGCCAGTTTAAGCTATGCATTATACACGGGGGAAAATGGCGTAATACAGTTACCTCTGTTGGTAAATTGACCCTAAGTGGTGGATCTAACAAAAACAGTTAATTTGTGAACAAACATATATTGGTGCTTTTATTGTTGTTTCTGTTTGCACTTGGATACTGTGCTTGTCTCCTGATTGATAAATTAAATGGTCAATGATTTTGTTCGAGGAGTACTTAGTATTCAACGAGTCTCAACAAGCAAAGATGTTACATTAAATTGTAGCCAGTTAATTTCCGCACCCATAGGCTTATCTATTGCAATTTTAAATGTCCTGATATAACATTTTTAAAATACCCAATATTCATTCTTATAAATTATATTTAGATTATTATTATGGATGAATGCATATGTAAGTTCATAGCGATTATAGTTATCTTAATCTATACTTATTCGTAATTAACTATTTTTCCACACAGGGTTGGAACAGGGTCCACTCATTCCCGAGAGGACAACTGAGTAATATTTGATACTACTGAGGATGGGACTAGTCCTGAAAGGCCTACATCATTTTAAAGGTCTTATTAGCTGAGAAGACGGGACGTACACAGTACCGTTAGTAGGGGTTATTTTAATATCGGGGGCTATTTTGATAACAACTTCGAGCGTTCTGATATTTCATATTGACAACATTGTTAAGTTAACCATAAGACTGCGACGGTATAATATATATATATATATATATATATATATATACTACATGTTGTGGAGAAGATATTAAATAGTTTCTCGTTTATAAAGTTACTGAAGATTTCTATAGAGCATTAATCATACAGAGGTGAGTATAATTGCAAACGAATATTCAACTGTACTTTCAAATAGTATCTGGCATTCGAAAAGTTGTTTGTCATTTGCTTGAGTGTTTCAATATGTACACTTGCTAAGATTTTGTGTCATGGAGTAACTTTGATAAGGATTGTGTGGCTAAATTGATAATCTAGTAGAATAAATAATTATAAACTGTTTGAAACTGCAACTTGGCCCATATGTTGCTAAGCACCCAATAATAATCTTCTTGTATCTTTTAAGCCCAAGTTTCCCTTAACAGAGATTTAGGCGCTCTCCCTCTACAGGGAAGAATTTGAACCATACTAATTTAGTTACACTTGTTTTCGTATAGATGTCATTTTTGAGTGGTCCGTGGTCAGCGTTCTGCCTCATATTGCCATCTAGAAAACCAAGGTAGTACTAGGACGGGAAAATTCGGTAAATTTTGCTTAGAGGCCTTTTCATTCAGGCTTAAGGATCTTTTACGAGCCTGAAAATCTTCAGACTCGGGACCCACGACTTACGACTTAAAGTCCCTCCCGGAGGACTTGCTCCTTGGATTTTTCCATCCTAAAAAATCCATCGACCCCGTCCGGGTTTGAACCCGCGACCCACGGGACCAGAGGCAAGGAGCATAACCACTAGTCCACCGCGGCCGATTCCCAATAATAATAATAATAATAATAATAATAATAATAATAATAATAATAATAATAATAATAATAATAATAGCAGCCTACCTAAGATGGGTTAGAGGTCAGCTGAATCCAGGAGATGAAAAGGCCCAACCATACTTAGATTATGATGATGATAATAATTACAATAATAATAATAATAATAATAATAAAAAGGAATCTTAATGCACTAATAATCTGAGATAAGTCACCGCAAATTAGGAAAAGTTGAAAGAAAAGGATAAAGTGAGATTAAAGAAGAGAATCATAAAAATAACATCAAAGTAGTATAATTGGTATTGTGTGAAGGCATGAGACAACTTTACGTGAAATTAACAAGCAGTTGAGCATTGGGAAACGAGTTTAACGAGATTGTGTAGGGGGACAAACGTACTGTAGTTAGGAAGAACTTTTGGAGAATCAGACAACAAAGTAATGTGCATTGTGTTAATGCTTCAGACGAATTTAACAAGCATGTTACTAAGGAGCGGCCAAATGCAAAGTGTTCAAATTTGTGATGAGCGTGAAACATCTTCTAGACAGTGCAGGGTGGATCTTGACAGCCGGCATCAAGCAAAGAAACCTGTGCATAGCTACGCATTTTATTTTTACTATTTATTCACTACGGTTATTGTAAAATGTTTAGTTCATAACTACCATTTTATATCAGATTTAAAAAAAAATGTTGACATATTTTGCTTATAAAAGATAATTTCAAGAATAATTATTGTTCATAAGCCCAAAATGCGAATAAGAAGGACGGGGAATAAAATTATCCTAATGCCATAATGTCAATTTTGAAGCTAAATCCCTCCCCCCTCCTCCTACTCACCATCATCATCATCATAATCGCCCTATTACGGTCTCCTGTTACGTCCAACTAATGTTGTCCATCGTGGTATGTCAACCACTCTTTTAAACATCTATTTTGACATGATAAGATCATGGAAACAAATGACCGGAGGTATTAACGTAGGAAATATAATAATAAAAATAGTAGCCTTTGCAGATAACCAGATTTTAATAGCAAAAACAGAAGACGAATTACAAAGAATGTTATATAAACTAAATGAAATATAAAAAAATACAATATGGAAATATCAACAGAAAAATAAAAAACAATGACTTTCAAGGGCGCTCATCCACTTCGGACAAAGGTAATATTAGAAAATAAACCAATAGAACAAGTGGTAAAATATAACTTCCTAGATTGCGTAATATCATATACAAGGGAAACAGATATACATAACAAACTGAATAAGTTTAATTATATAACTGGAACACTAAAAATAACTTCGAAAAACAAAAGCCAGGAAATACTTTATAATGAAATTGTGCAAGACAATGGCAGTTCCTATTATTACTTATGGATCCGAAACTTGGACAGTGACAACATAATCTGCTAGAATACAAGCTGCTCAAATGAAATTCCTCCGACTAATAGCAGTATATAAAAGAACAGACAAAAAACACAACACAGAAATAATAATATAACTAATAAGATACATTCAACACAACAGAATACTAAAAGCAGCATACAACTATCTACCACGAGGAAGAAGAAGTTATGGGGCAAAGAAAAGATGGAAACAGCAGCAATTTGGAGCCGGAACAGGCTAGTAAATAAACCTAAACCGTGACAAAGAAGAAGAAATAGCCTATTTGATTAGGTATTCTGGTACCGTTTTTTGCACATGCTCAAACCAGTGCTCTATGTGTAGCTGTTGATATTGAATAATGGGCGCTATTTTTAATTCGTTTCGAATGCCAGTATTCCTCTTGTAGTCCAAAATAATATAGAGATACATTTTTTAATATACATTTCATATCTGTAGGTGTCAACAAGGTGTAGGTCATCTTGAAGTCGAATAGTCCAAGTTGACAATTGTTTATATTATCATCAATAGAAAATATAAAGTAGAATTGTTATATATATTACAATAATGCCTACCTATAGTTCACATATATACATACATGTAAAAATATCAGTATTGATATCAAGGGACCAAAATTTAGATTTATATAATTATATCAGGTATAAAACTACATTGAAATAGTTTTGAAAACTCCTATGTATAAAGGGTTTTAATTCAAAATTATTTTTTCCATTCTTTACTTAAACACAATTACAAACAAGCAAGACATAGAGGATATCAAAAAGTCCCCTAATCCCATAAAAAGTTTGAAGCCATATATAATAAATTTATCAAAATTCAGAAACTTCACTTACATAGAGCTATTATAAAAAAATCAAAGTAAATTTTCAGCTTCATTCATTGTCAAAATGCTATAATATTAAAAATGTCAACGAAAGAATGTACATAAAAATACAAATGAAACTTCCGAAATGTTTTCTCATATTTTCAAGATCTCTTTAAAAAAAATTAATATGTCTTATGAGTTTTCATTTTTATTTTCAATACCACACATATATTATAATTCTATCTAGCTGACCCATTGTAAATTAACTCCGCTAAAATATAATTTTAGCAATGCATGGATACCTTTTTAATAATAATAATAATAATAATAATAATAATAATAATAATAATAATAATAATAATAACAATAATAATGTACTAAATTAAACGAGGTACACCAATTAATACATGTACATTACACATGAAGAAAACGAAAATCGGAAGGAAATCGCCCAGTAGTTTGACCAAGAATGAGATGGGAAAATAATAATGACCATAATTTGAAGGTAAATTATACACCAAATGATTGGAAAACATTACTTCAAGAAAGGATGTATGCAGAGTTCACGTCCGGCGGCCTTGAACCTCCAGGTTCCATAGTGGCAGTAAGTTAGTTTTAGTTAGCAATATCTGGCCAAGATAAATAGCTTTACTACAATAATAATAATAATAATAATAATAATAATAATAATAATAATAATAATAATAATAATAATTTCTTAATATTATGTCTAACCTGCTTTTAGGGCTTTACATTGATACACCCACCTGTCTGGAGAATAATATAATATTTAAACTTTGGATCACATGCATGCTTTTTGGCCACCACACAAGGACATGGAGGGCCTCTCCGAATATGAGATTACCTCAATGCGGAGCCCCCTTCGAAACAATATGAACTTTAAGACAAGATATATCATTCACTCACATATTCATATTAATAAGACGAATATGATAGGATGATTATGATCGTCAAATGGTGTTCGGGGACTATTTGGACCCTACAGTTTCGCAACATTCGTCTTACAGATTAGTTAAAAATCCGAAAAAAAGACTAATAATAAAATAATAAAATAATAATAATAATAATTTTATTTATTTATAAAGAGATTTACAATGTAATACAACATCTTCCTGTGCCCAAAGCTTTTTTAATTTTTATCTTCTTTTTCCATTCTTCTCAATCTTCCCATTCTAATTCTTCCAGACATATCTCCCTCATACTTATTTTTATATCATCCATCCATTTAAATCTAGGTCGACCTTTCTTTCCTTTTCCAGGTGGAATCCATTCCAAAGCGTGTCTGAGTAATCTATTCTCTGGCATTCTACGTATATGACCATTCCATTCTAGTTGTCTGTATCTCACAAAATCTAATATTGAATTTTGGACTTTCATTTGTTATCTGATGATTTTATTTCTGATTTTTTAAAGTTTAGAATGTCTAGTTGAGCGTCTAAAACAATCAATTTCAGTAGACATAAGTTTTAATCTCACATTTTTATTCGTCAGCCAAGTTTCTGCGGTATGTTAACGTGGTTCTAATTATGGATTTATAAATTTGTAATTTGGTATCTATTGTTATTTTCTTATCCCATATAACTCCGTTTAGCATTGATGTTACCGATGTGCCTTTTTGAATTCTATATTTTATGTAATTTTCTATGTTACATTTTGAGTTAATTTTGATCCCCAGGTAGGCCTAATTACATTCTTCACATCCTTTGATACATCCCATTCCATCTTCCAAAACTAAATCTTTCCTTTCATCATCACAAATAAATACAATTATTTATTCAAATTTCAAAATAAAAATAATAATAATAATAATAATAATAATAATAATAATAATAATAATAATAATAATAATAATAATAATAAAAATTAAAATATATATGTAGTCAATATGCCCATTTCACCAATTAATGTTTTAAAATGGTCAACAAGTTTCTACAGCCAAGCTGTCATTCTCAAGACCAATATCTGGTCTTGAGAATGACAGCTTGGCTGTAGAAACTTGTTGACCATTTTAAAACATTAATTGGTGAAATGGGCATATTGACTACATATATATTTTAATATTATATCACCAAGAAGATCACTTGTGTATTAAATAATAATAATGATAATACATCGTGATAATAGTTATAGTTTAAATGTGTCACGGAGAGTGGTCTATGACAATGGCCATTTAACTTTTTTTTTTTAATTTGCGCATTTATGTGAGGCGTGTAAAAACAGCAAGTCACCCAATTAAGTGCATCTCCACGTGCAAAGTGTTGTGGAATTTCCGGACCACGTGCTTATTGTCGTGAAATTGTCTTGTCTCTAATGTCACAGAATAAACTTACAAGGAAATAAATAAGTTTAAGAACGACGAGAATCTAAAAAAATATATATAAATTATAAAAAAATATTTTTTTAATAGTTTATTTTCACTTGTTGTCGTGGGGATGAGAAAATTCTTTGTCACATTTACCTGCACCAAGAGTATCGAGGATTCCAAGTTCTACATGATTTTTATTAACATTAAATAAGAATCCATTATAGAAATAATATATATATATATATATATATACATGCCTATATCAATGGCAAATTAGAGCACCATGACGATACCATGGAGAGAATTTGGGATTTTTTTAAATGCCACTAAGCTCAAAAAATAAATATATAAGCATGCATTTAAATAAGTTAATAGTAATTCTTTTAATTGAAAATATGATTGAAATATGATAAAGTAGAATTAGGTAAAAGTAGAAACTTTCAATATATTTGTATTAAACAATTAATTACATAGGAAAAGGGAGAAGTTTGGAAAGTTGTTAAAACGGCTAATATGCATAGGAAAATATCTAAGGAATTGCACAAACTGATATAATTACTCGTAACAAAATATGAAATATATAATGTTATTATGCCCCATGCCAAGCTTTAAAAAAATATTTTAGTTGTTAGTTATTCCCTTTACATTATTTATAATTGTTAAGGTTTTTATATATTTGTTGCCTATTTTAATTTAATCGATAAGTAAAAATGAATTTACATTTCGATTCATTATTATTGACCGCTGTGGTCTCGAGGTAGCGTGCTGCCTTGTCACGCAGCGGGCCCGGGTTCGATCCCCAGTCGGGTCAGTTTTTCTAGGTGGGGTTTTTATCGGGGTTTTTCCTCATCTGTAAGACAAATGTCAGAAAACTTTCAGGCCCAAACGGTCCCCGAAATCATATGGCCACCACCATCATCATCATCACCGGTGTGGAAAGCAACGGGAAGCTACAATACCTACAATTCCCTAGTAAAGCTGCAAGCGTAGCATGAAAATGCTATGATTGCAGTGAAAGACCTGCCCTCGGGCAGAATTAGTATGGATGGATTATTGATTTAAAAAGTAAATTGTCTTCGACTTACGTATAGGTTGAATGAACAAATTTATTGTGGATTATATGCATTTATTTAGACCATATATAAAATTCCATTATTTTTTATATTATTTTCAAATGTAGTTATTTTAATGAGTAGTTAGTTCAGTAATTATTGGGTTGATAATATAAGTAAAAACATATGTTATTTTCCTTTGGAGTTGTATTATTTTTGTCACCAAAATAGTACTGAAGATGAGACTGTTATGGTCTCGAAATCGCGATCTACTTAGAAAATTTGTATGAGGAGAGGTAAGAAACATTTGATTTTACCATGTATTATTTCTATTGATGTTCACTAAATTTTACAGAATTGTCTACTTAACACGACAGTAAAGTAAAAGTAAAGTGAATGCACTACATACCTATGGGGTAGTATGTAGTTAAGACTCCCATATTTTTAGACAATCGACACGATATGTTACTCCTATGTGACGGCCGCCCTTACCCCCAGAACATACGTTCGGCCCTAATTTCCGTTAGAGGCTGAGTCGACACCAGGGTCATGATGCCGCAGAAAGTTTAGGCTTGTTTAAAAGTCCAAACCACACCGGGATTTGAATCCTCGACCTTTTGGCTTGTAGTGTAATGTCTTAACCAACTTCAGTCTACATCTGTGATATGCACATGTGGATGTGAGGCCAGCAGCCGGATGTTTAATCTGTCGCACCATGGAGTTTGTTATAATTAAATTAAAGATGAATATTTACACTTAAATTGTGGATTTCATAAAAAGTCAAACAATTAAAATGGAGGACATGTGGCACATATGGGGAAAGAAAGACGTGCACATGGAAGCTTCTTGTAGGAAAACCAGAGGGAAAACGCCCAGTTGGTAGACCAAGAATAGGTGGGAGAATAACATTAACTATGATTTTATGGAAGTAGATTATACAGGGAATGATTGGAAAACATCTCAGGATAGGGATGTATGGAGAGCTTATGTCCGCGTGGCCATGAACCTACGGGTTCGATAGTGCCAGTGAGTTAGTTGGTTATGGTAATGTAAAATGAATGATAAAAGACATAATCCCAAGAAGAACATTACTCGTAGAATGGGTGCCACATGTTATGAGGAGGACAGTAAAAAATAACGTCGATTGATGGTTTTGAGAAGTATGGGGGGAAAAGCATCGGACGATGGAGATTGGAATGACAGAAAAAATGTGGAGGAGAATGACAGTATAGTAATTGATGGCAGGGAGATGTTCTGAAAGATTGTCAAATCTGCTAAATAAAGGCCAGTAACCTTCCTAAGGAACCTTAACTTTACTAGCAAGTCTCAACACGAAGAAATCTAGAAGGAATTGAAGGCCGAAATAGATCAACAAATGGCGTAAAGTCGTGAATGTACTATGATGATGATGATGATGATGATATTATTCTATTTTTTATAAAGATAATATCTCAAAATAATATCAATAAATTATTATTCACTTCATCATCATCTTCATGGTAGGCCCTCGGCCTATTCCGCTCTCAGAATTCATCTTCGCATCGTCTTCTAGGATGTCCCACATCTCTATATTATTTACTTCTTTGTTCATTTATGTATTTGTTTATTTAATAAAAATATAAATTTTATAAATATCAACGATACTGAATCAAATTAAAAAGTTGTTACATTAAAGTCTCTACTTAAAGAATAATGTTTTTATTCAATGCCCCAGGTTGTCATTTCGACATTTCTGGTGTTTTCTCCTGGCATTGGCTTAATTGTAACCCACTTCTGAAGTTGGGGCGCCTAGAAGGCGGAGTTACGTTACCCCGATGATATGATGGGTGAAAAAATGATAATGAAGCGCCAGGAGAGTTCTTAACCTAAATTCCAGACTATGGACAACTACAGGAATAATTCCCTTTAAGGAAAAAATCCTATGGTTTGACCGGGGATCGAACCCGGGACCTCATGAACAGTAGTCAGGAACGCTGACCACTAACCCATCAGGCTGGTCTTAATTAATAATATAATTAACTAAAAATTAATTAATTACTATGTTTATCCCTTGAGCTGCGCTGGTTCGAGTCCCATGGGACAACATTTTTCTCATGGAATTTCGACCAGTTTGGGATCGGTGCCCACCTAGCATCGTGAAGAATTTCGATAGCTACAATATGTATCGAATCCAGGTTCAGAAAACCAGCTATGATGGCAGGGGGATCCGAAATGCTGACCACATGTGACCCCTATACTGACTATATAATAATTAATAATTCATCATTGTGATTATCGCATTTGATGTTACGGCAGCAGCGGGCTGGTAGGCCAAGAGTGTTCTAGGCCTGTCGCGCCATGAAGTTAAGCTATTATTTTTTAATTGGACTAAATGCGAGATAAAAACATTAAATAAAAATATGAAGCATCTGAAAATATATTATATGCAGAACACTGTTTGACCTTGTATTATACATTTATTACAATTATAATTAAGATAATAAGATCCATTTAATACGTTATGATTTCTGTATGGTGGAGATCTAAGATAATTCGTATTTCTGTAGTTCATATAGGCTAAACAAGTATAATTATAACTTTTTACTCTGTTAAGTCTTCTCGTAAGCATGACTCGAAAACAGTCTGTTGCGCGTGTCGGAAACTCCAATTACCCCTTAATTTCACGTTACAAGTGGTTCCTATAACCAAACATCAAAATCACTATGTTTTTAAACTCAAACCAAATGTTTAAACATTTAATGACCTATCAACAGTTTTGAAAGGTTCTTTAACCTATATTTTAAAGAAGTGTTTAGAAGATTTTAGGGTATTTTAAATGTCAGTTCTCTAATAGACCTACTTATTAAGGAGAACAAATGGGATCTATTGCTAACATATAACAATTATATCTTAACAGCTTTTCTATAAACATCCAATTTATAACAACATGCATTAAGACTTCAACAAGATTTCTTTTGCTCGATTAGGTTTTTTATTTATGTTTTTTTTTTTACGATTTCCGGAGTTTTAAATGCCACGATAATAATACGATATGTACGCTCCATAAACCATAGTTCACATTTAATCAAAGTTCGTTCCTTTTAAGCCTTCCATATAATGTTTACACTATCTGAAGTTCTTTTGTCATTGCCTGACAAGCGACATAAATGGACTCATCTCTTTCTCTGCCATCATCCTTTTCCTTTATTTGTTACAATCCACGAAAATATCTCGTTTTCCGCTAGCACCAAATTGAATTAACAGGCTCATGAAACAAGATATCTGTTTTAATCTAATATCAAAATCGTATAAAACAGCAATTTCACACTCTTGAAACATCGTATTTAAAAAGAAAGGAAAATAACTTATTTTTAGTTATGCAGTAGTTTAACGACCACATTAATTACAGACTACCACTTAAATTCCCCCCCTCTCTCTCTCCCCCGCTTTCTCCTCCTTAGTTAACATTTTCCTTTGTGTGTGTGTGTGTTTTTTTTTTTTTTTTGTCCCACGACACTCGGGACTTCGAGGGACACGATTTTTCAGGAGAAATTTTAAACTCTGTATCGCATTGCTTGATGGACTAAACAAGTACATGGAAGAACTCATCGGATGAATGATCAACTCAATTCTGGGCTATTTTCGAAACAATACTAACATTTAAAACAAAAAACGCCATTCACTGACACTAGACGATTATGATGGCGAGGAAGTATTTGCAAACTATTTAGGAGTTAAATTTTCCTGACATTTGTCAAATATATAAGAAAAACTCCGAAACCCATTGTTCATTAAATTTGTCCCGACTGAGATCGAACCCGGGTTCGCTGCGATTGAAGCAATGACATCGCTACTAGACTACAGCGATGGACTAATTAAACTAGGTAGTACTTTAGATAGTAAGTTATTATATTTAAGAGTTTCTTAACAATCACGACATTAGCGTCGCGTTTCAAAGCTGTGGTGAATAGGTCGACAAATCTAGTTCAGGTGATTCTTATTTCAGGATTTAGATTTTCCGTTCCATAAATCTATAATAGGCCTACTGGATTCACAGCTTCTCTTCCGTTCCATGCTCAGAATTCCACCTATTCCAACTCGTTCTTGGATGCGGAGGCAAGCATTGTAACATCTGGACCATCGTACCGACAAAAAAGTACAAATTAACATTAATAATAAAATAACTTAGAGCAACTTGATTATATTTTCTATATTTTAATCAATATTTTTTTTGTAAATAATAAAGCTAAAGCGTCTACAGTTCATTTTAACGTAGTTTTCGACGTTGTAGGCATGATAGATGATGTCAAAAGGTCTTTATGTGTCAAAAATCTACACCCTGGGTCATTCAGAAATCATGTCTAGTCCGTAATCCAACGAAAGGGAAATTAGCATGTTCTCCTTATAACGTACCAAGTGTCAGAGGTTTCATATGCGTACCGGTAATTGCCTCAAAGTCTACGTATAAATATGCCATGGTTTTGGACCTGATCTAGGATTTCCAGGAACATGAACTACTAGTTATTCTGCAATATAGCATGTATTAAATGCAGGCTGATTCAGAAATATGACTATATGTTTGATCGCATTTTGCGACGAAAATATTATTATTAAAGGAAATACGATGTTATCATTGGAAAGGGAATCCTTCAAATTACAACAATAGAACAAAACAAAAATCACTTACAACAACACTAAGCAAGTCACTTTAGCGTCGAACGCCTCCACAATTCTCTTTGTTGTTTCTGCATCCGTGCTAATGCGAGGCTTCCAAGAAGTTTGATTTTCAGCATCATTCCCATTTCCAGAATTTTTTTTCTCCACTTCCCCACAGTCGACGGCTGCAATGCTACGTTAAACTCACGTCTTGCGGCCTCACGATCATTAGTATACGTTATTGCCCATGCAGCAATTGCAATTTGCTGTTGCATATTCAGCGCCATTTTGACTAATGACGTAAGTTCTACACGGTTTTCTTTTATTCCATTGTTGTAATTTGAATAATTGCCTTTCCAACGGTAATTTCATATTTTCTGTAATGGTAATATTTTCGTCACAAGATGCGATCAAATGTATAGCCATATTTATGATCCACCCGTACATTATATAACCAACTAGTTAATACCCGGCGTGCGCTGCTACGCATAATTCAATTAAATATGTTTTTATGTTTAGTTGAATAAGTAAAAATAAAAATAATTGTAATTTTATATCGTAATTACTTTTAGACAACTCATGTTAATTACCCGGCCTTGCCCGGAAATCTACTTATCCCGATCTTCTTGACATCAATGAGCTAAAAAACAAAAATAGTTATTGTCAGTTATCCGTAAAAGATAGACATATACTGTCGCGGACTTTTTTGTGTGAGTTTTTTTATATATTCAATTCTGCGTACATTAATTTGGTGTATTTGTTAAAGTTTAGACAGCGTAATCCATTTAAGCGTCCAAAAGCGACTTTTTTTAGTGCACCGATGCACTTGATTTAGCTCCGGCCCTATAGTACGTAGGTTATTTATTATAAACGTTAATTGCCCCAGAAAAATTCTCTAAATGATGATAAAACCCCATTCAAATCAGTGAAGTAGTTTTTGAGTCTATAAAGGATAGACACATACTCATTTTTTACATAGAAAGAAACGAAAAAAAAATGTAAAGGCATGAAATTAGAAGATCGAGGTGATCAAGACACAGATCCATCTCTGCCAGTCGAACAATCATCGAACGTTTCATTGAGGAGGGTCCTGACGTTGATGTAGACACATGAAGAATAAATATCGTGTCGAAACCAGTTCTATTATTTTATTTCTAGTGTTAAAGCTATCTGAGGTCAAACGTAACATTGAACTGGCATTCGAATTTAGAATGAATATTTAACTCATGCCCCAAATGGGAGTCAATGACCAATCACGTTACAATGATTTTTTATTTACAACCAATCACAGTCGTTCTTTATCGATTTCTCTTTATCAGCTCCTGCTTTTGTGATAAAGAAAGCTCTTCCTTTTTAATGTTCTGAACAGGTCAAAGCATTATTTTTCTCCAACAAATACATTGGATATAGCAAATAATGAAAAGATTCCTTGATTTTACTGAGTTGTTGATTATGATATATAGTTTGATGTGTTTCATTATTTCTCCACTTGGGTGCACTCTTACAATATTGCGATCTTATTTGGCAATAAATAATATGATCAAGCAGCAGCGAATGAACATAACCTCACATTTCTGATTTGTTTTCAAACATCGCCGTTTACATTAAATATATAGATATTTTAAAATAACTATAGTTAAACAATGATTTGTAAGTAAACAGCTTAATTTTATTCCTTAAATTGTCCTAACAAATGTCACTCTTGATTTCCAAATTCTCTAAATAAATTGGAAATCACTCGTGGCATTACTTATGAAGATGAGACTTACTGTCTAAAATATATACAACAGTTACAAAAGTCTGTCTTACAAAATATGTAATCCTTTGGAATTTGTTTTGACAGCAAATTGGGAGTTAAACTGTGGGAGAAAATGAGAATCTTCACAGCATTTAATGTGAATTCTTCATTTATAAGTATCACATGTGACGTCATGAACTAGATGGCGTTAAGTTCGTATCCAGTTCTCTAAATCGTGCTGATATCGCATACCTGAGCGTCATAAAGATCTGATGATGTTTGCACCCTGGTGTTAAGTTCCATCTCTGTGTGAAAATCCACGTCAAAGCGAAGCAATGCATTATGCAATTTATAACCTCGACGTGTAGGTCGCAGTCAATGACTGTCACTTTATATCCCTTTACACAGTCTTTCTGTCTTCTTAAATTGATTTACAACAACGAATGCCATCAAAAATGTCTGTTACGATGGACTTGTAGTTGCCATGCTTGTCTCTGGATCCGAGATTCGCTAGTGCAAGCCCGGCCAAGATCGCTATAATATAAAGTTATTAACATTGTATGATCTAATAAATATTATAATACATTAACCTATACGTATCCCTAAAATGTACTCCAAATTCATGAAGTAAGGCTGATAATGTAGCACCAATAGATTGATAGATTGGTATCTACATTTAACAACAAAACTACACTTCACTTTAATTTTTTTTTTATTATTCCGGCTTTTGCAATGAATATACATTTTTCCGGTACCCATGTTCACAGTTAACTACACATTTGTTTCAACACATTTTTCCATTCCTGTCTGTTCATCCATATATCTTCTTCTATGGATGAACAGACAGGAATGGAAAAATGTGTTGAAACAAATAATAATAATAATAATAATAATAATAATTATTATTATTATTATTATTATTATTATTATTATTATATAATCAATTGAGTTGGTGTTTACTTGATGAAAATCCATATTTATTAATTAAATAAAAATAAAACTTAGTTTCATTTTTAATTAATTTATTATTATTATTATTATTATTATTATTATTATTATTATTATTATTATTATTATTATTATTATTATTATTTTTTTTAAAGTGAAGTGTAGTTTTATTGTTAAATGTAGATACCAATCTATCAATCTATTGGTATCTACATTTAACAATAAAACTACACTACACTTAAAAAAATTATTATTATTATTATTATTATTATTATTATTATTATTATTATTAATTTTGTGTAAACTGCCAAAGTTAGTGCCTTATCTTCAAATCAACCAGTAAAGAAAGATTTACAAAAAAATGTAATTGTAGGGTGTAATAATTTAACTAATATTAAACATCACTAATATAAAAAAATTAATTTAAAAAAATATATAGGTGTTTAAAATACTGCATTACATTAGTTATGAAATGCTATTTCGGCAGTTATAAACATACATCATTTATCAAATAAATCGCCACGATACAATAAAAAGTGAGGTTATTAAATACCTTTCAGAAATATTGTCATGCAAGTAGGTAATTTTTTTTTAATCTGGAAAACATGAAAATGTTGACAGGAATAAAATGAATCCTCTGTAACGACAGCCCCAATCCATATTATTAATGATCCTACATTAACGATAATGATGATGAATTCCGTACATTTTCGTTGACCTACAAGATGTGCTTTGGAAACGAATTTGTGTTGGGATCACCATTTAATTGAACAAAAAGCACATGACTGTTAAAACGTTTAAGTTGCTCCATAAAGCGTGATTCTTAGATGGTGCTGAGAATCAAATCGTGGCTTGGCACTTCGCTTCCGCTATTTGTACTGATATAATGTGGACAGTAATTTAGAAGAAGAAGACACACCCATCAACAAGTGTCAGAGCAACCTGGAGGCCTTGAATCGAGGGCCGCCTCCAGAAATTCCACCTCATAACCTGGGTGAAGAAACTCTAGCTACAATTTGCATGGCCAGACAGTCTCTTTGTAGTCTCTGTATCTTGCCTATTTTTAGATTCCATTCCCAATTACATGCGATGACAGTCGGCATTTAGGAACGACATTGCAACAGTCTTCAAGATATGGTACATGACTGTACATACATGGCCTAGATTTATAATGTCAACATCTTTTAAACACTTGACTGATTTATAACTTCATTGTTCCGAAGAGATTATCAACGGGAAAAAAATGAAAAATAAAACCAAAAGAATATTATTCAAGCATTTCAGTCTATTAATGTAAAAACTAATTCCCTAGTAAAGCTGCAAAGCATAGCATGAAAATGCTATGACTGCAGTGAAAGACCTGCCCTCGGGCAGAATTACTATGGATGGATGGATGGAATGTAAAAAATAAGAATTTACGTTTAATAGAGTATCTAATTCGATAACCTGATATTAAAAATAACATAAACAAATCTAGTATAAACATCTGAAAAAATAATTTAGATAGTTGAACTTAGAAGAAGTTCAAGATATTTATTATCCATGATTGGTTTTGGGTACATTTGACGCTTTAGGCCTAATATAAGAGCTACATTAGAGAAAATGCATATTGTATCAGAAGGCAGATAATGACTATAGGTGGAAAAATGGAATGAATGTGTGTGTATATATATGTGTGTGTATATATATATATATATATATATATATATGCTCCAATGCCATCATTGTACTTTATGTGCATTGGGTTCTACGGTAGGTGGACAAATGGCGTAAATGTGGTCTATTTTCAATGTACGCACCGCTTCACGTAGGTGATGTGAATTTGTATTGTGTATAAGATATGAGTGAGTATACGATGTGTGAATATATTAATTGTGTGTATCCATCCATAGTAACTCTGCCCGAAGGCAGGTCCTTCACTGCAATCATAGCATTTTCATGCTATGCTCGCAGCTTTACTAGGGAATTGTAGGTGTGGTAGCTTCCCGTTCCTTTCCACACCGGTGAAGGATGATGATGATGATAATGAGAAGGATGGTGATGATGGCCATATGATTTCGGGGACCGTTTGGGTCTTAATTTTTTCTTGGCATTTGTCTTACAGGTGAGGAAAAACCTCGATAAAAATCTCACCCAGAAAAACTGCCCGACCGGGGTTCGAACCCGGGCCCGGTGCGTAACAAGACAGCACGCTATCTCGAGACCACAGCGGTGGAAAATTGTGTGTATATGTTTATAATACAATGTATTGTATGAGGGATAACTAAGATAAGGGAGAAGGTAAATCCGATACCGGCATATAGCCTACTCTTGTCAAAATGTTTTACAAGGACCGTCAGGCTTATGGGCCCTACTCGAAGTACTAATTGCTATCAACAGTACTATATGGCTTCTCAACAAGTTATTTATTCCGGAAAATTTTCAAATTTAACCCAGGCATCTGAGAAAAGTGAATGTATCAGTATCTTCAATTTTAAAAATGACAAATACAATTACTATTAAATACATGTATAAGAATGAATGAAGAAGAAGTTTAAAAAAATTGTCCATAAATATAACCCAAGGATAAAGAGGCGTGACAAAAAAAATGTAGGCTCGCCATATAACTCACTTTAATGACTTCGATTGCTATCAATTCCACACTAAGTTGAACTAACTCACTGGCACTTTCGCGGACATAAGCTCTCCATATATCCCTATCCTGAGCTAATGTTTTCCAATCATCCCCTGTATAATCAACTTCCCTCAAATCATAGTTAACGTTATTCTCCCATCTCAGTCTTGGTCTACCAACTGGGTGTTTTCCCTCTGGTTTTGCTACAAGAAGCTTCCATGCATGTTTTTCATTCCCCATTCGTTCCACATGTCCTGCCCATTGCAGTCAATGAGACTTAACTGTTCTTATTATATCTGGCTTCCTATAAAGACCATGTAATTCACTGTTATTCAGTCTTCTCCATTCACCTGTCTGTTCATCTCTCTTTGGTCCAAAAATTTTCCTAAGAACTTTATTCTCAAATACTTGTAATCTCCTTTCCTCCCTTAAAGTAAGAGTATCTAATTCTCGAGTTAATACCTCTAGCGCCCCGCTATTGTATAAAGTCCTAACATGCCATGTTCCTAAGAACATGTCCCTATGCTTGAGCCTTTGGCATGGGTTCTGAAGTAGTCCCGCCCGGAGAACCGAATTGGGGACTATTTGACCTCCGGAACATTTTACCCCAGTTGAACCCATGTCAGCATTTCTTGAAGGTTGTATTTTTACGGTGAAACATCGTCACACTTTCGGCCAAAGGTACTTTTTTCGTCTGGCTTATCACCTTCGATCAGTCCGGCATGAGTAACCCTATCGGCAGCAATACTACCGCCGCGTCGGCATAGCTCTCGGGATCATTCAAGCACGCCACTCCACCGCGACAAGGACTATGGAGGGACACTAAGTTGAAACTTTCAACAAATAATGCTTCGAAACTTTCAACAAATAATGGCTGAATACAATGATATATTAATAGCTATGAGTCTATGGCATGATTAATATTTTGTTAGCATATATTTTATTTGTATTATTCGTATTTTATTTTGAAATATTCCTAAAAAATTCAACATTATACATGAGCTAATTCATTCTGAGCATATTTTTGGGGTTAATTTTTGTATTTTTGAATAAGTACGGTATGTTAAAATTTATTTATTGAAAAATAATGACATCCGTCATAATATGAAATAAAGTAATGCTCTTTCAAAGTGTTTCTCGAATTCATTTCGAAACTTTCAACTGAACTGTAAAACCTCACTTTTATACCTTATTACATAGATAATTATAATTGCAGCTTTATGTACATTAATTTGAAAAAAAAAGTTTCAGAAATCAATCCAAAACAATATTTCGGAGCCTTAACCTCCTACTACTATCTAATTATTAAAATAATTAGTTCAGGATAGGAATGTGAAGAGTTTATGTCCGCGCGGACATGAACCTTCTTCTTCTTCGGCTTTCCCCCACTCATAGGTTTGCCGTCTTCAGTTTCCATTTATCTTTATCATTCCAATCTCCCTCTTCCAAATTCCTATCCTCCATTATTGTTCTGGCGTAAGTCTTCCATTTCCATCTTGGTCTGCCACGTTTATTTCTTCCAGAGGGTGACCATTGGTATATTTTTTTTGGCCAGCTTTCATTTTCCATTCTTTGTACATGACCATACCATTTAAGCGTTTGATTTTCAATCCTCTTAACAACAGATGTGGTGACATTCATTTCTCTCCAAAGGAATTCATATCTTATTTTATCCTGTCTTGTTTTTTGGAGACTTCTTCTGAAATAATCGAATTCAACTGTTCTAATTTTGAACCTACGGATTCAATAGTGTCAGTGAGTAAGTTATTTAATTATCAAGTTGTTAATACAGAATACTTTTTAATTACTAACATCTTGTGTACTGAAGAAGGATTATAGTCGGGGTATGTTTAATTATTGGGTCCTAGGATATGGGTTCATGGACAATTGTGCTCCGGACTAGTTGGGTTCAGATTTCGGAGAACAATGGACTTATATCTCGGGAATCCGTGAGAAAGGACATTCACTGGGGAGATATATATTAGGCTTCCTGTGATCAATTCCACTGGATGATGCACTTTTATTGTCACTCGTTGCTTACACTTGTCGTGTTAGACGACGATTTGACGCGAAGGCTGTTGGTGGGTTAGAACTAACAATGTTTATAACACTCAACAAAGCGATGTAACTTATACTAAGCGATGTGCCGTCTCTACCGGCAGATTCGCCAGTCGCGACTCAGCTCGCAACCGACTACTGGCTGCCTACTCCACGCTACTGAACTGCCTACTGACTCTAGTTTTCGCTAAATAAAAATATTTATTATTTCTGAGTGGGCCGGCATATGTTCCTTCCACCAAAAGTCTTTGCGTCTCACAAGCAGTTTATATGTTACATTAATTTTGATTGGTAAATTATATCTTAAGGGCGTTATCGGGGGTGTTAAACTTGGGCGTTTGTGGCCTCGTCCCCCTCCCTTTAAATTAGTTGCCTCCTCATATCAAATTTTCAGGGTTGACCAAATGGAGTGGTCTTTAATAGGGCGGCTATCGTCTGTCGGCATCTACCTTATGCCGCCAAAGAAGCCACCCGCTGCTAGCGACATGTCCTAGTTAAAATTGGCTTGGGGATAACTCTCTCCACAGTTTACCTAGGAAAATCCAGTTGTTTGTTTGCGACTTCCCAGCCCTTTGTATGAAGTTTTTGGGCTTAGCATTGTTATAACAATTTGATAATAGTGCAGTCTTGTAAGTCCTTTTAACAAAGGAAACTGCAGACTTTTTCCCCATTGTATAAGGGCTTACGGTTCCATTGTATGATGTTTACCAGTTTCGTTCACCACAATAGCAAGGGTCCAGGTCTATGACCGGGTGCTAATTGATTGGTACTAGTGTTTTATTTATTGCTTATGAAATTATTTTGTGGTAGGTTATATCATTTTAATTTTGTTACCAATGAATTCCTATTTTAATTCCAATTCATTTGAATATAAATATGCCCTACTTCTGATAATAATTACATGTTCATAAATTATTCACCTTTGATGAAAGTACTTATTTTCTGAAATAAGAGGCTGAGTGAATGGCTGGGTTCAGTACAGTAGTAGTAGCCTACACCAATATTCTTTATTTCTATTTATACAATGCGGAGGATTATTTTCGTGTTATCATACATGCTTTTAAACCATGTATGGTTCGTAGTATTTCTGAAGATTCGTTTTATTGATCTACTTATACATATATTCCTCTTGTTTCCTACTTCACTTTCCTTCCCATTCTTGTTACATAGTGTGCCCACTTGGTTATGCGCATTACATACAGAGAACAATAAAATGTATATTATAATTAAAATAAGTAAACGTTATCTCAGACAAAACTTAAATTTATTGTGTCGACGTTTCAATCTCTTATGTCACATCATTTTCAAGACATGGTTGTTTATAAATTTATTGTACATAGCTACCATCACCAAGACAATTAAATGTTTTACATATAAATATATGTATACAAATTTAAATGAATAAATTTAAAATTCCAATTTATAATTAAAAATATTTTAGCAAGGAATCATATGTTTCACACCATTCATTTAAATATTTTTGTTTATTTAATGCTTTATTTTGTTCTTTTTTATATAGGCCATTTCTGCTATTAATCTTTTTTAGTAATTATTTTCTTTGTGTAAAATTTTTATGTCATTCCATTTCATTTTATTATTTTGATTAATTATATGTTCACTGATTACTGAAAGTTCTGCACCTGGAGTACTGATATTCTTTTTATGTTCGTCGATTCTTTTTTTTATAAATCTTTTTGTTTGGCCTACATAAGACTTTTCACAATCACCACATTGGATTTTGTATACAACATCTGTCAATTTACTTTTTAATTACTAACATCTTATGTACAATAGCCTACACCAATATTCTTTATTTCTATTTATACAATACGGAGGATTATTTTCGTGTTATCATACATGCTTTTAAACCATGTATGGTTCATAGTATTTCTGAAGATTCATTCTATTGATCTACTTATATTTGTTTCCTCTTGTTTCCTACTTCACTTTCCTTCCCATTCTTGTTACATAGTGTGCCCACTTGGTTATGCACATTACACACAGAGAACAATAAAATTTATTTATTCAAATAAAAAATGTACGAAGAGAGAAAACAAATTTAGACGGTTTTATTCTAAGGGAAATGGTTAAGCAAGTAAAGAGAAAAAGTAGACACGACACTTATCAAAAATCAAAGATAACTAAATCCCTAAGGAACTATTATGAATTCTCTGGTTGAGGGAACTACAATTCTTTTTGCAAAATGAAAAGAGGAAAAAAGTTTTAAGAAGGTTTAATTCTAAGGAAAACAGTTAAGGAAGTATGAGGCTAAACATGTCTTGGAAACTTGCAATAAAATGAAGTTTTTCTTGTAAGTTTGTGTCACATGTATATATAAGCCGGTGTCGGCTACGTCAAACCTTTCGTTGAATGATGAGATGATGTATGAGGTCGTGGGATAAAAACTAGCCACTGTGTCCCAGTTAATGTCAATCAGCTCTGTGAAAACTCACACAAGCAATCTGATAAAACATTCACAGCGTATCTCATTTTCTTTCTTCTTTTAGTTTTCTTTGCTTTGTTTTCAGGTTTGTTTCACGAAGTAACAAACCATAAAATGAAGTTCTTGAAACAAAATAAAAATGGAAATAAAACAAGAAAAGCATAGTGAAATAGAAAATAACCAATAGATTACCAGTATATAAAATATGGAAGTAATTGTAACCATCTAACTCACTGGCACTAATCGAACCCCGTAGGTTCATGGCCACGCAAACATAAGCTATCCATACATCCATACCCTGAGATGTTTTCCAATCATCCTTGTATAATCCACTTCCCTCAAATCATGGTTAACGTTATTCTCTCACCCCATTCTTGTCTACTGGGCGTTCCCTCTGTTTTCCTACAAGAAGCTTCCATGCACCTCTTTCATTTCTCATTTTTTGCGTATGTACGATACGTTGGAGTAAATACAATCAAAATGTCTTACCAGAATCTGGATAATAAATTAATGTATTTCTCGAAAACAAAATTATTTATGTTCTGAAGGTAATTCATGTGTTAATTTAAATTAATTGTGATTATTGGCCTAATTTTCGCAAAGTACATAGAAAATGTGAATGTATCAACTTTTCGTTGCCATTTTTCAATCCTGAAGTCGCTTTAAAACAAATTAGAACCAAAGAGATGAAATGAATACAATTTTGTTACATAAATAAATTTATATCACAAGGAAGTACGTTTTTAATAAATTATAGTCAGGTATTGTATTAAGATGTACAGTATGTGTGCATAACCTATATATATATATTAGCAGTTAATATTTCGTGGTTTACTTAATTCACATACACTGTCTCTTATGTGTGAGTATATATGTAAATTGCATGGTCTACTTAATTTGCACACTGTCTCTTACGTGTGAGTAAATATGTCCATATTATATTCACACTTCAGAGACTGCGTGCAAATTAAGTAAATCGCGTAATTTTAACTGCTTACAAAGTGACTTACACAAAGCAGTACGAGACAGGAAACCAGCGGTCTGCAAATAACATTATTTATAAGGAAAATAAGAACATAGAGTCTGATAATGATAAATCTATACAAGTAAAGTATTGACGTAAAGTGAAATTCATAGCTATTAGATTAATTCAAGTCTTATTAGTAGTATTTTCGAAATTTGTTTTTTTTACACGCTTTATATTAGCTTGACCTGTATCTAACTATCTACCTATCTATCTATCTATCTATCTATCTATGTAACTGAATCTTTCAACGCGTTTTACACCCACTTACAATAATTGGATCGACTTGAAATTTTATATACGTGTAAAGGACCCGTGACAATACAATAATTTCATATTTATATTCTAAAATCCTGGCCAAAATCATCAGAAAATCAAAAAAAGTGTCTTTGTATTTATGTAACGGAATTTTTTAACACGATTTTCACCCACTTAAAAACATAGGATTGACTTGAGACTTTGTATACTTGTAAAGGACCCGTGACAATACAATAATTTCATATTAATTTTCTAAAATCCTGACTAGAATCATCAGAAAATCAAAAAAGTGTCTTTGTATTTATGTAACGGAATCTTTGGACACGATTTTCACTCACTCAGAGACATTGGATCGACTTAAAATTTTGTATACATGTAAAGAACCCGTGACAATACAATAATTTCATATTTATTTTCTAAAATCCTGGCCAGAATCATCATAAAATCAAAAAAGTGACTTTTTATTTATGTAACGGAATCTTTGAACATGATTTTCACCCACTTAGAAACATTGGATCGACATGAAACTTTGTATACTTGTAAAGGACTCGTGACACTACAATAATTTCATATTTTATTTCTAAATTCCTGGCCAGAATCATCAGAAAATCAAAAAAATTAATACTGGTATAATAGGTTACGGATTTGTCGACTTTTTAGTCAATCGTTGTAAGAGCTCAGTTGATAGAGCGGTAAACTTACTTACTCGCTGGCACTATCGAACCCGTAGGTTCATGGCCGCCCGGACATAAGCTCTCCATACATCCCTATCCTGAGCTAATGCTTTCCAATCATTCCCTGTATAACCTACTTCCCTCAAATCATAGTTAATGTTGTTCTCCCACCTCATTCTCGGTCTACCAACTGGGCGTTTTCCCTCTGGCTTTCCTACAAGAAGCTTCCATGCACGTCTTTCACTCCCCATACGTGCAACATGTCCCGCCCATCGCAGTCTACGAGACTTAACTGTTCTTATTATATCTGGCTTCCTATAAAGACCATGTAGTTCATTGTTATGCAGTCTTCTCCATTCACCTGTCTGTTCATCTCTCTTTAGTCCAAAAATCTTCCTAAGAACTTTATTCTCAAATACTCGTAATCTCCTTTCCTCCCTTAAAGTAAGAGTCCATGTTTCGCATCCATATAATATAACTGGTAGAATAATAGTTTTATACATTTTCAGCTTAACGTTTTTTGAAAGGAGTTGGGACATCAAAAGTCTCTTCAATGCATAATAGCATGCATTTCCAGAATTGAGCCTATGTTTAATTTCTTTGTGCATCTCATTCCTATTTGTGATTATTGTTCCTAGGTATTTGAATTCAGCCACTTCCTCAAAATTGCCCTCATTTGTCATTAGCTGTCCATTTCCATTATATATTGAATTTCTATGTGTGACCATATATTTAGTTTTACTGATATTTACTTCCAGTCCCAATTTCTTAGTGTTACTCAATAGTGAGTGCGTGTTGGCCTTTAGTATCTCCTTGCTTTCGGCCAGTAGTAATACATCATCAGCATAAACTAACAGCTTATTAATGCCATTCAGTTGTAAGCCTTCCTCATTCTCTAAAGAGTTAATGGCATGCTCTAGTACAAAATTAAATAGTAGAGGAGATAGTGCATCTCCTTGCTTCAACCCATTCTGGATTTCAAAAGTGTCTGAAAACTGTTTGCCTACACGCACCCTACTCTTTGAGCCATTTAGACACATTCGTGTTAAGTCTAACTAACTTTTTAGGAATTCCGAACTCCAGCAGGATACTATACTACCATTCTCCTAAATGACAAAAATATCCCCTACAGCTCAGTAGTAAAAAATTTGGGTATCTATATGGACCAACACCTAGACTGGAAAATCCAGGTGAATAATATCTGCAAGAAAGTGTTCTCAATTCTTCACTCCCTAAATAGTTTTAAAAACTTCCTTCCTACAAAATTAAAACAAATACTTGTACAGACTCTTATAATGCCACACTTCGACTACTGCGACATATTACTGACTAATCTGACAACTGATCTATCTGACAGACTACAGCGTGCTCATAATGCGTGCATTCGATTTATATTCAATCTCCGTCGTTATGACCACGTGTCTCCTTCATTTCAGGCCTTATCATGGCTACGCCTAAATGACAGAAGAACTTTACATTCACATTCCTTACTATTCCAAATTCTGCACACATATTTACCAACTTATTTAACAACACGTTTTCAACATTTATCGGCTCATCACAATTTAGGAACAAGATCACAAGACTCTTCTTTACTTTTGATACCACAACACAGGACCTGTCTGTACTCTGAATCTTACACAATATCTATGGCTAGAGCATGGAACTCACTTTCCAGTCATGTCAGGGACTGTCAATCGCTATCATTATTTAAATCCAAATTAACTGATATCTTAAGTTCGACACAATGAAAACATTAACTACATAACAACTATATAGAGCATTCTATTAATAATCATGTAGGAAGCTACTTACTTTATTTTATATAATTTTAATTTTATTATATTCTATGTTTTTGTTAGCATTAGCTAGTATTAGATCCATCATCATTGTATTTTGTTTAGTCTGTATTTTAATATCTTAAAATTGTAATATGTACGTAATTTTTGTATAATTTTACTATTCGCTGGTTGAGTGGAAGAGAAGGCCTTATGGCCTTAACTCTGCCAGCTAAAATAAATTATTAGTATTATTATTATTATTATTATTATTATTATTATTATTATTATTATTATTATTATTATTATTATTATTATTATATAACTTCTCCCTCTTAATTGAATCATATGCTTTTTTGAAGTCTACATATAGTTGATGTACAGTACCATTATATTCCCATTTCTTTTCTAAAATCTGTCTTATACTAAAAATCTGATCTGTTGTAGACCTGTTTCTTCTAAATGCACATTGATGATCTCCTAGAATGTCGTCAATATAGGGAGTAAGTCTGCTTACTAATATATTTGTTAGAATTTTGTACGAAGTTGAAAGTAATGAGATGCCCCTGTAGTTGTTGAATCAGTTTTATCTCCTTTCTTATAAATTGGTACGATAATTGATTCCTTCCATTCATCTGGAAGAGCTTCTTTTTCCCAAATCATACTAAGCAACAAACGTATCTTGTCCATCAATTTTTCTCCCCCTGATTTTATCAGTTCTGCTGGGATCTCATCTGAACCTGATGCTTTATACATCTTCAATTTTAGAGCGGTAAACTAGTGGTATATAATTTCAGTATTTCTTAGGTCGCTGGTTCGAATCCGGCTGGGTTTTTTTTTAGAAGAGTAATACTTTTAGTTCATACTACAATAGTATGGAATTTAAAGATATTTACATTCTTATCTTATTCTGTAAAATATTAAAACTAAAAAATAAAAAATTAATAATAGTTTTAAAGAACTAAAACAGCGCGCTTTATTAGAAAACCGAACTCGAAAATGAAAAATAATTTTAATTTCCAATACGCTTGGGATAAATTTAAAGTGGTCAACAAAAAATCATCTCCAACACATACAGAACAAAACTAGAATTATCAACAAAAAGAAAATAATTTTACCATCAAAAGCGTGGGGTGCTTTTTATGATTTTTACATGTTCTTCTTAGAGACTTTACTTTTACCAATATCTGTTTATTATCAAATATATTGAATGATATAGAGCACCCCACGCTTTTGATGGTAAAATTATTTTCTTTTTGTTGATAATTCTAGTTTTATTTTATATGTGTTGGAGATGATTTTTTTATTGACCACTTTAAATTTATCCCAAGCGTGTTCGAATTTAAAATCATTTTTCATTTTTGAGTTCGGTTTTCTAATAAAGCGTGCTGTTTTAGTTTTTTAAAACTATTATTTATTTAATTACATAATTCTTCTCGTAATTCAGGATGTGAAATACACTACAAATAGCAATGCTACTTTATTACACGTCATGTTTTAGCTTGACCTATCTATGTAACGGAATCCTTCAACGCGATTTCCACCCACTTAAAATCATTAGATCGACTTGAAACTTTGTATACTTGTAAAAGACCCGTGACAATACAATAATTTCATATTTTGTTTCTAAAATCATGGCCAGAATCATCAGATAATAAAAAAAATGTTTTTGTATCTATGTAATGGAATCTTTGAACACGATTTTCACCCACTTAGAAACATTGGATCGACTTGAAACTTTGTATACTTGTAAAGGACCCGTGACAATACAATATTTTCATATTTGTTTCTAAAATCCTGGCCAGTTGGAGATTATTTTTTTTGTTGGCCACTTTAATTTTATCCCAAGCGTGTTGGAAATTAAAATTATTTTTCATTTTTTAGTTCGGTTTTCTAATAAAGCGTGTTGTTTTAGTTTTTTAAAACTATTATTTATTTTCATACATATTTATGAAATCAGACTATACTTATAAGTCAGCAAATGTCAGAATAGGACAGGCGATATTGATAACTGAGGTGCTATTAAGTTGTTTTCAAAGTGACTCCCACTACATTGCCATCCCTGCGCCCTAGTGAGAGTTGACTAGTACTATCCTTATGTTCAAGACAATGGACCGGGGTACCTTTTAGCTTAAACTAAGTTATATAGCACGGAGTTTATGATAAATGATCTCATTACAATACACACAGTTTCATTCATAATATAAGTTAATATTTCTTTGAAATTGTTCGTGTTGATGAAGTTTAAGACTAACACTTGATATTACAGTTTCTACAGAATCTTCAAATGCTGATAATATTAAATTTGGTAACTATTTTTAATAAATTTTAACCCAGTCGCAACTTTATATATCCATCCATAATAATTCTGTCCGAAGGCAGGTCCTTCACTGCAATCATAGCATTTTCATGCTATGCTTGCAGCTATACTAGGGAATTGTAGGTGTGGTAGCTTCCCATTGCTTTCCACACCGGTGAAGGATGATGATGATGATAAGGATGATGGCCATATGATTTCGGGGACCGTTTGGGCCTTAAAGTTTTCCTGACATTTGTCTTACAGGTGAGGAAAAATCCCGATAAAAACCTCACCCAGAAAAACTGCCCCGACCGGGGATCGAACCCGGGCCCGCTGCGTGACAAGGCAGCACGCTACCTCGAGATCACAGCGGTGGAATATATATATATATATATATATATATATATATATTACTGGGAGGGCAACTGATCAAGATATATTGCACTTTTCTCTTCTATGGAATGATATGTAGTGTTCCTGGTTTCGAAACACACAAGGCATCCACATATGACCCATACCGCCATATTTTATTTAGGCTAGTCGAGGGCCTCAAGGAAGGGCTACAACCCTCCAATTCTGTCCTAAGTTTACACACATAGGCTCGGATTCTTGAGTAAGTACATTAGTCTGCGCCCCATTAGATCACCACAACAACAAATTTTAAATATGCCTACCTACGTTTGCTAAACCAGACTACTTTCACCTAACATGAGACGAGGTGGAGGGCGATATAAAATGAAGGATTGAATGAAGATAAAATGACATAATGGGGGAGGGAAGACGAGTATTGATGGGATGAAATTCTGGAAACGGGAAAAATCCATGCGTCGACTACCACCAATAACCTCCGAAATGCATTAATTGCACTGTTTAATAAATTAATTAATTTATTGGCACTACCTTTCAAATATCACAGAGACCAGTTATAAATTTGTGACTAGTCATCAAGAAACTAATTCTACATTATTTAGTAAACAAAAATGCTGTTAATACGAAGCTGTCGAATGGTGTGACAATCTGATACCGTACTTTTTTTATGTTCTTGGATTTTTTAATTATACCGAAAGCAGCTGAAATTTATAAACGGGTTCATACTTCGATTCTTGACATGAAGAAGTATATTGGCTTAAGTAAAGGGTTATTATTATTATTTTTATTATTTTTTATTATTATTATTTTTATTATTTTATTATTATTTTTTATTATTTTATTATTATTTTTATTATTATTTTAATATCTAAGGAACGATGAAAATGAATCTTTTTGACTACTTTCGCATTAACTTCATTCAACAAAGCAATGCAGTAAAGAATTTACCAGTAAAATAATACAAAGTATGCGGGCTTACGATTTTTTCCTTACGTTTAAAACCGTCCAATGCGAAAGGAGAGTTAAGACCAAAGGATCTACCTTCCACTTAACCAGGTGTGGTAATCTTGTAAGCCCTTGTTTCCCTCAACGAGATTTAGGCGCTCTCCCCCTACAGGGAAGAAATTTAACAATTCTAATTTAGTTACACTTGTTTTCGTATAGATGTCATCAGAGTGGCCCGTGGTCAGCGTTCCGCCTCATTGTGACATCTAGGAAACCAAGGTAGTACTAGGACGGGAAAATTCGGTAAATTTTACTTAGAGGCCTTTTTTATTCAGGCTTAAGGATCTTTGACGATCCTGTAAATCTTCAGACTCGGGACCCACGACTTAAAGTCCCTCCCGGAGGACTTGCTCCTTGGATTTTTCCATCCTAAAAAATCCATCGACCCCGGCCGGTTTTGAACCCGCGACCCTCGGGACCAGAGGCAAGGAGCATAACCACTACTCCACCGCGGCCTATTAACCAGTGTGGTAAGGTATAGAAAAACGCACTATATACGCTGCAACTAAATCTCGAACTAATACCTAATATTATTTATCTATAATGGCGTAGCTCAATATTGAGCCTTAGCCTCTCCTTTGTTAGGAGTTACTAGACCAAGTTAATTTAGTTACCTTAATTGCCCATAGATGTCATGAATGCCATGCGGTCAATATACCGACTCAATAAGACATCTAGGAGGCAACTAAAATATTACTAGGATGTTCAGATAGGTACATTTTGTTTAGAGGCCTATGATCTTTTACGAGCCTGAAATCTTCAGACTCGGGACCCACGGTTTAACGTTCATCCCGGAGGACTTGCTCCTTCGATTTTTCCATCCTAAAAAAATATCCATCTACCCCGGTCGGGTTGAACGCTCGACCCTTGAAACCAGAGGCAAAGAGCATAATCACTAGTCCACCGCGCCCGACTGTTATATCTTCATTCATTCATTCATTTTGAGAATTTTCCTCATCATTGAGGGTTAAATAATTAATATGAGTTTTAAAAATACATAAATGACTACGGACTTATAGGCTATCAGTTTGTAATACACCTTCACCTTATCAATAGTTCTCTCTCCTCTGTGTCTTCATCCGTTACACCAAATTTCCTCATTGAATTCTAAATCTTATTCTTCCAGGTTGTTATTGGTCTTCCTTTTCTGCTCCTTCTTTCAATTTTCCATGTATAGATGGCCTTTGGTAGTCTTCCATCGTGAATTCTTCTTACGTGCCCCTACCATATTAGCCTTCTGCATTCAATCTCATCCATTATACTTCTTTCTGCATTCATCCATTTTCTAATTTCTGTATTTCTAATTCTTTCGAGTCAAGATTTTCTGGCAGCTCTTCTCCAAAAATACATTCTATTATATCTACCAACATAAAAAGTTGCTTAAAAATAAAGAGCTGTTTAAAATACTACAGTTCTATTTATACATGAATAAATAATTTGCGATTTATCAAGTAATTATTTAAGATAAAATCAACTGACACTGCTGTAGAGATTTAAGACATTGTATCAATTTTTGCTTGGATGTTAGCTATTGACTCAGCTCCTGATTTCCACTTGTTGCGAATTCCATTAACGGGTAAGTGATTTTTTGTTTGTTTTTTTTTTGTGACAAAAGTTATAACATTTTAATAACCAATAATTAATTTTACCATAAAATAGGATTAAAATGTATTATTAATTAATTAACATTTTACATTATGATTATGATTATGATTATGTATTGTGCATTTTGCTTATATATTAGTATATTAATGAAATTAAATAATGTATATACAAGTTCGCTACGTTTCGTCACAAGACAGGTGCACATACATTAAATAGTAATATTAGAAATGTGTATGTAATTTTTCACATGCTGCGTAAAATATGGAGATTCTGCGAATTTTTATGTGGGAAAGTTTCAGCTGTACCGAGTTTGTTTGTTTACGAGTTCGCTCTTCCCTTGCAAGTCCGAGGAAAACTTAACTTTGAGAAGAGAACGTCTCGGATCTTCAAATTCGCCATGTTAAGGAGTCAAAAGAAATAAATTCCAACTTAAGCAGAAACTAAATTAGAAGTAAGTTTGTGTAAATAAGCACAATAAATAAAAATTTAAAGAAAGTAAAGAAAAAATCAAGTAGCACAAAAAAATTTAATTTAATTTTACAATTTCGTTTGTCGAAATTCTAACAAATTATGGATCTAATCTTAGAGTAGTTGTACTGTTATTTACAATGATTCCAAAGTCACTTTGCAGATGTATACAGGTAGAATTATCTATGACTCCAAGAAATAAATAAACCCTGACTTCAATATTTCTTTTGAACTCGTTTCTGACTTTCAGATTTATATAATTATTCATGAGCTTATTTATTCATTTTATTCATAAGTTAATCACAAATTTCGAATAATCAAATAATAGGTACGGAAGTATGGTCATAACGGCGGATGTTTTCATTACTTAAATACACTGCTCAAAACAATTAGAGGAACACTTGTAATAAATTGAATAAGTAATTGTTTTTTAAAGCTGTGATGCTGAAAGTTGAACAATATGTAAATTGAATTATTAATTTTATCATTGGATACAAATCTTAAAGATCCATGGCCTAAATATAGAGAAATTACCTCAAATAACAAATATAGAGATTTTTTTTTTATTTTGGAAGGCACTGGCCACTTCTAATTGGTAAGCTTCCTGATGTTGCTATAGTGACGAATGTTGATTATTGCCTTGTTTATTGAAGTCTCTGACAAAATGAGGCATTTAAATGAGTTTGAAGTGTATCATGCTCTACATCTTTTACGACAAGGTCAATCTCTGCGACAAATGGCTAGTGAGCTTGGGGTTTCTCCTTCCGTGGTGTCCAGGTTACGCAACAGGCACAGAGAGACAGGTCAGTATTGTAGAAGACGAGGCCAGGGCCGTAAATTTAAAACAAGCCCCCAGGATGACAGATACGTTGTTCTTTCTGCTCTTCGACAGCGTAAAAAAACTGCAAAAGACCTGCAGAATGACCTTCATATGGCTTCCGGAATCCGGGTTTCAGACCAAACCATAAGGAACAGATTAAGGAAAGAGAATATTCGTCCAAAAAGGCCCGTTAAAAAACCACGCTTAACAAATGGGCATAAGGCAGCAAGACGTACGTATGCTGAAAACCATGATGATTGGAACCTGAACCAGTGGGAGTCTGTGCTCTTCTCGGACGAATCCAGGTATCGTCTTACACGTTGTGATGGTCGATTGAGGGTGTGGGGACGGCCAGGAGAAAGATTTCCTGCAGAGGCTGTACAGGAAATTGATAGATTCGGAGGAGGTTCCATAATGGTGTGGGCCGGAGTTATGTACAACAATCGTACGGACCTTGTACTTGTTCCCCAGCGACTGAATGCTGTCCGGTATATCGAGCACATTCTGGAAGAGCATGTAGTACCTGCTGCCATTGGAGTAGGCCCTGGATTTCTGTTTATGCAGGATAATGCCGGGGCACATTCTGCGGCTGTCACCAGGGATTTCCTGAGGAGGAATGAAATTGAGGTAATGGAGTGGCCAGCGGTCAGCCCAGACCTCAACCCTATTGAACACTTGTGGGATCTTCTAGACAGGAAGGTCAGGAACCGACATCAAGCTCCACAAACTCTGCAGCAACTTGGAGATGCTCTGAAGGAGGAATGGGGGAATATCCCACAAGAGGAAATCCAGAATCTTATTGGGAAGCATGCCACGAAGGTGCCAAAGTGTCATCGAATGTCGTGGAGGCCATACACGATACTAACTCTATATAACGAGTGTTTAACTTTGAAAAATAAGCACAAGATTATTCAATTGCTTACATAGCGGAATTATTTGAAAAGTTAATTGTCAGCGTTATTCATTTGTTTTTACTGACATCAGCAATAAATAATAAATAAATAACCACAAATAATGTACTTTATTAATTTCATGTTTGTACCTTTATCCAATGAAAAAATATTTGTATATTTCATAGTGTTCCTCTAATTGTTTTGAGCAGTGTATATATTTTTTATTCAATGCCCCAGGTTGTCTTTTCGACATTTCTGGTGTTCTCTCCTGGCTTTTCGTAATTGCAACCCCTTCTAAGGTTGGGGCGCCTGGAAAGCGGAGTTACGCTGCCCCGATGATATGATGGCTGGTGATGACAATAGTGGTGCACCAGGAGAGTCCTTAATCCTAAAGTTAATCTAAGGCGAATATGAATGATGATGAATGTGCGGCCATATGATGTTCGGGGACAGTTTGGGTACTACAATTTCCTGACATTTGTCTTACTAGTGAGGAAAAATCCCGGGAAAAAAAAAACCTCACACAGTAAACTTATCCGATCGGGGATCGAACCCGGGCCTGCTGCGTGACAAAGCAGCACGCTACCTCCAGACACAGCGATGCACTGAATAAAATATATAAATGTTTAATGTATTCATTGAGAATTGACATTAAATCCGTCCGGCTGAACACTGTGAGAGGTGAGTTTGGAAAATGTTTACGTGGTCGGATTACCAGCCCATACGCACAACCACATTCCCTAGTGGACCGGGGATTTATTTCGGAGTTTCCTTCTCCTAGATGGGTTGCTAACCAAAACTTTGGAGTCCCATCTACCCCTTGTCTTGCACGTTTCCTCTTCAGCCTTCTTTACCGTTGAGAACATTTTTTTTTCATCCGCTTGAAGCCGTTGAGGTATCCCGCGTTGGAGCTAGTTCGCTTCCCTGCACAAGAATGGATCGGATAAAGAATGAGGATATAAGAACAGAGTTAAATATATATCCAATGAATGATAAAATCAAAGAATATAGAGAAAATGGTTTAGACATGTAGAAAGAATGAACGTAACAAGATTGCCAAAAGCAGCATTTAACTACAAGCGAACAGGTTCAAATAATGTAGGAAGGCCAGTGAAAAGATGGACAGAACTGTGAGGCGGAACAGGCATTTTTCCTAGCCCGTGAAATGAAGAAGAAGAAAAAGAATTGGCATTTAGAATTAAACATATCCTTTAAACTTTCCTATATTCAATTACATTGCACCACCGCGCACCGCTGTGGTCTCGAGGTATCGTGGTATCTTTTCACGCAGCAGACCCGAATTCGATCCTCGGTCGGGAAAAGTTTCCTGGCTAAGATTTTTTCGAGTTTTTCCCTCTCCTGTCAGATAAATGCAGGAAACTTTAAGACCCAAACGGTATCCGAACATAATCTGGCCATCATTACTATATTATAAGTTTAGGATTAAGGATTCTTTTGGCGCATCATTACTATCATCATCAGTCATCGCCTACCATACAGAGTGCGGCAGAAACAATTACTCATTTTAAATTGCCCGCCATTATTGGACACGGCTTCCTAAAGAGTTGATATTGATACCAATGCGTAGAGTCAGTACGGAGCGTTGGTGAAACGAACATCGTGCATCTGCAATAGAAACATTTTTCAAATGTGGTGACAGTGTCGTACGGACACAGCATTTGTGCCGGCAACATTTTAATATTGGTCGGAATGATCAAGTTCCGTTTCGGAAGTCGATTATGACACGGGTCCAGCAGTTCAGAGAAAGAGCATCTTCAAAAAACAATAAGCCACCTGATAGGCCACGTATGGTTCGCACTCCGGACAACATTGCAAGAGTAACAGCTGCTTTGGCAATGCCAACTGGCCAACCCGTTCGCCTGATTTATCGGCTTGTGATTTTTTTCTGAGGGGATTCCTAAAATCCAAAGAGTATGCTAACAAGCCAACAAATCTTGAAGACTTCAAAAACAACATTCACGCCGAAATCGAGGCCATAACAGGTGACACTCTTCGTAAGGTTATGGTGAATGTGCGTGTTCGTGCAGAAGTTTGTATCGCCAACAATGGTGGACACCTAGAGGATATAATTTACAAAAGGTGACATGTGTAATTAATGGTAGGATGTGTTCTTTCGAACAATACACACTAATAATGTGTAGTTGTATTTCTTCATGCCAAAATAACATCTTTAAAATGGGTCATTGTTTCTGCCGCAATCGGTATATCATGGAGGTAGAGTAACTCTGGCTTCTAGGAGTCTCAACCTCAGAAATTGGTTACAATAACGCCGATACGAGGAGAGATTATCAGTAATGCCGTAATGACAACCTGGTGATACTGAATATACACTGGAACCTCTGTAAGTCGAAATTTAAGGGAGATGCAAATCAATTCTAGTTATAGAGTTTTCGACTTACGAACAGTTTTGGCTAATAGAGTTTTTGAAGTTGCATTTTCGACTTTTAGAAGTTTAGATTCTACGCCACAGGTCTTTAAGTTACAGAGGTGAAACAAATAAAAATCTGAGTTATAGAGTTAATGCTTATTAGACTATATACATATGTACAGCCTTTGAAAAAAATGATGGCGCAAGTCTTGATGGAAATTTGAGTGATTCACAATAGTACGTTGTTAGAGGTTCTGACTCGTTTGAGTATAAAGCGGACGGCCGGCGTAAGTCTCTCTTCATGCAGTATTCCAATCATTCGCTTCAGTGGAGCAGTCAGTAAGATGTAATTTTTCCGACGACGGGGGCCCACGTTCGATTCTAGTCAGGTAGGTTTTTTATTTATTATTATTTAATAATGTCGTTAATTTTCGTAATGCCTACATGTTACCAGGCTTCGTTATATAAATAAATTTGTGTGTGTGTGTATATATATATACAGGCATTTATTTTTCTTATCATACCATATATATATATATATATATATATATATATAATATTCCCGGTCGGGACAGGCTCCTGGGTGAGATTCTTTTCGGGGTTTTTGCTCACCTGTAAGATAAATGCCAGGAAGCTTAGGACCCAACGGTCCCCGAAAATCATCCGGCCATCATCATCATCCTTGTCATTATCGTCATCATTCTTCACCGTTGTGGAATGAAACGGGAACCACACCTACAGTTCCCTAGTAAAGCTGCAAAGCATAGCATGAAAATGCTATGATTGCAGTGAAAGACCTGCTCTCGGGCAGAATTGCTATGGAATGGAATATATGGAAATAGATAAATTAAAGGAAACAGCTTATATATATATATATATATATATATATATATATATATATATATAATATATAATGAATAACGATTTAACGTCTCATTACGTTGTTTACAAAACACAAAGCATAATAAAATTATTTATTTCCATTACTAATACAAAATGCGTCTGATTAATTTAAATTAAAATTAATACCTAATTTCGTTATACAAGTAAGTCCTGAAGTACTGCATCGCTTCATACAGACAATTTCTAGGAGAGATGGTTGTGATCTAGTGGAGTGAGCTTCTGTTTCCCGTGCATGATGTCGCGTGTTCGATCCTGCTGTCATGCTTTTTTTTTTCTCTCTCTCTCTCGTCCTTATTTTAATTAATTTTCTTTCTTTTGTTTAATTTATTTTGCTTTGTTTTATTTTCAGTACTTACTGCACTACATATTTACACGAAATTGTTTTCCATTGCACGACACACAACGAAATAGAACGGATTTAGTTTCTCAAATAGTTGTATACTTGTGAACCAAATAGCTGATCTCTGATCATGTGCAGTGGTTTCGTTCTGAGACTCGAAAATTATCTGCGCGGCATCAAATTATTTCAAAGGTTGTACGTAGGGCTTATATGAAAATAACATTTCTGTATGTGCAATCGATTTCAATTACAATTAAATCAAAGTATGTACATAATAATTAAGTGATGATTTTAAAAAAATTAAAAATTTTCTTGCAGTAGTGGACTACTCACACTAATATTTTCGTTCCGACATTGCTTGGCCACTTAAGGAAACTCTAAAATTCGTTTTCTTTTACTCGACAAATTTTGACCGCTTTCAATGGACACGTGCATGGAAGCTTCTTGTAAGAAAAACAGAGGGAAAACGCCCAGTTGGTAGAACAAGATTGAGGTGGGAGAATAACATTAACTATGATTTGAGGAAAGTAGATTATACAGGGGATGATTGGAAAACACTGGCTCAGGATAGGGATATATGGAGAACTTATGTCCGCGCGGCCATGAACCTACGGGTTCGATAGTGCCAGTGAGTGAGTTAGTTAGTTAGTTCAATGATCACCAGAGACTATTATTTATCTACAATTAACCTAAACACAGTCTCGCATGTGTCACGTCACTTAATGGAGTTCAAATCTCTTTTAGTGAGACAGTAAAAACTCTTGGGGTATTTATTGACAACTTAAATTGGAATGCACAAATAAACCATACATGCAAAACAGTCTTCTCAATAATACATTCATTAAATCGCGTAAGAAATTGTGTGTCATTCGCTTTCAAGAAAATATTAGTAGAAACACTTGCAATGCCCCATTTTTATTATTGTGATACTCTTTTTACAGACTTAAATATTATTTTCACTCAAAAACTTCAACGTGTTCATAATTCTTACGCACGTTTTAAGTATTTGTGGTATTCGCAAATTTGACCATGTTAAACCGTCCCTGGAACAATTATCGTGGCTTCGTCTAAGAGATCGTAGGACTGTCCATTCCCTATCCCTTCTCTATAAAATATTTCACACATCATCGCATAATTATTTATCACGCCGCTTCATCAGGCTATCCGACACACATAATCTTGACACTCGATCCCATCAACACATTGTCCTTTATATTCCTCCTCATCACACTGTATTTTATTCATTATATTTTACAGTCTCACTTGCCAAAACATGGAATTCCCTTCCCCCCTATGTCAGAGACTGCCAAACTATAACATCCTTCAAAAACAAACTAAAGAATTATTTAATAACAAATTAACTTATACACCTCACTGATAGAATTATTTTAATAATTAATAAATGTAATTATTTATTAAAACAATATTAAAATTAACAAATATTTTCATTTGTTTAAATATTGTATAACCGTAAAATTAGTTTTCTATATCTCATTATTTTCTTTTGTTTTTATATAGGCCCCTACATTAACAAGGACGGTCTACAAACAATTTAATTTATCTTGCTAGAATACATTTAATTATTAGTTTTAGTCTTAATCTTAACTATCATTAACTGATTGTATTATAGATCATAATATAAAATATATGATCTTATTGGTAAAATATTAATTTAGTAATCAATTGAATTGGCGTTCACTTGATGAAAATCCGTAATTCATTTAATTAAATAGAAATAAAACTTTATATGATTTTCATACTCATTTAGTATTTAATATTAGAGTCGAGTATGATTGTTATATTCTGATTTAATATATATTTGTCCTGGTGAGTAGAAGAGAAGGCCACATAGCCTTAACTCCACCAGGCTAAATAAAAAAATCAGTATTTCGGATTCATTTTTGATTATCGTTGACAGAGTACTCATCGGCAAGCCAAATTGTTCAGCGACGTATTTCTTCTTATTGCGTTTTTTTACAGCTTCTATCACTTCTAACTTAAAAAAAACTCAAAGTTTTTAATTTTCGTTTAGCAGTATTCATTTTAAGATATTCGAATTTTCCGTAACAGAGATGTTAGTACGTACAGGTGTAAGCTAGTAGAAGGCAAGACGCTAACTATAATCTGTTAATAAACACTTCTACAAATTAAGACTTCGATCGGTAGAGCTCAAAGGAAAGCCATAACAATAAAAATAGGCAAATAGAAATATGCAAAAATTAAAAAAAAACACCTGGTGAACATGTATTGAGTCAATTGGTCTTATCTTTTCCTCAAATTACATATTACAAACATCGAGACAAAGAGGTAATAAAACAAAACATATATTTATTCGGGATACAGAGATCAAATACAATTTGTTTCGAGTTATGGAGGGAACAAATGTACTGAAATGCCTTAAAGGGAATGATGGGTAGTTTCAAGTTACAGAGGTCTTATAATTCGAGTAATGCAAGTTTTTGGGCTTGAAGGGAACGGAATGAGGCTTTTTCTTCGAGTTAGAGAGAAATTTAACTTAACGAGGTTCGAGTTACAGAGGTTCTTCTATAATATTTATCATTATCATTATTATTATCATTATCATTATTATTATTATTTTTAATATTATAATTAATATTATTACAGTTGTAGGTTTCTAAAACGACCTCTAAACCACAACCATTTTTGTAAATCGTACTAGATTTTATCAATATCTTTATTCATGAGAATGATATATATTTCTTGTTAGAATTTATGTTTTATGGCAAGTCAACTCAAGGCAATCTGAAATGTCAACAAATAGATAAGTAACTATCAAAAATGGTCGGCCAAATTTTCTCGGAATTTAAAACCCACACTTTTAATTCCGAGGCCAATCCATAAGTAGAGAAACCTGCGATTTGCAATAATTATATTTGAAAATTACAGAACAATGTTACAACCTCTCCAAGTGGAGATAACGCCCAGTAATTACCCTATGCAATAAACAACCAACACACACAATGTAGCGGCTACATTAATACAAACAATCGCATTGTTAACACTCTGCTCCTATAATTCAACTATTAATTTCGCAATGCTAGAACAACAATAATACGAGTAAATTAAGAACTATATTCAAGACCAAATTTACCACATGAAGTACAGAAAATAATAATATTTATCTATTATCGTAGCAAATAAAAGTTGTTACTCAAAACAATTTTCGGAGTAAAATAATTAAGCCTTTCTGAAACGCTAACAATTCGAAAGAAAAATTATTTAATCTTTAAATCATATTTAACATATTTATCATACTTCCGTTTTACAATGCAAAAAATATGTACGTTCAATATTATCATATTAATGAGTAAACCCACAGGTAATATGCTTTACAATAACAATAGGTGATTTGGAAGTGTGTATTTAAATTATTTTCATGGCAAAAAAAATCTCTCTGAGAATAGAATCACAGTTTAACGCGTATACATACGGGTGGGGGGATGGGGGAGAATTGATTGAGGATCAGCGGTTGATCAAATGATATCACATGTCCTAAAGCTGCAGCGGGAAAATGATCACGAAATAAATACGGTCTTATTTTAATATAGCCTGATTGAATCTAATTATTAAGTAAAAAAAACTTCCCATATATATTCTTTTGAAGTCTCATTTTAATATAGCCAGATTGAATATAATTATTAAATAAAAAAAGCTTCATATATATATATATATATATATATATATATTCTTTTGAAATATGCAGAGTGTCCACAAAGTCCTACTACCAAAACAATGTAACTTAGCTCGTAAACTATTTGAGATACAAACACGCTGTTTTCAGCAACGTATTCTACATCTCTCGACGTTTTGTTTACATTTGTTGCAGATTGTGATTTAAACGATAATGACGACACCACAGGAAAAGACCCAATATGTGTATGGTGGTACGTTCAATATTATCATATTAATGAGTAAACCCACAGGTAATATGCTTTACAATAACAATAGGTAATTTGGAAGTGTGTATTTAAATTATTTTCATGGCAAAAAAATCTCTCTGAGAATAGAATCACAGTTTAACGCGTATACATACGGGTGGGGGTGGGGGAGAATTGATTGAGGATCAGCGGTTGATCAAATGATATCACATGTCCTAAAGCTGCAGCGGGAAAATGATCACGAAATAAATACGGTCTTGTTTTAATATAGCCTGATTGAATCTAATTATTAAGTAAAAAAAACTTCCCACATATATTCTTTTGAAGTCTCATTTTAATATAGCCAGACTGAATATAATTATTAAATAAAAAAGCTTCCTATATATATATATATATATATATATATATATATATATATATTCTTTTGAAATATACAGAGTGTCCACAAAGTCCTACTACCAAAACAATGTAACTTAGCTCGTAAACTCTTTGAGATACAAACACGCTGTTTTGTTTTCAGCAACGTATTCTACATCTCTCAAAGTTTTGTTTACATTTGTTGCAGATTGTGATTTAAACGACAATGACGACACCACAGGAAAAGACCCAATATGTGTATGGTGGTATGTTGAGTCTGGTAAATCACCAGTCCCCCACATCCGATTGTTACGGCGGTAAACATGTCCAAACACAAAGAAATTCGCTTCATCATCCTCTGCAGTTACTCATTGTCTTCGGCAATTAATTGCGTACAACATGGAATCAGTAAATTCCACACGCCTAGGGACGTCAGTTGGCAGCAACGCTTGCATAATTTGCACTTTATAAACCTGAAGATGTAGTCACTTATGGAGGACTTTATGAATGGTGGATTTTGGTAAATGCAGTTCCTGTGAAGCACGACGAACCAATTTTTGAATTCTAAGTTGAAATGCAAGTTGCACATTATCGATAGATTCTTGGCTCACACCTGGTCGTCCACACCGTGGTAAGTCCATTATACTGCCCGTGGCTAGATATTTCTCGGCCCATCTAATTATGGATGATTTGGATGGAGGATCTCTTCAGTTTTGCCGGCGGAAATTTCGCTGAAGAGTTACTGATGATTTACCAGACTCAGCATACGACCATACACATTGGGTCTCTTCCTGTGGTGTCGTCATTGTCGTTTAAATCAGAATCTACAACAAATGTAAACAAAACTTTGAGAGATTTAGAATACGTTGCAAAACACCGCATGTCTCTTATCTCAAATTGTTTGCGAGCTAAGTTACACTGTTTTGGTAGCAGGACTTTGTGGACACTCTACATTTCATAATTAAAGTCAACAGCTATTCTATACCAGCTTTCCACTTGTGAATGTTCTAATAGATAACAAGTGAATGCTAGTGTCATGTTAGCTAACATCATAACACTAATTCCCACTATCAGTTTGGGGCTTTATATATATATATATATATATATATATATATATATATATATATGGTATGATAAGAAAAATAAATGCCTGGACGGGATTCGAACCCGGATCTCTGAGTCTGTACCTCAGTGTGATATCCATTACACCACCAGGCGAATCCAATTCAAACATTTATTTTTCTTATATATGTATTATATTCTCCATTATTACTAGATGTCGCGAGAACTCAGTCTTCACTGACATCTAGTAGCTGACTATAACAAGTAAGTATATATATATATATATTCACTCATTGCTAAGTTCTTGTCACAAATACATAATATTATATACTCATTTTATTTTTACGTATGAAAATGGGCAAGTTTAGGGTGAGAACATGGGCAAGTTAGTGTATGCCAAATTAGTTCACAGTTTATTGGATAATCTAGCTCCCCATAAGGATAAGTTGGCTATATTGTTTGAACAATGACTAATGCATGTGTTCCATTGTATATATCTATAGTCATTTTAGGTTAAATAACCTCAACTTTCATTCAATTTTAAGACTTTTTCGCATTTTTTTTCGAAAAAATCAATATATATATTTTCCTCGGGTAATTATTCACATACTGCAACCATATTTTTCTTTCAGTTTTTCATTTGAATTTATGTAGCCTAGGTGGAAACGTGGCATAGTGTTCCTAAGACAGCATCAGAAATCATAGTTTATTTAAAAAAAAGGCAAAATAAGAAATGACTTGACAAGGGAATCTGCGAACATTGTAAAGAAAAGAAAGCAAAAATTAATTGGCTACATGAGCCAAATGAAGTAAACTTAGAACAATTGGGTAACATCAGATGGGAAATCACTAGATCAATGGTGGAGGTTACATACTCTCAAAGCGCCGGTGCGCTCACACAAACATTGACGCATTGACTACAGATAAGAGAAAATTCAAACCAATTCAGTGATGTATCTTTCCAAATGCATATCCTGTAGTAAAAATATAATGGTGACTTAAAATGCATTGTACCCTACTGGTCAAACTTAACGTCGATTATGTATGCAACTAAGGTATCGAAATCTGTACACGAAGAGAGGCGCGCTCGCATTGAGACGCCCGGGCCTGCACTAGATTAATAAAGAGTAAAAAGAGGGAATATTTCAGAGAAAAGATTAATGAACTTTAAATGAATGCAAAAAAAAAGGAACAACAGAGAATTATGTCAGGGAATTAGGAGAAAAAGGAAAGAGTTTAAGGGCTATAACAAATATAATCAGGAATAAAAAAGAGGATATGATTTCAGATTCTAGGAGTATATTAAACAGACGGAGAAATTACTTAAATGTATATGCAGAACAGGATATTGAAGAAAGTGATTAACAAACAGCAGAAATATTGGTCACAGAGCCAAGCGTATCACAGGTTGATATGGCAATATAAATATAATTATGTATAAAGCTTAAGGTTCAGATGGGATCACAATATAACTGATAAAATCAGAGGTAGAAAAATTGATGGAGGAGATGCATTGGTTATTTAATATGATTTGGGAAAAAGAGGTTCTAACAAATGAATGGATAGAATCGATCATCGATTCAATCTATAAGAAAAGAGATAAAACTGTATGTAACAACGATAGGAGCATCTCATTATTTTCAACTTCGCACAAAATTCTAACAAACACATTAGTAGGCATAACCAAACTTTCTCCCTATACTGGCGATAATAAGGCTCAAGTTGGATTTAGAAAAAAAACAGGTATACAATAAATAGATCTTATTTTTAGAAGTATAATAGCCTACATATTTTTAAAAAAATAAATGGGAACATATCGGCAATGTAGGTCTACATTAGCTGTATGTAGACTTCAAAAAGGCAGAGGGAGGGAGATTATATAGTATCCTGATGTAATTCGAAATTCCTACAAAGTTAGAATGTGTCTAACTGGCACAAGGTGTAGGGTGTGGGTAGGCTTTCACGGACGGAGTTCGTATTATGACCTTAGGCATTTTCCGGTATTGTTTGAGTCTTCACCTCCTTATTAACCAAAGGGCCTCTTAAGATCTGTAGTGACATCACTTTATTTTATTAGTTTCATTTCAGTAGTTTATGGTCTTATAAAACGGTCGAAGAATGTAATATGACAGTACTGCACCGTGAACTGTAATATTCACAAAAAGCATGTAACTTTAATTAATATATGGATAAACAAGACAATCGTAATTTTACAAGTAAACAAACAATGATACTCAAAATAAATGATGTAGACATTGATAACTTTATACTATATAAACACATAAATATAGGCCTACATTCACCCTACAGGCCTACTCCTCACAATACAAGAAAGTCTCATAAAGGAATGCGGCTCAGCCGAACGCCACGCGAGTCTACACTTCGAAAACATAGTTTTGGCAATGCGCTGTAACATAATTAAAAACTCATATAACACTAGAAGTCCCGGCCACGCGTTGCTGTGGCTAAGGTATACGTTAAAAATTCAAATTAAGTTGCTGTCTTTCAGCCAGATTACTTAAAACTAATAGCCTACTTACACACGAAATTAATAATATTGAAAATAAAATAAACACTGAACACACTTAAATTATGAAATAATCAATATTTGTAATTCAATTGAAATTCGCGGTTGCACAAAAAGCACAGCTATCTGGATCTCTCTTTGTTAAATAATAAACCTATTACCTTACCAAATTACATTACACCGCCATCTGTTAGAATCGTATGGAACTCACAGATAATTTTAACTCTTTGTTAAATAATGAACAAATAATTTGCAATAAAAAAATAATGCGACTATAAATTTAGTTATAAACTACCCTAAGTCTCAGTTGGATCAAACTGCACACAGTGTGCAAAATTTTATTAAAATCGGTTCAGTAGTTTAGGATTCCATCGCGAACAAACAACGTGACACGAATTTTTTACATATTAAGATTTAAAACTAGTATGACGTCATATGATTGTAATAGTCAAATTAACACAATAAATCTTGTTCGATAGCAGCAACCAATCTAATTTGTTGAGTATAGTACAAAGGAACAACAATCGCCACGTCATGACTAGCCAATGGTATTTGAAGAATCCACCTGCCTGCAAACACACCACCATCAGACCGCACTAGATCGTCATCCCCGCACGGGAGTACAGGACGTAAAATGGTATGCCGAAATGGAGCGTAAGTTGAAAATAGAATATATTAACGCCATATATCCGCCCAGCGCGAAAACTGCAGTGACACACAAATTGATTTCAATTTGTCAATAGTTATGTAATATGCTTCAATTTATTTCATTGTTACAAGTAATATTCAAATCCCTACTACACATTGAAACCTAAATGTATGCAATAATCAATATCCTCTTATTTATAGTACATTTTAATATACATTTTATTACTATTTTATCTTCAAACAGTCCTAACTTCATCATTAGGTCAACGTATGGGCCAGTTCATTCAGTGACCGATTAGTTTTACTATTAATCGAGGAGTTCTTCTACAAGGTTCTGCATTATCACCATCCTTATATAACATCGCAACTAACCATATTCTCGAACTCTCGGAAGAATCAATAACAAGTCAATATTGTTAATCTATTACTTCCGGATCAAACTCGTATAGCAATATTATGAGCTTTACTGATAACACAGTGATTGTAGGGAAAGATGTAGCAGCTGCCAGTGAACTGACCAGAATAGTTCTGCAGATATTCCAGGAAATTGGCCTTCACATTAATGTTTCTAAATCAGTGATACTTTCAATTAAGCAAGGTGAATTATATGAAGAAGAACTTCTATTTGATGGATATGGAATTCCTGTTCATAAAATCACCGACACAATACGTTACTTAGGTGTCAACTTTTCCGATCATATAACTTTTGATTCTAAACAGTCTTATTAAATTATAGGACAATATTGAAAGTCTCATCACTTCAGCACTATTGCACTTCGAACAGAAATTCGCAGTTTTAAAATGATCCATATCTCGAACTCTGATTTACGCCTTTCAGATAGCGCCACCAAATCAAATACCAAAAAGTTTTTAGTGAGTTGTGACAAACTTTTGAAAGGTGGAATTAAAAAAAATACAACTCCCGATGTATCACTCATTTGCGAAAAGAGTCACATAGCTAAAAATTGCCGAGTTTGAGTTATTGGTACTACATGAAAGACAAAACTCAGTCCTATATTCTGGAAGAACGACATAAGCGATTGTATACAATGTGTTGGTATAGTAATTTGATATGTATGACAAATAGAGGCAAAGTTCTATTTATTTCAAACCTTTAAATGTATCTCCTGGAAAAAACTAGGTTTTTTCTTAGTTATGTCACTCTTCTCGCAAGTGAGCGATATGATCCTATTCACATATTATATATAGGTTGAATTTTATCTAGTGTCCCCGTTCGTTCCCAACCCCATAATTCTGAGCCATACAGCATGGCCGCTCTCACAGTCGAAGAATAAACCTGTTCTAGTGTACGCATCGGTATGTTTCGCAATTGAACGTCGGAATAAACAGTTTGGACTTTTTTGTGCAACATGAGAAAACTCCAGCATAAGAACATGTTCTATGTTCTTCACTAAGACGACAATGTATATGTACGGCAACTATTCTTCGGATCTGGAACAGGAAAGTTTGAACGTATTACAGATCTTGGAATTGAACCTAGCGCCATCAATATTAATACTTGAAGTCTTCTACCAGATGTAAGGAAAATTCGAAAACAACTAAGAAGCCATGAAGTAGTTATTCTCTGGAGTCAGCTTCCTCATAAAATAAAGGTGTTGTTCTCTATCTTTGGAGCTTGTAAGTATTTTGAAGTGTCCCCTGAGTACGCTACTAACGTACTGCAGGGTTGTCCTTTGGAGGGGCTGCCTCCTTAAAGCCTTTAGACTTGCTTCCTTGTGTTTTATCCCCACAAGGAGGGTTGCCTCATCCGCCTTCTGCCGTTGAGGACTTCACTCTTGTTTCCCCGAGCTGGGTCTCATAAATTCCATATTCTATTCTTATTTCATCCCCAGAGATTGGGTTGCCACTTCCGCCATTTTCGCCGTTCCGATATTTCTATCTCCGCCGTGTCTGCCGTTGTGGTCTTCCGTGTTTGCAGCTTCCAGTGTTGTCGTTGCTCCCACGTTGCAAATTATTCTTAGTTCCCTCTCCTCTTATCTAACCACAAGCCATGGCTTCCCGGTTATGATCGTCTGGGTCATTGGCACTAAGCCTCCCTACCACGTCAAGGTGATAATCCACAGTGGTAAGATATAACTTCCTAGGTTGCGAAATATCATAGACAGCGGAAACAGATATAAATAACAAACTAAATAAGTTTAATTATATAATAGGAACACTAAAAAGAACTTTCAAAAATAAAGCCAGGAAAGACTCTATAATGAAATTATACAAAACAATGGCAGTGCCTATTATTATTTATGGATCCGAAACATGGACAGTGACAACACAACAATCAGCCAGAATACAAGCTGCTGAAATGAGATTCCTCAGACCAATAGCAGGATATCAAAGAACAGACAAAAAACATAACACAGAAATAAGACAACAACTAAAAGTACAGGAATTAAACACAACAATAGAAATATACAGAACAAACTGGAAAGAACACTTGGCAAGGATGACAGAATAAAATACCAAAAGCAGCATACAGCTATTCACCACGAGGAAGAAGAAGCTTGGGAAGACCAAAGAAAAGATGGAAAGAGCAGCAATTTGGAGCCGGAACAGGCTAGTAAATAAGCCTAAACCGTGAAAAAGAAGAAGTTGTTCTCTATAGTGAACATAGGCCTACTCCAGGAAATCGGTAGTTACCTGACCATCAGGGCTTGTCCTGTTCCGAATGGAAAGAATAAATTCCCGTAGCTCTGCACCAAGACCTCTTGTCTTAACCACTCGGCTACGGCTCATCTTATTAAACCCACAATATACGTAATGGTTATCGTGCCATACATTTTTTTTAACTGTCGCGTGACAATCAATGACGTTTCATAAGTGCGGTTTTATATATATATATATTTTTTTTCAGAAACAATATGTATCGAACATGCTGTGGTATATGCGTAACATAATCGTTTCTAAAGTAGACGGTCCAGATTCGATGCCAGTCGGGTTGAATTTCTTGATTGAGATTTTTCACGGTTTTGTTCAACTATAAAACAAATTAAACTCTTTTCAAAAAAACGTTAAACTGAAAAAATATAGGCCTATATAACTATTATTCTACCAGTTATATTAACTTTTATGGATGCGAAACATGGACACTTACTTTAAGGGAGAAAAGGAGATTAAGAGTATTTGAGAATAAAGTTCTTTAGAAATTTTTTGGACCAAAGAGAGATGAGCAGGCAACTGAATAGAGAAGATTACATAACAGTGAACTACATAGTCTTTATAGGAAGCCAGATATAATAAGAACAGTTAAAACCCGTAGACTGTGGTGGGCAGGACATGTGACACGAATGGGGAATGAAAGACGTGCATGGAAGCTTCTTGTAGGAAAACCAGAGGGAAAACGCCCAGTTGGTAGACCAAGAATGAGATGGGAGAATAACATTAACTATGATTTGAATTAATTATATTATACAGCGAATGATTGGAAAACATTAGCTCAGGATAGGGATATATGGAGAGCTTATGTCCGCGCGGCCATGTACCTACGGGTTCGATAGTTCCAATGCGTTAGTTAGTTATAAGTCAAATTTAAGGAAATTTAGGTCACCGACTTTATTAAAAAATCGTCAGCCCCATAATTAGCTTAAAACATATTCATAAGCAATTAATTTTAGGCAAAAGAGGTATCAAGTTAGTAAAATTGCTAGTTCTTCGTGTTTCATCAAAAGATTGTATTTAACATCAGAGTCTGCCAAGTGTGAGTTTAAATGTCTAAACCAGAGATAGATGTCGCTTTAGCTAAACCGAACGCCGAACTTCACAGACAGAATTCCACAGCTGTAGTCTCGAGGTAGCGTGCTGCCTTGTCACGCAGGGGGCCCGGGTTCGAGCCCGGGCGGGACAAGCTTCCTGGTAATGTTTTTTTTTTTTTCGGGGTTTCTCCTCATCTGTAAGACAAATGTCAGGACATTTTAAGACCCAAACGGTCCACGAACATCATCTGGTCATCATTATCATCATTAACATATTCATTAAGTTTAGGATTAAGGCCTCTCCTGACGAATCATTACCATCATCATTACCTATCATATATCATCGGGGCAGCGTAACTCCGCCTTCCAGGCGCCCCAATCTCAGAAGTGGGTTACAAAAACGCCATGCCAGGAGAGAATACCAGAATGTCGTAATGACAACGGGGTGGAATTGAAGAAAAATAAACTTTACAGACAGACACAGCAATAGCATCTTCGGAATGGTCGCGATAGAATCATTAGTAAAATAGACTAAAAATAAATTCCTTGCTGTCTATATATAAAATATTAAGTTAAAGACTACTTATTTTCAAAACTCTACGGTGTGTCAGATCTAGAAGACCCTTGGCCTACCAGTGCATAAGGAAATTTAAAAAATAACTTACGAAATAAACGAGATTACGTCATGTAAAAATTAAGATTCATATGTCCATAATTATTATGTTGAAGTGAGAAATTCTTATAAAAGTCTGTTTATATAGTCATACATTATAAAATGAAATAATTTTTTTAGTTGTTCCGAGTTGAAGAATGACATCCATAAAATATTTCACATTTCAGTGACTGTCAGAGTAAATGGGGCGTTACTTGGAATGCAGAATTAGCATTGGTGGTATTTTGCATTCTCCCCAGCTCCAATGTAGTACACACGCGATGTAAAATATTCAAATGTCTTCTTCTTAGTGCACGGGCCACTGAAATTACTGCATATGTGTAAACCTTGTGTACATTTTTATTTGCATAATGTCTCCAAGTTCCACTACTTTGTATCTCTCTACTTTACTCCCTTCCTTTCACTCCCCCCCTCTCATACTCACTACTTCTGTGTTTGTCTAATGTCTGTTTTGTCTTCTCTCTCTCTCTCTCTCGCTCTCTCTCTCCTCTCTCTCTCTCTCTCTCTCTCTCTCTCTCTCTCTCTCTCTCTCTCTCTCTCTCTCTCTCTCGCGCGCGCACACACACACACACACACACACACACACACACAGAGACACACACCTGCATATAAGAACATGCCAGAACATGTCAGAACATACTGTACACAATATCACATATAGCCTAATGCTCGTGAATTAATAAATAATCATTTATCATAAGTAATGCCACGAGTGATTTCCAAATTATCGATAAATTCACGGCTCACGAAGTGAGGAGTGAATTTATCTAGAGAATTTGGAAATCAACAGTGGCATTTGTTAGGACTATTTAACGAATAAAATTAAGCTGTTTACTCACAAATCATTATTTAAATATAGCTACTTTAAAATATGTAGGCCTATATATTTAACGTAAACGGCGATGTTTGAAAACAAATGAGAAATGATTGGTACGCTTAATTTGCTTCTTTTGTTCGTCACTGCAACCAGATCATATTATTTATTGCCAAAGGAACGCAATATTGTAAGAATGCACTCTAGTGGAGAAAAAATGAAACACATCAAACTGTATATTAATTCATTTCTGATGTCCTATGATGTAAATATGACAATTATATTTTTCTGGAATGTTATTACCTGGGGAAAAAATACATTTAAGAAAGTGCAAACAGTGTTTTTTTTTTTTTTGGCGGTATAATCAATTACTACAAATGTTTTTATATTAACTTCCGCATGCGCCATGTGTTGACATTCATGCACTATATATACAATCTGGTAGCCGTATTTCTTGGAGAATCAGTCACTGTAAAATAATGCTATGACCTATTCAGAATGTTAAAAATGAGGTGCTTTCTTTATTATGATAAACTTTAGTTGGTAAATTCTAGGCGAAACACGACTGTGATTGGTTGTAAATCAAAAATCATTCAAATGTGATTAGTCATTGACTCTCATATGGGGCATGAGTTAAATAGTCGTCAAAAGATGATGCCCTTAAGAATTCTAATAGCATAAGATTCTGAAAGGAGTAATATGCTCTAATATTAACATGTAAATAAATTAATATGTAGCCCTGGTAATTCGAGATAAATGGGGATTACAAAAAACTCGTATTATACGGATTTTTTACTGAATCAAAGGATAAATCATGAATAAATATTTAATGAGCCCAACAAATATTACACAATACATTAGGCTTACGTACCAGTGTTAGATATGGGTTAACATTTTCAAGTTTCTAAAACACGAGTTTTAAAGAAATTGTCCAGTCTTTTTTTTTAATAGATCATATTTTTTAGCAGAAATGTCGCACCATCTTTTAACAAGGGAACTGTCAACCACTGCATGCCGAAACCTACCTAGAAATTTCTCCCAATGAAGTGTTGTGATGTACCAAGGCCGTGTTTAAAAACATTATTTGCCGTTTCTAAGTGCAAGGCATAGAAATCGAAGCCAGAATCCACCAATGCAACATGTCATATATCTTCATGGCCTAAAAATACTTACTGAGTTGGCTGGAGATCGAACGCGCGAACCGCGGACATCGAAGCGGACGCTCTATCTACACGCCACCAAAAATACGTAATTAAATGTGATAAACATGCAATATAATGTAATATCGCAGTGAAATATCATACTTTTTTACTTGTAACAAACAAGGAAAATATAAAAATAACTAACTCAGTGACACTATTAAATTTGGAGGTTCGTGGCAGCCCCGCCATATGTTCTCCATATAAAACCCGAAGAACGAAAAGTACAGTGGGTGTCATTGGAACACATCCCTATAGTGAGCTCAATATATGCCTATCGTTATATATATAAACTAAACATATTCCATGAAGTGACAGGCATGGAAGGCTTTTGGTCTATCAGCCGGCTGCTGGTCTCACATCAACATGTGTTAATCACATAGACGATTATCCAGCCAGTGTAGGGGTGACATGTGGCCAGCATGTCGAATCCCCCAGCCGTTTGTGATAAACGCACCTCAATATCTAAATTAAAAGTAATAAATTGCAAAATATACACCTTGGTAAAGAATAGGGATAAAAAGTTGAACTAGTTATTTGATAAATTAATAAATATATTGGGTAAATAACATCCCTTAGCTGACTGTACATTCAAAACATGTTTATTCAAGTTAGAAATAGCAAGTCCCAGGAGAAAGTTATTCTATTTTAGATAAATAGCGAGAGTCAGAAATCATAGGGAGTCTTTAAAAACCTTGGCTTGCAGTTGAGAGGGTGAAGATGAAGATGAGAGAGAGAGAAACGACCATAGGTAAGCAAACTTATGATTGTAATTAAATAGTTTCCAAAACATTTTAAAGTATAAACCGTTAATTGGGAGTGCAAATCCCATCTGTTATGAAGTTAGATTTAATGCGTTTTAGTTAAAATGCGCTTGATATAAGTATACAAATTCTGGTGTTTGATTTTAAGACTTTGAAAATAACGATGCATAAAGGTTTAAATTTAAAAATGGTTTTCTTTAAAGGAAACTTATTTCTGAATGATTTTGAGTTGATAACTTTATAATTGTAACGTGTCACCATCAGGTTTATTTACTGATTAATTGTTAAATAAAATATTTAAAACGTAGTGTCTCAAATTATATCTAAAACATTTAGTGATGTAGGATACATTTTACCCCATAGGAATAGTATATTTTAGAGATATAACTTACCCAACTGTTCACCCTGTACATTCCGATATAGTCAAATAAACCCATAAATGCCCATAGTTCACCTATCCTTATATGAAATCCTTAACATATACAGTATCGCTACCAAACTGGAAGGTAAAATTTTAAAAATATTACGAAGAATGAACTCGGCCCGCCATTTAAAGAATATAAAATACCTCCGAAAAAAGAATAAAAAAAAGGAACCCCCAAACATTAAAACCGTTTTAGCAGGTTTTATCAACTTGGAGCCGCTACTTATTGTAGCTACCTAAATATCTCACGATTCTGGGTATGCACCGGTCCCATACTGGCCGAAATTTCATGAGAAAATTTCTTCCACCTTGGGGATCGAACCAGCTCAAGTCCCGTAGTTCTGCGCCAAGGTATCTTGCCTTAACCACTTGGCTACGGGGCGGGATGTATATATTTATATAGTAAAATTAAATAATAAAATATATGTTATAGCCTATATAAATTAATATCAGACATAAATAGCAGTATTAAACCAAATAACGGTATATAACAATGCGAGGTTGGGAATATTTTTTACAGAAGCGAGGAAATGATTAAAAACCAAGCGATAGCCGGTTTTTAATTTCCGAGATTATGTAAACACTTCACAAACGTGTGCTGTACATTATTTGTTGCACAATGGTGTTTTCAAAATAATAAATAATAGTAAAACAATAACATCTTTATTGAAAATATTTGCGTTTATTATAAACAAGTGATTGATGTTATCAGTCTGGCCAATGTATATATGCTAAATTCCAAAAATAATTTAGTTGAGACTATAGCAGACCGTGGCACCAATCAGGCATAAAATGGCGGAAGTATGAATGATGGTAATCAAAATGACGAAATTGAAGAAGCGTGGAAAAAGAGTACGATTCCAATTACATTCAATAATTGTACAAATTTCAACTTCACCGTCAACTTCAACATGAAGGACTAAAAATTATTCAGGTACTTATAATGCGATACCGGTAGACCTACTCCATTTTGTAAAGCAACTTTCAATATTGTTTCAAATAAAGTTCAATTAATTGAAAATGCAGTGATTTGTTTCATATATATATATATATATATATATATATATATATATATATATATACACACACACACATTGTACGTCTTCTTCTTCTTCCTTCCAAGTATTAGGCCAGGGCCTGTTACGATCCTATAGAAAATTGATCCTTCCGGAAAATTCTCGTATAAGACTTGAAAGCATAATAATAGTCCCTTCGATTGGTTGCTGGCCAAAGGAAGGCAAGACCAGTGATGGGGCTGCCATCTTATAGCCTCTGGTCAGGCTTTTCTGGAGAAGAAAAGAAAATAAAGGAAAGACTCCCTAGCCCTCCGATGCCCTAATAGCGTCGGGGTCGAAAAAACAAGAGTTAACCAAGAGAGGTTAGATAGTAAAGTTAAAAGAGTGCAAAACACAAGTAAGTGGAAGAAATGTTTTGCTCAGCTTGGGCACCTTGTGGTCGCCATCCACATATCCCCTAGATGAGGACCCCTGAGGGCCACATTGTACGTAATATACATAAAGGGTAGTGGTTTTACTTCCCGCCTTAGGTAGGTAATTTATAATATTACAATATAGTTTAGTTAGTTATAGGTTGGCAACCCCGAAATTTAGGAAACTGAGCTTTCAAACATGGCCGCCTTTCCTGTAAGTACGACAGAACGCACTATTGTGCAAAAATTTGATTAACATATCAAGAAAAGCTGGTGTTGAAATGTATAGAGATACATGGATATTAAAAAGAAAAATCTGAGAATAGTTTCTATAGAACGTATTGCAAACTGCTGAAATGAACCATAGGCCTATTTAATTTATTACAATTTATATTATAATAAAAATTATGTTTTGAAGGAAAAGCTCATTTCACGGGCATTTTTAGAATTCTTATTACAGTACAACAAATAGATAGCATGTGTGTTAGGCAGTTATAATAAAACTTGTAGGTTATTTCAAGATATTTCATCGATCCCGATAAAAGCAGGGGAAAAGTCTAGCTTTCGCGTCAAGGGAAATTGAGTTACTGAGACGGTAACAATACTTGGAGATGTAACAGCTGCAGTAACACATAGCACTACCTAATGTTCTTAGCTCCGGTAAAGCAAATATCAGAATATTCTGTTTCCAAGTTCAACTTGGGGCATTTGTTATATTTACTTATGCGCGAGTGTCAGTGAACAAACGGAAAACTACATTTCTGTAGAATTCAAGATAACACAGTGCCTGCCCATGCATAGTACTAGATGACGTAGGTAGATGTAAAAATAAACACTCTACTTGTGTCCAGCGTACTGCAAGGTGGAGGAATGATATGAAGTTCCTATTATTGAAGGTATGTGATCTATTAGGATATAGACTAATCACCCGTGTTCCAAGGGGCAGGTGAAATGAATGGAACGAACTGGATGATGTAAGTATAGCGAAGGGATGGAATTAAGTTTATGGCCGGAAAACAGGAGAAACTCCCAAGAATATCGTATTCTAGCTCCGATCTGTCCGCCATGAAATCCCACTTAGAATCACCGAGAACGTGACCTCGAGAACCAGAAGTGGAGGGCGAGTATCTAACCACTTGTGACTTGGAGGGCCATAGGTAGTTAGTCATCATCATCATCTGCATTCATGGATTAGGTCTGTTGACCCGTTCCGGCTTCAGCCCATCTCTTTCTAGGTCTGGGTAGGGCCCCTCCACAGGGTTACGTGGGGAGAAGAGAAGTCCCCAAAGCCGTAGTGAAGGCAACTTCTCTAGGAGACGAACACTCCGAAATTGCAGTTCCCTGCCCTCCAGGAAGAGGGGTTTGGCTAGAGGCTGGTAACCTCTACTAGTAAAAAATAACTTACTCATAAACTTCAGCAGAAGAAAAGGTAGTTAGTATTTTATTTAATTAAAGATAAATATCCTCAACTCGTGTCCAACTCAGGGTCGAGCCGAAGGATGAGATAAGATGAAGTCCCTATATTTATAGAGGTCTATGAACTACAAGGATGCCGGCCGACCACTCCTCACTCCCCGTCAAAGGGGCGGATGACCGAAATGAATGAGTTGAGTATGGAGAAATGGTGGAATGAAATTTGTGGCAGGGGAAAACGGGAGAAACCCCGAGAAAAACCTGCCCAAGCTTCGTTTCGTCCACAACATGGAGTGACCGAGACTCGATCTCGGGACTCCAGCAGTGAGAGGCGATCGTTTAACCGCTTGCGCCGCGGAGTCGCCATTTTACTTAATTATTCTCGTTAAATCATCCCATTACACTGCACTTCACTTCAAATCAGGGCGTGAAAGGGGTCAACAAAATATGGTTACAAGTCTCCCTCCTTTATTTTTAAGTTTTTGTGACTTTTTTCGTGCATTAAAAATACGACACGGAACCCATAGCTTTACTTCTCTTCCGAAGAAAATCATTCTCAAGATTTTTACAATCTTAAAAATCCATCAACTTCGAACGGACGTGAATTCACGAACATGGGAATCAAAGACGAGCATATGGTAATCTCCAGTTCACAGAACTGCCCTGCATATGCATGTGTCAGTAGCATAATTGCAAAATGATTGCAATATATTTTCAATACGAAGTCCCACGCCGTAGCCGAGTGGTTAAGGCAAGATATCTTGGCGCAGAACTATGGGATTTGCGCTGGTTCGAGTCTCCATGGGAAAAGAAATTTCCTCATGGAATTTCGGCCCATCCTGCATAGTGAGGAATTTGAGTAGCTACAATAAGGGAAGTAGATTATACAGGGAATGATTGGAAAGCATTAGCTCAGGATAGGGATGTATGGAGAGCTTATGTCCGCACGGCCATGAACCTACGGGTTCGATAGTGCCAGTGAGTAAGTAAGTAAGTAATTAAGTACAATAAGTAGCGGCTCCAGGTTGAGAAAACCAACTGTAACGGCTGGGGGACTCGACATGCTGACCACATGTCACTCCTACACTGGTTGGATGATCGTCTACCTCTGTGGTTAGCACATGTGGATGTGAGGCCATATGCCGGATGGTATGCCAAGGGTCTTACACGCCTGTCGCGTCATGGAGTATTTTTTCAATAAGTTAGGCCTATGATTCGTTAAAATCTATTAAATAAAAATGTTATTTATTAGGACTCATTTCAATCCACTCGAGAAGCTTGGAATGTGAACACACTTCCTAAAACACTGGCACATATCATGACCGCGTGGACATAAAAGCTCTTCATATATCCCTATACTGAGATGTTTTCCAATCATCTAATATATAAATATGAATGATTGTTTGTTTGTACTTCATGAGCGGCCATACCATTGATCCGATTGTGATGGGGTTTTTGCAAAATGTTCAGGAGATTCCCGGGATGAATATAGGCTATGAGAGAGTTGAGATACTCAACTCCTACGCCCTTAAAAAAGACCCTTCATAGTGAAAAACGTGAAAAGTCCCTTTTTTTACCCTTAAATGGCTTACGCTGCCTAAACCATGACAAATACACAAAATTAATGCACACATAATTGAATATCTCGAAAAAAACTCTACAAGAAAGTCCGCAACAGCTTATGTTTATTTTTTACAGATAACACACAATAGCCATTTTTGTCTTTCATTGATGCCAAGGAGATCGGGATAAGTCCGTAGATTCCCGAGCAAGCACGTGCTGCCATACCATTCATCCGATTGTCATGGGGCTTTTTGCAAAATGTTCAGGATTTTCCCGGGAAGGTTATAGGTTATAAGAGAGTTTTAATTCTCAACCCCTTCATGCTTAAAAATCACCTTCTGTAGTGAAAAAAACGTAAAAAAATGTCGCTTTTTGTAAGCTTAAATGGCTTACGCTGCCTAAACCATAACAAATACACAAAATGAATGTAGACAGAATTGAATATCTCAAAAAACTCTACAGAAAAGTCCACGACAGCATATGTTTATCTTTTGAGGATAACTCACAATAACCATTTTTGTTTTTCATTGATACCAAGAAGATCGGGTTAAGTAGTTTCCCGGGCAAGCATAGGAGCGCACGGCGGGTATTCTTTTATGGATAACTCAAAATAACAAATTTTGTCTTTCAGTTTATTTATAACAAGTACATCGGGATGCATAGATTCCCGGGCAACGCCGGGTAATCAGCCCGGGGTATCTAAAAATAATAACGATATAAATTTATATTTATTTATCCTTTTACTTATTCAACCAAATGCAAAAACATATTATCATTTAGGCCTATTTAGGTGTAGCAGCGCACACCGGGGATTAGCTTGTTCCCTACATAATCAACCTCCCTCAAATCAAGGTTAATATTTTTCTCCTCTTATTCTTGGCCTACCTGAAAGGTGCTTTCTCAGTGGTTTTCCTACAGTAAGTTTCCATATTCCTCTTTCGTTCTCTTCCCACATAGATAATATATCTCACTGTTATGTAAGTCTTCTGCATTCATCTGTCTGTTTATCTCTTTGGTTCAAAAAATTCCCTAAGAACTTTATTCTTAAATGCTCATAATATTTTATGATAAGAATTATTTAAAAGTCGGTTCGCAACATTTGTGAGAAGAGAGGGAGGCCAGGAAAATTATTTTTTTTCTATAAAAATTATTGTATTTTCTCCATTTTAACGTTAATGCAGGTAAGATAGATCGTGTAGGAGTCTAGGATTCCTCATTATCTAAGCCGATATTTTCTATTTATATTCAGCTGATGTCGATTTCTTGTTAGCTTTATCTTACATCAGCTCCGGCAACACAGTAGACATTTTTGCGTTTCTCTAACGAAAGGTAAGTAGATACGTAATTATTATTGTTCCAATAATCTCGACTTCCAATAATAGCCTAACTTCCATTAAGCGAATTGACATATTTCTTAATTTTTTTCTTAACTGACATTGATGTTAGTAGATACGGTGCAACTTAGTGTCAATGATTGTTTTGTTTTAAGACACGGCGAATTTTGGTGCAGGTATCAGAAAACATTTTATTTAACGATGCTATTTAACAGCTCATGTCACTAGCATGTTATTTCAAACATAGGCGTGAACCATAACTTTATATCTCTTCCGAAGGAAACCAGACTCAAGATTTTTAAGCCCTGAAAAAAAATGAATTGACCCCGGCCGAGTTTGAATCCATTAACCTCGGAACCAAGATGAGCATGGTATAATCACTAAAGCCACCGAGACTGAGACTTTATGGAGACTATTTAACTCATGCACCAAATGGGAGTCAATGACCAGTCACGTTTGAATGAATTTTGTTTTACAACCAATCTGTCGTGTTTCACCTCGATAATTATCGAATTTTTATTACCAAAATAAAGAAAGTTCCTCCTTTTTGATATTATGAGCAGGTCAGAGCATTATTTTGCAGTGACTGACTCTCGAACAAATACGTTTAATATAGCAAATAATGAACAGATTACTTCGAACTACACATTTGATAATTACGTGTTCAATAATTGTATTTTAAATAATGATTTTAGAGTTGTTCCCTAAAAAATAATTAATAACCTATAAAGTTGGTTATAATATACAGTTTGGTGTGTTTCATTTTTTTCTCCACTAGGGTGCTTTCTTACAATATTGCGATCATATTTGGCAATAAATAATATGATCCAGTTGCAGTGGATGAACAAAAGAAGCATAACCAAACATTTCTCATTTGTTTTCAAACATCGCCATTTATATTAAACTAGCTGGCCCGGCGAACGTCGTATCGCCTTTAAATATTTTTACGTTAATTTTTCCAATGTTTTAATAGTTATCTGCTATTCGGGGCGGAAACAAATCCAACAAATCAAAGATCATAAAAATCGGTCCAGCCGTTCTTGAGTAGTGTAACTAATCCGACTTTGTTTTATATATATATATATAAGTCCCGGCCATGCGTTGCTGTGGCTAAGGTATACGTTAAATTATGTTGTAGTAAACTAAATGAGAAATCTAAATCAGAAAGTTTTTGTTTTATACAATTTTTTAGTTCTGGTACGTTAACTACACCCGGTATAAATATGGGTGGTGGTTTTGTTGATTGAGATGAATTTATGTTGTCTGCATTCTCAGTATCATCCATAAGTGTATCATAAGGATTATATACATTTATTGATGGAATATTTTGAGGAGGCTTGCTGATTTCATTATACTTTCGTTTTTTTCTACGAACTTATTGGCAGTTTGGATTCTCTTCATCATCAAGAAGTCTCTGTACAGTAATATCATCTTGTGATATAGGCCTATTATAGTCATCTTGTTTTTCATTTAATTGAGGCATGGAGATTGTTTCTGTAATATTAGGCATATTATTATAACTAACAGACTTACTTACAGTTCTGCTATTCCGTTCCTTAGGACCTTCATATGTTTTTAAATTGACATTCTTCTTAAATGTAAGATTTATGTCACATAGGCCTATACCAATTTGCGGAAATTCACTTGATATCTTATCATTCATGGTCTCTAGAACTGATTTGCCATATTGTTCAATGTCGCTTCTCGGTCCAGTTAAATTTAAATTAAGTTGCTGTCTTTCAGCCAGATTACTTAAAACTAATACTTACACACGAAATTAATATTATTATCAATATATCGAAAATAAAATAAACATAAACACACTTAAATTATGAAATAATCAATATTTGTAATTCAATTGAAATTCGCGGTTGCAACAAAAAGCACAGCCACCTGGTTAAATAATAAACCAATTACCTTACACGGCCATCTGTTACAATCGTATGTTAAATAATAAACAAATAAAATAATGCGACTATAAATTTAGTTATAAACTTCCCTAAGTCTCAAGTTGGATCAAACTGCACACAGTGTGCAAAATTTTATTAAAATCGGTTCAGTAGTTTAGGATTCCATCGCGGACAAACAACGTGACACGTAATTTTTATATATTAAGATATATAAATATTTTAAAATAACTATATTCAAATAATGATTTGTGAGTAAACAACTTAATGTTATTCGTTAAATAGTCCTAACAAATGCCCCTCTTGATTTCCAAATCCTCTAGATAAATGGGAAGTCACTCGTGGCATTACTTATGATAATTACTGCAGCTTCAGCAGAGCAAACAATATCAACAATTCATCATATCAGCACCTGCAGCGATGAAGTAGTGGATTTACAATATTTTGACAAATAATAATATTCGTCTTGATGTTATCTTTCTTGCTTCGAAAGTTATGTAAAATGAGTTTTGAAACACCCTCCACATGTTGTACATATAGGCGGCTCCATGGCACAAGTGTTTAGTCCCTCGCCCTCCATCTCTGAGACTCTTGGATCAGAGTTCCATATGAAGTAATTGTGGATGAATCGGAGCTGGGCAGTTTTTCCTTGGGGTTTCGTAATTATTAAATATGTTTTATATTTTAATAAATACAAAAACAAATAATTATATTTAACATATTAATAAATTTAAAAATTATAAAATTAATTCTAATGAAATCAAGTTATATTGAATCACGCAATAAGATTTTAAGTGTAAATAAAAATTCCCTGCCAAAAACTTAATTCCGTTATTTCTCCATACTCATTTCATACATTTAATTTCAATTAATTTCATCTGCTATCGTGATGGTGCGATAGGCCTGATCAGTCGGTATTCTAGTACATCACAGACCTTCAATAATAAGGATTTCATCTCATCTCACTCCTCGACCTGGCATTACGTCGGACACAAATAAAGTGTTTACTATTCTGTACATATATAAAACCTTCAATAATGTAATGAAAGAATTGCGAATTAAAATTATAGAATATAAATGAATTATTTAAAAAAGTAGTAGGGCTAATCCATTAACGTAGTATTAAGACAACCATGTTTCTGTACTTTGATTTCTGTTGACCTATGTTCCCTATTTATGTCCTCAATACCGATTGAAAAAGAATACATTTTTGAAGGCCTTAGATCAGCTTATCTTAGAGTACCAAGCCAAAAGGCTATCAGCACGGTGAAATATAGCTCTGACATGAGTGTTTTATTCAATTGCACAGTTCCGTAGACAATGTACTATAAAAAGAAAGAGAAGGTTCATATTGTATGTTCCTCGGTTCCTAAAAAGTATAGATTTTTCCCCAGTCACAACTACAGTATTTCTGATCGATATATTGGAAATATTGGATCGGAAATTTAGGCATATAAAAACAATTTTTCGGGTACCTAGAGTAAGTTACAAGAATATAAAATAGAGACTGAAAAAAAGAAAAGACTATGAATACACAAAGAAAATCATAAACGAACCGACAAGTGCAACAGTGAAAAATGATTGAAAATCGAGTCGGGTGGGAAGAAAACATTATTAAAAAGCTAGTTGGTAGGGGAAAAAATATGTATTTGAGATGATTAAATGTAAAAGATGAATAAGATAAAGGAGCAAATAAATCCATAAATAGTGAAGTAAAAAGAGAAATGATAAAAAGTAAAAATGAAACGTAGGGAAAAATATATGAATATGTGGAAGGTTTTTGGCAGGAAATCAGAGTATGGAAGCATAGAATACACTCAAAAACAATTAAAATATCATTTCTTAAAAAAGCTAAACACTATAAGGTCCAAGAGAATCAATTGAGAATTATTATATAGATTTTGTTTAAAGAAAATAGATGAGGATCCATTCAAGAAGATAATACATCATATAAAAAAGAAAGATCAAGTAATGAAAAATTATATGTAAATATGTTAGAAAATTTAGTATGAAGATGTAAAGGGGAAAAACCTCCAGGATGTGGTTCTATAAATCGAGAATTGATTAAAAGTGGAACAGGTAAACTCCAAAACATTCTAATGCAATTATTTTAAAGGGGTGAAAATTGGAATGTTATGCAGATTCCAGGAGTATATTAAATAGATAAACGTTAGTTCAATCTGCATGCATAACAGGATATTGAAGAGAATGATTCGCAGACAGCAGAAATATTAGTCACAGAATCAAGTGTATTCAAGATTACAGTAGCGAGAGGAAAATTGAATATGTATTAAGCATCAGGTTCAGATGGAATCCCAGCAGAACTGATAAAATCAGGGGGGAGGAAACTGATAGACAAGATGCGTCGATTGCTTAGTATGATTTGGGAAAAAGAGGATCTTCCAAATAAATGGAAAGAATCGATTAACATGCCAATATACAACAAAAGAGATAAAACCTATTGGATAAACTACAAAGGATCTTGTTACTTTCAACTTCGTACAACATTTTAACAAATATATTAGTATCCAGACTTACTCCCTACATTGACGACGTAATAAGTGATCAATGTGGATTTACATGAAATAGCTCAACAATAGATCAGATGTTTAGTATAAGACAGATTTTAGAAAATAAATATGAAATAGCTCAACAATAGATCAGATGTTTAGTATAAGACAGATTTTAGAAAATAAATGGGAATATATTGACACTATGCATCAACTATATGCAGACTTCAGAAAGGCATACCATTCAATTAAGAGGGAGGTATTATATAGTATCCTTCTGGTGTTCGAAATTCCTAAAATGTCAGTTAACTTATTCCAATGTATCTAAATGGAACAAAGAGTAAGGTGAATGTAGGCAAAAGTTTTCAGAACTTTAGAAATTCGCAATGGGTTAAAGCAAGGATATGCACAATCTCCCCTACTATTCTATTTTATACTAGAGAATGCCATCAGAACTTACAGGATGAAGAGGGCCTACAACTCAATGATATTAATAAGCTGTTCATTTAAGCTGATGATGTATTATTAGTCGATAGCGAGAAGATACTAAGGGTCAACACTCACACTCTAGTGAGTAACTTTAAGAAATTGGGACTGGAAGTAAACATCAATACAACTAAATATATGTTCAAGCATAGAATTATATTATATAAAGAAATTGACAGTTAATGACAAATGAGGGAAATTCTGAAGCAGTGGCTGAATTTAAATGCCTTAGTAAGCACAATAATTACATATAGGAGTGAGATGTTCAAAGACATTACACATAGGCTGAATTCTAGAAATGTATGCTGTTATGCATTACAGGGACTCCTGTCGTCCCAATTTCTCTAATAAAACGTTAAACTGGAAATAACGACGTTGACGAGGCAATGACGACAAGAAACTTACATATCGAAGAATCCCAGAATGTAGAATGATGGCGATTGGTAGAGGAGAGATGCCGACAGCTTTAACAACCCATGATGAAGAAGAAGAATAAAAAAGAATGATATCAATAATTAATATTAATTTTACTAAGATTAATATTGTTTATACAACAATAAATATAAACCAAAATGACGACGATATCCTGGAAGACCAAGACTGAGATGTAAAGAGACTAGAACGGGCCTTTTGGCCTAAACCATAAAAGGAAGAATAAAAAAGTATGATTATTGTAAAAAAATCTCCATGGCTCAACAGGTCTAGAAGGCCTTTTGGCCTACAGCCGATTGCTACGATCAGTTAATTACTAATAAATATGTTCAGTTTATCAGTAACAAAACATTGACTGTTTAAATACAATATTACTAGTATTTCATAATATAACATAGGCCCTACATAGACTAAATAACTTAAGCCGATAAAGTTCTTATTCTATCCATATTCTGATATTAAAGAAATGCATAAAATAAATTATTATAGTATGAAAAAGTACTATGGTTCAGGAAAACTTTTTGTAACAATTTATAAACGAAATCCTAGAAAGTTATTAAATATAATGATTGAAAATAATGAAATAAAAATGAATGTTCTTCCTTTACTAATATTTTTATAGCCGATTAATGTTTTAAATTCTTTGTGAAGAGCATCTAAGATTGAATTTCATAAGATGAAGTTTCGGGAGGGAATAAATCAAAATGTACAGTTAGTAACAATCTTGTTCATACAGCTGAGATTTTGTGATATAAAGTAAATGTTCTAGCTTCGGAAATGTGATTTATTTCTGATTATCATTTCAGAGTACCATAATAGCCTAACACACCTACATTTAATAAAATAAATTATCTTTTGCAACTATTTCTATTCTAAATATAAATTAAAACTAAAACCAATGAAATTAAACAATCACTTGCTTGCAACATTTCTGTTCATATACTTAAAACCAAAATACAGAACAATGTCTTCATTTAATACTTACTACAGTACTGCTTAGCTTTAATCATTGATTGTCATCGTCCTTGCATTGAATTAACCATTTTTTTATTGTCTCAGGTGTGATTTTATCCCATTCTTCTCTAATGAAACGTTTTACCTCTTCTTTTGAAGTCCCTTTCCTTTTACGGACATTTTTCTTCAACTCGGCCCAAAGATTCTCTATTGGATTTAGATCAGCTGACTGTGGTGGTGTTCTCAGCTGCTTCGGAACATCCCTCCAGATCAACCAAAGCTTGTTAATGTCTGCAGTATGTTTACCATCATTGTCTTGTTGGAATATGTAATTCTGTCACACTCCCATTTTTATGGCATTTTTGTTTTACATTTTCCTACAATATCCTGTTGTAATGCTATTTATCCATTATTCCGTCAACGAAGTGAAGGTTTCCAACCCCGCTGGAAGACATACAGACCCAGATCATAACTGAACCTCTTCTGTGTTTCACAGTCGGAAGAGTATTCAACCTATAATCAGCAGTGTTGGGTTTCCTCCAAACCCTTATCATACCATCTGATCCGATGAGATTTATTTTGCTTTAATCGGACCAAATTACACGATCACAAAACTCCTGTGATTTGTTCACATGCTCTTTTGCAAAGAGTAATCTTGCAGCATAATTTTTTTTCACTTACATATGGCTTTTTTTGCAGTCTGGCAGCATGATAATTATGCGATCACAGTACACGACGAACAGTCTGGTTGCTCATTTGCTTTTTAGACACTTCTTCCACCATGGAGCCTAAGTTCCAGTACACTACTCCGAGGATGTGCTCTAACATGTCTGAGTATAAAACGTTCTTCTCTTTCATTTATTATTTTTTTCTCTACCTTTACGCTGAAAATTTTCAATGATACCTTCATACTTGAACTTGTTAACTAAGTACTGTACAGTTGCATGTGATTTGCCCACTATAATGCCTATTAACCTCAGTTATTTACCTCTTAAAGTAAGGTTGACAACAGTTCTTTTTAAGTCTGAACTTAACTGCATTCTCTTCTCCATTATGTACACAAATGAAGCAAGTACGTTAATGCTATGAAACAACCCTCTCCACTCGTTCACTTGAGTAGGTAGCGTAACATTTGTTTACAAACATGCAAAGGATAGAGACATCATTCTTTGAGTGTATGAACAAGACAGTTGCATTCCAGTTCCATCCATGTTGCTATGGTAAAGTAAAATAATTGGTTTTCCAAATTAATATAAACGTGCTACAATATAAAATTAATTGTCATACACTTCCGTAACACAGCTAATACTATTACGCAGCCTAGTATAAATTGTAAAACTTAAATAGGCCTAAAATTAACAAAAATATAAGCTGTATGAACAAGAATGTTACTAACTATATCTTGAACATGCTCTGAATTTAGAAATTAAAAATTCACCTACCTGAACTGGAATTGATTTGTTTTAAAGAGAAGACAATATCTTTATAGTTCTGTTTAATGTGACTATTTAACCCATGCCCCAAATGGGAGGCAATGACCAATCACATTTCAATGATTTTTTATTTACAACCAATCACAGTCGCGTTTCGCCTAAAATTTACCAACTAAAGTTTATCATAATAAAGAAAGCGCCTCCTTTTTAACATTCTGAATAGGTCATAGCATTATTTTGCAGTGACCGACCCTGCCAGAAATACTGCTACCAGAGTGTATATATAGTGCATGGATGTCAACACGTAGCGCATACGAGAGATAATATAAAAACATTTGTAGCAATTGATTATACCACAAAAAAAAAGAAACCACTGTTTGCACTTTCTTAAACGAATATTATTTTCCAGGAAATGACGTTGCAGAAAAATATAATTGACATATTTACATCATAGGACATCAGAAATTAATTAATACCAGTAGCGTTGGTTATAAATTTCTCCACTAGGGTGCATTCTTACAACATTGCGATCTTTTGGCAATAAATAACATTACGATCTGGTTGCAGTGATCGAACAAAAGAAGCAAATGAAGCGTACCTATCGGTTCTCATTTGTTTTCAAACATCGCCGTTTACATGATATATAAATATTTTAAAATAACTATAGTTAAATAATGATTTGTGAGTGTACAGCTTAATTTTATTCGTTAAATAGTCCTAACAAATGCCACTTTTGATAATTATCATTGCCCTTGTCGTGATAAATAAAACTAAATAATGTTTGTCTCAATGGGTAAGATATTTATAAACGTTGGTATAAAATAGTTATGTTCTCAAGTACGAACTAAGCTGAGTGTCGCGTTGAATTTAACATTTAGTAGCCCTGATGAATGTTACACATTCGGAATGAATAACATTTCCGCACTTTACATAAAAATGCTTATCACGCGTAGCATGTAAAGTGACCTGGCAGAGATTCAATAAATCCTTTGCTCATTCCCCTTCATGATATTACTTAACTGTTTATCTGCTTCAGGAACTACATGCAGATTTTAAACAACACTTAATAAACAATTGAGAAGGACCTGAGAATAAGGTTTGTCAATTTCTAACTATGAATGGTATGAAAATACAGGGTATATACTATATAAAAGTTTTTTTCATTATTATTCCGTTTTTATGCCCAACTTTAGGCTTATCCAAACAAAACAGATTTTTTCAACATGAACATCAATATAAATTTTACATTACTATTAATTATTAATTGAATTTCAATAGGTGAATGGGTGGAAACAAATATTATTTTTATGGAATCAACATATCTCCCGCATGACTCCAGATAGAATTGTACGTATAGAAAGAGATAAGTTACCAGAGAATGGGAGAAAACACTTCGAAGACCAATGACCCATAATATATTCCTCGTCCAATATGTAAGTAGATACATACAAAGAATGTAGAGGCTCCATTTGCATGTAAAAAAAAAATAATAATAATAATAATAATAATAATAATAATAATAATAATAATAATGGAAGGACTCTTAATTCTGAATGGAATAGGCCATGGGCCTAAAATAAAGAGAAGCAAAAGAATTGTAATACTTCTCCATCGTAGTTTTTGAGCTCTCGCCTTATAGGTGCTCTCCGATCCTTAAAATTGCACGACCATCGGGAAAGGGATTTAAAACTTGGAATCGCGCACTTTTTTGTTTGACCGCATAAAGGGCTTGGAGAGGTTTCCCGAATGGGTGATCAGCGTATTTCAGGGTCTCCTTCAAGACAACACGTTCATTTAAGACAAAACACACCATTCACTCGCACATTTAAACTAAACATGGCGAATATGATAAAGATTATTATGATGGCCAGATGATATTCGGGAATCATTTGGGCCTTAAAGTTTCACATTTGTCTTACGGGTGAGGAAAATCTCCGGAAAAAAAAGAATATCCAGGAAAACTGTCTCAACTGGGATTGAACCAGGGCCCTCTGCATGCAAGGGAGCGACGCTACTCCGAAACTTATGGCGGCGGACGAATTGAAACACTTATGATAAATTAATAACTTACTGCGCGACAAAGCAAAAATCGTGAGAAGAGTGTTGCATGTTTTGTTTCTATCCTGGTATGCACTTAATTTGCCGTGTATAGCGACGTAAGAACGCCTAGTTCACCAACTCGCCACTTAGTCTCATCGCATGGATGCACAGTAAATTATTCTTATTTTTATTTTTGGAACACAGAGGGATTTTATAAGTTTATAAAATAGGGACAGGCATAACATTCTGTATTTATATATTTATTTATATATAGACGGCACAGTGCTGCAAGCAGACACCCGCCCTCCATCTCTGGATTCCGAGTTTGCGTCTCGGTCACTCCATGTGATGGACGAATCGGAGCCACGACAGGTTTCCTCGGGGTTTCTTTCGTTTTTTCCTCCCAAAAAATGCATTCGCCACTGTAATTAATAATCATTTCATTCGTTTCAAATCGTTTCATCTGCGCCCGTGATGGACAGGTAAAGTCAGTCGGATCCATATCACAACCTTCAAAAATAGGGATTCATCCCAACTGATCCCTCGATCTGGCATTGCGTCGGTCACGTGAAGGTGTACTTTTTATTTGTAAATATATATTTCAAATTTCTTTTGTTGCTGTAATTTTTTTATTCAATCCCTTCTCCATAAGTACATTTCATTGGGTATTGTTTTTCCCCGAAATGTCTAATTTAGAGAGCCCTAATGCCTTGCGTATATGTTATTATAATACTACTTAGTGCAGTTTTATTACTTATTAATCTATTTTTATTCGGGAAAATTATATATTTATTCCATAAAAATATATTAATTTGTATTAATATTTTAATTTTCCAACTAGTTCGACATTACCTATAAAAAATATACTGTATTGTGATTTAAATTACAAATAATTTTAACTTCTAATATTTATTTATTACTTGTTCTATTATATAGTGTTCTGACTTAGGGCAGGTCTTTCACTGCAATTATAGCATTTTCATGCTATGCTTTGCAGCATTGTTTGGGAATTTTAAGTGTGGTAGCTTTCCTCACCGGTGAAATAATAAGGATGATGATGATGATGATAATGACCAATGATTTTCGGGGACTGTTGGGCCCTATATTTCCTGACATTTGTCTTACAGGTGAGGAAAAACCCCGAAAAACCCTCACCCAGAAGTCTGTCCCGACCGGGAATCGAACCCGGGCCCGCTGCGTAACAAGGCAGCACTTTACCTCGAGACCACAGCGGTGGACTTATTACTTGTAATAATTGCTTTATTTAAATTCTCAATAATACTTAGATCTCAAATTTTGCATCCTTTCTTTAATTTTTTAATAATTTGATGTTCATCATTATTTTGCGGTTGATCACATTCTAGTATTAATTTATAAAGAAATCAATTTTCTTTAATTACGAATTCCATTTTCTTTCAACTTTAAACCTATTTGCTGTAGCTACAGCTATAACTAACTCTAACCCGCTGGCACTATAGAACCCGTAGGTTAATGCCCGCGCGGACATAACCTCTCCATATATCCCTATCTTGAGTTAACGTTTTCCCCTGTATAATCTACTGTCCTCAAATCATGGCTATAAAAATATTTTAAATAATAATTAAGATTAAATTTAAAAAACTAACATTTTATGCTATAAAAGAAACTATTCATAATTTTAATATGAAATTATTTTAAAATGTACATCCTTGATAGTCACATATTCCGTTTTTAATGGTTTCTAGATGTAAATATTTGATGCAGTCTCCCTGGTACGAGTATATAGCCTAAGACAAGAGATAATGTGGAAGACAAAGATGGTTATGAACAAGAAGGGGGAAGCGGGTTTGTTCCTGAGAGTCATATATCATAATTAAGAACAATACAGTCTAAATTGTCATGACGTAATTATATTGTGTGCATCATCAAACTCTTCCTTCAATTTACTGTATGCCAGATGCTCATTCTTCCGTCTCCATCTCCCTATTTTCTGATTTTATATTAGATAAAAATAATACACATAATCGCATGCAAACTACTTTATGCTGAGTTAGAATTAACTATGATGTGCAAAACTTCGCATTACTGCGCTGAACTTTCCCTTCAGGAGCAGTAATGTAGTTCTGCTTAATCCTTCTGAGAACTTTAAAGTACAAAGAAATTAATATCACTTTTCTGCTTCTTTTCTCGTGACTTAGAATTCAACTCATCCCCATTTTAAGTTCCGCACTGAAAATAAAATAAGGGCATTTTATATTATTGTTCTGTTATTTTTTCCTTTCTCTACTTTTCACTTGTACTTATCCTAATTCTTCTAAGTTATTTTTTGTATTTACCTCCATTAGGTCTATTCATTTATCATAATTTCTTATTCATTTTTATTTTTTATTCACATTACATTATTCTTGACATACTCTGTTTACTTCCACTATTTCAATCATTCTTATTCAGTTTTCTAATTCTTCCTAACGAGTTTTTCCTTCTTCTATATACTACTCTGATTCTGACATTTTTTTTTTAATTCTTACAGAATGTTACAAAGTTAATAGTTATTTTTTTCATAATTTCCTTTATCCTTTTATGTTTTATACTGAATTGGCAAAATATCTTAATTTGTATCTCCTTATTTGACAGCCTTTCCATTTTCCGACATGATCTCTACAACTTATGTTTCACATTAATCACAAAATTCTCCTCTCCCCCTCTATTTTTTTCAAAAGTATTTAATTATAAGATGTGAATTTGCCACCATAATTTTAAATATTTAATTTGTATATTAGGGAAGATTCTTTGTAAAACTACCTATTCAATATAAGCCATAAAGTAGTGGGTTTTATCCACAAAGGTGTTTGAAATTTTTAAACTGGACTAAACTTTCTGGCGGCAACTTGGTCCTGGGTCGACCCAGCCTCGAAGAGAAATGAGTACAAGTCTCATGTTTTGGAGGTAAAGGCGGTCGCTATGAGGGGTCGACATCTTGTTCCCTTTATATATTCACTAACAAATTAGGAATGACTGTTTAACTCATGCCGCAAATGGGAGTCAATGACCAATCACATTTGAATGGTTTTTTATTTACAACCAATCACAGTCGTATTTCGCCTTGAATTTACCAACTAAAGTTTATCATAATAAAGAAAGCACCTCCTTTTTTAACATTCTGAATAGGGCATAGCATTATTTTGCAGTGACTGACTCTCCAAGAAATACGGCTAACAGATTGTATATATAGTGCATGAATGTCAACACACAGCGCATGCGGGAGTTAATATAAAACATTTGTAGCAATTGATTATACCACCAAAAAAAGAAACCACTGTTTGCACTTTCTTAAATGTATTTTTCCCAGAAAATAACATTCCAGAAAAATATAATTGTCATATTTACATCAAAGGACATCAGAAATGAATTAATATACAGTTTGATGTTTCATTTTTTTTCTCCACTAGAGTACATTCTTACAATATTGCGTTCCTTTGGCAATAAATAATATGATCTGGTTGCAGTGTGAAAAAAAGAAGCAAATGAAGCGTACCAATCGTTTCTCATTTGTTTTCAAACATCGCCGTTTACATTAAATATATAAATATTTTAAAATAACTATAGTTAAATAACGATTTGTGAGTAAACAGCTTAATTTTATTCGTTAAATAGTCCTAACAAATGCCACTCTTGATTTCCAAATTCTCTAGATAAATTCACTCCTCACTTCGTGAGTCGTGAATTTATCGATAATTTGGAAATCGCTCGTGGCATTACTTATGATAAATAATTGATAGGCCTATGTTGATCTGTTCCAGCCTCAAAATTCGTCTGATACCCTCTTCTCATTGACATGCCACATCTCCTGTCATTTGGTATATATGCATGGCTAATTTAATATCCGTAAGAAAATCAGATTTCTAAGGCTTATTATATATATTTGCTCGGCCACTGTGCCCAAGTATGAAACCATATATGTAATTTGTCTATCTAGTTTATGAGAATTTCACAAATAACTTCCTCCTTAGTAGCCCATAAGATATAAAATCACTGATTTTCTTGGAATATGTGGCTTTGAACAATATCATGTTCATCCCTTCATTCATATTTTTCTTCCAGCTAAACTTTTTTTTTATCGATTAGATTATTTTTTTAGTTCCATTTACTAAAATTATAATTCCTAAAGTGAAACGGAAATTGAGAGTCGCTCATATACTCATATACTACATCAAATCGATAACATAATTGGCATCCAGAAAAATGTTTTTACTCAGCGAGATGACTCAGGCGGTAGCATTTAAGATTCCAGTTCACAGGTTCAAATACCAGTACCGCCAAAATAAGGTTTCCACCTGTTTTTCCTCAGTCGTGAAAACAAAATATGGGTTGTAAACAACTTGTAATATCATTACCTGTGCTTATTTCATCATAATGACCATTTCTCAGTATAATTAAAAACTTAATTAATAAACAACTTCAGAAAATATTTTACAAATATGATAAAAACTCTCAGACTACCGAATATACCTAAAGATCCTAAACGCAATATTGTATTTGATTTATAGCATATAAAATAATAAAAATAAAAGCTTTTTACATATATTTTTTATCTCTTAGTCACTTCAAAAATCTTCTATCAAGCTACGTCTACGTTGTGTATTCATGTGACTTGTGCAAATTCCATTAAACATTATTAATCAGAATTATTAGGATTACAGTAATCAAATTTGACTCAGCATTAGCCATGACGGCTAAAAAAAAATTACAAAAAATCAGTCATGTTGGTCGGCTGCGGAATTTGAACATTGAATCGAATTATAAACTAACTACAGAGTTAATTAATTGTGTTATTTTTTTCTTGTGGGCATTTTAGCATTGTATGTTTTTTTATGTATAATGGGAAGCTGGCCCATTGCTACAACCCCCAACCTGAAAGACCAGGTTGGATGGTCGGTGTTTGAAGAAGTATGAGTGAATTCGGACTTAAAGATGAGGATGTTCAAGATCGCTGCAACTGGTGAAGACGAATTTATTGAGGGTGACGGAAAGCCACTGTATTGTGGATAAATTTTGAAATAAAAATATTTTTTTAAAATAAATTTAACGTATAAAATGTATGCAAATACGAAGAGAACGGAAAACAGCGAAAAAGTGATAGTACCAAAGAATGATATATATTACATAACTACAAAATAAATTACTGAATAAAAAATATTCTAGATATAAATATGGGAACAAATTTATAAGGAGATAATGAATGAATGAATGAGCGAAATTTTATCCGAGAAGAGGAAAACTTAAATTAACTGTTATTAAATTCTTTGACTTTTAAATTTATATTTATTTAATGTTTGGATAATCTGTGACTTTCTGGAGAAAATGGTAACAGTGTAAAGTTTGCGAAAAGGAAATGATACGGTTAATTACATGAATTTTGTGATTAAAGTTAGTTCGTAAAGTAGATTGTGGAAAGGCGACACTGCAATGAGCTGTTAGGACGTTTATCGTAGTTTGCAACTTGAGACGACATCGCCAAGGCCTTCTCCAAATGGCACCGTTTTCTTATCTAATGTTCTCTTCTTATCATCTCTCTTTTTTAAAACCAGTTCCCTTGCCAGTGCGAAAGGAAGGATATTTTCTCTCCTTATACTGTATTAAAGAACAATGACTCCACTTTTTTCACTACATTCTCTTGTAATAAAGCTGATATTTTCAGAGAGGCTCTTACAATACGGAGCTTTTATTAATATTAGGCCTATGACATTTTGGAGAATATTTATTTCCTACGAGAATTAAAACAAGGCAAGTTTTGAAGTGGATGTCCATCATAAGTTTTCTTTTCATAGCTGAATTACGTTCTTGCGATCATTAGTTTTATGCGATTATGTGGCGCTCGCCTCTCAGCGCTGAAATCTCGAAATCGAGTCTCAGTTACACTGTGGATTTCGTGGTGGACGGAACTTAGGTTTTTCTCGGGGTTTCTCCCGTTTTTTCCTGCCATGAATTTCATTCCCCCATTTCTCAATACTCATCGCATCCATTTCGGTCCATTTTGTTCATCCGCCCTATGACAGTGCATCAGGAGTAGTTGGCCGGTACTCTTGTCGCTCACATACCTCTAAAAATATAGGGCTTCATCTCATCCTCGACCCGACCCTGAGTTGATCAGGTTTTGAGGATATCATTATTATTATTGTTATTATTATTATTATCATTATTATTATTATTACCATTATCATTATCATTATTATTATTATTATTATTATTATTATTATTATTATTATTATTATTATTATTATTTGAGGGAAGTAGATTATACAGGGAATGATTGGAAAGCATTAGCTCAGGATAGGGATGTATGGAGAGCTTATGTCCGTGCGGCCATGAACCTACGGGTTCGATAGTGCCAGTGAGTGAGTGAGTGAGTGAGTGAGTGTATTATTATTATTATTATTATTATTATTATTATTATTATTATTATTATTATTATTATTATACACTAGTTTTATCCAAGTTCAACATTTTATTTAATGATGGCCTAGTAAATGGAAGTTTAGGAGAAGGGCGCAGGCCATGTACTGGGGAAAAAGAGGGTTTGTATCATTATTTAAACTGCCTGAGTGTCCTAGAATTTTGTTTTATGTGAATATCTACCGTATTATTTTGTGTATTATTTTAGGTGATGAGATAAATTATTTAGTTTTTACCTAATATTAAGTTTTTTTAATTTGATTTTATAATATGGGCATCGCATTTAATGCAATTATGCAAAATATTTCAAAATTCGAACCGAATAAATTTAACTGTTATAAAGGCGTTTTAGACAATCTCTTAGTAAGTTCGCATTATTTTATTTATCGATGCTCTTCAACAACTCAAGTTGTTAACATCGCAAATAAAATTTGGATATGAAATAGCCGACAATTTTTGCTCTGAGATTTCTTATTTCTGGTTTAATATTTATTTTCGTATCGTAAATCTACATCAATATTTAGGCCTACTTTCCTTCCAAACAAATCCATACTAAGGAATTTTAAGCCCTTAAAAATCCATCGATTCCCTCCGGGTTAGAAATTCCAAACCTTACTTACTTTTTATTTTATTTATTTTACCTGGTGGAGTTAAGATCGTAAGGTCTTCTCTTCCACTTCGCCAGGGTTAAATTAGAATCAGATGGGAGCATGGTAACCGCTAGTCCGCCGAGATCGTCTTGCAAACAAGCAATTTGAGATAAGTGGACGAATACAACTCCAGACATTTGTTTCATTTTAATACCGTAAGTATAAGAAACTTTAGTGACTGATAACTTCGTTAGATTTTTTCGTCTGAGGCTCTGGATTCTCATATATCAAATTATGTTTGCATCTCAATCATTAGGTAAATAAACATATTCCGTTGAATTAAAAAAAGAGAGAGAGAGAAAGAAACTTATAATGAAATGAATAGTGTAGACTAACTTTCTGAGATTTTTTATAGTATATCAGACATATTGAAAAGCAGACATCACCTTGATAATGCAGAAAAAGATTTCTAATTAATTCACCCTACCAGCGAAATAGTATTCACTCACTGACACCATCGAACCTGGAGGTTCATGCCCGCGCAGACATAAGTTTTCCAAGCATCCCTCTCCCGAGCTAATATTTTCCAATCATTAACATACGGTATATAATTCACCTACCTCAAATCATGGTTAATGTTAAAAATTTGAAAACTTCCGCGGTTATTCTTCATTAGTTTTTTTTATCTATAGTCCGGGTGACCGGGTGTCGCCGCGTCCAAGTAATAAACATTCACATGCGGCGACACCTGGTCAACCCAAAAAAAGTACTCTATTGATTAATGTTATTTTCACACCTCTTTCTTGGCTAATCTACTTGACTCTTTCCCTCTGGTTGTCATGCCAGAATTTGCCATGCCCCGTCACGTGTCCTGTCCATCGTAATCTATGAGATTATGTTATTTCATCTGGTTTCACCAAAAAATCATGCACCGAAACAGTGCATATGTAAGGTTTTTAGCAAATAAAATGACACATTTTTACATATTTTTTCAATTAGAGATCGATTTTTATTCAATAATTATAGGTTAACTAATCTGTAGTAAAGATATCTAAGTGCGCCTATGGCCTAAAGTGCTTATCAATTGAGTCACTTGCTAAACGAATTAGGCTATAATTTTTGTACGGCACGGTAAGTCGTTCCTATTTATAAATGTCCCTGAGATGGGAAAGCAATCGTGTGTATTTAATATGAAAATTATATTGCTATTAATATGGTTATGAAACAAGAACATAAATATAAAATGATAAACAAGAGTTGGAAGTAGAAGTTGTCATGCATGTACAACCCCATAACAAGAAGCATGAAAATTATGTTCATTTCGCAGTGACTCAGTATGTAAACTAGTTCTACTCTAAGTGACAAAATAATTGTGATTTGTAGTGGAAATATTAAACTAGTTCAATACATATACTTATTTAAATTTGATACTACGTCTTTGTTTTTCAGTATTTTAAGGTTTTATAAATTACATAAAATGGTACATTGCAGTGTCATATAGTAGTCTATAATATTCACACAAAACGGATACAGCTTTTATCAACATTATGAATAAAACATGTGGACATAAACATTGATGGATTATCGCAGAAGGTCATCGCGGAAGTGTAGATTAGAAAAAATTAGAAACGTTGAAATTACGAAAATTATGAAAGTTAAAAGAGACGATTAAGGTGGTATGGGCATCTCAAGAGGATGACATCTGATAGAATCCCTAAGAAGATCTTGGATGGATGGTGAGAGAAAAAGTAAACTGGGACTTAGAGATGAGGATGCGCAGGACCGCTACAAATGGAGACGGTGAATTTTTTGAGGTTACGGAAAACCACTCTACTGAGGATAAATTTTTAAATAAAAAATACCTATAATGACTATTTAACTCATGCCCCAAATGGGAGTCAATTACCAATCACGTTTCAATGATTTTTTATTTACAACCAATCACAGACGTGTTTCACCTGGAATTTATCAAATAAGTTTATCATATTAAAGAAAGTCCCTCCTTTTTAACATTCTGAATAAGACAAAGCATTATTTTGCAGTGACTGACTCTCAAGAAATATGGCTACCACAATAAACAGAAACCACTGTTTGCACTTTCTTAAACGTATTATTTCACATAATTTACATCATAGGACATCAGAAATTAATTATCTATAATCTTGGTTATAAACAGTTTGATGTGTTTCATTTCCTCTTCACTATGGTGCATTCTTACAATATTGCGATCCTTTGGCAATAAAAATAAAATGATCTGGTTGCAGAGACGAATAAATGAAACATAACAAACATTTCTCATTGTTTTCAAATATCGCCGTTTACATTAAATATGTAAATATTTTAAAATAACTTATTTAAATAATGATTTGTGAGTAAACAGCTTAATTTTATAGTCCTAACAAATGCCACTCTTGATTTCCAAATTCTCTAGATAAATGGAAGTTGGTGTGTATAAAGAAGAATGTTAATGACTGCGTGTGTGTGTGTGTGTGTGTGTGTGTATATATATATATATATATATATATATATGTTATAATTAAATCTTTAACATTGAGCAACGTAAGCTTAATATGGTATGATAAGAAAAATAAATGCCTGGACGGGATTCGAACCCGGATCTCAAAGATCCGGGTTCGAATCCCGTCCAGGCATTTATTTTTCTTATCACACCATATATATATTTCCCCCCCCCCAAATATCCCAGGTTTGTCTTTCGACATTCCTGGTTTCTCTCCTGGCATGGCGTACTTGTAACCCACTTCTGAGGTTGGGGCGCCTGGAAGGCGGGGTTATTTTGCCCCGATGATATGATGGGTGATGATTATTATGTGCGCCAGGAGAGTCCCTAATCCTAAACTTAATCTAAGATGAATATGAATGATGATGATTGCGATGGCCATATGATTCCGGGGACCGTTTGGGCCTTAAAGTTTTCCCTGACATTTGTCTTACAGGTGAGGAAAAACCCCGATAAAAACCTCTCACCCAGAAAAACTGTCCCGACCGGGGATCGAACGGGCCCGCTGCATGACAAGGCAGCATGCTACCCCGAGACCACAGCGGTGGACACACACACACACACACACACACACACACACACACATATGTATATATATATATTACCAATACGTTAATATTACGGGCCAACGGGAGGGTTGCATTCTTCCCTAGTGACCACGGGCCCAATCCAAAAATGGGCGGTATAGGTCATGGGAGTAGAACCTGGTGTATCGGACCTGGAAGACGACCCAGAACTAACATAACACTGTAGAGTAAACTTTAATCTTATTCATCTCCATAATAGTGGGTTAGCGCGATACATATTTTAGATCGCGGTGCTCAGAGCAATCTGCCTTCCTGTCTGAATAAAGAATTAAAATTAATATTGCAAATGGTTGACTATACATTCATAACTGTGAGTTGTTAAACTATTAATAGCCATATTTTGTTATCACATTTTGTTGATAGGCTATTGTTTTTATTCGAATTTTATCTTGCAACAGTGCCCTATATATAATTATGTCAGTTTATTTAGAGCGTATTTTAGGGGTTATTTTTTATCATTGATGAATATGTACGCTACGTTTTAGTGGGTATTTAAAAATAATTAAATTGGACATAACCTAATATATAAAAATGTTTATTTGTTCGTACTTTATGCGCGGCCATGCCGTTGATCCGATTGTGATGGGGCTTTTAGCAAAATGTTCAGGAGATTCCAGGGATCAGTATAGGCTATAAGAGAGTTGTGATACTCAACTCCTACGCCCTTAAAAATCGCCCTTTGTAGAGGAAAACGTGAAAAAAAAGTAGTTCTTCGGACGCTTAAATAGCTTACGCTGCCTAAACCATAATAAATACACAAAATTAATGTACACAGAATTGCATATCTCAAAAAGGTCTATAAAAAAGATCGGGACAGCATATGTTTATCTCTTACGGATAACTCACAATAACCATTTTTGTCTTTCATTGATGCCAAGAAGATCGAGACAAATACGTAGATTCCTGTGAAAGCATAGCAGCACATGGCGGGTATTGTTTTACGGATAACTCACAATAACGAATTTTGTCTTTTAGCTCATTTATGCCAAGAAGATCGGGATGAGTACATTTCCGGACCAACGCCGGGTAAATAGCATGGGGTATCTAAAAATAATTACGATATAAAATTTTCCATATACTTATTCAACCAAACATAAAACACATTAATTTTCGTATTTCAGCTCATTTATGTCAAGAAGATCGGGATAAGTAGATTCCCGGGCAACGCTGGGTAATCAGGACGGGGTATCTAATAAATATAAATTTATGATTATTTTTCCTTTTACTTATTCAACTAAACATAAAAGCACATTCATTTTCATTTATTTAGGCGTAGCAGCGCACGCCGGGTATTAGCTAGTATTAAATAAAATTGTATATGTTGCAAGGATTGTACGCCGTAGAGTAGTTGCTTAAGGCAGTTCGCTACAAGCCGGATTATCGATGGGGATAGGATTTTTAAACTGGCTAAACCTTCTCTACCATGGTCATAGGACCGACTCAGCCTCTAATTTAAATGAGTACCAGACTATGTTTTGGGGGTAAAGGCGGCCGCCACGCAGGACTGACAATCAAGCTGACATGTTGAACCGATTGTATAGAGATCTGGAAGCCAGACTATGTTTTAGGGGTAAAGGCGGCCGCCACGCAGGACTGACAATCAAGCTGACATGTTGAACCGATTGTATAGAGATCTGGAAGCCGTAATCTCCTGCTACTCCAAGAGCGTCTTAAGGCCTATAGTGGAATCACTTTAATTGAAAGGTTGAAAGTGTTTTACAAAATCGTTTCGAAATTCAAAGATAAAACTTCACTTTACATCCTTGTAGTGTAAATACATATTGCCATAGATAGTCTCCAAATACATCTGACGAATCGTGACACTTAAAAATGCTTTAATTTAAATGGAAACAACGGTTTGCTAACAAACATTGAAGAGCGGGCGGGGGAGCCCAGCTTAAATTAATTAGGGATATCTGATTACAACTGGCTACCACAATCTATAATATGTAGATATAATCGTCTAGTAGACTAAAGATTGCATTTGAGATTGTATGAAGGGACATGGTGAGCTCCTGGGCCCATACATTTTTTTTAATGTGTGAACATTTATTTGTGACACGGTATAGAGATCCTTCAACTTCCGCGGAAATATGACACTTCCTTGAATTTATCTCATACAAATACATTCAAATTCAAATCTACTTAGAGACATTAATTAAATCCGCCTTGTTTAGAAAATGAGCGAAATTTCGCTTGAGAAATAAATGTAATATCATTCGAAGCACATTTATTAATCCTTAAATCGGCAAAACACAAATTTCTTGTGTCTATTATTGAAATGTGGCGGACCGCAGTGAAAACGGATTCTTGTACTTACAGCCCTTATTAATATTAAATTAATTAAATCGACTGATGTATCCTATAAGATACATTATGAATTTAAGGGTTACTACTACTACGAGTAATAATAATAATAATAATAATAATAATAATAATAATAATAATAATAATAATTTATTTATATACAGAATTTTAATGTTTACACATCTTTCTGTGCCTAAAGTTTTATTTTTCTTCTCCACTCGTCTCTCTCCATCCAATCCACGTCCTCCAGTCCTCTTGCTCACATTCCAGTTCTTATTTCCTGTATCCACGAGTTTCGAGGTATTCCTCTCCTCCTTCTTCCAGGTGGACACCATTCCAATGTTTTACTGGGTGATCTTTCTTCTTGCATTCGTCGTACGTGCCCATACCAATTTAATTGCTTATACCGTATATAATCTACTATTGAATAACCAATATTCATTTTTTCTCTTATGACAGTATTTTTTATTTTGTCTAATTTTGAACATCCTGCTGCTCTCCTCAAGAAATCCATTTCCATCGACATCAGTTTTTGTTCTAAGTTTGTTGAATTTCCGAACTTCAGCTCTATATGTGACAGTAGTTCTCACTATTGAATTATATATTTGTAACTTATTTTTCCTTTAATAATAATAATAATAATAATAATAATAATAATAATAATAATAATAATAATAATAATAATAATAATAATAATAATAATAATAATAATAATAATAATAATAATAATAATACCGTGTCTAGTAGGATGGATGTGTAGTATATAGGCCCATACTGTTTCTGTATTTATATATTAGTGAAAATTATATTAAAATCTAGAAGATTATCTTCTTCTTCTTCTTCCTTCTAAGTACTAGGCCAAGGCCTGTTACGATCCTATAAAATCATGATTAAACTGCGGTTAGCGAATTCCAATCTATGCGGGATCGATGAAATTTTCAAGGTATAAAGATCCTAGTATATGATTATTTGGAAGAGAACTAAAGCCTTGTGTCACATATCATATATTTACGGAACGCATAAGAACCACTTGTCTGAGGGGAAAAGAAAAATGCCTCTGAGCAAAATTTGTCAGTTCTTTCACTCCCGTATTAGAATTGCGACACTAGTACCACAGTTATTAAAGCACAACGTTAAATAAAATAATAAAATAATAAATTACAATTTAAATTGTTATAAAAATCCACTTTTGCTTTCAATGACGAAAACCAAGAATAACCTCCACTATAAAAAATATATCAAATCTATACTCCAAAATATAATCAAAAGGGAAAGAAACCTCCACGACGAGGCGCGGGCTTATATGCCTTTGTCTTACCAGCCAGCCGCTGATGACATATCCACATGTCAATCATCCAGTAATTATAGGGGTTACATGTGGTAGCATGCCGAATTCCCCAGCCATTACAGCTGTTTTACTAAATATTTGTAATATTATTGTGTTTTCTTTATGTAATTGTAATGTTAATGTTTTTAGTGTATAATGCTATTGTGTTATTATTTAATTGTAATATTTTTATTGTGTTTTCTTTATGTAATTGTAATGTTATTGCTGTTTTTGTTTATTTTTCTTTACACTAGTACCAATTATTACTTTATTGTAACGGACTGTCAACAGCACGTACGGCTTACTGCCCGTGCGACCCATATTTGTAAATAATATTGTAAATATCTTACTTTTTTGTCTAATAAAGTCCTACTACTACTACTACTACTACTACTACTACTACTACTACTACTACTAAATATGGAGCCGCTACTTATTGTAGCAACTCTGTATCTTCACAATGTTAGTCGGGCACAGGACCCATATTGGTCATTATTACAATGATAAAATGTCTTTCCCCATGGGGACTCGAACCAGTGTGCACCGTGGCTCTACATTAAGACATAATGCCTTAAACCGTTCGACTAAGGTACTAGACAATTAAAATAGAAAAAAGTAAGCTAAATTAGTTAATAATTATGATCAATACCCAGATCGGACTGACCCGGAATTTGAACTGAAATAATTCTTAATATTAATTTTTTTTTTCAAATGCCCCAGATTTGTCTTTCGACATTCCTGGTTTCTCTCCTGGCATGGCGTACTTGTAACCCACTTCTGAGGTTGGGGCGCCTGGAAGGAGGGGTTACGTTGCCCCGATGATATTATGGATGATGATTATGATAATGGTGCGCCAGGAGAGTCCCTAATCCTAAGCTTAACCTAAGATGAATATGAATGATGATGATTGCGATGGCCAAATGATTTCGGGGACCGTTTGGGCCTTAAAGTTTTCCTGACATTTGTCTTACAGGTGAGGAAAAACCCCGATAAAAACCTCACCCAGAAAAACTGTCCCGACCGGGGATCGAACCCGGGCCCGCTGCGTGACAAGGCAGCACGCTACCCCGAGACCACAGCAGTGGACATTATGTAAATAATATCAGAATATCTCAATCGCCATAATTATTCAACTTTAAGGGATTAAAAGCATCGGAAGTTAAATTTCCTATAAAAAAATAAGTGTCTAAAAAAGCATGTATTGAATTAATTACTTTTGGCCAAATTGTTCCGATAAATTTAATTGCTCTTATCTATCTACAAAATTTATTGGGATATCTATTCCAGAGATAATCAGCATTTAAATCTAGAGAGTGTGGGAGTTTTCAGTCGTAAAAAAATAGTTCCTTATATTGTTTATTGGTTGCGGTACTTTGCCTCACTGCTGGTAAGTTTAATTTGCCAGTAAGGAGAACCGCAGAGGAAACCTTAACCACTATTCCATGTGTTGCCGAGATGCGAGGTTATAATGTGGTAAACAGAGATACGTAATTACTTCCATGTGCTCATATCTAATACGTTCTGTTTGTATCATTTCTGTGAAACTCTACAGAATGTCTCATAAGTCAAGTTCCACTTACTCCACATTTATCATGAAGCCTTGATTTTTAGGACCTAAAAACTGATATTTGGTCCTTTCAAAACTGAAATTAGTCTAACTTTTTTAGAATTTCGAAATCCAGCAGGATATTATAGCCTATAACTTTTCCCTCTTAATTGATTCGTATGCCTTTTTGAAATCTACATGTAATTGATTCAGCGTGCCCATTATTTTCCCATTTCTTTCTCAAATCTATCATATACTAAAAAAAGGGATCTGTTGTAGATCTACTTCTTTCAAATCAACATTGATAATCGCCTATTACGTCAACAATATAGAGTGTGCGTGTGGATACTAAAATATTTAACATTTTTTACGAAGTTGAAATTAATTAGAAGCCCCTGCATTTAATGCAATCAATTGTATCTCCTTTCTGATACGATAATCGATTCTTTCCGTTCATTTGGAAGAGCATTTTTTACAAATCATACTAAGCATGAAGTATCTTATCATCAATTTTTCTTCCCCTGATTTTATCAGTTCTGCTGGAATCCCATCTGAACCTGGTGCTTTATGCATCTCTATTTTTTCTAACGCCATTTCAATCTCTAATTAACTTTATTTTGTGACTAACATGTCTGCTGTCTGTAAATGGGGTCGATGGATTTTTAAAAACAGTAAAAATCCTGAGCACGGTTTTCCTTTGGAACTGAACTAAATACTTGGGTCATGTATCATAGTAAGCAAAGTATTTCGACTCTTTACCGACGCTGATGACATCATATGTTAAACAGCCTAGTTAAATACATAAGTTTTCCTTCTACTGTCTATCATCATCATCATCTTCTTCATGGTAAGCTCTCGACCTGTTCCGCTCTGAGAATTCATCTTCCCATCGTCTTCTAGGACGTCCCACATCTCAATAGCATTGAGGCTGGTACAACAGTGCTTGTTTTGTTAGCCTAGAAGAGTCCATTCTTAAAACATGTTCATGCGAATTTTGTTTATAGCTTTGTACTTTTTTCATTTAGATTAAAAATGTTGAGTTCTTTACTTATTGTTTCATTAGGAATATAGTCTTTAGAGTACATCCTGCTACGTATCTGAAGAACTTCATCTTTGACGTTTCTAGTAATCTTCTGTCTGATCTATTCATGGCCCAATTTTCTAATCCATATGTCACAATGGGAACTGTCATTAATTTATAAAACTTTAGCATTGTTTCTTTTGTTGTTTTTTGTTTGTAGTGTTATTTCAATAGCCCCACACATACTTTGAAATATTTTTATTTATATACCGAATTTTAATGTTTACATATCTTTCTGTACCTAAAGTTTTATTTTTCTTCTCCACTCGTCTCTCTCCATCCAATCCATGTCCTTCAGTCCTCTTGCTCTCATTCCAATTCTTATTTCCTGCATCCACGAGTTTTGAGGTCTCCCTCTCCTCCTTCTTCCAGGTGGACACCATTCCAATGTTTTCCTGGGTAATCTTTCTTCTTGCATTCGTCGTACGTGCCCATACCAATTTAATTGCTTATACGGTATATAATCTACTATTGAATAACCAATATTCATTTTTTTCTCTTATGACAGTATTTCTTATTTTGTCTAATTTTGAACATCTTGCTGCTCTCCTCAAGAAATCCATTTCCATCGACATAAGTTTTTGTTCTAAGTTTTTGTTGAATTTCCAAACTTCAGCTCCATATGTGACAGTACTTCTCACTATTGAATTATATATTTGTAACTTATTTTTCCTGGTTCTATGTCTGTTCCATAAGACTCCATTCATCATTGCTGTTATTGCTCTACCTTTATTTATTCTGTTCTTAATATCACTTTCTTGTTTATCCTCTTTATCTAATTTTACTCCCAGATACTCAAATTCTTCACATCCTCTAATATACCCCTTTTCATCTTCTAATATCAAATCTTCGGTTTCGGCTCCACGTCCCATATAAAATGTTTTTTTCTAAATTTATTGTCAGCCCCCAGTTATCGTATTCGTCCAATAATTTTCTGAACATAAACTCCATGTCTTCATACTCTTGAGCAATTATTATCTTTGCAATATATATATGCTATTGTGTTATTATTTTTTTTGTTTATTTGTATTTACACTAGTACCAATTATTACTTTATTGTAACGGACTGTAACGGCTTACTGCCCGTGCGACCCATATTTGTAAATAATATTGTAAATATCTTACTTTTTGTCTAATAAAGTCCTACTATATATATATATATATATATATATATATATATTAGTGTATCACAATAGAGTAATTCTTTTGGTAATTTCCATTCTTCCTTGATTGATATTATATGGACCTATTTAATCTTCTTTCATTTTTACTTCAGTCACATCCTTGGGTAGGCCTAATCATTACCCGTGTACTTTTAGCATACTTTATTTCTTACCTTCTTGACTGATTATAATTAATATGACGTAAAATATAGTCAAAAAATGCCACGTGCCTCTCATATCCGGATGTTTTTTGCACCTTTTTTATTTTATTTTTTTAGAATACTAAAAATACGTTGAAATGTCACATCTTATATCATATGTCGAGTGAGAAAAACAGAGCATCACAAGAGCCAACAGGAGGTAGGGCGATGAGATTCTTACGAGTTATCGCAATCAGCTCTACTTCACAGAAGGAACATCATTTGTCTTTTTTTGCCTTTTTTCCTCGCCATCCCTTTTGCTTTTTCCTTTGCTTCATTGCTTGAACTCTATCCTAGATATGCTCTCTTATTTGGCTTTTACTTTGTGTTATATTATTTTACTTTTTTTCCTAAATATATAGTGGGATGTTTAAATACCATTCTATGTTTATATCATAAATGCAGATTAATTGATGGTGTTTGTTCTTTAGTATTTCTAATAATAATAATAAATTTATTAATTTTAATGTTAGTTTAAATTGTAAAAAATTATTTACATCATAATTTTATATAATTTTATGAAAATTGAAAACATTGTTAAAAGTTACTGATAATAAACCAGAAGGGAGACGAAAGATTGCAAGACTCAATAACAAATTATAGATTGATTTAATGTTAGATGACAAAAAAGAAACCGAGCATGAAGACTTGGTGAAATAAATAATAATAATAATAATAATAATAATAATAATAATAATAATAATATTTTATTTTTATTATTATTATTATTATTATTATTATTATTATTATTATTATTAAATACATTCTGATATTTTGCATATATTCTAATTCAGTTACAAATTTGATCAGTGAAATTATTGATCTATAGATAAAATGAATCATATTAGCTGATAAGCATATTGATAAATCAATTAATATTATGTTATTAATGACAATTTAAATACAATTTTTTGTTTTACATTTAAAAACATTTTTTTTATTTTAAAATTTCAAAATTAAAAATATATAAATATTCTAGGTTACATATTTCAAAATATGATACATTTAAAATTTTTAAGTAGATAAGTATAAATTTCTGTCAATTGCTATGATCTCGACTTAACGTCGTTGCTTCGTACGCAGCGGTCGGGAGAAGTTTCCTCGATGTGCTGTTTTTCGATTTTTTCTCATCTACAAGACAAATATCAGAAAACTTTAAGGCCAAAGCAGTCCCCGAACATCATCTGGTCAACACAATCATCCATAATATGAATGTATGAGTATATAGTGTATTATCTTAAATGTTCATGTTGTCTCAGGGATGGCCTTAGCATTGAGCTGAATACTCATCAGGAGTTTTGTCTTTAAGACAAATGTCAGGAAACTTTAAGACCCAAATAGTCCCCGAACATCTGGCCATCACAATCATCCATATCATATTCCCATTGTTTAGTATGAATATTTGAACGAATTGTGTATCTTGTCTTAAATGTTCATGTTGTCTCGGATGTGGCCTTAGCATTGAGATCATCACTCATCCGGCGAGACCCTCCATGTCCTTGTGTGGTCAAAAAGCTAAGTGTGTGAATCAGAGTTTCAAATTCTCTTCCGACAAGTTGTGTCCCTGTAAGTTTAGTGTGCGTGCAGCACGTAAAAGAGCCTATAAAAGGGAAATAAAACTAGGTTAGAGAGAGAGAGAGTATATTTCTAGGAGGGAAAAAAATATTTTAAAATTATCACTTACAACATAAGTTTAATCAAATCATCAAAATGTTTATAAATTAATTCGATTTGTTTAATCTATATTGTATTGCTAATTTTAAGTAAAATAATAAAGAAGACACATCATACCCAAGGAAGATTACACAAAAATAGTTCAAATGCTACTTTTTCCCCTCGTATGTGCAACGCTTACATTAATTAGTATATTATTGCTCATGCATATTAGGGATGGTCAACAGGTCGACTGGGAATGCCTAACTGACCGTCATACCTTAAGAGGCAGCCACATGCAGGAATCAATTATATTTGAATCACATACAAGATACATAAGAGTGACGACTGCAGTGGATTTTGTGGTTAGTAGAATGCCAGGACCAGCACCGAGAACAGCACACAATGTCATATGACACATACGCGAACTGAAGTAAAATTATCCCATTCACAGGTCTCAGGAAACATGAACACAAGCATCCACGATAGTTAACCAATGTTCAGAGATGGAAGTAAGATAATTAAGTTCCTGTCGACTTCATCCTAGCAAAGTTTCTAGTACTCATTTTATAAGATGCAGAAGGAGCCCAAGGATAATCTGATACGAATCAGTGAAAAAAAAAATCGTCATTTATCGTCCGTTGCTTAGGATCTAACTCTGACCTTCAAAAAACCTTTTGCCCAATGACCGTAATAGGTAGGTAAAAGGCGTTTGATCGTGTTGATAGAGATAAGTTATGGAAAATTATGGAAATACATGGCTACCCCGCAAAATTAATTTATGTGATAAAAAGTTTGTATGTAAAGTCTCAAATTATAATAAAATATAGGCACACCAAAGACCGAAGCTATTTTAATAAATAGAGATGTAAGACAAGGGTGTAGTTTATCACCTACCCTTTTTTAATCTATATATTAATGACATCATCCAAAATTGGAAAAGTATTGTTAATATAGGTATAAGAATGGACCGTTTTAAAATATTAAACGTTTTAATGTATGCTGACGATGTGGTTATTATTCAAGAAAATGAAAATAATTTGCAGTACTCTTTACATCAATTAAATCAGTTATGTCAAGAATATAATTTTCTATCTATCTTCGGGTTTTTACAGCTGCTACCGTCTTCCCGTGCCAAACCTTCAAATCCTACGGTCTTGGGCATCTTCGATGCTTAGCCCTCTAGCTTGCATTACTGTCTTAATGTTTTCCTTCCATGTTAACTTTGGTCTCCCTCTTTTCTTCTTTCTGTTCGGATGTCATTCATATAGTTAGTTCGGCCATCGCTCATCTTCCATTCTTAAAACATGTCCTAACCACTTTAATTCCTTCTCCTCAATTCTTTCAATTATGCTTTCTTCTGCTTCCATTATGTTTCTAATTTCCTTATTTGTGACATGTTCTAATTTTGACTTTCTGGCACTTCTGCGTAAATAATCCATTTCTAGAGATATTAGTCTATTCTTGTAGTACTTATTGATTGTCCATACCTCACTTCCAAATAATGGCATTTTGGGGAAACGAACATATAAAATCAAATATCGTAATAGACAACAAACCTCTGGAACAAGTAACAAATTTTAATTATTTGGGTTGTAATTTTACTATAAACACAAAAACTGAAAGAGACATAAATATGAAACTGTCGAAATTTCAAATGATATACGGAACTATACATAAAACATTAAAGAATAAAACAAGAAAAGATACTAGTTTTGAAGTTTTATAAGACATTAGCAGTTCCTGCATTACTTTATGGGAGCGAAACTTGGGTAATGACCAAAAAAATTACAAAGTAGAATACAGAGCGCAGAAATGAACTTCCTTAGAATAACAAAAGGCTACACAAGATTGGATCGGATAAAAAATGAAGATATGAGAACAGAGTTAAATATATATCCATTGAATGAGAAAATCAGAGAATATAGAGAGAAATGGTTTACACATGTGGAAAGAATGAATGTAACAAGATTACCAAGAGCAGCATTCAACTACAAGCCAATAGGTTCAAGGAATGTAGGAAGGCCAGTGAAAAGTTGGACAGAACAACTGTGAGGCGGAACAGGCAATTTTTGCCTAGCCAGTAAAGTGAAGAAGAAGAAGAAGGTAGGTAAAATGAATATTAAAAATTCTCTACTCCCCTCCGCCCCAAATCGAAATCGACCTACCAAGATGGAAAGAAGAGATTCTATGACAATGCAATAGCGGCAGAAATTCTGTATTTTGGAGTCCAGTGGAAAAAGTGCATATGTCACTTTCTAGTGATTTTGTGGTTTTGGTTCAGGGAGAAGCCATTATCATCTAGGATAATAATGAAACTCTGTAGAAAGCACGCTTTTGTGGCATGCACATATTTTCCGCCAAGGCTTCGATTTCAAAAACTTAAATTCTATCGACATAGTTTTCGAACCCTGTTCAATGGTTATCAATTAACCTAGGCATTATCCCTTGGTACAAGATACGGAACTTGCGTTTGTTTGATTCCCACGGGGGAAGAAATCTTTTTATGGAATTTCGACCAGTATGTGGACAAGTGCCCACCCATAATCGTGAGGAATTTGGGTAGCTACAATAAGTAGTGGTTCCAGATTGAGAAAATTAGCTGTAACGGCTGGGGGACTCGACATGCTGACCATATGTCAACCCTATATTGGATAGATGATCATCAACCTCTGTAAATGACAAGTGGATGTGAGCCCACCAGCCGGCTGGTAGGCGAAGAGTCTTTAAGACCTGTTGCGCCTTGAATTTTGTAACCTATAGTTTAATATGATGTTTGCTGGAAGTTTTGTTCGTCCCCCGCCACAGATGAGTGGTATAAGGCATCATACCTTGGTGCAGAGTCACGGGACTTGAGCTGGTTCAAGTACTCATAGGGAAATACATTTTCTCATGGAATTAAGGTCAGTATGGGACCGGTGCTCACCCACAATTGTGAGTAATTAGGATAGCTACAATAAGTAGCGGCTCCAGGTTCAGAAAACCTGCTATAACGGCTAGGGTACCCGACATTCTGTCCACATGTCGCTCCTAAACTGGCTACATGATCATTCATCTTCGTGATTAACACATGTCGATGTGAGGCCAGTAGCCGGTTGATAGACTAAGATCCCTTGTTGCGCCATGGAGTTTACATAGTAATATTTAAGGAAGTGGTGTTTTGGTACATTTTGATCTAGTGCAGTATTAATTTTAGTTAAGATTTCAAAGACTATTTAACTCATGCCCCAAATGGGACTCAATGACCAATCACATTTCAATGATTTTTTTTATTTACAACCAATCACAGTCGTGTTTCGCCTAAAATTTACCAACTAAAGTTTATCATAATAAAGAAAGCACCTTCTTTTTAACATTCTGAATAGGTCATAGCATTATTTTGCAGTGACTGACTCACCAAGAAATACGGCTACCAGATTGTATATATAGTGCAAGAATGTCAACACATACCGCATGCGGGAGTTAATATAAAACATTTGTAGCAATTGATTATACCACCAAAAAATATAAACCACTGTTTGCACTTTCTTAAATGTATTTTTTTTTTTTCCAGAAAAATATAATTGTCATACTTACACCATAGGACATCATAAATGAATTAATACACAGTTTGGTGTGTTTCATTTTTTTCTCCACTAGACTACATTCTTACAATATTACGTTCCTTTGGCAATAAATAATATGATCTGTTTGCAGTGACGAACAAAAGAAGCAAATGAAGCGTACCAATCGTTTCTCACTTGTTTTCAAACATCGCCGTTTACATTAAATATATGAATACTTTAAAATAACTATATTTAAATAACTTTTTGTGAGTAAACAGCTTAATTTTATTCGTTAAATAGTCCTAACAAATGCCACTCTTGATTTCCAAATTCTCTAAATAAATTCACTCCTCACTTCGTGAGTCGTGAATTTATCGATAATTTGGAAATCACTCGTGGCATTACTTATGATTTTTTTAATGTCCCTTCTATAGTACAAACCTACGACCCTGGGGCTATGAAACCAGCAAGTTTTTTTTGTCCGTAAATTATAATGTAAAACAGGAGGAGGCAAAAATTCCTGATGTTAACAATAGCATTAATGACAGGTCTGATTTAAGTACACAAATACAAATCGGGGTGATGAAGAATTAATTGGGTTTGGTTTCGGTCGCACCCTGCCACCCCGGAGAGGAGTTTTAGTGATGGGGAAAACTACGGAAACGCCCTATCCAGGTAGATAACCTCGATTTACGATATAGGAAAATAACCGTGAACCGATTCTCTATCTATTTTGGGTGCAATAATGCCTTCAGGACAAGAGAATCGTAGCCATTTAGTTCTAGATTTATGCTTACACAAATACGCTACCACACTCGTAAATATCCTCTAACTGTCCAAAAATAAATATTCAGTCTGAAAGTTATGGTTATTCAAAATCGATTTATAGTTAATACTCATATGAACGTAATATTGAAATGAATTCACTAAGGCCGGATATTCGCATCCAATAGTCAATACAACTAAAAAGAAAAATTTCGGTTCAGGCAGAAGGGTTTCACTTTAGTTGTATTTAATACCCATCTCTCATATTTGCACCATCAACCACCACACATCAAATAATATAGCGACGAAAGACCTGCTGAAGATGGAATGGAGATTCTGAAAGGCCTTCAGACAAAAAGCATACATATTTTATAAGTTGAGGACGACGGCTCTGACCTAAGAAGGTACATTTTAACTTATTTTATTATTCTCCACCTCAACGGATTTAACAATTGATTTTATTAGTATTGAATTTGTACTCTATTGTAAAAAACCTCGACGTTCTTGAAATCGATAGGCCTACCTTAGACCTATAATTTGTTAAAGTCGCTATGAGTCTAGAAAGTCATTGGCCTATCAGTCAACTCGTAGCCTCACAAGCGCATATGTAAATAATAGAAACCAGTAAAAAAATGTGGTCAGAATGTCAGATCTCTCAGTCGTTAGAGTTGGTTTCCTAACCTGGAATCGCTACTTATTCTAGCTACACAAATTCTTCAGATTACTGAGTGAGCATAGTTTGAAATACTGATTAAAATTGCATAAAAAAAGTTATCGTGGAGAATCGAACCAGCGATGGTCCCATAGCTCTGCTCCTTGACTGCTCGACCATGGTCCGGGATTCATTAATAAAATGTTTGCTGAATAAAGTCAATTATTAATGATTTAACATAAATAATGTCACGAGTGAATTTATCTGGAGAATTTGGAAATCAAGAGTGGCATTTGTTAGCACTATTTAATGAATAATATTAAGCTGTTTACTCAAAAATCATTATTTAAATATAGTTATTTTAAAATATTTATATATTTAATGTAAACAGCAATGTTTGAAAACAAATCAGAAATGTGAGGTTATGTAAATTCACTGCAAATTGATCATATTATTTATTGCCAAATAGGATCGCAATATTGTAAAAATGCACCCTAGTGGAGAAATAATTAAACACATCAAACTGTACATTATAATCAATATTATGTGTTATCCATTCATTTTTTAGTAAACAACTCAGTAAAATCACGAAATATGTTCATTATTTGCTATATTCAATGTATTTGTTGGAGAAAAATAATGCTCTCACCTGTTCAAAATATCAAAAGGGAGGAGCTTTCTTTATCACAAAATCAGGAGCTGATAAAGAAAAATCTATAAAGAGCGGGGTAAAACACGACTGTCATTGATTGTAACACAAAATTCATTGAAAGGTGATTGGTCATTGACAACCATTTGGGGCTTGAGTTAAATAATGAATAGTTATTAAATAGTTAAGTGATCCCGCTTCATTCCTTAGGAGATATTTAGATAGTACGATGCTCAAGCTCCCACCTTTCTAAACAATCGGCACAATATATAATCAGGGTTGTCAACCCTGCATGATGGCTGACTTTACCCCCAGCATATAAGCTGGTACTCATTTCCATTAGAGGTTGATTTAACATTCTCCAATGTTGTTATTTTAACACAGTTCTAATAATGGATCATATTATAATATTATAATGATATTGTGAAAATAAAAAATTTCTGAACCAGGAATCAAACCGCGGTCATATAGTTCTACGTACTAGTGTGCAGCCCACTACACCATTCGAACTAGAATTATAGATTTGTATATGTGGAAAGAATTTTTAATGTTTGTGCCAAGTCCAGAATGGTGTAGTGGGCTGCACACTAATACGTAGAACTAGAGGTCCACGGTTCGATTCCTGGTTCAGACATTAATTTTTCTTTTCACAATACCATTATAATATTAGAGGCTGAGTCGACTTACAAGGTCATAATGTCGCCAGAAAGTTTAGACCATTTTAAAAATTCTGACCCCGACGGGACTCGAACGCGCGATCTTCCGACGTGTAGCATATTACCTTAATATACTGCGCTAGTGCGTGCACCCATCAACAATTCCATATATTGAAAATTATCTAGTTCAATGTACATTAGGAACATTGACTCTTATAATGTGAAAAAGCTGAATGAAATATATAAAAATAATGAAGCAACATGTAAACAAGTGTTAAGTGTTTAGAATAATTAAAATAGAATTTATAATTTACTTGTAAGTACTGGAAACATGCAATCAAGAGAACTATCGGAAATTGGGCACAAACAGAAGCTGAATTAATTAATTCTCAGCATTTTAATTGATTTCCTGCAATTCATCATTACTTAAACCCGCGGCGGGGCTGCCTGATTGAAATTCCTATCGAACTGGAAACTTCGCCTCTCATTCTGCTAATGTTAACCTTTTGTATGTACCAAATCATATTATCAATAGGGGAAGTTAAAATAACAAGGTCCTCTTCATGTCCGTGTCCTCTGGGAACCCATGTACCAAATTATATTATCTACAAGAGAAGTAGACTTAACTAGATATTTCCTATAACTGTGCTTTAGAAATGTAGGCCTAAAGCCTATATTAAATCATATTACACTTGCAGGAAGTTTATGTAAGTGGGGCACGCCGCGTCGTAATTGATTAAGGCAATACTATACAAGCCGGAAGTTCAGGGGTTCGAGTCCCAGTGGGGTCAGGAATTTTAAATTGGCCTAAACATTCTGGCGTCACCATGGCACTGGGATCGACTCAGCCTCTAATTGAAATGAGTAACAGAGGCTTGTTCAAGGGTAAAGACGGCCATCACTCAGGGGTAACAACCTGGCTGATATCTTTGCTGATTTTCCATAAGATGGAATCCTTAACCTCCTTAGTACCCCAAGGGCATCCTACGGTCTACAGTGGCATCACTTTATCTCTAGGTTAATTTTATTTTACTGTCCTCTGATATAAAAAAAAATAAACTAGGCCTACGCCTTATAAAACTTTGCTTCCTACAAACTTTACACTTCATAATCACATTTAATAATCACTTAGGCCTATTAGATAGGAAGTCATACATGTTAGTTAGCAATTTTTACCTGGTATATTTGGATATTCTCAGTTATGGTGTTGAAATATTAATTCTAAGATCTGCATTTATATACAAAGTGGAACAGAACTCCACTGACAACTTTCACAGTTTTTTTAGTGTGTTGATATAAGGAATCCTTGGAGTCCGACGATAATGTGTTTGATAGATTACAAAAAAAAAAAACGTTGAAAATTACTCAACAAATTATCATAAGTAATGCTACGAGTGATTTCCAAATTATCGATAAATTCACAACTCACGAAGTGTGGAGTGAATTTATCTAGAAAATTTGGAAATCAAGAGTGGCATTTATTAGGACTATTTAACGAATAAAATTAAGCTGTTTACTCACAAATCATTATTTAACTATAGTTATTTTTAAATATTTATATATTTAATGTAAACGGCGATGTTTGAAAACAAATGAGAAGCTATAGGTACGCTTAATCTGCTTCTTTTGTTTATCACTGCAACAAGATCATACTATTTATTGCCAAAGGAACGCTATATTATAAGAATGCTCTCTAGTGGAGAAAAAATGAAACATCAAACTGTATATTAATTCATTTCCGATGTCGTATGATGTAAATATGACAATTATATTTTTCTGGATTTTTACCTGGGAAAAAAATACATTTAAGAAAGTGCAAACAGTGGTTTCTTTTTTTGGTCGTATAATCAATTGCTACAAATGTTTTTATATTAACTCCCACATACGGAATGTGTTGACATTCATGCACTATATATACAATCTGGTAGCCGCATTTCTCACAGGGTCAATCACTGCAAAATAATGGTCAGACCTGTTCAGAATATTAAAAAGGAGGAGCTTTCTTTAATATGGTAATTATAACACTGATAAATATTTCGTGAAACATAACTCTGATTGGTTGTAAAACAGAAATCATTGAAACGTGATTGGCCATTGAGTCCCATTTTGGGCATGAGTTAGATAGTCACCTGAATTAAGTACTGTATAAATCATGAATTTCAATGTACAAAATGCATTGTTACAGCACGTCATTTAACAAACAAGTAGGCCTTTGAGATTCGTCTTTTATTTGTGTCACTACTCATATAATTTTTGTAATGTTGGTATTGCACTTTATTTATTTTTATAGTACATACTTCAATTGAAAGATTGTGCACCAGATTCCTACATTAAATTGCAAACCACTCCGCAGTACATATGTAGAGAAAGCATGTGGTAATGGTGATGACGATTCGTCCGTCGGATAGGGACGTTAAGCCTGCCGGCCCCCTTGGTGCTTTTCGATAGGAGTAGGCTACATGCAGGCACAAAGTTTCACATTATCCCTTCCTTTCATCATAGAGCCTCATACAACACACTTTATACTACACAAACAAAAACATACCTCATCCTACACTCCTCTCTGTACTCAATACAAGAAAACATCATCTAGGTAAAATGGTTTGGGGAAGTGGTGCATAAATTGAAAATAGACCAAATTAACGTCATCTATCCGCCCAGCACGGATCCTGAAGCACGCAGCGGTCCCGGGCTCGATCCCCGGTCGGGACAGTTTTTCTGGGTGAGGTTTTTATCGGGGTTTCACCTCATCTGTAAGACAAATGTCAGGAAAACTTTAAGGCCCAAACGGTCCCCGAAATCATATGGCCATCATCTTCATCATCATCATCCTTATCATTATCATCATCACCTTCACCGGTGTGGAAAGCAACGGGAAGCTACCACACCTACACAATTCCCTAGTAAAGCTGCAAGCATAGCATGAAAATACTATGATTGCAGTGAAGGACCTGCCTTCGGGCAGAATTACTATGGATGGATATATATATATATATATATATATATATATATATACGGGGTGTATCAAAAAGAGTGGCGCAAACTTACATGGTTGAAAGTACATGATAATAGAAGCAACAATGTCCCAGTAAACATGGGTCCGCAAACGAGCCGTTTGCGAGATAATTACGAATGTATGGTTACAAGCAGCCACTGACGTCATTGTCTGTAACATCGTACGGTTTACTCCTTGCGAACTTGAAACCGTCCTATGTTCTTTGTTTACAAAACTGAACATTGCCGAAAGGTGGAGTTGTAATCAAACCATACACGCAGAACGTACAGGACGGATATAGTCTCAAAAGGTATCAGTCTCGTCTAAGGAGTGCCACTTGTGCTGTGTTGTAGTTACAATGGAACCTTACAGTAACGAAGAGTATGCGGATATGCATTTCATGTATGGCAATGCACGGGAGGCTGCTCGCTTGTACCAAGAAACATATCCTGATCGAAGACACCCCGAAAGTCGTACATTTACAAGGGTCCATCAGCGCCTGAGAGAAAATGGGGGTTTTGCACATGGCAGAGCAGTAGGTAGGCCTGCTCGCATTGTGCCTGAGGTTGAGGATATGGTGTTGGAAGCAGGAACCTCGACGAGAAGAATTGCCACACAAGTGCCTGTACTAAGCCACAGTAGTGTATGGAGAATTTTACAGCGCAATTTACTGTACCCTTACCACCTCCAACGAGTTCAATGTCTCAATGATGCGGACTTTGTTCCTAGAATTATGTTTTGTCAGTGGATGCAACAACAGACTGTAGTCAACCCTCGTTTCGCATGTAACATTTTATTTACAGACGAAGCAGGATTCACACGCGATGGTGTTTTTAATTATCAGAATACACATTTTTGGTGTGAAATAAACCCGCATGCTGTTCATGAGTCACCACATCAGCACCGTTCCTCACTGAATGTGTGGTTAGGGATACTAGGTGATCATCTCATTGGGCCACACATTCTTCCACGAAAACTTAATGTTCGGAGGTACCTTAGGTTTCTGCGGCGTCATCTTCCAGGATTGCTTGAGGATGTTTCCCTTCAGCAACGTCGGAGTTTGTGGTACAAGCATGATGGAGCTCCGGCACATTTTGCTGCTGCTGTGAGACGGCATCTAACGCGCAGATACGGCCAAAGATGGATAGGTCGAGGCGGATCTGTACTTTGGCCTCTAAGATCACCTGATCTAAATCCTTTGGATTTTTGTGTCTGGGGTCACCTCAAAAGCGAAGTGTACAGCACACCCGTTAACACGGTTGAAGAACTGGAGCAGAGAGTTGTACATGCTTGTCAAGAATTCAGAAATGATCCAGGGGTTTTCGAAATAATTCGGCACTCATTGCAGAGACGAGCACAGTATTGCATCCAGATGTAAGGAAGACACTTCGAACACCTCCTTTAACAGGTAACCCATAAGTGAAGTGAACTGTGAAATTTTAACTAAATGAGATGAAAAATTAATAGTAAAGTCTAAATTCAAATGAATATGTACTAATTAGGACGATGTTTACAATGAAGTCAGTGGCGGCTTGTAATCATACATTCGTAATTATCTCGCAAAAGGCTCGTTTGCGGACCCATGTTTACTGGGACATTGTTGCTTCTATTATCGTGTACTTTCAACCATGTAAGTTTCGCCATCCTTTTTGATACACCTGTATATTTGCAAGTATCAAAACACAACTTATTACGGTCCAAAGGATATTACTCTGTAAATAAGTCGCTGGAAACCATCATCATCATCATAATTGGCTCGACAGCCCTATGTGGGCCTTGGCCGCCTTCAGAAACCTGTGCCAGACATCCCTGTTCTGCGCTTCATTCTTCCAGTTTTTTATTTTTAAAATTTTGATGTCTTGAATTATACCATCCTCCCATCTTAATTTAGGTCTTCCAACTTTTCTGGCCAATAGTGGTTGTTCATTGTAAATTCTTTTTGTAATCCTTTTGTTGTCCATGCGAATAATGTGTCCAGCCCATGCCAATCTATTAACTTTAACAAAATTCAAAATATCTGGCTGATTGTACAATTTATACAATTCATTATTGTATCTCTTTCTCCATGCATTATTTTCTTTCGCGGCACCAAAAATGGATCTCAGTATCTTCCTTTCAAAACGCCCCAATAATTCCTCATCAGATTTCAACATGGTCCAAGTTTCTGATGCGTAAGTTAACACTGGTCTAAGGAGAACTTTATACATGAGTATTTTTGTCTATCTAGATATAAACTGAGATCTAAACATTTTCCTGAGTCCAAAAAAGCATTTGTTTGCAGCCATGATCCGTAGATGTATTTCAGCCGAAATATCATTTCTACAATTTACCTCAGATCCCAGATAAATAAAGCTATGAACCAGTTCAAATTTATATGTGCCAACTTCCAAACTAGATGGGCACGCTTCACATTTACCTTTAATCACAGGCATATATTTTGTCTTGGCCTGGTTAATTTTAAGATTCATTCTTTTTGCTGCCTTCTCTAGGCTAATAAATGCATCCTTCATGGCTAACTGACTTCTTCCTATTATATCTATATCGTCGGCATATGCAAGAATTTGCACAGATTTATGAAAGATGGTTCCCCTTATATTAAGACCTGCGTCTCTTACCACTTTTTCAAGGGCAATATTAAAAAGTAGACATGCAAGAGAATCTCCTTGTCGTACTCCATTTTTTGTATCAATAGGCTCAGTTAATGCATTATTAATCTTAATCTGACATTTAGTATTATTCATTGTTATTTTAACCAATGCAATAAGTTTCATAGGTATTTTAAATTCTTGCATTGCTGCAAATAATTGCGCCCTGTCTATACTATCATATGCCGCCTTAAAATCTATGAAGAGGTGGTGTGTGTTTCTATTCCATATTCATTGCATTTTTCAAGCATTCTGCGAAGGTTATGGATTTGATCCACGGTGGACCGTCCCTGCCGGAAACCACATTGATAATCACCAACCACATTTTCTACATACGGTACCAGCCTTTTAAATAAGATGTTCGAGAATACTTTATAAGCAATACACAAAAGGCTGATTCCCCTATAATTGGAACAAGTCAATATATCACCTTTCTTCAGTATAGGGCATATTATGCTCAAATTCCAATCTTCTGGTAGACTCTCCTCATTCCATATTTTAACGAATAGTTGATGTAGTTTTTCTACATACTTTGTCCCTGACTGTTTAATCAATTCTGCCTGTATCAGATCCTTTCCTGGTGCTTTATTATTCTTCAACCTACTAATGGCATATTCAACCTCTTCAAGAGTTGGAGGATATTCTACAATTTCGTTCATTTCACAGTTAGTTGTTGAAGCTGTAGAGGCCGTAGAGATTGTTGATATATACTGGCCAGGTACTCTTCATTCAGAAGCTCATTAAAATATTCAGTCCATCTTTTTAAAATTCCTCTATCATCACTCAAAATATTGCCTGCTTTATCTCTACATAGTGTGGATCTTGGCTGAAAGATATTCTTGTTTTTATTTAGTTTCCTATAAAATGCTCTGCTTTCATTTTTTATTTCGCAGCTCTTCCATCTCTTTCAATTCCTTATCAAAGAACTCTCGTTTCTTCTTCTTGTGAATTCTTTTTTCTTCATGTCTTGCCGCTGGAAACCATACATTCCTTATATCAAAACACTCACCAACATTTTGAACAATCTTTGAAAGTTTAATGATATAATTCTGTTCCACTCTGTATAGAGTATACAGTTTTTAATTTGGAATAATTTTAAAATTAATATAGGAATAGTAAACGAAACTAGATTTTTTATGCATTAAAAGTTAATATTTTTGCAACAACAAGAGTACATGTTTTATTCGATTGTTTGTATGTGGAACCAAGACAAAAGACAGTCAGAAATCTTACATCCCATTATACTACGTTGCAATCTTAACTTTCACCACATAAAAATTCTAAAGCTGGATCACCAAGTTAATTTCATGTTACTGTGTTAGGGTGACCGATCAAGAAGTTACTTTACATTTAGAAAACTGTATTAGAAATAACCTTTCATATCACTTTAATAGATTTTTCAGTGTAGCTGAAAAAAATCGTGTAGGGGCATTGACTTAAACAATTCATTCCATTATGAATAAAATATTTTATTAGGATTAGGGAATTTCAATTAATATGATTGAAACGGATTGCTAAAATTCTATAGTCAATTTATTGTACCTCCGATAGGGGAAGACCACATAAATATGTTCACATTTCACTCATGCATTAAATATATAATACAATAGAGTCTACAATATGAATTAATCATGATTTTAAATCATCTTATATGCAAATTTTAATTAAATTTATGATGTAATAGTATTTTATGGTGTAATAACTAATTCACTAGCACTACTGAACCCGCAGGTTCATGTTCGCGTGGACAAGCTCTCCATACATCTCCTGAGCTATTGTTTTCCAATCATCCCATGTATAATAAACATTCCTCAGATCATGGATAATGTTATTGGTCCTACATCATTCTTGGTCTACCAACTTCGTGTTTTCAGATCTTGCTACACCCCCATAGTAATAATGCAAAGCTTCCTGAATCCTGACTACCTTCTCCTGGCCATCTAACTTCCTGTAAAGCGGCCATATCCAGGGGTGATTTATTTAATACCACGTTAATACCTCTAGCGCCTCGCTATTATATCATGCCCTAACATTCCACGTTTCTAGGAATATGTCCTTGTGTTTTCCTGAAATGGTCCCCGCCCAGAGAACCGAATGGGGGACTATTTTACCTCAGAAAAAATGTTACCCCATTGGAACCCATGTCCGCGTTTCTTGACGGTTGTACTTTTTACGGTGAAAGATGGTCACTCTTTCGACCAAGGTACTTTTTTCGTCTGGCTTATCGCCTTCGAACTGTACGGCATGGGTAACCCTTTCGGCAGCAATGCTACCGCCGGCATAGCTCTCGGGATCATTTAAGAACGCAAGCCACTCCACAACGACAAGGTAAAGAAATCATGGTAGTAATAGTAATTAGTAGTTCATTTGTTAAAATTATTTATTATATTTCAGGTTTCGCAGATTTATGACTTTGAAATGGCATCTCCATTGAAAGCTGAGAAACTTATTCCCGGCACAGTAGCATCATTGATGTTAGATCAGTTAGAGGGACAGACTGCAATTCAGATCATCATCTGGTCAGGGTGAAAATCAGACAACGGCTATCGCTTATGAGAGGAACAAACGCTAAAGATGATTCTGTAAAATATGAATTAAAAAACTTGAAAAATGATGAAATGCGGCAAGAATACCAAATCAAAATTGCTAATAGATTTGAAGTACTGGAATCTTCAGATGACAATGTGGCAAACGAAGAAGAAACTGATATAAATAAAGAATGGGAGGCTATAAGAGATACTATTAAATTGTCAGCATCAGAAAGCATTGGTTGTTTAAAAAGAGGCAAAACAAGAAATGGTTTGATGAGGAATGTGCCGACATTGTAAAGAAAAGAAAGCTAGCAAAAATTAAATGGTTACACGAGCCAAATGAGGTAAATTTAGAGCAATTGGGTAGTGTTAGACGGGAAACCACCAATTTACTAAAGATAAAAAGAGGGAATATTTGAGAGAGAAGATTAATGATCTTGAAATGAATGCAAAAAATAGGAACATTAGAGAATTATATCAGGGAATTAGTATAGAGAAGAAAGGGTTTCAGGCTAGAACAAACATAATTCGGAATGAAAATGGGGATATGATTGCAGATTCCAAGAGTATATTAAATAGATGGAAAAGTTATTTTAATCAGCTATTAAATGTACATACAGAACAGGACATTGAGGAGGATAAGTTACAGACAGCAGAAATGCTAGTCGCAGAGCCAAGTGCATTAGAGGTTGAAATGGCAATTGAAAAATTGAAGATGTATAAAGCATCAGGCTCAGATGAGATCCCAGCAGAACTGATAAAATCAGGGGGAGAAAAGTTGATGGACAAGATACGCTGGTTGCTTACTATGATTTGGGAAAAAGAAGCTCTTCCAGATGAATGGAAGGAATCAATTATCGTACCAATTTATAAGAAGGGAGATAAAACTGATTGCAACAACTATAGGGGCATCTCATTACTTTCAACTTCGTACAAAATTCTAACAAATATATTAGTAAGCAGACTTGCTCCCTATATTGATGACATTCTAGGAGATCATCAATGTGCATTTAGAAGAAACAGGTCTACAACAGATCAGATTTTTAGTATAAGACAGATTTTAGAAAAGAAATGGGAATATAATGGTACTGTACATCAACTATATGTAGACTTCAAAAAGCATATGATTCAATTAAGAGGGAAAGTTATATAGTATCCTGCTGGAGTTTGGAATTCCTAAAAAGTTAGTTAGACTTATACGAATGTGTCTAAATGGCTCAACGAGTAGGGTGCGTGTAGGCAAACAGTTTTCAGGCACTTTTGAAATCCAGAATGGGTTAAAGCAAGGAGATGCACTATCTCCTCTACTATTTAATTTTGTACTAGAGCATGCCATTAAATCTTTGGAGAATGAGGAAGGCTTACAACTGAATGGTATTAATAAGCTGTTAGTTTATGCTGATGATGTAGTACTACTGGCCGATAGCGAGGAGATACTAAAGGCCAACACGCACACACTATTGAGTAACACTAAGAAATTAGGACTGGAAGTAAATATCAGTAAAACTAAATATATGGTCACACGTAGAAATACATTATATAATGGAAATGGACAGCTAATGACAAATGAGGGAAATTTTGAGGAATTGGCTGAATTCAAATACCTAGGAACAATAATCACAAATAGGAATGAGATGCACAAAGAAATTAAACATAGACTCAATTCTGGAAATGCATGCTATTATGCATTGCAGAGACTTTTGATGTCCCAACTCCTTTCAAAAAACGTTAAGCTGAAAATATATAAAACTATTATTCTACCAGTTATATTATATGGGTGCGAAACATGGACTCTTACTTTAAGGGAGGAAAGGAGATTACGAGTATTTGAGAATAAAGTTCTTAGGAAAATTTTTGGACCAAAGAGAGATGAACAAACAGGTGAATGGAGAAGACTACATAACAATGAACTACATGGTCTTTATAGGAAGCCAGATATAATAGAACAGTTAAGTCCCGTAGACTGCGATGGGCAGGACATGTTGCGCGTATGGGGAATGAAAGACGTGCATGGAAACTTCTTGTAGGAAAGCCAGAGGGAAAACGCCCAGTTGGTAGACGAAAAATGAGGTGGGAGAACAACATTAACTATGATTTGAGGGAAGTAGGTTATACAGGGAATGATTGGAAAGCATTAGCTCAGGATAGGGATGTATGGAGAGCTTATGTCCGTGCGGCCATGAACCTACGGGTTCGATAGTGCCAGTGAGTAAGTAAGTAAGTAACTTATTCCCGGCTTGAGATTCGTTTACATCACGAAAACATGTCTTACTTCTCGTTCGAATTTACTTTTACGCCTTGAAAAAATGTCGATCCTGGCCGACTTTTACTACTAACCTCGGATACAGAGACAAGCAACAGACCACTGGGTCCAACATCTCCGGGCTTAACTTCCGAATAGAAGGAACATAATATATAAAACAAAATGGCATAATAACTAACATTTCTAGACAAAAAAGCGAATAAAAGTTTAGGGTGAGCTATTATTATTATAACTAACTAACTCACTGGCACTACTGAACCCATAGATCCATGCCGCTCTCCACACAATCTTATTCTTAGCTAACGTTTTCCAATCATCCCCTGTACAATCCGATTCCGATTGAGGGTCTTTCCACTTTTCAGCGGTTGCCCTTTTACCAGCCGGCTGCTGGCCCTTCACATCCACATGTGTCAATCACAGAGGTAGATGATCAACAGCCAGTGTAGGGGTGACATGTGGTTAGCATGTCGAGTCCCCCAGCCGTTATAGCTGGTTCCTCAACCTGGAGCCGCTACTTATTGTAGCTACCCAATTTCACGATGCTGGGTGGGCACCGGTCCCATACTGGCCGAAATACCATGAGAAAATTTCTTCCCCCATGGAGACTCGAACCAGCGCAAGTCCCGTAAATCTGCGCCAAGGCTTCCTACCTTAACCGCTCGGCTACGGCGCGGGACGATCCACTTCCCTCAAATCATGGTTAATGTTATTCTCCCATCTCATTCTTGGTCTACCAACTGGGTGTTTTCCCTTTGGTTTCCCTACAAAAAGCTTCCCTCCACCTCTTTTATTCCCCATTGGTGCCACATGTCCTGTCCATTGTATTTTACGAGACATAGCTGTTTTTATTACATCAGGCTTCCTATAAAGACCATGTAGCTCACTGTTATATAACATTCTTCATTCACGTGTCTATTCATCTATCTTTGATCCAAAAATTTTCGTAAGAACTTTATTCTCAACTACTCGTAATCTCCTTTCCTCCCTTAAAGTAAGAGTCCATGTTTGCATCCATATAATATGACAAGGAGAGTAACAGTTTTATATATTTTGAATTTAACTTTTTTTTAAAGGAGCTGGGACCATAAGAATCCCTGTAATGAATAATAACATGCATTTCAAGAATTGAGCTACGTTTAATTTCTTTGTGCACCTCATTCCTAATTGGCTATTATTGTTACAGTGCATGATATTTAAATGTGTGATTACAGCGAATAAATATTTTGCTCCTTGAACAATAACGTTTTTGTTATCTGATCCGAGAAACCTACGACTGAATGTTGGGATCATCCTTGCATCATATCTCGTAATAAGAAACAATTTTGAATGTTGAAAGCAAGAGACAGCCATTAAGATTTAGATGCGTCAATCACACGCTTACTCGTACATGTCACCCACTACAGATTGCTAAGTTTAAAGATGATGTGTATAAATGTGAAGTAAAAGCCAAGTATTATTGTACCATACTTATGGTGCTCCTTTATTCTGGAGTAACTATCGTCTCCGGAATGAAAACTGATAGCTTTGAACTGAGCAGTTCTCACAATATTTCATTAATAAATCCAATCCTTTTTCTTTTCTTCGCGTAGTGCGAAAAAAATATCAGATAAAGTATAAACCCGATTTTTCATCCGTGAAAGCACAATTCTCGCCAGGAAATAATACCATCTTAACCACTAACAAAAATTTCAGGTTCATTAGCCTCTAAATAAAAATAACACTGGTCAACGTTATTTTTGTCTCATGAGTACCAATAGTTGAACTTAATGCAGTTTTTTATAGTGTTTTCAAATATGTATTCGGAATTGCTCCATCACCCACAGTTTTTTATTTCAATTTCAATTAATGGATTTAAATAATTATGTTTTAATAAACGTTTTTTCGACCATTTGTCCGTTGTAAAATAAAACCAAATGAGCTAACTCAGGAGATTTCAGCTATGGAAAAGAGATATCAAGGCAAATGGAAACCTAATATGTTGGCCGACTATTGTTGGACCATCAAGAGGGATGCTCCACACGCGAAATATAGCAGAAAATCGTCATTTCTTACTTTCTAGGTGAGCTCGAATGTTCGAATATTACAAAATATTAAAGTGTTTGAAATTATAAATTCCTGTCTCTCGGAAACCTTGCGTGATGGAGAAAAACCGATATCATATTTGAATTCAGGAGAAAAAAAATACTATCAGAATCACATATTTTTCTTTCTGAGACAAAAAAAAGTTTATTTTTTGTTGCTCAGTGTAATTTCAGACTCCAGAGGATTAATTGACTAGCACGTCTAGCCCTTTCATATGATATAGGCCTACACATTTGACTTATAGGTATACATAAGGAAGATTATGTAAAATTTCAGACAGTTCTATATCAAACAAATTAGCATCTTATAAGTTCTAACACCAAATTCTCCCCATCTCGGGTAAACATGCCTAGAGTCTTAATTTTCCATTTAGACACCAAAAAAATCTTGGTTTTGCCTTAGTAGGTCAAGATATATATATATATATAAGAACTTATTATTTTTATTTTAAATTTCACATTTTGAAAATAATTTTATTTTTTTACTGTATGGCGCAACTCAAGGCACTTGGCCTACCAGCCGACTGCTGGGTTCACATCCACATGTGTCAATCACACAAGTGAACGATCATTCAGCAAGTATAATAGTGACATATGATCGAATTCTCCAGCAATCATAGCTGATTCTTTCAACCTGAGCCACTATTTATTGTATCTACCCAAATTCCTCACGATACTAAAGTGGGCCCCGAAACCATACCGACCGAAATTCCATTAGAAAATCTCCTCCCCCATGCGGACTCGAACCAACAGATGCCCCAAGGCCTCACGGTTAGGGCGCAGGACGACAAATAAAAACAAGTTCTAATAATTCTGGCATGATTTTATATGTTATTAGTATAATTATAAGCATGTTTATAAATACAGGATAAACGAAAACTTATAAAACAATACCGGTACTTAAAATCACAGGACCAATTGATTCTCTATTTTCGCTATATTTTTAGAGTTCGTAGTTTTGCAATCTACGATATATTCCACAGCATAGTTGGTTAAGGTAATATGCTTACAAGACTAAAGGTTGTTGGTTCGATTCACGATGGAATCGGAATTTTTAAACTGGTTTAAATATTCTGAACCCATGGCCCTGGTGTCGACTCTGCCACATGAATACCAGACGCATGTTCCAGGAGTAAAATGCGATCCTCTAGCAGGACCGACAACCCGGCTGATATCTCATGTTGATTGCCTGCAAAGATTGGACCCTTAACCTCTTACTTCTCCAAAAACATCCTAAGATGGAAGTAAATCACTTTAGCTTTATACAAGAAGTCTGTAAAAAGATTTGAAAACCTCTAACAAAACTCCTGTACTATACCTATTGATATGTGATATCTAATTTGAATATGCACTATATCCATGTAGAACCATACTAATGCCTCCCAAACTTAAGATAACTTATTAAATAAAATACCGCACAATTTTCGTGAATTAATGTCAAGATGTTCGTGAATTTTTAATCACTCTGTGTATTTGTGTGTGTGTGTGTGTGTGTGTGTGCGCGCGCGCGAGCGTGTGTCCGGGCACATATTTATATAATGTATCCACAAATGCATTTTGTACATACAAAACAATATATAAATACGGTGATCTGTATTGTACTAGGAAAATCCTAATTCAGATCTCTTCAGTTAATTAAACAGTTTTTATGTAGCCTATTTCCATCTAACAAAGAAGCAACTAGTCCTAAAAAAAGGCAAAATAACATAAATTATATAAAATATATATATGAAAAAAATGAACTTACCCTCCAGCAGGAACAGGCTGCAGCGCGTTGTCGACATCCATGCCATGCCCTTGAAATTGAACGGTTCCCGAAGGAACAATCACTACCAGGAAGACCAAGACGAACATCAGAGCGCCTCTGCTGGGCAGTTCTTCTTTCTTCTTCCGCCTGGAGACGATCCCGGGAAGGAAAATCATTTTTAACACAGCACACCAAACCCGTGCACGGGCTTTATTTTATTATTTAAGTCCTCACGTAATGAGCGCTAAAACCTTTATCAACTACTTAATCTCTATGCTTGATAAATTCACCATCTATAAACGTCCATGTCATAGGTAAAGCAAAATAATATTTTCAATTTATTTTTAAACCACGTAAATTGTGTTACAGACTATTTTAAGTCATGGAGATCGGATGTTAGAATGAGTCTTACGTAAAGTTTTTATCAAGAAAATCTAAGAAATCATATCTTGCGCAAATATTATTTAAATTTACGACTGAAGTATCATAGATTTTAGTTACAAAACAATTGACGATATATTTAACACGTTTAGTTTGAAAATATAAATGTTTTAGACAGCTCAGTTCAAATAATGACAAATAATGGAATCAATAGACTAAGTTTGAAGATTATTAATTAGCCAGATATCTAATCTGGAAGTTAAAATTGAGAATAGAATTTGATAAAAATATATGGAATTAAAAATAAAAGAAGATCAGAATTAATTAGAAAAATTATAAGTATGTAAGTCCATTTAAGAAGCGAAAGATAATTTTATATTTGTAATAATTACAATTCGAAAATTTTAGAATGGAGAAAGTTAGTTGAGAAGTTAAACCCTGGTTATAAAATGATTGGAAAAGCGAAATTAATGGAATGTCTATGAATATGAGTAGTTGATACCAAATGTTGATTAATTATTAGGAAACGTTCGGCATTGGAACGGCCTCGCGAGCACGGAAGATTAGATTGGTCGACTCCGGATGAAATCTCTTCTATCCTCCGCCGAAGACTGCCTGAGACTGAATCTCTCACTCTCTGGAGCTCACAGCATCAGTCGCCCTCCCCTATCCCCCTCTTCCTCATAGTTCCCATCCTCTTCCTCTCGCTTCATCCAACACGAATCTTTTCTTAAGGCGAAGGATACAGTCTCTTTTTATATAATACTTCTTAAAGGAAAGTTAACTTTTTTTCTGAGGACAAAACCATAGTTTTAGAAAAGTATAAAGTGCATGTTGAAATACCCCAAGGGGTACGACAAGTTTAGAATTATACAATTTTGGGTATTCAATCTAAATCTACTTCGTTAGAAGTTCCTGAGATTAAATCCCGACTAGAGTTTAAATGTGGGAAAGGTCTGCTCCCAATAGACATAAAACTGTCGTTCAATCTTGATAGCTATCCGTCTCGGAAGTACCCCTACCTAGCTAGCATCTCAAAAATCCGGGGACCGATTCCCGGCTACACTACAAAAATGTTTATCTGAGTACAGAGTATGAAGACCATCTCCGAGGTTCAAAATTAACGAATCAGACTAGTATCCTAAGGGTACTGAGTTCGAATTCCAACTAACCACAGGACCTTGTATCTGGATAGATCTAGAGTGTATGGAACTGGGTCCACTTAAACTATTTACAACAACTGAGTACCTACTTTAAATTGAGAAGTAGCGAAGTCCGGTTGATAAAATATCAATTTTGAGGGATTGTGACACGCTAACCTTATGAATCCCTGCTTTTTCATCTAAATTACAAGTCAGTTATAGATACTTGTTGGCACTGGCTTTTCCAAGTTGTCATGACAAGGATTTATGCTATGGTATTATTTTAGTACAATAATAATAATAATAATAATAATAATAATAAATAATAATAATAATAATAATAATAATGAAAATAATAATAGCCTGATTTACCAAGCTTTCCCCGTCTAGATAAAAACAAAGCTATTATATTATTATTATTATTATTATTATTATTATTATTATTATTATTATTATTATTATTATTATTATTATTATTATTATTATTATAATTACCATTATTGTTCATATTATTATGTTGGTGTTGTCTCGGGAGATGGTCCTGACATTAAGCTGATCACTCATCCACGAAGGCCCACCGCGTTGCCTTGTGGGATCAAACAAGTATGTGTATGATCCATCATCCGCTCCAATCATCTGCATTCATGGATTATGCGTTGTGACCCTTTCCGTGCGCTTCAGCCCATCTCTTTCTATGTCTGCCCACATCTCGGGTGCCTTTAGGTTTGTATTTGTGATTTGTTTTGGATATCTATCTTCATTCATTCTGTCTATGTGTTGCTTCCATTTTTGTCTATGTGTATCTATTTTATCAGTTATTGCAAATATTTCAAGTTCCTGTCTTATTTCTGTGTTCTTAACAGATCTCAAAAATCTCATTTCTGCCACCGTTATCCTACCTAGATCTTGTTTTTTATGTATCCAGGCTTCTGATCCATATAGAGCAGTACCGGTACTGCCAACATTTTGTAAAATTTCAATTGGGTCTCTCTTGTTGTTTTGTTATTTAGTGATCGTTCTATCGTACCACATATTCCCTGGAATTTTGCTACTTTATTATTTATATCATTATCATAATTAAATTAAATGTCACATCCTAGATAATTGAGATGGTTCACCTGTTCTATGATTTTGTTTCCTATTACTATTTTCGATCTGATTTGATTTTTCCCTTGGAATGCCATTACCTTGGTTTTTTTCTATGGATATTTTGAAATTATATTGTTCACATATATTATATAGTTTAAAAATATTCCTCTGAAGTTCGTCTTCTGTATTTGCTACTATTACCTGGTCATCAGCGTATAATAACATTTTCAAGTTGTGTGTTTTATCTAATTTTATTCCTTTATTTGTTTCTTCGTTCCATTTTTCTATTATATCATTGATATATAGGTTAAATAAAACTGGAGAGATACTGCATCCTTGTTTAACTCCTTGATTAGCATGAATTTTATTTTTACTTACTTCATTTCTAGTTTTTATAACAAAATTTGTGTTCCAGTACAAACTCTTTATAGCTGCTATTAAGTGTTTCGGAATTCCTTTTTCTTTTAAAATTGTCCAGAGTTTTCCTCTGTCTACTTTATCAAATGCCTTGACAAAATCAATAAGAGATATGTGTGTTTCCTTGTTATATTCTCTTCTTTTGTTAATGAATTCTTTTATCGTAAATATATTATCCATACATGAACGCCCTGGTCTGAATCCACTTTGTTCTTCTGTTAACATTACCTCTGCTATTTGTTTTAACCTAAATGTTAAGATTCTTGTATGATTCGTGTATGATCCAGAGTTACAAATTCTCTCCCGCAAGTCGTGTCCCTGTAAGAAGCCGTGTGGCGTAGGACATTAAAAAATACTTATAAGGGAGAAGTTAAGCAATGTAAAAAGAGATTATAAATTATAACTATGAATAATCTATAATTAATTAAATGAATAACACTTAATTCACAATATGGACCTAATAATGAAAACTACGCAGAAAATATTAGAATAATAAAGCCTGCCTACAACTGGATATTATATTCACTACGAAAGTGTTCAGTAAGCTTATTTCATGTAGCGACTTTGGTCTTAATATAAAAGGAGAGAATTCTAGAACCGAAACAAGAAATAATGCGGTATAGTTATATATTTGACGTAAATGTGCAACTAAAGTTAGCTTATTTTTCGATTATGTGTTTAGGTTATGATCAGGAATAGGATTCCAACCAAGTAGGCCTAAATCACTGACACCTACGGAATCCAGATTCATAGCCGCGCGGACATAAGCTCTCCACATTTCCCTATCCAGATCTACTCCAGTGAAACTCATGCCCGCGTCTTTTTGTAGTTATATTTTTACATTGAAAATCTGTTAATCTTTCGATCAAGACGGTTTATCTCTTTTCGTCTGGATTACCAACTTTGTCCTATCTGGCGTATGTGTATCTTGGTGCTAGCAGTGCTACCGCCGCGCCGGCATAGTTTGCGTGGTCAGTTAAGCACACAAGTTCTTCTTCCACCACGAATAAGGTAAAGATAGCATCGGAGAAGGGGGGAATTTGGATTCATTCAGCTTAATTGCATACTTTAAAGTAAAAAGGTGCAAAATGCCAAAATGAAACATTGTAGATGAGATAAATAAATGTTGCTCTAAGAATGCTGAAATTATAATGTGTTGCCAACTTTACATCCTAATAACTCGCTTAGGAAATACAAGTGGATATAACCACTTCCTCACATCATTCTCCTTGGCGCATTACACCGTCATATTTAATAATTTTATATTTTAGGATTTTGGCACTTTGCACTTTCTACTTCAAGGAATCCAATTATGTCAACAAAGTTCGACTACAAAAAAAAAGCATTCATTCGACTGTATAGTATAAACAAGCTTTTTGTAATTTAGCAGAAGTTAAAATCCCAAATCAAATTATTTCGTCGATTTGCAATTTATGCAAAGAACATGTGATCTCAATTAGAACTCCATTCGATCATGCAAAATTGAAGCTAATAAATTATGGAGTGCGCCAGAGTTAATATGTATCGCTATTACTATTCCATAGTGTGACGCATCGTAATAGAGGCGTTTGAATTTCGCGAGTGACGGCGAGAATAGTGGTCCCGAATTGGTATAAATAGATTGGTGAGTCGCTGACTCGCGAGTCGAAAGACCCGCGCAGAACGTCGATGCGTCTAGACTTCCATTCCGGAGATTTCTCTAAGCCTCTACTTCCCCTTTCGGGAAAGATCGATGCCAGAAGCTTCCATACTGGAAGGGTCTCAATCGGAAGCTGAGAAATTTCCTTTCCCGCCCTACATAATCTGTTGCGAGGGCCCGGAGTGAGTCAGTTGTGTTGTGACAGCAATACACTGACTGTGTTTGGAAGAAACTGTGGCTTGAGAACTCGTCAGGTACTGTAAAACAATATAAATTATTACCGCAATTTGTGAATGAAATGCAATGGAGAATTTGTAGAATTAAATAAAGCTGCTATGGAGTTTTTCTACATCTTCTATAGTTATTTTCTTATGAGAAAACGACGTGAAAACTGACCCCACGGCAACCAGCGACTATATTTATATTAATTCAATTTATCAGACACGGGAGTCGGGCAATACACGGATATGTCCAAAGTCTTATCTAACAATATATTTGATACCTTACTATATCTATACATAATGGCGTAGCCCAATCTTGAGTCATAGCATATCTTTTTGTCAGGAGCCACTAGACCAAGTCATTTTGTTACCTTATTTTTCCAAAGATGTCATGAATGGCATTCAGTCAACACACCGACTCAATGCACATCTAGCAGGCAACTAAGATATTACTAGGACGTTGAAGTTGGTAAATGTTGCTTAGAGTCCTTTTTATTCATGCTTAAGGATATTTTACGAGCCAGAAATCTTCAGGCTCAGGACTCACGGGTTAGAGTCCTTCCTGGAAGACTTGCTCCTTGGATTTTTCCGACCTAAAAAATCCAACGACACCGAACGGGTTTGAACCCGTGAACCTCGGGACCAGAGACAAGGAACATAATCACTAGTCCACCGCCGGCCGATACCTTACTATATGACATGTGTCTTAATAAACCATTATGTTATTATTTGACTTTTGTTAGAGTCAAAGTATTCTTCAAAGGAGCTTTATATCTCTTCGCGGTAAATATAAAGTACAGAAAGGATTGTGTTCTTAAATTCGCGTGAAAATGGAAGCAATAGTGTGACCCCCTCCTCTTATAATGCGACTTTAATAAATGGCTAAAATATCCAGAAGCTATAAATATTGGGCGAGATTGCGTTTGTCACGGAACGGAACTATTCCTCATATTCTGCTTTTCCACTCGGCTGCTCTGCAGGAGCCAATATTCACACAAGAGTTTGAAACAGTCTCCATATCCATTACTTAAGCGTGAATATAAATTAGACTACTTCTTCTATCTCTTGACATCGACCGCCGCAAAAAAGGACGTGATATTAAAAAGATCACAAGTGGAAAGTCTTCTCACTCACTACGCTTATCTTTATTAAAAGTGTGATGAATTTTTTTCTAGATTCTGAAAATAGTCTTAATGGATTCCGCATATACCAACAGTATGATTAAAAGTACATTTGCTAAGTAATATTTCTTAGTTTATATTTTAAGGAGGTAACCTTCATATATAATCGATATTCATTAGTCTCGAATATTGTATTAAGAAAAATCTTACATCATTTTTCAATTCTTAGTTTTATAATAAAATATTTTTGTAATAATATAATAATAATAATAATAATAATAATAATAATAATAATAATAATAATTATATAATAATATTTTATATAATAATAATTTTAATTTTAATTATTATTATTATTATTATTATTATTATTATTATTATTATTATTATTATTATTATTATTATTATTATTATTATTATTATTATTATTATTATTATTACATTAATGATGGTGATGATAGGCCTAATCTAAGAAATTACTTATTTTCCTGAAACTTGTTCGTATGCATTTCGGCCCAAATAAACTAGTAGTTCATGGAGGTGTAGATATTAAAAATCTATGGCTAATATGTTTTATAATTAAAATATATAATAATATCCTCACTCGTGTCCAACTCAGGGTCGGGTCGAGGGATGACATGAGATGAACGCCTATATATAGAGGGTGCCGGCCGACCACGCCTGACGAAACGAAATTAAATGGATGAGATGAGTATGAAGAACATATATTCCCTTGACATAGTTAGTGGGCTTATAAAATATATTAGGGATCCGTAGGCTTTCACTATATGGTGAAATGAAATTGTGGCAGGGGAAAATGGGAGAAACCCCGAGAAAAACCTGTCTAAGCTCTGTTTCGTCCACCACGAAACCCACATCGAGACTAGATCTCGGGACCCCAGCGGTGAGAGGCGAGCTCCTCATAATTAAAATATAATAATTATCATAAAAATAGGTTAGCCATATAGTTTTAATATCTACGCCACCATGAACCACTACTGTAGTTGAGCGGAAATACATATGAACAACGTTTGGGAAAATAAATAATTTCTTAGATTAAGCCTATCATCGCCATTATTAGCATTATTATTATTATTAACGTTGTTATTATTGACGTTATTATTATTGACATTATTATTAACGTTATTATTAACGTTATTATCACCATCGTTATCATTATTGTTATTATTATTATTATTATCATTATCATTATTATCATTATTATTATCATTATTATTATTATCATTATTATTATTATTATTATTATTATTATTATTATCATTATTATAATCAGAAGCATTATTTCCTATGGAGCTGATGTGTGGGCTTTAAATGCACAAATGAAAAAAAAATTACTCGCCACTGAAATGGACTACTGGAGACGTGCTGCAAGAATATCCAGGAAGGATAAAATCGGAAATTCATATATAAAAGAAAAAATGCAGGTACAATATTCAATATTAGATTGTATAAAGAAGAAACGATTAAATTGGTACGGACACATTAAAGGAAGGAAGAAGGAGGACTACCTAAGATAATCATGGATTGGGAACCACAGGGAAGGAAAAAGAAGGGTAGACCAAATATTACATGGATTCAGGGAATCAATGAAATTAAGAGGGAATGGGAAACAGAAGAAGATATATAGATGAACAGACAAGAATGGAAAAATGTGTTGAAACAAATGTGTAGTTAACTGTGAACATGGGTACCGGAAAAATGTATATTCATTGTAAAAGCCGGAATAATAAAAAAAATTATTATTATTATTATTATTATCATTATCATTAGTATTATCATTATTATTAGTATTATCATTATCATTATCATTATTATTATTATTATTGTTATTATTATTATTATTATTATTATTATTATTATTATTATTATTATTATTATTATTATTATTATTATTATTATTATTATTATTTCAAAGTTACGTAAACCACAATCTTAGGTTAAACCTCAGGGAAAACTGTGGATAAAAAGGAAGTACAGCTAGTTACTTTAAATTTGACATAATTGGGTGAAGCTAATCGACTAAGGGTCGGTTTCACCAATAGAGGTAACTGTATTACGTCAGTTTAAGCTATGCATTACACATGGGGAAAACTGGCGTAATACAGTTACCTCTCTTGGTGAAACTGGCCCTAAACAATGGTGTTTAATTTATACAAAATATAATAGTCTACCGTAATAAAATATTTAGTGGGTAAATATTCCATGTGACAAACATATTATAAAAAATAGTTTTGAAACTTTATATATATATATATTTCACTGGATCTATGGAACCCACAGGTTCATGGTCGCGGAGATATAAGCTCTCCATACATTCTTATTCTTAGCTAAAGTTTTCCAATCACCCCTATGCAGCCTATATATTTCGCATCTACACAACGTAACTGTAAGAATAACAGTTTTATATATTTTCAGTTTAATATTTCTTTTTGAGAAGTTGGGACGACAAAAGTTTCAGTAATGCATAATAGATTGAAGTTTTATTACTTACATTGTACCATCTAATGCTGTTAAACATAACTATAATAATCAAAATAAATATGTTTGATGGTCACGGAGTACTATCAATTAAAATTACTGACTCTGGTTCCGAGGTTCGTAAGTGTTCAAACCCGACTGGAACCTATGGAATTTTAAGGCGTAAAATCCTGAGTATGCCTTCCTTTGGAAAGAAAGTAAACCACGGATATCGTGCAGTAGATTTACAACACATAAAATAATCTCTAGTCCAAAATAAGAGGACTCTGAAAATATGTATCGGCTTTTTCACGCCAAGATTTTAATTGCGATGCTAATAACCTTCATTTATATATTACTCCACCGAGTAATCTGCACAGGCGGAAAATACGTTAACTAACATGCTGTCTTTCTCTTTCTCTTCCTCACTATGTTGCCACTTCCTGTCCTCTGTATATGTTCTTTGTCTGGCAGATAGAGAGCTGACATATACTATGGATTTTAATGGTCCGTCCTTCTACGTGGTCATTGGCAAAATGACTAATTTGACAACTCTAATCTTTGTGAATTATTGTGAGGCTGCTAACGGAGAGACGACAAATACTGTAATTTTAAATGATCCGATCGTTTGAGCGTTCCATGCTTAAATGACTAATTTGACAACCATGTTAAGATCTTTCACACGTGTTTAGGGATTCTCCGCCCACACTTAAAACTGAACCATTTCAGTACGTGATCGGATGTACAGTCTTCTCCTACATCCCTTCCACAAATTCAGTAGTTCGGCGACACTAGCGCTAAAACTCATCCCCTCCGCCCGTGCGAAGTTAACTTGATGGTGTAAATAGTAATCCATCCAGATAATGGCGTATGCTGACGATATAGTTATTATTGGCTGGATCATGAAATCTATAACGAAAGCTTTTAATGCCACATCCATAGCAGCAGAATCTATGGGACTCAAAATTAATGAAGAAAAAACATAATTTATGCAGATCTCCAACAGACCTGTAGTTAAAGACCAACTAGAAATAGGCAAATGTAAATTTCAATTTTTTAAATATCTGGGCAGTATAAGCATTGATGACAATAATATTAATAAGAAATAAGGAGCAGAATTCTCCACGCCAACAGATATATTATGCACTTAAGGACCTACTTAAATCACACATTCTAAGTTTGGATGCAAAATTAAAAATTTATCAAACCATACTGAGACCAGTTGCTATTTATGGCAGTGAATGCTGGACACTTAGCAGAGAGAATGGAGAAAGGCTGGAATCTTTGAAAGGAAAATCCTGAGGAAGATCCTGGGGCCTATAAGTGATCGTGTAGTATGGCGGATAAGATATAACGATGAAACCTACAATTTGTATTCAGACCCCAGATATTATAAATGTTATTAAAATTGGCAGACTGTGATGGGTGGGCCATATAATGAGAATGGAGGAGGAGAATACTACTAGAAAGCTTACACTACTGAGACCAGATGGAGGAAGAAGAAGAGGAAGAACCGAAGCTGAGAAAATGGATGGATGGAATAGAGGAAGATCTCCGAAAGCTCGGGGTACGGGGATGGAGAGAAGGGCGTTGGACAGGGAAGCGTGGAGGAGTGTCCTAACAGTAGGCCATTGCTCATAAAGGTCTGGTAGAGCTAGAATTATAAATAAGAATAAGAATCTTCGTTTACAAACAGGACATAACGTAAGAAACTAGACTTGGGCACCGTCAGCATAAAAGGGCCTTTAAAGAAGACCACCACTAACGATGGAAGGGATGTAACACAATATCCGAACCTGAATTGAATGGACACGCAAAAAGCTGCCAGCTTGCATGCGTAGAGGAAGAAGAAGAATCTAATTATCTTTATTGGTTAAAGGATGTAGTTATATAAAATACTAGATAAACAATATTCAGTGGGGTGTAGATGTTTTCCAGTTATTTCCATGTGCAAGATTAATTTATTACAAAAGGTAACGTATAATAGTTATAAACTACATTCCCAACGATGTGGCCCGAATGGGGAATGAAAGACGGGTCATGGAAGTTTCTCGTGTAGGAAAACCGCATGGAACATGGCCCATTTTGGGTAATACAAAGAATGAGTTGGGAAGAATAACTGCAGTGATTTGAGGTGGACTTAGATTATACAGGGACTGATTAAGAAAACATTGTCCTCATGATATGGATGTATGGATATCATTATTTACCGCGCGGCCATGAACCTACTAATGTTCAGTATAGTGTCCCCTTAGTTAGTTCGTGTAGTTAATAGTCATAAACTTCATCTAATCCACATGATGGGTACGATAGATAATTCAGCTTTTTTTTTTTGTTTCGTAGTGAAAACAAACTCCTGGCACTTATAAATATTGTATCTTGTAGCGCCCATGTTTCCCTTAACAGAGCTTTAGTCGCTCATCCCCATAACAGGGGAAGAATTTTACGAACATACCAAGTTCGTTACCTTTGTTTTCGTATATAATGTCATTGGCGGTGTTCCTTGTTACAGCGTTGTCCGCCCCATACTGACATCTGGGAAACCAAGGTAGTACTAGAAAGCGGGAAAATTCGGTAAATTTTGCTTAGAGGCCTTTTCATTCAGGCTTAAGGATCTTTTACGAGCCTAAAAATCTTCAGACTCGGAGACCCACGGCTTAAAGTCCCTCCCGGAGGACTTGCTCCTTGGATTTTTCCATCCTAAAAAAATCCATCGACACCGGCCGGGTTTGAACCCGCGACCCTCGGGACCAGAGGAGCATAACCACTAGCCCACCGCGGCCGATAAAGGAATAATATAGATAATAAACTACTGTCAACAGAAATGGATTTTTAAGGAGAGCGGCAAGAAATTTCAACTTATAAAAAATAGAATTAGTCGAAAAATTGACGTTCAGAATTCTGTATTATATTTTGTTTATGAATATCTCAACAAGACAACTCACATGGTGTAGATACCTAATGATAATGACACGAGTGGATGTACCGAGTGGATTGGTTCACAGCAATTCGTGTCATATATAATTAATTTGTTTTTATTTGTTATGTTATGTGACTGACTGATTGACTAATTGATAGCGAATAGAAGAGGATCGGCTACCAAAATATGTTTTGCAATGGAAACCTGAGGGAAGACGAGGCAGAGGAAGATCTAAAACCTCCTGGAGTCAGGAAATAAATGTACACATGAAGGAGAAACATCTACAACCAGGAGATTAGAATGGACCGACAAAATTGGCTATTGGGAATCGGACGATGTCAAAGACATTAATCAAACCGATGCTCTATATATATCTATGTGACTGATTATATTGTATGGTATTTGGCTCATAGAAGATATGAAAACATTGTAATCTGACTAAATAAAAAACATTAAAAAGGTTTGGACTCATTTCAAGAATGTTTATACCCGTATATCCCCACGTGGAGCAAGGATGCTACCTTGTGAGAGTTACTTAACCGATTCCGATTGAGGGTCTTTCCACTTTTCAGCGGTTGCCCTTTTACCAGCCGGCTGCTGGCCCTTCACATCCACATGTGTCAATCACAGAGGTAGATAATCAACAGCCAGTGTAGGGGTGACATGTGGTTAGCATGTCGAGTCCCCCAGCCGTTATAGCTGGTTCCTCGACCTGGAGCCGCTACTTATTGTAGCTACCCAATTGCCTCACGATGCTGGGTGGGCACCGGCCCCATACTGGCCGAAATACCATGAGAAAATTTCTTCCCCATGGAGACTCGAACCAGCGCAAGTCCCGTAGCTCTGCGCCAAGGCTTCCTACCTTAACCGCTCGGCTACGGCTCGGCTAATTTATTTGCGCTTATTTCTTTACAGATGTCAGCGAGTGACAAGTGGTTGCCCATCGCCTCATAGAGATACCTAATAGGCAACTAAGGTATTATTTAGGTGGGAAAGGCCGATTAAAATTTAATCAGAAGCTCTAGTTTAGGCTTGAGGTTCTTTTACGACCTCGAAAAATTCAGACAGTATAAATTCCCTCCCAGAGGATTGTCCCTTGGATTTCTTCATCCTAAGAAATCCATTCACCTGACTGGTATTAAACCCGCGACCCTCGGGAATAGAAGCAAAAAAACAATCCCTAGATAAGTGAGGTCCATATGAAAATAATGTCAGAGAAAAAAAATTCTAAGCTGATGTCGAATGGAAACCGGTAGGGGGGGGGGGAATGTTGATACGGGATGTTGCTGATGGCATCAAGAAAATAGGAACACAAGAGCTAGTTTGGATAGATAGAGAAGAGTGGAACAATAAATTGCAATTAAAATAATTTTGGGTACAGTAATATGCATACTGCATTCAAAAATCTGTTTAATAAAAATACATAATTCATATTTTTATTTGGGATATTCTATTAACATCTTTTTAGTATGGTATAATAAAGACTTGAGCAATGTCATGAAGTTATTATTCCATATGTTTTGTCGCAAAAGACTGAACCATGCTGTACATCTACTCGTAATCCAATATGATTATTTTTTTATAACAGAAAGATCCTAAATGTTTAACATTATTAGATTTCCATTAACATAAACGTTTGATGGCAGTTTTCATGTTTGAGTAGAATTCCATTAAATACAATTATAGAAGAGTAGGCTTAATTAATTTATTGACTTCTGTGTAAAATGCTCAATGTTGGTATTATTGACTTTTCGATAAATCGACGATAAAAAAAACCCTTTGTGATCTAGGATTCGCCTATGAATCCGAGGTTCCTAGCTTCGATTTCGAACAAACTCAATGTATTTTTTTTTTTGGAAGAACAACAAGTTCGAGAATCTTTTTTTTTATTACATGCTGACACAGTGAAAAATCCTTGGACAGAAGCATATCATTGGAAACATTTCTTGATGGAGTTAGCCTCCTGTCATAGGTTCAAAATATTTTATTTAAAGATTTTTTTTAAACAATAAAGGTATGGACGTTCAAATCTGGGCGTCAAAGGGTCAACAGAATTTTACTAAGATGCCTTTTTTCAGACTTACGGTTGTTTTAAGTGTATAAATCTACGACAGGGGACACACGGATTTAGTACATTTCCGGAGGATCGTGTACTACGATCTTTTTTTACTCCCTGGAAAATTCATCGACAGCGGTTAGGTTTAAACCCACAAACCTCAGAATCAGAGGCGAAGCATGATGATTACTAATCCATCGGATTTGACTCTGGCCAGGGTTTAAGCCAGAAATCTCAGATCTATATGTAAGCATAATAGGCTCTTGAAAGAATCAACTGAGTTATACAAAATTAAAGAAAAAAAAGGGTTTATGCCATAAAACTAACAATATTTTCAGTTTTATTTATACGGGCACTGATAGAATTGCCTGTCTTAACACATGCAAGTGAAAATTGGACTGAATCCTTCAGACAGAAAAAAAATAGAATTTGCAGAAAAGAAGTTCTTACGTTCAGTAGCAGGTGTGACAATTTTGGACAGAAAAAGAAACGAAGATATTAGAAAAGACTGAAATATGTTTAATTTAACAAATAGAATTGACAATATGAGAAATAACTGGTAAGAACATGTTAAAAAAATGCCTACAGATAGGTATTAAAGTAAAACTAATAGGACTCAGAAGTGTTGGACGCCCATTTACTAGATGAATCCCACTTGATGTGAAAACAGGTCAAAAGGCCTAATTCCATGAAGTGTAAGAAGAAGAAGAAGACTTACTGCATTCTATGACACAAAGATAATGGGTATATTGTATTAGTTTGAGATTTTAATGAATACTTGAAAAAGATCCCCTGAGTCCTCCGAAAATTATGAAATTGAGTTCTTCATCTGTCAAATGTGAATTGAAATATCCAACCAGCGACGCAAGATGTCTCTATGCCGAGAGAGAATGGAACTTCACAGTTCAGGCACAACGATAGCGTTACAAAAGAGTCGTAACAAATGGCTCTTATATAATTGAAGCCTCTGCAAATAACAAATAAACCAGAACAAATATATAATTTATATAATAATTCTCTAAAAATCAATGAGGTTATATACAGTTACTCCACTTCAGATGTTAAAATAGCAAATGCCGTATTACTGTCTAGAAGGTACGAAATGCAGGGTCCATCATGGGAATATCGTTGATCGCTCTAAATGATGGATCATTTTACAATATATATTTGAACTAGTTAGGGTTAGTAATGAGTATACTTCAGAGAGTTTATTGACATAAAACATCTGGGAAAACTATTAAATTCATGCTCACCGTAATTTTTAAAAAATGTTAGGGCTATTAAATAATATTGAATTAACACTAAAAATTATACCAGTTTAATTTCAATAAATCCATCAGATCATGCGAAAATAGCAAACTTGTATACAAGGATTTAAATAGGGGCGCAGCCGCTACTTTCAGTTTTTGGCATCGGGTTGCCAACGGCTAGGAAAAGAAAAGCCTGAAACAAAATTACCCAATCCTTCAGGTTGGGGCCCGCACTCATCACTCGAAAAATAATAGAAGTCAAGAGATCCACAAGATTATGACTCGGACAACTTTAAACAACGCAACGGCGGACTGACTTTCGGAAAATAGCCTATGTATCAAACTCGGACAATTTCGTGATACTAAGCTTTTAGATTATTATACCTTCCTATTATGAAAAGTTCTGGTTAGAGTCTTGGGAATATTAAAGTTAAGGATATATGAATTTATATATATATATATATATATATATATATATATATATATATATATACACGTGTATATGCTGAATTGTCGAATATATATTTTATTTTATTACTAATATATCATTTTTCTGGAGGATTGAAGAACTCAGGTAATTTCGCGATAATATTATAGTAAATTCGTTATAAACTTTTTAATCACTCTTCATGCTACAACCAATGCATTTGAAATCCCATTATTTATGAACAGTCAACCCTTGACACTTTTCATGGAACCACAGATCGCATTTTCGACATGTATCCGTTCACATTTAGTATCAAAAATGTTCTTCAAACACAGACAAATATTAAATGTAACAACATGAATGAAAACACTTCCTCAACAAGTTAACCTAAAAAAAATAATAGTTTAAAAAACTAAAACAACACGCTTTGTTAGAAAACTGAACTAAAAAATGAAAAATAATGTTAATTTCCAACACGTTTGGGATAAAATTAAAGTGGTCAACAAAAAAAATCATCTTCAACACATCTAGAATAAAACTAGAATTATCTACAAAAAAAATTACCATCAAAAGCGTGGGGTGCTCTATATCAATTAATATAATTGATAATAAACATATATTGGTAAAAGTAAAGTCTCTAAGAAGAAAACGTAAAAACAATAAAGAGCACCCCACGCTTTTAATGGTAAAATTATTTTGTTTTTTTGTAGATAACTCTAGTTTTATTCTAGATGTGTTGGAGATGATTTTTTTGTTGGCCACTTTAATTTTATCCCAAGCGTGTTGGAAATTAAAATTATTTTTCATTTTTCAGTTCAGTTTTCTAATAAAGCGTGTTGTTTTAGTTTTTTAAACTATTATTTATTTTTTTATTTTTTTAGTTTGGTTTTCTAATAAAGCGTGTTGTTTTAGTTTTTTAAACTATTATTTAATTTTTAGTTTAATTGATTGTCATAAACCGGAATCCCGTGAAAATTTCATTGCTTAATACTCTTCTAAAAAAATCCTCCGGGCCGGATGTGAACCAACAATCTATGGATTACTGAAATTATATACCACTACAGTCCACCGCCATCAACTGAGCTCTTACAACGATTGACTAAGAAGTCGACAAGTCCGCAACTTATTATACCGGTTTTTATTTTTTTGATTTTCTGATGATTCTGGCCAGGATTTTAGAAAACAATTATGAAATTATTGTATTGTCATGGGTCCTTTACGAGTATACAAAGTTTTAAAGTCGATCCAATGTTTTTAAGTGGGTGAAAATCGTGTTCAAAGATTCCGTTACATAGATACAGGTCCATTACATAGACAGATAAAGGTCATGCTAATATAAAGCGTGTAATACACTTACGCTGTTATCACAAATATGGAAACACAGCAAGAAAGTAGACTTTCTGCTATCTACGAGACAGAAAAAAAATGTTTTTCTTGCTTATAGAACTTCGTTATAAACGAAAGAAAAATATAACGAAATTTCACGTGCCACGAAATTAGCCGAGTTTATCCTACATTAATTCTGGACTATGGGATATATACAGTGTTACAACTAAACGGGCATAAATATTTAAAAAATACTCGTACGTATCCAGGAACGCCGGGCGCGTATACCTGCCCTAAGTGTGGTTCAAAGTACCTGCACCCTACAGACGACCAATCGCACCCCAGAGTATGGCCTCAAAGCTTTTGGGCCTAAGTCGAGAAAGGAAGGAAGATAAAATAATTAAAAAGAAAGAGATGATCTTAAAATTGACGATATTATAGTACACCGAATGATCATTTCTACAATAACTTCTTGCTATGTTTTTTTATAAATCTAGGAACGAGATATTAAATTGTATCTGTAGTGGGCTGGAGATGGGGTTAAAGAAGAGCTTTTGTTCGCTGAATTTCCTCTGCTCTTTTGATATAGCCCAATGGAGAAGTGATCGCAATTCCGAGGACATGTCTCTCTGGAGAGTCGCCCAGTGTCAATAGAACAGACTTCTTATTGACGAGGTTTAAATGAAACCTTCCAAGTGTCATATTGCCTTAGTGCTCTCTTCCACACAAATGCTATAGGAAAACTAAATGTCAAACTACGACAGAAGTGAAGTGAATCCACTTCCATAACTAAAACGTATTTTCATTAAACAAACTGTACAGCAGTATTGTGTCAACCGAGAGAGAGAGAGTGCCTCCTGAGAAGAGAGGCACAATAATATATTTGCAATACCATAATCACATTTTAGAACTCAGAAGTTTAACCTGGATGGTTGAAGCAACATTCACAATCATTAGCTTTATTGTTATAATGTAATTATCTCAAAACAGCAATAACGTTTTAAATAACTTACGATGCATCTACTGCCGATCACTTATCACGCAATAAGAATGAAATCTAATCTTCTAATATATAAAAATGAATGTTTGTTTGTTTGTTTGTTTGTTCGTACTTTAAGCGCGACCATACCGTTGATCCGATTGTGATGGATTTTTGGAAAATGTTCAAGAGATTCCCGGGATGAACATAGGCTATAAGAGAGTTGAGATACTCAACTCCTACACCATTAAAAAAACACCCTTTGAAGTGAAAAAACATGAAAAAGGTCCATTTTTTACCATTGAATGGCTTAAGCTGCCTAAACCATAACAAATACACAAAATTAATAATGCACACAGAATTGAATATATAAAAAAAAATCTACAAAAAAGTCCGCAACAGCTTATGTTTATCTTTTACAGATAACACACAATTGCCATTTTTGTCTTTCATTGATGCCAAGGAGATCGGAATAAGTAGATTCCCGGGGAAGCTTGTGCTGCCATACCATTCATCCGATTGTCATGGGGCTTTTTGCAAAATGTTCAGGATTTTCCCGGAAAGGTTATAGGTTATAAGAAAGTTTAATTTTTAAGCCCTCCGCCCTTAAAAAATCACCTTCTGTAGTGAAAAATCGTAAAAAATGTATCTTTTTGTAAGCTTAAATGGGTTACGCTGCCTGAACCATAACAAATACACAAAATTATTGTACACAGAATTGAATATCTCAAAAAACTCTACAGAGAAGTCCGCGACAGAATATGTTTATCTTTTAAGAGAAACTCACAATAACCATTTTGTGTTTCACTGATGCCAAGAAAATCGGGATAGGTAAGATTCCCGGGCAAGCATAGCAGCACACGGCGGGTATTCTTTTATGGATAACTCAAAATAATGAATTTTGTATTTCAGCTCATTTATGCCAAGTACATCGGGATGCGTAGATTCCCATGTAACGCCGGATAATCAGCACGGGGTATCTAAAAATAATAACGATATAAATTTATATTTATTTGTCCTTTTAATTATTCAACTAAATGCAAAAACACATTATCATTTATATAAGTGTAGCAGCGCACACCGGGTATTAGCTAGTATATAATAAAATGAAATTAAAATTTCGTGTGAAATTATTCAATGTCCTCTTCTTCTTTCCATCGTAGTTTAACATCTAACCTTATAGGTACTTTTTACATACCCCATTCCAACCGGGCCTTAAAGTGGCAAGAATCTGACAGGCGAGAGAATTTTGACTTTCGATATCACACGCATATTTTTTGACCACACACGGACATGGGGAGCCTCCCCGAATGAGTGATCAGCTCAAGCCATGGATCATCCACAACATTTAAGACACAACATTTAAGAACAAAACACGCTATTCATTCAGACATTCATATTACACATGGGGAATAATAATGATTAAGAAGGTCAGATTATGTTCGAGAACCGTTTGAGCCTTAAAGTTCCGTGGCATTTTCTTACAAACGAGGAAAAACCTGGAAAAAAAAAATCACCCAGAAAACTTGTCCCGACCGGTGCGAATCCGGCGTCGCTGCATACGAGAGAGCGACGCTCCCCGTGACCACAGCGATTGATTCAATTTTTACACGCTTTATATTAGCTCGACCTGTATCTATATATCTATCTATCTATGTAACGGAATCTTTCAACGCGATTTTCACCCACTTAAAATCATTGGATCGGCTTGAAACTTTGTATACTTGTAGAGGACCCGTGACAATACAATAATTTCATATTTATTACACGCTTTATATTAGCTTGACCAATATCTATCTATCTACCTATCTATCTATGTAACGGAATCTTTCAACGCGATTTTCACCCACTTAAAATCATCGGATCGACTTGAAGCTGTGTATACTTGTAGAGGAGCCGTGACAATACAATAATTTCATATTTATTTTCTAAAATCCTGGCCATAATCATCAGAAAATCAAAAAAAGTTTTTTGTATCAACGTAACGGAATCTTTCAACGCGATTTTCACCCACTTAGAAACATTGGATTGACTTGAGACTTTGTATACTTGTAGAGGACCCGTGATAATACAATAATTTCATATTTATTTTCTAAAATCCTGGCCATAATCATCAGAAAATAAAAAAAAAAGTGTTTTTGTATCAATGAACGGAATATTTCAACGCAATTTTCACCCACTTAGAAACATTGGATCGACTTGAAACTTTGTATACTTTTAGAGGACCCGTGACAATACAATAATTTCATATTTTGTTTCTAAAATCCTGGCCAGAATCATCCGAACATAAAAAAAATTAAAACTGGTATAATAGGTTGCGGACTTGTCGAGTTTTTAATCAATCGTTGTAAGAGCTCAGTTGGTAGAGCAGTGAACTCTTAGTGGTATATAATTTCAGTAATCCATGTGTCGCTGGTTCAAATCCGGCTAGGCGCTTTTTTTATAGAAGAGTATTACTTTTAACTCATACTACAGTAGTATCGAATTTAAATATATTTACATTTTATCTTATTCTGTAAAATATTAAAACTAAAAAATAAAAAATTAATAATAGTTTTAAAAAACTAAAAGAACACGCTTTATTAGAAAACTAAAAAATGAAAAATAATTTTAATTTCCAATACGCTTGGGATAAAATAAAGTGGTCAACAAAAAAATCATCTCCAACACATCCATCCATAGTAATTCTGCCCGAAGGCAGGTCCTTCACTGCAATCATAGCATTTTCATGCTATGCTTGCAGCTTTACTAGGGAATTGTGTAGGTGTGGTAGCTTCCCGTTGCTTTCCACACCGGTGAAGGATGATGATAATGATAATGGTAAGGATGATAATGATAAGGATGATGGCCATATGATTTCGGGGACCGTTTGGGCCTCCTCACCCAGAAAAACTGCCCCGACCGGGATCGAACCCGGGCCCGCTGCGTGACAAGGCAGCACGCTACCTCGAGGTCACAGCGGTGGACTCCAACACATATAGAGTAAAATTAGAGTTATCAACAAAAAGAAAATAATTTTACCATCAAAAGCGTGGGGTGATTTTTATGATTTTTACATTTTCTTCTTAGAGAGCTTACTTTTACCAATATCTGTTTATTACCAAATATATTAATTGATATAGAGCACTCCACGCTTTTGATGGTAAAATTATTTTCTTTTTGTTGATAACTCTAATTTTATTCTATATGTGTTGGAGATGATTTTTTTGTTGACCACTTTATTTTATCCCAAGCGTATTGGAAATTAAAATTATTTTTCATTTTTTAGTTTTCTAATAAAGCGTGTTCTTTTAGTTTTTTAAAACTATTATTAATTATTCTAATTACAATAATGTTAATGATGTAGGTTACTAACTTGACCTATTGGTCTCTGGAGGAAAAAGAAAAAAGTTAATAACCATTCATATGATACTGTATTTCCAGTTCCAAAGTATTCAATGTTATCGGTCACTGCAGAAGGGGGTAAGTCACGGAAAATTAAGAGAGCAATTAACATCCTAGACCTATCGCACATTTCAACACAAAAATGGAACGAGTCTTCTCATTTTGAACGCAACACGGTCTGTCATACAAATTTTGGCAAGAGGAAACAGTTATTATATTCATTTTTTTCTGAAAAGTAAGATTTTATTCTATTCAATATTTAAAAAATATATCTATAAAGATAATTTATTTAAATTAACTTAAATGTTAATATATAAAAGAAAAAATTGAGAACTTTACTTTATAAGATTCTGTTAAATGGTATTTAGTTACACCGTAGCGTAGTGGTTAAGACACTGCGCTACAAGCCGGAAGGTCTAGGGTTGAAGTCCCGGTGGGGTCAGGATTTTTAAACTGACCCAAACCTTCTGGCGGTACTATGGCCCTGGGATCGACTCAGCCTCTAATTGAAATGAGTACAAGACGCTTGTTCTGGGGGTAAAGGCGGCCATCACGCAGGGCTGACAACCCGGCTGACATCAAGTGCCGATTGTCCAGAAAAAGTGGGAGCCTTCCTCCTGCCACCCAAAGGACCTCCTGAGGCCTGTAGTGGGATAACTTAACTTTACTTACTTAAAATTCTAGCCATAATTGACCGTAAATTCAATAATATTTTTTTACATCATATTAATATTATTTTTTTACTTTCATTGTAATAAGTGTACTGTTAAATCTTCATCGTCATCATCCGGTATCATGGCAGCTGCCGCCGTCTTCCGAAAACCAAACGCCATTCCTCTCTGTCCATCCATTGATCTTCCTTCAATCCTCTGATATTCATAGCTGCTTGTACCCTTTCTATCCAAGTTTTCTTCGCTCTTCCTCCTTTCTACTTGGATCCATTCCATAACAATTTTAGACAATCTTTACTCTGGCATTCTTTTGACATGGCCATACCACTGTAATCTTTTCTTTTCTATAATGTCTGGCTCCTCTTGTACACCCATAATTTCCCTTGTTTCTTTATTTCGTATTCTATCCATTCTAGATTTTCCAGCGGATCTTCTTAGCTCCTATTACTTTTATTCTAAAGAAAGAAGTATATTTTACCATCATATATTTGGTTTCTATAGGCAACGGAAGATAAGTAATATTTATTGTTTCCCTAGGGAAATAATAAAAGTACCACGACAAGAAATGTAGTAAAACAAAAGAATACTGAAACATTTTCACTGATATCATATGAAAAGTTCAGAGCCCAAGATGACCAAGTTACATGTCATATTTGAAGAAAAAAAGATGTTAAAAGTTCTAGGGACTATTTAAAAACTCTGTTTGTAATAACATTTTAGATTTAATAATAAATTATGATCAAGTTGAACTTTAGTTATAAATATTTAACATTAATTTTCTTTTCATGAAATGGACCTAGCACAGTTTTCAATTTTTGTATTTCATCTAATTGTGCTCTTTACCATGTAAATAAAAGCTAATTTTTTTTGAAAATATAATTTTCATAACGTAGAGAAAAAATATATAATTTTCATAACGTAGAGAAAAAATATATTTAATAATAAATTATGATCAAGGTGAACTTTAGTTATAAATATTTAACATTAGTTTTCTTTTCATGAAATGGGCCTAGCACAGTTTTCAATTTTTGTATTTCATCTAATTGTGCTCTTTACCATGTAAATAAAAGCTAATTTTTTTTGAAAATATAATTTTCATAACGTAGAGAAAAAATATAATTTGTATTATTCAGAATAGAAAATGTATATCTTACTATGTAGAGTGTGGAAATAGGAATGTAATATTATACGTAATTCGTTATGTTAAGGTGTCTCAACCAATCTCGGACTACATTGCATCAATGACTGGGTAAGTTCATCTTACCTTCCTTTATATCACAAATAACTATAAATGAAAAATTAAATATTCCCATTGATAATGGGTGCTCTAATGGTAATGCATTAAAATATATTAATACAAATGCACAAATTTAATTAAATTTATGCTAAGCGTTATTTATTTCTTCTAATTCTAATTTTTCAAACAAGTACTCTTAAATTCTATCAAAATTCTATACGCGTAAAACCAAACATGTTGAAGCTTCTCAAAATAAACTTTAACTAAGATACAATAAGAGAAGGCCTTATTTGATAACAGTATTGTTCTCACTGCGATCCGACATATTTCTATTATATTTCTATTTAATCTGGGAGGGCAAATTGTCATAACTCTGCGACCTGAAAGATCTATTGCGCTTTTCCCAGCATTATGGAAATAAAGTCTACTCTTTATAAAACATCAACAAGAAATGTACGACTTGGCTCAAGTTGTAGCGTTTAGACTCGTATTCGGAAGGTTCCGGATTCAAATCCCGGTACCGACTAACTTGAGTTTTTTTTTCTAATTCATCAAGTCAAATGCTGGATTATAATTGCTGGATTACCAGCATCTATTTCATCACATTCATTATTTCGTATTATCATTAAATATAAATAAATATATGCTATATTACGTAGGATATTGAAAGCTTATTTAAGTAAGAAAAAAGAAATGATAGAATATTTTTGAAGGGATTGAAATTCCAAAAGAAGCTGGAAACGATAGTATATTACCATGCGAAATTGGGAAGTAGTTTTTACAAAAGCGAGAAAATGTTTAAAAACCGAGCGATAGAGAGGCTTTTAATTTCCGAGATTCTGTAAAACATTTCACAAACGTGCGTTGTACATTATTTTTTGCACAATACAGCTTTCAAAATAATACATAACAGTAAAATAACAACATATTTGTTGGAAATATTTCGTTCATTATAAACAATTGACTAACGTTAACAGTGTGGGCAATGTTTATTAGTTGAGACTACAGCAGGCCGTGACACAATCAGTGATAAATGGTGGCAAATTTTGTATTTATTGTTTTATATTGTTTCAAATAAAGTTCAGTTAATTTAAAATGTAGTGATTTATTTCGTATAATGTATTTTTTTTTCAAATGCCCCAGGTTTGTCTTTCGACATTCCTGGTTTCTTTCCTGGCATGGCGTACTTGTAACCCACTTCTGAGGTTGGGGCGCCTGGAAGGCGGGGTTACGTTGCCCCGATGACATGATGGGTGATGATAATGGTGCACCAGGAGAGTCCCTAATCCTAAGATTAGCCTAAGATGAATATGAATGATGATGATTGCGATGACCATATGATTTCGGGGACCGTTTGGGCCTTAAAGTTTTCCTGACATTTGTCTTACAGGTGAGGAAAAAACCCGATAAAAATCTCACCCAGAAAAACTGTCCCGACCGGGGATCGAACCCGGGCCCGCTGCGTGACAAGGCAGCACGCTATATAACAATAATAATAATAATAATTCACATTAGCTATAATAAGCCTATGGTCCGCGACACCTTGATGTTTCTTCCATTCGGCCCGCGATAGCCTACAAATAATTTTGGGCGGCTCTGACTTAGCCAGTATCAGGGTGACATTTGGTCAGCATGTCAAGTCCCGCCGTTATAGCTGGTTTTCTCAACCTGGAACCGCTACTTACTGTAGCGATCCAAATTCCTCACGATGCTGGTGGACACCGATCCCATACTGGCCGAAATTCCATGAGAAATTTCTTTCCCCATGGAGACTCGAACTAGTGCATATCCCATAGCTCTGCGCCAATGTATTATGCTTTAAACCGCTCACAAAATGAAATCTCTATGTAGATTAAGTATCATAAATTAAGTATATGGACGCATTCTCAGAACAGAACTGTTTCAAAGAAAGATCTGGAATGGAATCCATAGGTATTGCTTAGGGAAAAAAAGGAATACCAAAAATTAATGGCGCAGCACAGTATTTACAGAAACTGAACAAATGAAAAGCAGGAATGATGTCAGTAATTTAGCAAAGAACGAACCCGAAAATGCGCTTTACGAAGGCTCTATGCTTCCAAGACGAGTGCAAGAGCTACTACCAATATTACTAAAATATATATCGGAGAAGGTATTTTTATATCAGGGCATGAGTAGTCATTTTTCCGACAAAATAAATGATTTTTTAAATTTAAAATTGCTTCAAATCCAGAATCTATAAAAAGTAATATATTTAAAAAGTAGGTACAATATGACGTTATTAACGATGGAATGTCCCTTATTTTTAAAACAGTAAATGGATTTATTTTTTGGTGGAGACGCTAAGGCTAGAGTCGGAAGCACGTGTCTCAAGAAAGCTGTTACACATTAGCACTAATTCGTGAATGTGGGAGATGTTTTAATTGCTTTGGCGGAGAAAAAATGTTTGTACTCAAATTGACTTGAGCTGTTAGTGTCGTATATCACTAACCAGACAAATTCATCATTCATCCACTCACAGCTTCGTTCACACCGACGCGAAGCGTTACTACACCATGGTGCGACAGGCCTAGCGACTGCTAGCCACATACGAATGTGACGAGCGACCACCCGGCCAGTCTAGACGTGACATATGTTCAGAATGTCATGCCCTCAACCATTAAAGTTCGTTTTCTGATCATGAAATCACTTATTATTATAGATATTCAAATTTCACTCACAGTATAGGTTGAGTGCCGGTCTCATACAATAGCTGAAATTTAATTAGAAAATGTCTTCTTCCACGGGGATTCGAACTAGCTCTCGTCCCCATTGCTGTGCGCCAAGGAATGATGCTTCAGTTAGACCGATTGGCCACGGCGCGGGACACGCCAATATGTTTAGCGAAACAAATAAGTTCTCCTGAACGTAAATCGAAAAATATATTGAATCTTTCGTCGATTTATTATCAAAGTTGAACATTATAATCATCATGCATGCTCTTGCTGGTAAGTAGGCCTGCATGCTAAATCAAAATAAATCCAACTTGTGACAAGATCCTGAGTGTTTAAAGTGGTTGCAGACATCGGCTATCAGATGATAATAAATGGAGTATATGGTTAGCGTGACCCTACCTTGTCGTGGTGGAGTGGCTTGCGTGCTTAAATGATCCCGAGAGCTATGTCGGCGGTAGCATTGCTGGCGATAAGGTTACCCATGCCGGACTGGTCGAAGGTGATAAGCCAGACGAAAAAACTACCTTGGTCGAAAGAATGACGATCTTTCTCCGTAAAAATACAACCGCCAAGAAATGCAGATATGGGTTCAACTGGGGTAAAATTTTCCGGAGGTCAAATAGTCCCCCATTCGCTTCTCCGGACGGACACTACTTCAGGGAACCCATGCCAAAGGCAGCCAGATATAATGAGAGCAGTTAAGTCTCATAGGCTGCGATGGCAGGACATATGGCACGAATGGGGAATGAAAGACGTGCATGGAAGCTTCTTGTAGGAAAACCAGAGGGAAAACGCCCAGTTGGTAGACCAAGAATGAGGTGGGAGAATAACATTAACTATAATTTGAGGGAAGTATATTATACAGGGGGTGATCGGAAAGCATTGGCTCAGGATAGGGATGTATGGAGAGCGTATGTCCGCGCGGCCATGATCCTACGGATTCGATAGTGCCAGTGAGTTAGAGTTATGGTTAGCGTGATACAAATCCTCAACTTTAGTTCCAATTTTATGAACCGAATTTCGATCAAGTACCAACTCCGTTGTCCTCACGAGGTTGACTAGATCTCGTCCCAAACCGTATAATTAAAGAAAACATCCATGGTTAGCCGGGAATTAAACCTTGATCCACGAGGTGCTATTGTTACATCACAGAGGAAGTATAAGTGCACATTGGCAACACTGTGTCTTAACATAAAAGTCTTTCTTGTATGATAAATACAGCACCTACAAAATCCAATGATAAAACGCAACTAATTTATTTTTGCAGAAAACTTTACAATTTTAATATATGCCTACCGTATATAATTTAAATGATGCTGATCGCCTAGTGAGTATGACGTAATATATTTCTATCATCATGTCAAACGCAACTTCAGAAAGGGAATTTCTACCCCTGTAGGTTTTTAACGTCCTATAAACCTCAGGTAACATGATACTGGGGAATTTAGCCTACTTCTCCTCCAAAGGAAGCTGCTTACTCGATTTTTTCTCAACTGAATAGTTCCATTGCATCCATAACAGGAAAATAATAATAATAATATAATTATTATTGGGACACGTCGTAGCATAGTTGGTTAAAGCAATACGCTACAAGACGGGAGGTCGAAAGTTCGAATCCCGGTGAGGTCAGGATTTTTAAACTGACGAACAGCCTCTGACGGCAACATGGCGACGACTCAGCCTCTAACGGAAATGAGTACCAGATGTACGTGCTGAAAGTAAAGGCGGTTGTTACGCTGGGCTGACAATCCGACTGGCATCTCGTGCCGATTGTCTAAAAAGGTGGAATCATCAACTTCCCACTACTACAAGGGTCTCCTAAGACTTAATAGGTCCACTTTACATTATTATTTATATCCACATGTTAACTTTACAGTCATAATGTTGTTGTTATTATTATTGTTATTATTATTATTATTATTATTATTATTATTATTATTATTATTATTATTATTATTATTATTATTAGGGAGAAAATGGAAAATGAAAGATGGCCAAAAAATATATACAAATGGTCATCCCCTGGAAGAAATAAACGTGTCAAACCAAGATGGAAATGGAAAACCTACGTCAGAACCATAATGGATTATAGGAATTTGGAAGAGGGAGATTGGAATGATAGAGATAAATGGAAACTGAAGACGGTAAACCTATAAGTGGGAGAAAGCAGAAGAAGAAGAAAAAGAAGAAAAGAGAGAAGATTGTTGGGAAGACCACTGAAGAGATGGAAGGATCAATTCGACCTATAATGAGATTGGAATAGGCCATTGGGCTTAATCCCTGTTGTTGATGATGATGATTATTATCATTAAGTGCATTACTGTAACTTATATTTGTTAATACTATTCTTGGTATAATTATTCATTACTATAAGATAGCTATTATACTATTATTGCTAATTTACTAATTATTTTATTATTGTCACTTATTATCTATTGATACCCTACTTTGTAGCATTATGCGTATAATAATAATAATAATAATAATAATAATAATAATAATAATAATAATAATAATTTTTATTATTCCGGCTTTTACAATGAATATACATTTTTCCGGTACGCATGTTCACAATTAACTACACATTTGTTTCAACACATTTTTCCATTCTTGTCTGTTCATCCATATATCTTCTTCTATTTCCCATTCCCTCTTAGTTTCATTGATTCCCTGAATCCACGTAATATTTGGTCTACCCTTCTTTTTCCTTCCCTGTGGTTCCCAATCCATGATTATCTTAGGTAGTCTTCCTTCTTCCATCCTTCTAATGTGTCCATACCAATTTAATTGTTTCTTCTTTATAAAATCTAATATTGCATATTGTACCTCCATTTTTTCTTTTATATATGAATTTCTGATTTTATCCTTCCTGGATATTCTTGCAGCACGTCTCCATAGTCCATTTCAGTGGCGAGTATTTTTTTTTTTCATTTGTGCATTTAAAGCCCACACATCAGCTCCATAGGTATTAATGCTTCTGATTATTGTATTAAAAATAGTTTTTTTTTTGTTTCTTTGAAGATATGTTTGTCCCATACTATTCCATTTAGGGCAGATATAGCATACTTTCCTATATTGATCCTGTTTCTTATCTCTGTTTCTTGTTTTCCATCTTTAGTAATTTTAATTCCCAAATACTTATATTCTTCAGTGTATTTAATTGTCCCTAAATTTTCTTCTAGTATTAAATCTTGAGGAAGATCCCCTATTGTCATATATCTAGATTTATCCATATTGATCTTTAAACCCCATAAACTATATTCTTGTATTAATTTTCTAGTGAGGTATTCTATATCTTCAAATTCTTGAGCCAATATCAATTGGTCATCTGCAAACTGGAGTGTATATATTGTTGAAATATCATCTAGTGGTATTTCCATCTGTTTACATTTCTTTATAATAATAATAATAATAATAATAATAATAATAATAATAATAATAATAATAATAATAATAATTATTATTATTGTTATTATTATTATTATTATTATTATTATTATTATTATTATTATTATTATTATTATTATTATTATTATTATTATTATTATTATTATTATTATTATTATTATTATTATATACTATTATTATCGTGTCAAAGGGGTTTCCCAATAAAAAAATTAAAGTATCTCTATTGTCAATCTTTCGACCTATGTACATGACCTGTTCACCTCAATCTCCTAGACTTAACCCTGATGACATTACGACGATATAAAAAATATGGAATTTCTCATTGTGAAGCTTCGTCTATTTTTATCCCTTATGGAATCCTAGTTTCGTATACCTTTAGCTTGATTTATCCTCCTGCAAGTAAAAACCATGTTTCACACCATAGAGTACCACAGGCAAGATTGTCGTTTTATAAAATTTAGTCTTAGAATTCTTATAAAAAGAAAGGCCGAGAATACAGGCAAAAAACACAAATTTCCTTTTTAATAATAATAATAATAATAATAATAATAATAATAATAATAAGAAATGTGCACTCAGGTGAGCATTAGTGGTGGTTTAGTCTTTACTGTAGTCTGTAATAGTTTTTGTTCTTTTCGCACTTGTTATGATGTGGTATTTCCTACATCTTTGTCCACATAACACACACTTGCATTCTTCGGTTCGGCTCGAGGAATTTCTTGTTTATACATATTTTGTTATGAAATCCATGTGCTGCGAGTCGTGTTGTGACGTGTCTCTGGGGGTTGCACTCTCTGGTCCATCTGTCGTCCAGCATGGTAGTTGTGGTGTAGAAATCTATGTCTATTTCCTTCTTCTTCCTATTTCTCATGCTTATTAATTTCTGGTATGGTTCTGTGGATTGTAGATAGAATTGGGTTCTTATGTCCTATATGAAGTAGGTCTCTCTCATGAGTTCGTAAGCAAAACGAGATGGCGCTATTTTTCCTATTCTCAGGATCCGTTTCATGAACATTGCTTTGACTTTTTCTATTCTTATCAGATCTCCGATCTTAAGTTTTTCCCAAATTATCTCTATCCCATATGTTATAACTGGTGCCACTGTCGTTTTGAATAACTGCATTGCTGTACCTGTCGATAAGTTGGCCAGATTCGGGATATTGTATGATGTTCGGATGGCTGCCGCTGCTCTTTCTTGGATGTGTATTCCGAAGAACGTTGCTGTTGTCTGTAGAGTGAATCCTAAATATTTGTATTTTCCCACTTTTTGTAGTGGTTGATTGAGTAATGTTATGTTGTCTTTTGATGTTGATTTTCCCCCTTTTCTAAATGTCATCTGGACTGTTTTCTCTTCATTTATCTGCACGTTGTGCTCCTGTGCCCAGATCTCTAATCTTTTTATTGCTTTTTGTATGTCCTCCTTTTCTGTTGCTCCTATCACCATATCGTCTGCATATAAGATTAGTTTTGCTTTTGAGTTTTCCTAGATTATGGTGTTTACGTCTGCTGTATAGATGTTAAACAGTGTGGAGCTCGTGGGATCTCCTTTCCTTTCCTTTTTTTCAAATTGGTATTCAATTTATTCGTGTGTATGATTTTGATCCGTTTAGGCTACATTGATCTTAGATACATGAACTCATTTTTATAAGAATTACTATTGCTACAGTTACCCGTTATAATCTGCTATTTACAAAGCGCACTTAGTAGTAATTCATTTTTTTCTGTTTACATATAAACTAACTTCCTTACAGGCATTTAAAAGGACCTCTGCATTTATTGCACAGTCCAAAAACATCGGCACAGTCCAAAAACTGGTGAATATAATGCATACCGATAGGTACTTCAGTACTACATGGAAATAACTGTAAATTATTATGATAAAAACATATTTAAAACGTAACTTTTGTTCGTTTATTGTAAAAATCGCAATTTGACATTATAATAATATTATAGATATAGTTTTTTATGTTGAATCGACAGTTAAACGCGAATTAAACACAAGGAGTTTATTTTCAAAACATTTCTTGTCCATTTTCAAACATTTGTGGCAAATAACCTAAGTCAACCATTTTGCTGGAAACAAGGGTCACTTTCATTACAATATTCATTTCTTCTGTAGCTGATTTAAAGAATGTTCTGAATCCAAATGGCGACATTCGTACATAGAGTAATCTAGGAAGAATGCAGACACAGTCAGTTTGGATACAAAGTTGACAAGAGATGTTTTGAAAATGAGTTCCTCTTATGTTACACAGGATCCAAAATAGTATATTACGATGCGAGGTTGGGAAGTGGTTTTTACGCTTCACAAACGTGCGTTGTGCATTATTTTTTGTTCCATAGTGTTTTCAAAATAATAAATAATAGTAAAATAATAACATATTTATTGGAAATATTTGCGTTCATTACATACAATTGACTAACGTTAACAGTGTGGACAATGATTATTAGTTGAAACTACAGGAGGCCGGGAAACCAATTAGTGATAAAATGGCGGCAAATACGTATTTATTGTTTTATATTGTTTCAAATAAAGTTCAGTTCATTTAAAATGCAGTGATTTGTTTCATCATCATCATCATCACTCCAGGGATTAGGCAATTGCCCGTTCCGACTTCATAATGCATCAGCCCAACGTCTTCTAGGTCTTCCAACATCACGTCTTCCAAGAGGAAGTTAATTTCTTGCTAACAATGGATATCTCTCCTTACTCATTCCATCCATATGATCAATCCATTTCTGTCTGTAATGCGTGACCTTATCCAATAAAGGCTGTACTTTCAATTCTTCTCTTATATCCTCATTTGTTATTCTATCAAGTCTTGTACATCCTTTTACTTGTCTTAGGAACCTCATCTCCGCCGTCTGTATTCTATCCTTCTGTTTTTTCATTGGAGCCCAAGTTTCACATCCATACAATATTGTGGGAACCGCCATAACATTATACATTTTTATCTTGGTTTCTTTTCTAATTTTATTTTTGAATGTTCTCTGTATTGTTCCACACACACCGTCTGAAATTTATTTATTTTGGAGCCAATATCTCTTTCCACATTGTAGCCAACATCACAGTTCAAATATTTGAAACTAGACACCTGTTCTATACTTTGATTTTCTAAAATAATTTTGGATCTCACTGGATCTCTTCCTCTAAAAGCCATGGTCTTCGTTTTCCTTACAGAAATCTTTAGATCATATAATTTACATATTTCATTTAATGCATGCAAAGATTTCTGTAAGTCGTCTTCATTTTTCTGTATTATGATTACATCGTCAGCAAATAGAAGATTATTTATGCACACTTTATTATCCATTCTTATTCCTGGATTCACTAAAACTTTCCATTTTATTTAAAATACCGTGTATATATATATATATATATATATATATTTACTACGGTGGGGTCAGGATTTTTAAACTGACCCAAACCCTCTGGCGGCACTATGGCCCTGGGGTCGACTCAGCCTCTAACGGAAATGAGTACCAGACGCTTGTTCTGGGGGTAAAGGCGGCCGTCACGCAGGGCTGACAACCCGGCTGACATAAAGTGCCGATTGTCTAGAAAAAGTGGGAGCCTTAACCTCCTACTACCCCAAGGACCTCCGGGTCTGTTGTGGGATCACAAAAAAAAATATATATAACTTACATTCAATAGATTTAAACTATTCCTAAGAATATCAAAAATTCCCGTGCATCATGTTTCATATAATGTATATTAACACTACCTTTTGGATATTTTTTGTATATACATTGTATGTAGTGTACATAGAGGGCAGTGGTTTTACTTCCCACATGCGGTTTGTAATATGTAATATAACAGTACAGTTATTTAGGTCGGCAACCCCGAAATGTAGGAACTTCAACTTTCAATCATGGTAGCCATTGCTGTAAGTATGACAAAGTATGACACTATCGAGCAAAAATAAATACTTTTTTTTTTCTCCCTCTATTGAATTCATATATCGACATTTAAACAGGAAAATATTCCACTATAATTAATGTTTAATCTAAAAACATAAAGACTGGTACAATGTGGCAACACTGTATACTTTAAATCGTTGGCACACATCACTACAGATATGCAGGATTTTGTTAACCCTTAAATTGGCAAAACACAAATTTATTTTGTTAGATATTTGAATGTGGCGGACCGCAGTGAAAACGGAATCTTGTGTAACTGTTTATTATTGCGTATATTGTATAATTAGACACATGTTTAAGTGGTTTATTTTTGTTCGTATTCTTTTGATTTATTTCTTTTCTTCTTCCTTCCAAGTATTAGGACAAGGCCTGTTACGATCCTATAGAAAATGTTCCCTCCAGCCTAAATAGTACGATCATACCGCGAAATTCTCGTATAAGACTTGAAAGCATAATAATAGTCCCTTCGATTGGTTGCTGGCCAAAGGAAGGCAAGACCAGTGATGGGGCTGCCATCTTATAGCCTCTGGTCAGGCTTTTCTGGAGAAGAAAAGAAAATAAAGGAAAGAAGAAATGGAAGAAAGGAAAGACCTCCCTAGCCCTCAGATGCCCTAATAGCGTCGGGGTCGAAAAAAAAAACAAGAGTTAACCAAGAGAGGTTAGATAGTAAAGTTAAAAGAGTGCAAAACACAAGTAAGTGGAAGAAATGTTTTGCTCAGCTTGGGCCACCTTGTGGTCGCCATCCACATATCCCCTAGATGTGGACCCCTAAAATATTAAATTAATTGAACTAACTGATGTATCCAAAAGGATACATTTCGAATTTAAGGGTTAAGTGGCTAAAACAGCTAGGGATTTGCCTATAAACTGAAGATCGCAATTGTATCAAAAATTGTAATTGCAATATATAATAATAATAATAATAATAATAATAATAATAATAATAATAATAATAATATAATAATAATGTTTTATTTATTCTAGCAGAGTTAAAGCCATAAGGCATTCTCTTCCACTCAACTAGCACAATTATATATATATATAATATATATATATATAATATATATATATATATATACATATATATATATATATATATATATATATAATATATAGGGCCTACACTATACTAATTATAAAGAGTTAAAGATATATTAAATGTAGCAATGTAAATTTCATGTAAAAACATTTTATACGATAATAATAATACTAATACTTACGATAATGATAATAACAATAATAATAATAATAATAATATAATACTGATATTATTATTATATTATTATTATTATTATTATTATTATTATTATTATTATTATTATTATTATTATTATTATTATTATTATATATTATTACTATTATTATAGTATAAATATGTACTGACAAACACAATATATTCATAAATTAATCAAGTATCATAAAAACCATATTCCTATTCTAATTTTTTTTTTATTTTTGTCTCTTATTTTAATATTTTATTTATTTATTCATTTTTTGCAACTGTGCCATATCAACTTTATATAATCCTCAATATAGCGAATTTTATTTTCGTCCTATCACCGCACCAACCTTATCTAATTTTTCTTTGCTTACTAATTTAATGCCTGGAACTTTGTGTACTCTGAGTTTGATAGTGTGAACTGCAACTTGAAGTATTTCTCCCCCATTATATTAGGGCATTACCCCCTCAGACCGGACATGCACGTTAAATTACATAATTGCATAACAAAGAGCCCGATTAGGCCCTGCTGCATCTCCCTCAACTCTTTTTGTCAGCGTGCTATTATCAACACTTGGCGCCCATATTCTCCACCTTCTCAGATAAATAACAAAAATTCTGAGTTCACGCGAACCCCTGTTTGAATACCTCACTCCTTGTTCTTCAAATAGCTTTTAAATAATTTTTGCAGGCTAATAAACACCCTTGAAAATATATATATATACACACACAAATTTAATTCCACGTAAAAAAAAACTTGCCGAAATGTTTTTTCCTCCATAAACTTTTACTGTTTTATTTAAGTTATACATAAGGTTCGTTTAAGATCAAAATTATTAATAGGAAATTATTTTTAATGCTTACAGAAAAGTTCTATATTAAGTCTCTTCGTTTTTATATTTGTTTTATTCTTCGAATCAAATTATTGAATTATTCACGGGTTATTACCCTCATATACTTTATTTTTAAGTTTATATCCTAACATTTTAATGACACTTCGACAGATTTGAATCCGAAACCTCATGACCAATAACGAGTGCATTATCAATGAGATATCCAACCGGAATATAGGCTACATATTTTCACGCATTTCAGCATATTGATGTTAATAGCATTAATTTTTAATTTGAAAAATAAAAATATTTTTGGAATAACTGTTCATTAATCAGTTAATATTTTTATCTCTGTCTTATAAGAAACAATTAAATCAGGAATCCACAAACACATTATTCTTATTAATTATTATTACTACTATTATTATTATTATTATTATCATCATCATCGCCATTGGGGTGACGTGTTCAGTTCAGAATACAGAATTAAATATTGTATTCTAGATCGAGATAATTTGTCGATATGATTTATACTTTTGTCTGTAAGATTGTAATCTGAAACTAATTAAATTAAAAACATTACGAATATGATAAAATATAAAACAGAGTGATTAAGAGTAAAATTAAATTTATAACTATAAATTAAAATATAACATTACATAAAAAATCAAATCAGACAGATGTCCGAGAGGGAAAATATCAAGAGGCAGACCAAAGGAGAAGATGAAACTAAGATTTTGAGACCACTATAAACGGATTGATGCCTACTCCTTGAAGACAAGAGGAGAAAGAAAAAAAGAAAGAGAAGAAGGAGAAGAAATCAAAATGTTGGAATTTTTTTACTCGGTTGGAAACAACTATAAACACCACATCCATTATCTTATAAAATGTTAAAACAGTTAAATGGACACGATTATCATCATCATCATCATCATCATCACCAATCACCATCATTATCATTATTGTTATCGTTATTATTATTGTTATCGTAATTATTATTATTATTATTATTATTATTATTATTATTATTATCGTTAGCATGGGAATTCCTATTTCAAACAACAAAACTTTATACAACTTACATTTTGCAGATGATCAATTGTTAATTGCACAAGATTATGAAGATTTAGAATATATGACTAGAAAAGTAATAGAAGAATATGAAAAATGGGGTTTAAATTTAAACATGAAAAAAACTAAATATTTATCAATTGGTGAACCAGAAAAAAATTTTATTTTGGAGACTGGAGAAACAATAAAATGTTGTAGTGAGATCACATATTTAGGAATTAAAATAAATAAAAATGGGAGTTATGAAGAGGAAATAAGAAATAGAAATGATAAAGGAAAATTCGCAATTGCTTGCCTCAATGGAATATTGTGGGATAAAAATATAAGTAATAAAAATAAAATTAATATATATCATACAATTGTTAAAAGCATCATTACTTATGGAGCAGAACTTTGGCCATTAACAACAAAAACAAATAAGTACCTTTTGGCAACGGAAATGGATTTTATACGAAGGGCCGCAAGAATTTCAAGAAGAGAAAAAATTAGAAACTCAGTTATAAGGGAGAAAATGAAGATTGAAGACACTATTTTAGATTATATTAAAACTCAGCAATTAAGATGGTACGGACATGTCCAGCGAATGGAAGAGGATCGACTACCAAAATCTGTTTGGAATGGAAACCTGAGGGAAGACGAAGCAGAGGAAGACCTAAAACCTCCTGGAGTCAGGGAATATGGTTATATATGAAGGAGAAACATCTACAACCAGGAGATTGGATGGACCGACAAAATTGGCTATTAGGAATCGGACGATGTCAAAGACATTAATCAACCGATGATATATCTATTATTATCGTTATTATTATTATTATTATTATTATTATTATTGTTGTTATCGTTATTATTACTGTTATCGTTTATTATTATTATTATTGTTGTTATCATTATTATTATTATTATCATTATCATTATTATCATTATCATTATTATTATTATCATTATTATTATCATCAGTATTATTATCATCATCATTATTATTATCATCATTATTATTATCATCATCATTATATTATTATTATTATTATTATTATTATTATTATTATTATTATTATTATTATTATTATTATTATTATTATTATTATTATTATTATTATTATTATTATTATTATTATTATTATTATTATTATTATTATTATTATTATTATTATTATTATTATTATATTATTATTATTGTTGTCATTTATATTGAACAAGATTTGTAATCCTGGTGAAAGCAGTCGTGTGAACATTCAATATCAGATCGTTTATACTGTACTTCTAAAATCTATTTTGAATGCCTTCTCTCATTGCGGAATGTATGGTATATAAAAAGTGTATTAATTAGCAAAAGTACTTTATTTATAAAGAACATTGGAGTGGAAAAGGTTATTCGCATCTGATAACTAATCCTGCACTTCCCGTAATATTATACATGCTGCACCGTGTAATTTCCAGATCAACATCTCTGCGCCTAACCTCAATCCCAACAAACGGCGCCATTATGCGTACAACCCACCATGAAAATTAATACAATTACGCTCCCGTCCTCTATATATTCTTACTTAATTTTAATTACACAACAAATACAATCTATTTGTCACTATTGTCTGTCCTAAGGTCATATCAAAGTTTTGAAAAGAGTAAATTGTAAAAATATTCCAAGTGCCTTGCATGTGACATTAAAAATCCATTCAAAGTCATCATCATCATCATATTCCATTCACAAATTTAGGCCATTTGTTGGACTGTTCGGCCTCAATAGAAACACCATCCAAAAGTATTTTGAGTGGACGTCCTGGTCTTCTTCTTCCTGCAGGTTTATAGCTTAACATTTGTTTGAGTATCCTGTGATCCTCCATTCGATGAAATGTTGCAGCCATCAGAAATTTCGTTTTCTAAAGGTTCCACGTGTAATTCTTCTAAGATGTCATCTTTTTTTGTGATCTAGTAGTGTGTATCCTGCAGTTCTTCGAAGATATCTCAGTTCAGTAGATCTAAGTCTCTGTATATCTTCTATTTCAATGTCCAAGTCCATACTTCGCTACCATACAAAAGAGTTGGAAGAGACAGTGTTTTATACACTTTCAATCTTGAATGTTTTTGGACTAACTGTGACTTGAATCCATTCAAAGTACTTGAGCCAAATAATGTCAACTTAAGGTATAATTATTTATAAAATTTGTAGTAAAATATAAAGAACTTTTTTTTCATAACTCAGCCTTAATATTTAATGTTTCGAAGAAATGACTTAAATGTTTATTCCTCACCACATTTATTCCTGGGATCAATTATAATTTAGGTAATGTAATGGTTACAGCGTCTAACATTCCATGGATCATGAATATGGATCCCGACTATACCGTAGACTTTTTTTCGAGTTTAGGATCGGAAAGGGGTCCAATAATCTTCAGGACAACTGAGTCGTCATCATCATCATTATAATAGGTTTCATGGATTTGTTCGTTTGTTCTCCATAATTTATAATTGCTCTCTCCATCCCTATGGTCTGTATCTGTACGATTGCAAAGGAATACGTCTTGGTTAAATTCGTTGTAAATGCAAATACGAATGTTATCTGTGTTCGCCGATTATTTATAATATATTTCAGAGATTTAATTTCTGACGTAAAAAAATAAACTCATTTGTTTTATGGTAATGGAGAATGTATCCTGCCAGAAATCTAAGAATCATCTGTTGATTCATTCATTATTTCATACAAATAGGGAAATCCGGTAAAGAAAACTGAAGTTTAAGTATTACGATAATCTCACCACGTGACTCCTTGAGTGCTTGCAAGTAATAGTAATCATTATTCGGCTTTGCTTCCTCAGAGCTGCCATTCCATAAGTTTATTTGGAGCAATTCCGGAATATGGAGCACGATGTATAATGCAACAATAGTATTTGAGTTTTATATCACATTTAAACACATCAATCTTAAACTTAAAATCTAACAAAAATAATTCACTCCAACCTTATATTTGCTTTTCTTTTTTTCTAGCACTCATTAAAATATGTCTGTCCATTTTGGCTAGATTCTCCCCCATTCTAAAATTTAGTCACTGTATTTCATTTACAACCTATGTATTAATAAACCAGTTTTTGCACAAGTATACGATATTCTGAGTTATCTAATAAAAATTTGGACAAAAATAGTAATTTTATAACATAATTTTTAGGAATTGTTTTTCTTTCGATAATATCATGTTCACTGTTATCTATTAATGCAGTTACAAGATTGCATTATAAACATTTATAAGTATATCCATCCATCCATCCATAGTAATTCTGCCCGAAGGCAGGTCTTACACTGCAATCATAGTATTTCATGCTATGCTTTGCAGCTTTACTAGGGAATTATAGGTGTGGTAGCTTCCCGTTGCTTTCCACATCGGTGAAGGATGATGATGATGATGATGATGATGATGATAAGGATGATAATGATGGCCGGATGATTTTCGGGGACCGTTGGGCCCTAAGCTTCCTGACATTTGTCTTACAGGTGAATAAAAACCCAGAAAAGACCTCACCCACGAGCCTGTCCCGACCGGGAATCGAACCCGGGCCCGCTACGTGACAAGGCAGCACGCTACCTCGAGACCACAGAGGTGGACTATAAGTATATAACAATAATTATTTTGTTTCCATTTTATTTTGGTAAGATCCCAAAGACTTAATTTAGTAGTTCTTTTGAAAACGATGGAACAATGGCCTCTTATAGCAAACATGGACACAGTCCCATTATTTTTGCGAGTTTCGATAACGCGCGGTCCGCGTCGCTGATTGAAAGCAAGTCGTCAGTCATATCGTATACTGAACATAACTATCAAATCAAGCGCCCAATTTTGTTTGTTTCAATTAAAATTAAAATAATCATCTGCCTTTGTCACATATGATGTTTGAAGATGTCATTTTACCGGTACAAATATTTTAAGAAAGTTTGAATCCATGTGTATTAATTATACTTCTTAAATTATTCATTCAAACTTTCTTAAGAGATATAGGGAATTTATGGCGTTACAAGGTCATAATTTTCAACATCTCCTGTGAAAAGATAAGAAATCCTTGCGCTTGAATTGAGGGTGCATGAAACTTTACCAACTGATGACCTGCTTCCAGCTTTGGTGAGTTTCTCGGCACATGTAAAAATTAAGCATTGTAAATAATATTAACTGAGGCGCCGAGAACCATAAGGACCTAAAGCACACTGTCGTAGAATTGAAATTTTAGCCTGTATCCATGCTCCTGACATCTGTTACCTTATAGTGAATCAGCTTTATCTAGATTTACATTATATATATATATATATATATATATATATATATATATATATACACATCCATTGTAATTTTGCCCGAGGGCAGGTCTTTCACTGCAATCATAGCATTATCATGCTATGCTTTGCAGCTTTACTAGGGAATTGTATGTGTGGTAGCTTCCGGTTGCTTTCCACACCGGTGAAGGCTGATGATGATGATGATGGTGATGGTGATGATGGCCATATGATTTCGGGGACCGTTTGGGTCTTAAAGTTTTCCTGACATTTGTCTTACAGGTAAGGAAAAACTCCGATAGAAACCTCACTCAGAAAAACTGTCCTGATCGGGTATCGAATCCGGGCCCGCTGCGTGACAAGGCAGCACGCTACCTCGAGACCACAGCGGTGGACATATAGGCCTATATATATGTAAACATATACGAAAAGCTGTCTCACCGATTTCTCTGGCATTCACTTCCTTACGGATCCGTATGTTTTGTGCATTGGCCCCGTATGGTTCTCAGCATCTCAATTTAATCTGTCATTATTAATAAACGTATTTTCCCCATTTTTGCAGTTACAAAAGCCAATGTTTAAATTTGTATGACGCAACAAGGTCGCTAGCACGTATTTTAACGTAGCAGCGAGTATAAAAACCTTAAAATACACTCGTGCAGCTGCACTGCTAGACAAAACTGAAGCAGACATACTCCAGTAACGGCAGAAAAATTATTCTTACGAAATGTAACGGTATTTCTAATATTTCTACAACTCTTCTAAATCTCTTTGGTCTTTTTGATTCCTAACGGACGGATACGTGAGACATTGAACTTTTTCCTCGCACACTCTGTAAACAACTCGAGACTGCTGCGATTGTTTTTACCTTGATGTTACACAACTGAGCTTGATACCCATCTTTTAATTTTATTTCTGTTAATATCAGCTGGCGTCACTGTATAATTAGTAAAAACATACAAATCTGCTTTATCACAGACGATACACATTCCACCCTCATAAAATTTGCCCCTCAATTTATTTTGTAGAAAGTTACATGATAACTAATGTGACAGAAAATTTTCATCATCAACATCATCATACTTAGTACATTCACGAATTTAGGCCATTTGTTGACCTGTTTCGGCCTCAAGAAAAACGTCATCCATAAGTCTTTTGAGAGGACGTCCTGGTCTTCTTCTTCCTGTAGGTTGATATCTTAACATTTGTTTGGGTATCCTGTGATCTTCCATTCGATGAACATGTTGCATCATCTTGACTTATAATCAAAAATTTTGTTTTCTAAAGGTTCCATGTGTAATTCTTGTAAGATGTCTTCATTTTTTTGTGATCTAGTAGTGTGTATCCTGCAGTCCTCCGAAGGTATCTCATTTCAGCAGATCTAAGTCTCTGTATATCCTTCTGTTTCAACGTCCATACTTCTCTACCATACAAAAGAGTTGGAAGAGCCAGTGTTTTATACACTTTTAGTCTTGAATGATTTTGGACTAACAGTGACTTGAAGATAGAATTTATTAGCCCTAAAATTCTTAAAAATTTAGATATTTTTGCATTTACGATTTACGTCCTTTTCTTCTTCATGAGATATTGCATCCTAGATATGTAAAATTATTCACCTGCTCCAAAATGTTTTTGTCAAGTACAATTTTACTTCTGACAGATCTACACCTTGAAATACCATAATTTTCGTTTTCTTTGTAGATATCTACAATCCATATTCTCAGAAAAAATGTAATTATATATATTCATATCAGTTTTGGGTTCACGTAAAGACCCCAAATTTGGAGCACAAAAGCGAAGTTTGATTTCAAAATTAATAATATTCTGCGCTTAAAAATCTATTAAATACAAGTAAAATATTATTTGCAACAATTCTTTAGTATTTAAGACGATAAAGTCTTATTATAACAATAACGTTTTATTACAATGCAAAAAAAAATGTATTCGATGTGTTACTCTGGTATACTGTCTCTATCTAGCATCCCAATAGTAGAATCCCGATATATTTGAATACATTGTCTGGAGCGGGATCTAATTAGCTTGAAAACTGAATAATTACTCGAATTAATAAGTAGAGAAACAGAATTTAAAGGTTGAGGAATTGAGGAATTACGACACATTAATCACGAAATTCATACCAAGCCAATGATACCAACTACTTTAATAATTAAATATTAGTTATTTCATGCTACTATGTTTCAAATTTACAAATAGGTTTTTTAATGACTGTAGATATAAATATTGATTTCGTACGTTTCGAATAACTTCGATATTTTTCTACTTTTATATTAACCAACTCACTGGCACAATCGAACCCGTAGGTTAATGGCCGCGAGGACATAAACTCTCCATACATCCCTATTCTGAGCTAATGTTTTCCAATCTTTCCCTGTATAATCTACTTCCCTCAAATCATGGTTAATGTTATTCTCCCACCTCATTATTGGTCTACCAAATGGGTGTTTTCCTCCTGGTTTTCCTACAAGAAGCTTTCGTGCACATATTTCATTCTCCACTCGTGCCACATGCCCTGCCCATCGCAGTCTACGAGACTTAATTGTTCTTATTATATATGGCTTCCTATAAAGAACATGTAGTTCACTGTTATGTAGTCTTCTCCATTCACCTGTCTGTTCATCTTTCTTTGGTCCAAAAAAATGTTCTTAAGAACTTTATTCCCAAATACTCGTAATCTCCTTTCCTCCCTTAAAATAAGAGTCCATATTTCGCAACCATATAATATAACTGGTAGAATAATAGTTTTATATACTTTCAGTTTAATGTTTTTGAAAGGAGTTGGGACGTCAAGAATCCCTGTTATGCATAATAGCACTTATATTGCTTGTCAAAATTTGAAAGAAAAAAAAATTACGTACAAGTTTGTAATAAACTTTCTTTTTTTTTTTGTCCTATAAATTTAACGTCCAGAAGTGAAGCCAAATTCCCGTAACGAGTGAGAATTGGCAAAGTAAAGTAACTTTTTAGTTAAAACAATAAGGTATGGAAGACTAACTTTAATAATAATTCGTACTTACAGGGTTCGTTATCGGAAAGACCTGGGGTTTCCTTGCTCCAGGATGTGGTCCCTTGCTGCTGATCATCCAACTTTATTAGTCGTGAGGAGCCTCCCACTGACCATATCGACCCCCCAGAGGGAGAATCTCACCTCCACACGAGGTTCTCAACCTCCGAACAAAAATCATTCACTTTCTAACTATAGTACGGATAAAATTATTTCTGCCTTCATCGATAATACAGTGTGTTCGGGCTACAAATATCGATAAATTGTATTATATGTTATATTATAACAAATCATATTATTTTGATATAGTTTATATACAGTATTAATTTTAAAATAATTCCTCTCTCAAATAATTTAATAATTTAGCCTACTTTTTACAAATTAACACTATGAGGTATAATTTATTTAAGAAAATTGTACTCGAAGAGAAACTCAGCTCAGGTTTTATAAAATTATGGCTGTTCCTGTTCTTTTATATGGATTTGAAATTTGGGTACTTACAAAAAAAGATATTTCACACATTCAAGCCACTGAAATAAAATTTTTAAGATCTGTAAAAGGATGTACACGCATGGATAGATTACACAATGAATCAATAAGAAATGTACTGGAGATATTTTCAATAGTTGATAAACTAGAAGAGCACAAATACCAATGGAAAGAACTTGTAGACAGAATGGACAATATAAGATTACCCAAAAAGATCAACACCTACAAACCACATGGGAAAAGATCTTTGGGAGGGCCAAGGAAACGATGGACTTAGACCGGAACAGGTCACATTGACCTAATCCTGGAAAAGAAGAAGAAGAAAAATTGTATCACCTCGCCTGATATCCTTCCTATTAGACCGATTTCGGGATCTAATTAGGTTCCATCCTCAGTACTTTCATGACCGAGGTTACGTGGTCTTGAAGAGCCGGAAGACTACATAACAGCGACCTTATGGTCTTTATGGGAAATCAGATGTAATAAGAACAGTTAAGTCTTATAAACTGCGCTGGGCATCACATTGACACGAAGAGAATGAAAGAGGGCTGTGGGAACTCACTTTAGGAAAATCAAGGGAAAGCGCCCAATGGGTAGGCCAAGAATGAGGTGTGAGAATAATATTAACCATAAATTGAGAGAGGTAAATTATAAAGGGATGATTGAAAAAATTGCTCCGAATAGGGGAGCTTATGGCCTAATGGCTATGAACCTATGGATTTCGACAATGGCATGAGTTAGTTATTCCTCACCTATGATAGTACGAAAATGCAAGCATATGCTTTATGGAAAACCAGATGTAATAAGAACAGTTAAGTCTCATAAACTGCGATGGGCATCATATGTGGCACGAACGGAGAATAAAAGAGGTCTATGGAAATTTATTGTAGGAAAATCAGAAAGAAAGCGTCCAATGGATAGGTCAAAAATGAGGTAAGAGAATAACATTAACCATGAATTGAGAGAGGTAAACTATTAAGGGATGATTGATAAACACTGGGTCCGGATAGGGAAATATGGAGAGCATATGGACGTGTGGCCATGAACCTATGGGTTCAACGATGCCATGAGTTAATTATTTCTCACCTATGATTGTATGAAATAGCAAGTATATGGCAAATTTAATAATAGTCCACTGCAGTGTAACCAAATGAAGAAACATGAAACTGAAACTAAATATAAAAGTACTGTAAACTGTAATCTGAACCAAGAAGATAAAAAAAGAGACGAGATGTACAAGAGATAATACAGAGGACTAAAGAGTAGAAGGATCGCCTATGATACTGTATCAGAGAGATGCACAAAAGCACAATACGTGGATTGGGAGTGGTCATTGCTACACCATTCATTGTGTTCATACAATGGCATGGAACATTGCTGCTGCTATTTTTAATTCGTAGGGGGTGCTCCCTCTCTGTATCAGTTTTAAACTCTAATAGGAATCATATTTGAAGAGAAAAATTATACGCTCAGACCGGGACTTGAACCCGGGACCCTTGGTTCTCTAGACCAAGTGCTCTACCAACTGAGCTACCTGAGACAAGTACCGATCTAAACGCAAATCTTTCTCTTATACATTGTAATTCCCTTCCAACAAATGCTCTGAAGCCATGCTTCTATCTTGCAAATGTCGGCTCCTTTATTAAGAAGACATATTTGGGAATTATACATTACAGCCAGTACGGCTTTTTTTCATGTTTTAATAATTGATTTCGTACATCTCATTGATGGATAAATCATATTTGAAGAGAAAAATTATACGCTCAGACCGGGACTTGAACCCGGGACCCTTGGTTCTCTAGACCAAGTGCTCTACCAACTGAGCTACCTGAGACAAGTACCGATCTAAACGCAAATCTTTCTCTTATACATTGTAATTCCCTTCCAACAAATGCTCTGAAGCCATGCTTCTATCTTGCAAATGTCGGCTCCTTTATTAAGAAGACATATTTGGGAATTATACATTACAGCCAGTACGGCTTTTTTCATGTTTTTAATAATTGATTTCGTACATCTCATTGATGGATAAATCATATTTGAAGAGAAAAATTATACGCTCAGACCGGGACTTGAACCCGGGACCCTTGGTTCTCTAGACCAAGTGCTCTACCAACTGAGCTACCTGAGACAAGTACCGATCTAAACGCAAATCTTTCTCTTATACATTGTAATTCCCTTCCAACAAATGCTCTGAAGCCATGCTTCTATCTTGCAAATGTCGGCTCCTTTATTAAGAAGACATATTTGGGAATTATACATTACAGCCAGTACGGCTTTTTTCATGTTTTAATAATTGATTTCGTACATCTCATTGATGGATAAATCATATTTGAAGAGAAAAATTATACGCTCAGACCGGGACTTGAACCCGGGACCCTTGGTTCTCTAGACCAAGTGCTCTACCAACTGAGCTACCTGAGACAAGTACCGATCTAAACGCAAATCTTTCTCTTATACATTGTAATTCCCTTCCAACAAATGCTCTGAAGCCATGCTTCTATCTTGCAAATGTCGGCTCCTTTATTAAGAAGACATATTTGTTGGAAGGGAATTACAATGTATAAGAGAAAGATTTGCGTTTAGATCGGTACTTGTCTCAGGTAGCTCAGTTGGTAGAGCACTTGGTCTAGAGAACCAAGGGTCCCGGGTTCAAGTCCCGGTCTGAGCGTATAATTTTTCTCTTCAAATATGATTTATCCATCAATGAGATGTACGAAATCAATTATTAAAACATGAAAAAAGCCGTACTGGCTGTAATGTATAATTCCCAAATATGTCTTCTTAATAAAGGAGCCGACATTTGCAAGATAGAAGCATGGCTTCAGAGCATTTGTTGGAAGGGAATTACAATGTATAAGAGAAAGATTTGCGTTTAGATCGGTACTTGTCTCAGGTAGCTCAGTTGGTAGAGCACTTGGTCTAGAGAACCAAGGGTCCCGGGTTCAAGTCCCGGTCTGAGCGTATAATTTTTCTCTTCAAATATGATTTATCCATCAATGAGATGTACGAAATCAATTATTAAAACATGAAAAAAGCCGTACTGGCTGTAATGTATAATTCCCAAATATGTCTTCTTAATAAAGGAGCCGACATTTGCAAGATAGAAGCATGGCTTCAGAGCATTTGTTGGAAGGGAATTACAATGTATAAGAGAAAGATTTGCGTTTAGATCGGTACTTGTCTCAGGTAGCTCAGTTGGTAGAGCACTTGGTCTAGAGAACCAAGGGTCCCGGGTTCAAGTCCCGGTCTGAGCGTATAATTTTTCTCTTCAAATATGATTTATCCATCAATGAGATGTACGAAATCAATTATTAAAACATGAAAAAAGCCGTACTGGCTGTAATGTATAATTCCCAAATATGTCTTCTTAATAAAGGAGCCGACATTTGCAAGATAGAAGCATGGCTTCAGAGCATTTGTTGGAAGGGAATTACAATGTATAAGAGAAAGATTTGCGTTTAGATCGGTACTTGTCTCAGGTAGCTCAGTTGGTAGAGCACTTGGTCTAGAGAACCAAGGGTCCCGGGTTCAAGTCCCGGTCTGAGCGTATAATTTTTCTCTTCAAATATGATTTATCCATCAATGAGATGTACGAAATCAATTATTAAAATCTAATAGGAATGTCTAATTCTTGTTGTATTTTCTTTTTACCTTAATAATACTGTTTCGTGATGATAAAATCTAATGTTAAATATAATAAAGGTACCCCGTTGAGTCAGCTACTAGAGGTTTATTTTAATGTGTAATACCTTTTGTGTAGTGAATGATATAGATTTGATAGCATTGTAGGTAGTTCCAAAGGAATCTCCGAATGTATAATTATTATATATAATTTACATTTTAACTTATTGATTTCTATGCTATGCTACAATGCATAAAACGAGCATTTTTGAACACATACAAATAATCATCAAACTGACGTTATTGTTTTAAATACCCTTTCCTTGTTTAAGACTCAAGTCCATTTGAAAAAAAGTAAATAATTTTATATTTTGAAAATATTACAGTTACTAAGTCCACCGCTGGTGGTCTCGAGGTAGCGTGCTGCCTTGTCACGCAGTGGGCCCGGGTTCGATCCCCGGTCGGGGCAAATTTTCTGGGTGAGGTTTTTATCGGGGCTTTTCCTCACCTGTAAGACAAATGTCATGAAAACTTTAAGGCCCAAACGGTCCCCGAAATCATATGGCCATCATCACCCTTATCATTGCCATCCTTATCATTATCATCATCATCCTCCACCGGTGTGGAAAGCAACGGGAAGCTACGACACCTACAATTCCCCAGTAAACCTGCAAGCATAGCATGAAAATGCTATGATTGTAGTGAAGGACCTGCCTTCGGGCAGAATTACTATGGATGGATGGACAGTTACTAACTTACTGGCACTATCGGATCCGTAGGTTCATGACTCTCCATGCATCCCTATCCTGATCTAATGTTTTCCAATCATACCCTGCATAATCTACTTCCCTCAAGTCATAGTTCATGTTATCCTCCCACCTCATTCTTGGTCTACCAACTGGGCGTTTTCCCTTTGGTTTTCCTACCAGAAGCTTCCATGCACGTCTTTCATTCCCAATTCGTGCCATATGTCCTGCCCATCGCAGTCTACGAGACTTAACTGTTCTTATTATATCTGGCTTCCTAAAAAGACCATGTAGTTCACTGTTATGTAGTCTTCTCCATTCACCTCTCTGTTCATCTCTCTTTGGTCCAAAAATGTTCCCAAGAACTTTATTCTCAAAAACTCGTAATCTCCTTTCCTCCGTAAACCATATAAATAAAATTAAATAAAAAAGGTTAAATTTTCACAAACATCAAACAATAGAGAACTTGGTTTAATGAGGAATGTAATGAATACAGGGCAAGTCAAAATGTTGTGCAGGTTTTCAGAAATTTATTATGTGAAATGTAATGAACATATAATATTGTGAGACATATTGTATGAAAGGTAAACTCTCAAAGTTTTTTTTTAAATATTCACAGATGTTCTATGTGAGCGCCTTTTGTTACACGACAGATGTCAAGCCGATATTCAATCTCCTGCCAAACTTTCTGTAGCAGTCCGCGGTCGATATCAGCAATGGCTGCTGTGATGCGGGCACGCAGTTCATGCAGTGTTGTTGGAAGTGGTGGTACGTAAACATGATCCTTTACAAGACCCCACATGAAGAAATCACACGGGGTTAGATCTGGTGAACGAGGTGGCCAATGAATGAGTTGTTGATCACCCTGAGATGCACGGCCTATCCAGCGTTGTGGTAAAGCCGTATTCAAATGGTCTCGAACACTGCCATGGTAATGTGGAGGGGCACCATCCAACTGCAGAATGAAATCTGGACTATCCGCTTCAAGCTGCGGAAGGAGCCATTGTTGTAGCATATCAAGGAAAACATGTCCGTTCACAGTACGTTCATGAAAGAAAAAGGGCCCATAAACCTTTGCATGGGAAATGGCACAAAAGACATTCACTTTCGGAGAATCGCGTTGATGTTCCAGAGTTGCATGGGGGTTACCAGTTCCCCAAATCCTTACATTGTGTCTATTCACTTTTCCTGAAAGATGGAAAGTCGCTTCATCACTGTAAACTACCCTCTCATGGAACTCATTCTCTTCCATTAATGCGAGAAAATCAACACAGAAGGACGATCGCAAAGCATAATCGGCGGGTTTTAAGGCTTGAACCAGTTGCAAGTGGTAGGGTTTCATCTGTAAACGTTTCCGGAGAATCCGCCATACAGTTTTTTGTGGTAGTTGAAGTTCTGTCGCTCCCCGGTAGGTGGATTTCTGTGGACTCCGCACGAAGCATGTGCGAACGCGTTCGACTGTCTCTTCACTCGTCGACGGACGGCCAGTCGATTTTCGTTTACAGATACAGCCTGAATCCCTAAATTGTGTGTACCACTTACGAATGGATCTCCCATCCGGCGGGTCTTTATCGTATCTGGTACGGAAATGTCGTTGAACACTAGTCACAGAGTTGTTTACATGGTAATCAAGCACACAGAAAGACTTCTGATCCCCAGTCAACGCCATTTTCCTTTACTGCTCTGCTGTTGACATCTTGCGGGTGAACGCGGAACTTTAGAAGTGGACAACTAAACTTTGAGAGTTTACCTTTCATACAATATGTCTCACGATATTATATGTTCATTACATTTCACATAATAAATTTCTGAAAACCTGCACAACATTTTGACTTGCCCTGTATATGCACCGACAGGTCCAGACATCTGATACGGTATTAGTCATTTATCAGCTCCTGGCCATAACCACATGTTTTTGTGGCTAGTCGACCACTAAGACGGTATAGATACCATTTTATGCATCAGGGTTTCCCATCAGAATTATCTACTACCATTGTTCTTCTACTTTAAACTTAATTTAATCTCTCACTATATAACTTACGTACTCTTAACTAACATGAGTACCACATTCGGACAAAGACTGTAACGAGTTCATAATGTTTGTGCATGTTATATATGCAATTTCCGTAAATCAGACCACATAACTCCAGTATTTGAAATGTTCTCTTGGCTCCGATTGGAAGACAGGCGAAAGATATATTGCCTCTGCTTCTTATTCAGCACTTTGTCCACCTCATCACCCCTTTATATTTCTACTCCCTTTCATTCGCTATCCTCTCACCATAACTTGAACACATGATCGAGAGAAAATTTAACTCTGGCTTTTCCTCTACATCGAACATCTCACAATTTTTCATCCTTCCTTGTTTCAGTCATTAGACTCTGGCATTCCGTCCCCCTCGTATATCAAGGACTGTTGCCCCCTCAAAAACAGTGTTTAAAAAAAAAAGAAACTCACTTCAATAGTTCCTTAGACCATGTATCGTATAACCGTGTTCCATGTATCCTTTTATTATTCCTTTATATTTTAAAACTTTCTTCTTCACTAGGCCATTTATCTAATCTAGACTATTGGTTATTATTTTTTTTAATAATAATAATAATAATAATTAATAAGAATAATAATAAATAATAATATAAATCAGAATATAATATTTGTTTTCTTTCTTCTCCCCTGTCCAACTTTATATTGTGTAGTCTATATTTACCACTGTCCACATGATCTTTGTCTCATGAGTACCAATACTTGTACTTAATGCAGTTTGTTAATCGTGTTTTTCAAATATTTATTCGGGACTGCTCCCTCACAACACCCACAGTTTTTTCAATTACAATTAAATGGATTTAAATAATAATATTTTCGTTAAACTGAAAATATATAAAACTATTATTCTAACCAGTTATTATATGGGTGCGAAACATGGACTCTTACTTTAAGGGAGGAAATGAGATTACGAGTTTTTGAGAATAAAGTTCTTAGGAAAATGTTTGGACCAAAGAGAGATGAACAGACAGGTGAATGGAGAAGACTACATAACAATGAACTATATGGTCTTTATAGGAAGCCAGATATAATAAGAACAGTTAAGTCTCGTAGACTGCGATGGGCAGGACATGTTGCGCGTATGGGGAATGAAAGACGTGCATGGAAGCTTCTTGTAGGGAAGCCAGAGGGAAAACGCCCAGTTGGTAGACCAAGAATGAAGTGGGAGAAGAACATTAACTATGATTTGAGGGAAGAAGATTATACAGGGAATGATTGAAAAGCATTAGCTCAGGATAGTGATGTATGGAGAGCTTATGTCCGCGCGGCCATAAACCTACGGGTTCGATAGTGCCAGTGAGTAAGTAAGTGAGTAATAATAATCTTTTAATGAACGTTTTTTCGTCCATTTGTTCATTGTAAAATAAAACCAAATGACCTAACTCAGGAGATTTCAGCTATGGAAAAGAGATATCAAGGCAAATGTAATCCTAATATGCTGGCCGATTATTGTTGAACCATCAAGGGGATGCTACACAGGCGAAATATAGCAGAAAATCGTCATTTCTTACTTTCTAGGTGAGTCCGAATGTTCGAATATTGTGTAGATACGAATGTAGAAAATATTAAAGTGTTTGAAAATATAAATTCCTGTCTCTCGGAAACCTTGCGTGATGGAGAAACCCCGATATCATATTTGAATTCAGGAGAAAAAAAAATACTATAAAAATCACATATTTTTCTTCCTGAGACAAAAAAAAAATTTTTTGTTGCACAATGTTATCTATTATGTTTAATTTATCATAATTCTTATTGTACGCATAATTTAACCCTGGTGAAGTGGAAGAGAAGACTTTACGGTTTAACTCCACGTCCGTCGCCGCGGCGTAGTCGGTAGAGTCCCTACCTTCCACTCCGGCGACCCGGGTTCGATTTCCGGCGAGGTAGGGTATTTTAAATCTCCACCTTGGGTCTGGGTGTGTGTCCTGTCTGGTGTTTGTACGAGTGAATAAGATAAAAAGGTTAACAAAGGTAAATCGAAAAGAAAGAACAGTGTAAACGAAAGAAAGTGAGAAAGAAAGAAATTAAAAAAAACTCCATCAGGTAAAATAAACAAATAAATAAATACCATTTACATGTCACACGCTACACAGGGTTTATAGTGGCACTGCCTATTGGGAGAGAGATTTTAAGCTGTGGAACATACGCATATTAATTTGAACAACACAAGGACATGGAGGGTCTTCCCTAAATGAATGATCAACTCCATGTCAGGGCTTTCTCAGAGACAACATTAACATTAAGACGAGACACACCATTCATACACACACATTCATACTAGACATAGCGAATATGATAATGATGGCCAGATTATGTTCGGGGACTGTTTGCGCCTTAAAGTTTCCTGACATTTGTTTTATAGGTGAGGAAAAACTCCGAAAAAAAAACATTACCCAGGAAACTTGTCTCGACCTGAGTTCGAACCCTGCCCGATGAGCACAAGCCAGTGACACTACACCGAGACCACAGCGGTTGACCACCACCATTAAAAGTTATTACTTGCAACAATAATGTGAAGTACAGAGTAGATTGGCGTCGGCGTTAACGTCTGAGATTTGTATTCGGGAGATTCCGGGTTCAAACCCATTTCATAATACAGGGTTTCCCATTTAAACCTCCCACATTTTAATTAATCATAACTAACAAAGTATGCGGAATTATGAAATGAGGCCGGTATTAAACGAAACAGAAACTCGAAGAATTTTCATTGCCACACACTAAAACACCTTTATATGTGCACCATTAGTAGCACGAACAATATCAAGTCTGTATTCGATTTCGTGCCACGTTTTGTCCAACGTGTCCATTGAACTGCCGGGAAGCTTGGCGAATTGATTTTTGTAAACTTCTCTGAAATTCTGCTCTAATTTCTTCTATCTTTTCTTCTGAAACCCGTGTACGAGCACCTCCTGATTCTTTTTTAACATTTTCAGTCGCCAGAAACTTCTCAAGCCATGCCTTAATGGTCTTCCCATCAGGTGCATTTCCTCCATATTCTCTCCGGTAATTTCTTTGCACTGTAATTGACTTCATCTCTGCATACCAGAAAACAGTTTTTGCGTTGCTGAGGAATCGCCATTTTATGTCATTATTGTCCAAAATGCTACAGATGAATTAATTGCAACAAGGAAAACAAAAATTTTTTGAGTTACTCTTTCTTTTAATACCAACTTCATTTCATAATTCCGCATACTTTGAGAGTTATGATTAATTAAAATGTGGGTGGTTTGAATGGAACACGGTGTACAACTGAAATTAAATCACCGATTTTTCTACACAAAGTGTAACTTATGGCAAACAACAATTCGCGTCCTACTGGATACAGCGTAAAATTCTAGACGCGATATGATCTTAGAAGATAAAACGCATGTATATAAGAACTTAAATGAAATGTTGATTTATAGTTTTATAAGATATTACGCACAGACATTGACTCAAATTAGTTATAAGCACGTTCCAGAATAAAATCCTGAGATTTTCGTGATTTTTATAATCTTCAACGTAAGTAGAAGGTTAGTGGTCCCACTACAGGTCTTAAGAGGTCCTTGGGGTGGTAGAAAGTTAAGGTTCCCTTCTTTACAGACAATTATAATTATTATTAATCTTAAAGAATAAAAGGTTACATGTTAGTTTCTTTAACTTCACTCTTTATAGCCCAAGATCCGGCTGCAAGATTACTATGTTCATTGAGTGTATGAACAAAATCAATTTTTTTCATAAAATTGTGAACTACTGAATACATTTTTGCTGAGCTGTCAATTAAAATTCGGCCGCCAGTACGTTTAATTAAAATATAATTAATGTATTTATTCGGAATAATTTGACTCACTTGTTATTAAAATAAATTATAACCCAGTTCGCAGAAATCGATGTATAGAGCTTGAAAAGTTTTGCTTTAATCTTGATTGAAAAAGATATTTCCAATTCGAAAGAAGCCATACTCAGGATCCTTACTCCTGGCGCGACAGGCCTACAAGGCCCTTAGCCTACCAGCCGGCTGCTGGCCTCACATCCACATGTGTCAATCACAGAGGTAGATGATCAACAGCCAGTGTAGGGGTGACATGTGGTTAGCATGTCGAGTCCCCCAGCCGTTATAGATGGTTTCCTCAAGCTACTTATTGTAGCTACCCAATTGCCTCACGATGCTGGGTGGGCACCGGTCCCATACTGGCCGAAATACCATGAGAAAATTTCTTCCCCCATGGAGACTCGAACCAGCGCAAGTCCCGTAGCTCTGCGCCAAAGCTTCCTACCTTAACCGCTCGGCTACGGCGCTCTTACGCCCTTAAAAATCCATGCATCCCGACCGGGTTTGACTAAATGGAGTAGTAATACATGACTTATGGACTACTGGTATATAATATATTCAAAGCTCCCAGTCGTGCCGTGGCTTATAAGTATCATATCTCAAAATAACGTAAGAATTATTTCTCGGTATACAAGCCAGTAATTTTAAATAAGATATCGCCAAGAATGAAGCTTCCCAGCGGATTTATCTTGACATGCAATAAGATGTTACAAAATGTTATGTATTCTATAAAATGTACATGTTTAGTCAGAGTAAAATCTACTATATATGTCCTTTATTAACCTCGCTATATCCAACAAGTATATCAGAACACTAGCATAATAGAAAGTTGAATAATAACAAAAATAATATTAATTGACCTATGTTTTTTTTTTAATTTTATCCTCACATCTAGATTTCTCGAGGTTTAAAACCTATGGCATGAATTGGTGGTGGTGGTGGTGGTGGTGGTGGTGGTGGTGGTGGTGGTGATGATGATGATTATGATGATGGTAAAGGTAATATAATAAAATTCATGAAAAATTCCGTTGATGTATATCTTAATATATAAAAATTTCGTGTCACGTTGTTTGTCCGCGATGGAATCCTAAACTACTGAACCGATTCTAATAAAATTTTGCACGCTGTGTGCAGTTTGATCCAACTTGAGACCTAGGGTAGTTTATAACTAAATTTATAGTCGCATTATTTTTTATTGCAAATTATTTGTTTATTATTTAACAAAGAGTTATAATTATCTGTGAGTTCCATACTATTCTAACAGATGGCGGTGTAAGGTAATTGGTTTATTATTTAACAAAGAGAGATCCAGATGGCTGTGCTTTTTGTTGCAACCGCGAATTTCAATTGAATTACAAATATTGATTATTTTATAATTTAAGTGTGTTCAGTGTTTATTTTATTTTCAATATTATTAATTTCGTGTGTAAGTATTAGTTTTAAGTACTCTGGCTGAAAGACAGCAACTTAATTAAAATTTTTAACGTATACCTTAGCCACAGCGAAGCGTGGCCGGGACTTCTAGTACAATATAAAATTATGAAATTAAATACGTAGTAAGGTTCAGTCTCTCAAATGTTAAAACCTTTAAGCCCTGTAGGTCTTTCGGAGCCAGTTCCATCCTCAGCAGAACAACCTTCTGCTGAGAATGGAACCAGTGTTTTAAAGTTTAACAGTTGACTAGACTAAACCTTACTATGTAGGCATATTTAATTTTAAAATTGTATTAATTTTTTTAGGAATATTCCACAATACAGTGTTTCTCCTTTAACCCAAAGTGAATTGTCGCCAGAGGTTCCTGTCTAAAGCATCTTCTTCCCTCAAATCTCTAGCTTCCATGCTTCTCTTCATTCCATCCATCCATCCATCCATCCATCCATCGTTCTCTAGGTCTACCTCTTCCACTTCTTCCATTAGCTTTCCAATTAAGGATCTTCTTTGGTATTCTCTCTTCTTCCATTCTTATGAGGTGTCCGTACCATTTCAAACGTTTTTCTTCTATTTTTCCTATTTTTTTTCAACTTGCATAATTTTCCTTATTGTGCTGTTTCTGACCTTATCCCTTCTTGAAATTCTTGTTGATCGCCTCCAAAAATCCATTTCTACTGCTAACAGCTTGTTGGCTTGTTTTCTACTTACTGTCCAGGTTTCGGACCCATATAATAAAATGATTTGTAACAGAACTTGAAATGTAGCTTTCTCCGTTCTGTATATTATATTTATATTCCAAAGCACTGAGTTCAACATACCAATGATTCTTCTTCCATCAGTCATTCTTCATTCAATTTCTGTAGCTGAATTCTGACTTTATCTAAAATAGATCCTAAATATTTAAAATTGTTTATATAATAGATTAAAGATTTAAATAAAAAGATTTAAATAATAATAATTAATAATAAAATAGTTTGACGATGTAATCCTAACACTCACAATGTATTTGCAATAATGTTCGAAACTTACGAGCAAGCAAAAAATAACAGTATGTTAGAAGCAGAATATTTCACATGATCGTCAAAGCTCTATTTCCTAAGTAGCACATAATTAAACCATTTAAATGTGAGGTATTTCATTAAAAGTCTCGTATAATTAAATTGGAGAGTATAGAGACATCAGAACCTTCAAAAAGTTAATAACTTATCAGTATCACATCAATGGCTTCTAATCGATGTTCATTTAAACTGGCTACATCATATAACATTTCTAACGAAAACAGTCGACCTTTTAAAAAAAAAGCTTCTGTACACTAAACAGGCACAGAGAAACATATAATTATAGTCATGAATTTGTTTCTCAATAGAAACTACAAAAAAAAATAGAATGTGCCTATATATTCATTTCCACAGGTGTTACATCTAAGACCCCCTTAACTTAAATTGAAACACATACATAAAGGCAATTGTATCAATTGTCAGATTGTAAAAATTTTGTATACAATAATTTTGGTTTGGATTTCCATTACTATAATCCATTTCAAAATTAACAGTTATTTCTTCTTCTTCTTCTTCTTTTACCCCTTCTGCATTGAATTCACAATAGTTATTTCATAACTTACTAAAAGTTTTAATATCAGCGAACCATTAATTCACAATTCACGCAACGGTAGAAATACCCAGCCCACTGTCGTGCCTATATACATAGGCTACATACATTCGAAGAGTCTTGACGCTAAATGACTTAAAATCTTCAAGCCTTTATAAATAAGAGTCCGCATTCTAAAATATTAAAAGAGGTAATCTGCATAGCAGCTGATGAGGTGTTAAGGAAGAAGTTAGAAAAATTAGAATTAACTCGTGCGATGAAGAGTATGAAGAAGTAACCAATAGAAAGAATATAGGGCTAACAAACAGAGAATTAATATAAAAACATCATACAAATATTTCAGAAGATAAATACAGAGAGCAAGGAAGATAAGAATAAAAGTTACAAGATAAAAAGAAGAAAACTTAATTTGAATATCAACTTGAAATAACAGAAGGATCTAACTATAAAAGTAAATAAAGTTCTAAAAAATTACGTAAATTAATGAGTCATATTTTATGTCTCTTCAAACACGGGAACTAGTTTTCGAGAGAAGGATCTCTCTCATTTTCAATCGACATTATGACTACCGGATTTTCGTTTGAATCTCCATCCATAACGTTGCCATCTGGTGATGATTTGATGAACTTTGAGATGAGGTCACGTTCATCAGGAATCTCGAAATTCATGGATCCTTCTCTCGAAAACTAGTTCCCGTGTTTGAAGAGATACAAAATATGAGGTTAGATGTTAAAAATGACTCATTACTTTACGAATTAAGAACCTCATAATGTTATTTCCCATAGTTAAATAACTATGAATTCTAAAAATTAATCAATAATACACGAAAATTAATCAATAGCACAAGTAAATTTGAACCGAAGATTTGTAGGAAGAAAAAATAGAGAAATCACTATGATTTTAATAAAATGTAGGCCTAAGACGTGTGGATATAATATTTTGAAGATCTTTTAGAAAGAGAATAATTGGTAACTGACAAAAAAATTAAATGAGATAGAAGAGGGAAATACACTGAAAAACGTAGGTTCCTTGAATTATGAGGAATTGCCAACAATGGAAGAGATGAAAGCTGTAATAAAAAAATTAAATAAAAATAAAGCGGCAAGAACTTATACTATTAATACTGATGTTATTAAAATAGAGGAATCCGAGTTATTTGAAACCATTTTTAAAACAATAAATTGCCAACAATGGAAGAGATGAAAGCTGTAATAAAAAAATTAAATAAAAATAAAGCGGCAAGAACTTATACTATTAATACTGATGTTATTAAAATAGAGGAATCCGAGTTATTTGAAACCATTTTTAAAACAATAAATTTGGACAACGAAACAATTACCAGAAGAATGGGAAGAAAGATTCACATGTCCATTATATTAAAAACGGATGCCAAAGGTAAAGTGATCCCATTACAGGTCTTTGAATGTCCTTGTGGTAGAATGAGATTAAGGCTTTCTAAACAATCGCCACGAGATGTCATCCCTGTTTGAAATTTAAAAATTATCCTGGGATTACGTTCCTTAACTTAGCATTATCTAATATCCTATACGAAAGGTTGAAATGTTATGCTGAGATAAGAATAGGCGAATATCAGTGTGGTTTTAGCCAGGCAAGTCTGCAGTTAATCAGATACGCACATTAAGGCAAAACTGAGGAAAAAATATAATATAAATACATAACGTTTATGTGGATTTTGTGGCTGCATATATGTGATAATGATACAGGTCAAACAATTTTTTATTTTTCGTTTTAAGAGGGATTAATAATCTAGCTTTTGTGATATGTCAAATTCATAGCCATATTAAGCCATTTTGTCACCCCTGATATGAATTGTATGCAGATATCGATGAGAGAGAAGTGTATGATTACAACTAGCCATCCTGTTGCTCGTGTGCAACAACCGTGCAGGAGACAGGCCACACGGAGTGATACAAGGTCCGGGAGGAATGTCTTCCCAAATAAGTCGTAGGCCTACAATAACAATTATATCACCTCAGATCGCAATTATAGTAACTATGTATTATTATTATTATTATTATTATTATTATTATTATTATTATTATTATTATTATTATTATTATTATTATTTATTTATTTATTTAATAAACTTACCCAATAGGATCTGCCCCTCCATGGTATATTTACCTTGTTGTGGTGGAGTGGCTTGCGTGCTTAAAAGATCCTGAGAGCTATGCTGGCGGTAGCATTGCTGCTGATAGGGTTACCCATGCCGGACTGGTCGAAGGTGATAAGCCAGACGAAAAAAACTACCTTGGTCGAAAGAGTGACGATCTTTCTCCGTAAAAATACAACCGTCAAAAAATGCGGACATGGGTTCCACTGGGTTTTCCGGAGGTCAAATAGTCCCTCATTCGGTTCTCCGAGCGGGGACTACTTCAGGGAACCCATGCCAAAGTCTAGGAAGCCAGATATAATAAGAACAATTAAGCCTCGTAGATTACGATGGGCAGGACATGTGGCACGTATGGGGAATGAAAGACGTGCATGGAAGCTTCTTGTAGGAAAACCAGAGGGAAAATGCCCAGTTGGTAGACCAAGAATGAGGTGGGAGAATAACATTAACTATGTTTTGAAAGAAGTAGATTATACAGAGTATGATTGGAAAGTATTAGCTCAGGATTGGGATACATGGAGAGCTTATGTCCGCTCGGCCATGAACCTACGGGTTCGACAGTGCCAGTGAGTAAGTAAGTAATAGAATCTGCCAAAAATGACAAAGTATACTTGACAATAGAGAACAATACCGTTCTTATTTATATTCGGTCCTTAATTCTTAACAGTTTTACACTATACAGGATGTAACAGGACCTCACCGACAAAATGATAGGGATGATAGGCCATGCAGAGAGTATCATTTTTTTGTGAAGGAACATATAGTCGCAAACACGTCGTTTATGAGTTATGCACAGATGAAAGTGTTCATCCGTAAGGGTCATAATTGAATACAAACAATTGTACAGATATAATTTTATTAAAAAATACATGTTTTTACAATAAGTGTTCAAACAGTCGACCCTATGCCTCATTGCATGTTTGATATCGTCGCAGCAACGAAAGGCCAGCACGGCCGATCATGGCAAGATTCTTTTCGACATCGTCAAAACAATTATTGTTTGAACTCTTATTATAAAAAAACATGTATTTTTCAATAAAATTATATGTGTACAATTGTTTGCATTCAATTCCGACCTTTACGGGTGAATACCTTCATCTGCGCGTAACTCATAAACGACGTGTTTGCGACTATATGTTTCTTCACAAAAAATGACCCTGTCTGCATGGTCTATCATACCTATCATTTTGTCGGTGAGGTCCTGTTACATCCTGTATATTTTGTAATGAGGGATTGAAATATAATTACGAAATTAACTTCAAAATAATGTTATTAACGAATTCTGCACAATAAAAACGAGAATTATCTCGTGTGTTATCCAAATAAAAAAACGAAAAATTAACCTATACTACATTAATGCCTTCTTCTTCTTCATTTCACGGGCTCGGCAAAATGCCTGTTCCGCCTCACAGTTGTTCTGTCCATCTTTTCACTGGCATTCCTACATTGCTTGAACCTCTTGGCTTGTAGTTAAATGTTGCTTTTAGTAATTCTGTTTAAGTCGTCGTCCATTAAATCCGTCCGGCTGAACGCTGTGAGAGAGATGAGTTTGGAGATTTTTTTACGTGGTCGGGTTACCAGCCCAGACGCACAACCACATTCCCTAGTGGATCGGGGATTTATTTCGGAGTTTCCTTCTCCTAGGCGGGTTGCTAACCAAAGCTTTGGAGTCCCATCTACACCTTGTCTTGCAGGTTTCCTCTTCCGCCTTCGTTATCGTTGAGAACGATATTCTCCTTCCGTTTCTAAAACCGTTGGAGCTAGTTCGCTTCCCTTCTCCTCTTACTAGATAGCAAGCTAGTTAAAAACCAGACTTCCCTATCTAGTCGTCTGGGTCATTAGGTACTGAGCCTCTCCACCACGACAAGATCTAGCCCGTGGTCTACATTAATGTAGTATAGTTATTAACAGGACTAGGATTTCTATGTACATAGATATTTGTTTTTACATTAGCAACAGTTAAAATTCTGCCACATGCTTACGAATTGGGGAAATGTTTAACACGCCTCCTTTTTTTTGTCATATTTGTCCATATTTTAGGATTTAATATCTTTACATATTTCTAAAATTATCATATATTATATATTTATATAATTGAACGTATTATTTTAAATATGTTCCATATTTTATGGTTACAAAGTTTATTATTGTCAGAAATTCATTTTTATTTTATTTTATCAGAATCTGCATTTCAAAATTGGATTCTTGAATTTCTATGAAATGTTGAAAATAAGTTGTGTGGTATTCACATTCTTTTCTTTATTGCTGAGCCTCCGCATTGACATTGTCTATACCCCAGCCGCCATTCCGGCTTTGAAGTTTAGGTTATACGAGGGGTAAAGGGAGAATTCCCCCTCTACTGCCAATAAGGAAATAGTTGTAGTGAGAGCATATGTCTGTCACAACCAATCAATACTCTTGACGCAGTTATAGCGCGCTATTAAGGTTTGAAATTACAGAGATGTCAGCTGTATGTCTGCTAACCGCATACATAACGCGGCCACTCCCACTGAATATCCATATCGGCAACACTGTCGTGAAAACGTCAAGGTCGGAGAATCAGTGGCTGCAGTATATGAACCCCCTACGACAATTGAATCTCTTATACTGACCACAGCATGTCTGACCCAGACAATTAGCAGAACTATTGTATATAGGCAATATATCAACAAATGGTAAAGCAATTTTTGTAATGTCTCTCAGAAAATGAAAAAGGTATTTCAGGTCGCGGTGCTCAGGGGAGTCTCCCCTCCCAGTCCGAATAAAAACTATACTATATAATACTGTACTAAATATACTAAGACACTATTACCTACCACATCACAAACAGACCAAACCTTCCATCAGGCTACACTAAATTTGATTAGTTTGTATTTTATTTAATGACATTCTTTATCATCTCAATTCTAATTAGACTATGAAAGGGCTAACGAATTTTGTTTAGATATCTCTCATTTCAGAATATATGTTATTTTAAGTATAGTATTATACATTTATAACACAGGATCCAAAGCTTTACTCTCTTCAGAAGGAAAGCATACTCATAATTTTTACGCCCTTAAAAATTAATCGGCCTCGGAACCAGAGGCTCGAATGATAACCGCTAGTTCACCAGAACCCACGAGTGATACTATACTGCTATTATTATTTTATCGTAAATAATAAAGTCCCGATGGCCTAGTGGTTACCGTACTTGCCTCAGACGTTCTCAAGTTCAAATCCGACCGAGGTCGATAGATTTTTTAAGGGTGCAAAAAATCTCCTTTGAAAAGGAAGTAAAGTTGTGTCACAGATTTATGACACGTAAAAAACTCAGGCCTGAAATAAGAAACATCTCATAAGGGAAGTATCAACCATTGAATGCCGAAACCTATCTTGAAATTTCTCCCAGAGAAGCGTTGTGATGTACCAAAGCCGTGTTCAATAGATTGTCTACCATTTTAAACTGCAATAAATCGAAGACAAAATCCAGCAATGGCAGCCCACAGTACGGAGTAGATGTACATCACTGCATGAGTTAAGCACAGAGTGGAGTGAAGCAGGACGCGGCACGGACGGCGCACAGTGTGCTATTTTAACAATCTAGGGGATTTAATTCAAAATTCCAAGGTTAATTAATAGCAGTGATATTTAGTAATTTACATGCAAACAAACCTGTTAGCATATATGTGTAATTATTTTGTTCCTAGGCATGCGCAGGGACTCATAAATAAGGTCTAAACACGACAGTCACGCGGAGATGCGGAATCTATCTTATTGAGTAGTTTTAGGTTGATCAGTCGAGCTGCTTTGTGTAAAGAATAAAGTCGGTTTACGTGTTATTGTGATGTTTATGTTTAGTGTAGGGTTCTGTAAGTTACGTAAGATGGGTTTCATCTGTTTAGGTTTAAAGAATGTTAATATGAAAGAAGACTTTTAACTGTGTTCCAATTTAAGTTTATTATCCAGATATTTTAGACTAGAACTTTCTTATATGGACATATATTGCCTTCTAATTGCATTATATTCATTTATTGACATCCCATCTGTTGGAAACAGAAGATAAAAAATGCGTTCATCTGCGTTTCTTTAGCTTATTCTTGTTCGTTTCACAATGGTCCCCCTTATTTCCCGGCAAGCAATTTGCAAAGTTTGGTCCGAAAATAATATAAGGGAACGTTGTGATGCAGTGTATGAATTTGTTTTTAAACAAATTAAGCATGTGACAGTCTCTGATGTCATTATTAAGAACTGGCCTGCATGAGAAGTGTGTGTCAGCAAATTGAAGTAAGATGAAACAAAAAATATTATCATCATGGCAGTTTCCTGGAAAATTATTCAGACTGGCTACAAGAAAATACCAATTTTCCCGTGACCGATTGTCAATCTCTGCCTTCTACTTCTACAGATCAACCGCCGCCTAGTTCTGGTAGGCCATCAAAATAATTCGAATAATGTTGTGAAAAGACGAAAAGGCGGAAGCTTAGAGAATTCGTTCGGTCAACAAGCCTAGAAGAAATATCTACTGCCGCTGAATTGAAGTTGCATGATAAGGGAAGAAGAAAACTGCTGCAATAGTCAAAGAATTATCCTTTGCATCACCTTCACGAGGCACCAGAATGAAAGAGTCGACGCCTGTTTTTTAGATAAACCGAAGCGTTTATCAGCTGATCCAGCCCTAGCGATGATGATAGATGACAATCTTTCAACTCACCAATATATAAAGACTAAAGGTGAGAATAGGAAGAAATACATTCAGAACATATTCAAGAATGAGACAGGCCTGCTGATGGATACACCAACACAACAAGCAGGAAATACGAATAATGGAAACACTGCTCGTCGATTTTTCAGAAACACCGAAAAGACTGCCTAAATAACAGGTGTCAATTTTGAGCTAATTCGCCATTTTTATGACATGTTAGAGACACTGAGTTGTGGGTTTTCCATAAATGCTGATGCTTTTGGAAAGTATGCTGATGAAACTAGAAATCTGTATTTGAAAGAATACAGTTGGTTTTATATTCCAAACAGTGTGCACAAAATGTTATGCCACGGCAAGCTTGTTATTGCCTCTTGTATTCTTCCGATTGGTCAACTTTCGGAAGAAGCACAAGAAGCAAAGGTAGTAAAAAATATCGGGACATTTCACAAGAAAAACTTTAAGGGTCGATACAAACACCGATTTTATCCACAGAATTTTGATATCTTCTGATCCTTTTTTGGCCAGTTTGAGGCATAATCCTAAAAGAAAACACGGATTGTAAAACATTACTATCTGTCTTCCCTTATATGTGCAAAATAATGAGAATAAAAAATTCATAACATTTTTTCCTGTAAGAAATGGAAAAGCAATTGTGTATGTTTTGTTTTGTTTTAATTTATAGAATAATGGCAATATAGAAATCATAATTTACTTTCTAATAAATAGAATACCTATTTCTAAAATAATGAAATTTAAAAATATTTAATAAATTTACATGTTCTTAGAAATATAGAATTATTTGTATTTTTTATATTTGTAAAGTGATAAACAAATATAGATTTTGTAAAAACAGAACAATATTTAAGAATTTTTAATTTGAAAAATAATGATAAATAATTCATAAAATTATATGTTTTGTGTATGAAATAAAATACAATTTGTTCTCTATAACATGTGAAATGTTTATATTAAAAATACATAATATAAGAAATATGTATAATATGCACATGTGATTTTTTTTCATTTGTAAAATAGCGATAAATTAAAAATTATGTTTTTGTAATAAATGCACATATATTTGTATTTTATAATATGTAAATCAATTATATATTATTCAAAATAATAAATTGAATATTTTGGTAATAAATATGAAATCATTTGTGTTAATTTTGTAAAATATTGGGAATAAACTGATACATAACAAAAAATTATTTTTTATGGAAAATATTAGCAGGAATAATTGAAATTGCCAAGAGCGTTATCCAAATAATGTTACAAATGGCATAGAAAACAATAAAGACTGAAAAATAGTAAAATTATCGAGCCAAGAATTAAATATCCCTAGAATCGTCAAATATCACACTGTGCGGCGGATAGTGATGGTTTTCCAGTCTGCCAATACATGAGTTGTATTATTTCCTTATAGTTTAAATGAGACATTTGGTGCTTGATTTTAGTGCCTTGCAGTTAAAAAGGCAGATTTTTTTTTGATGCGGTATTTATACACCACAACGCTTCTCTGGAAAAAAAAAAAACAAAGTAGGTTTCGGCATGCAATTGTTGACAGTTCCCTTGTCAGTAAAATTTGTCGACCTTTGAATTGCTATGCTTAGGCCTATAATCTGAGCTTTTAAAAAATCAATAAATAAAAATAAACTCCATACCGGGATGGGCTTAGATGGCTCTTGACCTACCAGCCGGTTGTTGGATATTCACATATGACATTTATAGAGGTTCAGCCAATATATGGATGACGTGTGACCAGCATGTCGGGTCCCCCAGCCGTTATAGCTGTTTTCTCAACCTAGAGCCACTACTTATTGTAGCTACCCAAATTCCTCAAAATGCTGTATGGGCACCAGTAAATAAATTAAATAAGAATATAAAATTGAATAAAGTGAATGTATAATAGATTATTATTTATGCCAACTCTGATTCACCTTCTGCAAAATCAAAAGGAGTTCGATTAGTTTCGGCTAAACATACTGGCTGAAATACCACGAGAAAATCTTTTTTCACATGGGGTTTAGAATCAGCTCAATTCCCTCATCCCACCACCAAGATACGGACCCCTTAAACCGCTCGGCTATAAATGTGACTACAAAAAGTACATTCTAGCTTCCGAAAATGTATGTGTCCTGTGTGGTATTGGAGGAAAGAGTGGATATTAGACTCTGAAGTGAAATATTTTAAGAGGGTTTACATAAATGAACGTGAGGATGTACTGCAGATTCCGCATTGCTTGAATAGAACAAGTAAATCTGCCGTTTTCTTGATAGTCTTACGTTTACTGCCTGTTTTCACAAGTTAGTGGTTGGCGTAAATCTTAATGAGTTACAGCACATTGCGCCACATTACAAACACAGATAAAACTGCCTTATTTGCATTGCATTATTTATAATATTATACACAGTGCAATGACAATTGTGTTACAGGGTCTTAATGATATGCTGCTTGTTTCTTTAAGGTTCTTACATGCAATTGGTAATACAGGGTGAAACAGAAATCTACCAACAAACTATCAGAAGTTGTTCAAGAATGTTTTTTTAACAAATGCATAAGACCTGCGTTTTACCCTTTGGGTATATTGCGGGATATTTAGCCTACAAAAGCTATTTGTCTTTAATATTTAATTTATAAACACTGGATTGTTCGTGGCATTTCACATAAATGTGTTGGGGTTCTTGCGCTGGTATGTTTTTTTTTAAGTTCTATATATGATAAAAACTTCAAATATGTACCTCTTTGGCAGGTGCCGTCGTACTCAGCTGTGTTAAAATATTATATTTAAAATATTATCTGGAGGCCTTTCGGAAGTTAACCTCCATCATCAGCAGGGTGCGTATCTGCTACTAGTTGCTGTTGGTTAAGACGTTGTAGGCTCGATGTGTCTTTAGTAGCAGCTGACTTGTTTTTGACGATCTCATATAATGGGTTGTGCGACTGAGGTGCGTTCTCATTAACGTTCTCATTAAGAAGTAGTACTTCTTAATGAGAACGCACCTCAGTCGCACAATCCGTTATATGAGATCGTCAAAAACAAGTCAGTTGCTCCTAAGACACGTCGAGTCTACAACGTCTTAACCAACAACAACTAGTAGCAGATACACACCCTGCTGATGATGAAAGTTAACTTCCGAAAGGCCTCCAGATATTTTAAATATAATATTTTAACACAGTTGAGGATGACGGCACCTGCCAAAAAGGTACATATTTTAAGTTTTTTATCTCATGACTATTCACCTCAACGGAATTTGCTATGAATTTTATTAGTATTAGTTCTATATGTATCTTCGGGTTTTTACAGCTGCTGCCCGTCTTCCAGTGCCAAACCTCCAAAGCCTACGATCTTGGGCATCTTCAATGCTTAGACCTCTTGCTTGCATTACTATCCTCATGATTTCCTTCCATGTTAACTTTGGTCTCCCTTTTTTCATCATTCTGGTCGGTTGCCATTGATACAGTTGTTTCGGCCATCGCTCATCTTTCATTCTTAAAATCTGTTCTCCTCAATTCTTCCTTCTTCTTCTTCTTCGGCTTTCCCCCACTTATAGGTTTGCCGTCTTCAGTTTCCATTTATCTCTATCATTCCAATCTCCCTCCTCCAAATTCCTATCCTCCATTATTGTTCTGACGTAGGTTTTCCATTTCCATCTTGGTCTACCACGTTTATTTCTTCCAGGGGGTGACCATTGGTATATATTTTTTGGCCATCTTTCATTTTCCATTCTTTGTATATGGCCATACCATTTAAGCGTTTGATTTTCAATCCTCTTAACAACAGATGTGGTGACCTTCATTTCTCTCCAAAGGAATTCATTTCTTATTTTATCCTGTCTTGTTTTTTGGAGGCTTCTTCTAAAATAATCGAATTCAACTGTTCTAATTTTATTCTATTGTAATTCTTTTGTAATTCAATTCTTCCAATTATGTTTTTTCTGCTTCCATTATGTTTGCAATTTCCTTATTTGTGACATGTTTTTTTTTTTTTTTCTTACGTTTGCAGTGAAATAAAATATGTATAGCAGTTTGGTCGTCTTCTGAGCATGGGCACTTCGGTGAAGCTGCTTTTCCAATTCTATGTAGGTACTGTTGGAATTTTCCATGGAGTGTTTTGACAGAACGAACCTATTGTCTCCGGTGACTTATTACAGACTATTTAACTAATGCCCCAAACGGAATTCAATGACCAATCACATTTCAATCATTTTTAATTACAACCAATCACAGTCGTGTTTCACCTTGAATTTATCAAAAAAGTTTATCATATTAAAGAAAACTCCTCCTTTTTAACATTCTGAATAGGTCATAGCATTATTTTGCAGTAACTGGCTCTCTAAGAAATCATAGGACATCAGAAATGAATTAATACCTATAATGTTAGTTATAAATTTCTCCACTAGGGTGTATTCTTATAATATTGAGATCCTTTGGCAATAAATAATATGATCTGGTTGCAGTGATGAACAAGCGTAACAATAGTTTCCTATTTGTTTTCAAACATCGCTTCTCATTTGTTTTCAAACATCGCCGTTTACATTAAATAAATGAATATTTTAAAATGACTATATTTAAATAATGATTTGTGAGTAAAACAGCTTAATTTTATTCGATAAATAGTCCTAACAAATACCACTCTTGGTTTCCAAATTCTCATAAGTAATGCCACGAGTGATTTCCAATTTATCGATAATTTGGAAATCAAGAGTGACATTTGTTAGGGCTATTTAACGAATAAAATTAAGCTGTTTACTCACAAATCATTATTTAACTATAATTATTTTAAAATATGTATATATTTAATGTAAACGGCGATATTTTAAAACAAATGAGAAACGATTGGTACGCTTCATTTCCTTCCTTTGTTCATCACTGCAACCAGATCATAATATTATTTATTGCCAAAGGATCGCAATATTGTAAGAATGCACCATAGTGGAGAAATGTATAACCAACGTTATACGTATTAATTAATTTGATGTCCTATGATGTAAATATGCCAATTATATTTTTCTGCAACGTCATTTCCTGGAAAATAATTCGATTAAGAAAGTGCAAACAGTGTTTTTTTTTGTGGTATAATCAATTGTTACAAATATTTTTATATTATCTATCGCATGCGCTTTCTGCTGACATTCATGCACTATATATACAATCTGGTAGCCGTATTTCTTAGGGGGTCAGTCACTGCAAAATAATGCTATGACCTATTCAGAATGTTAAAAAGGGGGTGCTTTCTTTATTATGATAAACTTTAGTTGGTAAATTTTAGGCGAAACACGACTGTGGTTGGCTGTAAATAAAAAATCATTGAAATGTGATTGGTCATTGACTCCCATCTGGGGCATGAGTTAAATAGTCTAGATAAATCCATTCCTCACTTCGCGAGTCCTGAATTTATCGATAACTTGGAAATCACTCGTGGCATTACTTATGAATAATCTATTGTTGATGTGTTAGATGTAGGCCTATAGCGTGTACTTTGTACCGTGATAATATGGGTTTTGATAGATTACAAAGAACAGATGGTCAATTGTCTGGGATGCAAGGGCGTATACAACTCATAATATGTGATATTTGAAGAGAAAAATTATACGCTCAGACCGGGACTTGAACCCGGGACCCTTGGTTCTCTAGACCAAGTGCTCTACCAACTGAGCTACCTGAGCAAGTACCGATCTAAACGCAAATCTTTCTCTATATACATTGTAATTCCCGTCCACCAAATGCTATGAAGCCATGCTTCTATCTTGCATATGGCGGCTCCTTTATTAAGAAGGCATATTTGGGAATTATATATTACAGCCAGTACGGCTTTTTTTAAAACCTCGCCTCCACTTGTGTCAACTACAGAGATGGACGAATAGCCAGCCAATATTGGGGTGACACATGGTTAGTATGTCGGGTCCTCCAGCCGTTATAATTGATTTACTTAAACTCAGTTCCGATGAAGCTGATATGCTGAATTGGTTACTGTCATTAGCTAATAGAACGCAATGGAGAGAGTCGTATAGTTAGCATTACGCATTCCCTTAAACTTAGTTTCAGTTTTCTTATACGAATTTTGCTACTCCTCACATCAAGATTGATCTTCAGTTATTCTCGCGAGGCTGAGTGGAACCCATACCAGTTTAATATTAGTTGACTTTGTACAAGACATGTGAAGACAAACAACAAAAGGCGTATAACAGAGCCTAATTATGTACAAGAAAACACTCTCAAACGCGATTTTTTTAACGAATCGAAATGAAATTGAAAAAATAGATATCAGCGATATATTTCTTCCAAAAAAAAAAAGGAAATATGTATTGAAGAAAATGTTTAATTAATATCTATACCTATAATGGCGTAGCCTAATGTTGAGCCATAGCCTCTCCTTTGTTAGGAGTTACTAGACCAAGTTAATTTAGTTACCTTACTTGCCGACAGATGTCATTAATGGTATGCGGTCAACATACCGACTCAAAGAAAGATCTAGCAGGCAACTAAGATATTATTAAGATGTTGAGATCGGTAAATTTTGCTTAGATGCCTTTTTATTCAGGCTTAAAGATATTTTACGAGCCTAAAAAATTTTAGACTCAGGATCCACGGCTTAAAGTTTTTCCCGGAGGATTTGCTCCTTGGATTTTTCCATCCTAAAAAAATCCATCGACCCCGGCCGATTTTGAACCCGCGATCAGAATCAAAGAGCATAACCACTAGTCCACCGTAGCCGAATGTGAAGACAAGAAAGGCATCAAATAAAGCCTAATTATTTACAACCAAACACTCTTATGAGCGATTTTCTAACGTCTCGAATTAAAATTGAAATAATGATTAAATATCAACGATATATTTCTTACAGAAAAAGTTAAACAAGGAAATGTGTATTAAAGAAAATATTTAATTAATATGAACTTGAATATAAAAGATCATGAATCAGAACAAGAGCGAGCTGTAGACATAAAATATCGCAAATAAAAGAACTCCGCCCTCTATTGTTATGAGACGTGACTAAATGCTTATTTATGCATGCCATCTCCACTATTATGTCATCCTATAGCTATGTCCTAACGCCATTCCATCACATAGATCATTTAAATAATAGTGGATAGCATAAATAAAAATGTCAGTTTTGATTCTTTAAAACTGAATTTGCATTATGCATTAGTTACGTGTCTATAATTACTGCAATGAGCAGGACATGTGACACGAATGGGGAATGAAAGAGGGTCATGGAAACTCAATGGGGGATTAAATAAGGTCATGGAAACTCCTTTTTACACGCTTTATATTAGCTTGACCTGTATCTATATGTGTAACGGAATCTTTCAACACGATTTTCACCCACTTAAAAACATTGGATCGACTTGAAACTTTGTATACTTGTAAAGACCAACGACAATACAATAATTTCATAATGTTTTCTAATATCCTGACCAGGATCATCAGGACATCAAAAAAAATAAAGACCGGTATAATAGGTTGCGGACGTATCCACTTTTTAATGTATCGTTGTGGTAGCTCAGTTGGTAGAGTGGTGGACTGTAGTGGTATATAATTTCAGTAATCCATAGGTCGCTGGTTCAAATCCGACCCGAGGGATTTTTTTAGAAGAGTATTACTTTTAGCTCATACTACAATAATATCGAATTTAAAGATATTTACATTTTTAGAAAACCAAACTAAAAAATAAAAAATAAATAATAGTTTTAAAAAACTAAAACAACACGCTTTATTAGAAAACCGAACTAAAAAATTAAATTTATTTTAATTTCCAAAACGCTTGGGATAAAATTAAAGTTGTCAACAAAAGAATCATCTCCACCACATCTAGAATAAAACTAGAGTTATCTACAAATAATTTTACCATCAAAAGAGTGTGGTGCTCTTTATCGATTAATATATTTCACAATAAACAGATATTGGTAAAAGTAAAGTCTCTAAGAAGAAAACATAAAACCCATAAAAAGCACCCCACGCTTTTGAAGGTAAAATTATTTTTTTTTGTAGAAACTCTAGTTTTATTCTAGATGTGTTGGAAATTATTTTTTTGTTGACCAGGCGTGTTGGAAATTAAAATTATTTTTCATTTTTTTAGTTCGGTTTTCTAATAAAGCGTGTTGTTTTAGTTTTTTAAACTATTATTTATTTTGTAGATAATTCTAGTTTTATTCTAGATGTGTTGGAGATGATTTTTTTTGTTGACCACTTTAATTTTATCCCAAGCGTGTTGGAAATTAAAATTGTTTTATTACAAAAAGTAATTATATTTAAAATACGTTTTTATTTCCAATTAAGTATTTACAAAATCAATTAAAGGAAAACCAGAGGGAAAGCGCCCAGTAGGTAGCCAAGAATGAGGAAGGAGAATAACATTAACCATGATTTGAAGGAAGTAGATTATACAGGAGATGATTGGAGAGCATTAGCTCGGGATGGGGATGTATGAAGAGCTTATGTCCGCGCGGTCGGTAATGCCAGTGAATTAATTAATGTGTCTATAAATATCTAAAATTAAATAAAAATTTAAAAATATATATAATAACTAAGGTAACACTGACATTAACGAAGCCGGATGTGTTCATGACCTCGCGAAACGTAAACTCTCCACACATCCCCATAATTATTTACTAACATTACAATTAATCTTCATCAAATGATTTTGAATATTATTCTACCATTTCATTCTTGGCATACGTACTGGACGCTTTTCCTCTGATTTTCCTAAAGAAAATTCCATGCTCCTCTTCCATTCCACGTTCTTGCCACATAGCCCTACCTTGCCCAAACCAAGAGACATGATTTTCTTTTATTATTACATCTGGTTTCCTAAAAAGATCATGGAGCTCACTGTTGTGTAGTTTTTTTCCTTCGCCTATCTAACATCCCTCTTTAGATAAAAAAAAAATCCCTTATCATTTTACTCTCAAATACTAGCAAATGTTTCAAGTCCATATAACAGGAAGAATCTTCGTTTTATATATTTTTATTTCAACATTTTTTTCAGAGAATTTGAGATGACAAGAGTCCCAGTAAATAAAAAAAATTAAATTTGAATTTTTTGTTTTATTTGCATGCGGATGAACAAATGTATTTGTATGAATGCTGTTTTATTGGCCTATGCGTTTGGGGTATTGCATCTTTCTCTTGACCCTAGGTTCGTGGGTTTGATCCAGGAATCCCGATGGAACTTTATATGTTCAACAATATCCTATCGGATTTAAATATGAACTCAGCATAGAGAATGTACTTGATCGCCTCTGTGTCTCTCACGACGATAACCTAACAAGTGAGGTTAAACATCAAATTCTCCTCATTGAACATGTTTTAAATACACTATGCGTTATTTTAAGTTCTAATTATTGTTACAATAAAAGGCATATCAGGATGATGATATTTTATCGACAACGTCGGTGCTATAATCCGAGGTGGATCCTTGACCTCCTCTACTAAATATTGCTAACTTTCTCTATCCTCGGTACTGTCTTCCAATTCATCATTCTATCTTCTTCAGGTTGTTCTCTATTCATCTGTATTTGGGTCTACTATCAGGATTTGAAGTTAATATTGTTTGTATATGTTCTAGTATCCATTCATACAATAAGATCTTAAGCTGCTTATCCTAAAAGTTAATATATCGCTTTCATCTTCTATAATCTACAGTACAGTTTTTGTTAAACATTTTCCTCCAAATTCTGTTCTAAAAAATGTGAACGCTGATCAGCTATAGGCTGTTATTACTTAGTTATATCTCTAAATGTCAATTGTCTTATATCAGGTATCCTATGCTCAACAGCTACGATGTGCATTGTTCAAAATTGTGTAACTAAAATTTAATTTTTGATAAATGAGTTGGAGATAATGTTTTTATACCCCCACCTCATAAAGTTCCCTATTTTCACGATACCGGTTTTAAAGATAATTTTACCTTCATCTTCAGTTAAACTCCAACTCAAACTTAGAGTTTGACTGAAGAGGAAGGTGAAACCGATATCGTGAAAACACGGAACTTTATGAGGTGAGATGTAAAAGCATTTTCTCTAACTCATTTATAAATTTAAAATACCTCACAGTGTTATTTCCACTGTAATTTTGATTAAAAGTTTAATGATTATCTCTTGGCTCTGCAACCCGTACGTTCAATTCCGCGCTCACTAAGGTCCCATATTGGCCCCTGTCCTCGGCCAATCGAATCCAGTCCATATCTCCGACAATCTGTTCTTTAAGTTCCATCAACGTCTATGACATCCAAACGTTTCCTTTCCTCAAAGATTACCAACAATTTTTTTTGGAAGTAATCGAGCTACATAAAATTTCCACTTTTATCTCCTACTCATAACAACATTGGCAATGTTATGATATCGATAAAATTATTGATTTCCCCATTGTAACGCTTCATTCATTCTCCATAATCAAATATTTTTCATGTTATGCTTGCAGCTTTACAAGGGATTTAGGTGTGGTAGCTTTCGACACCGGCGAAATATGATGATGATGATGATGGCCAGATGATATTCGGGGACCTTTTGGGCCTTAACTTTACTTGACATTTATCTTACAGGTGAGGAAAACCCCCGAAAAAACCTCACCCAGGAAGCTTGTCCCGACCGGGGATCAAAACCGGGCCTCTGCGAACAAGGCAGCACGCTACCTCGAGACCATAACAGTGGATTTTATGGGACCAACTATTCGGCTTTCTGTCAAATACTTTTAGCAATTAAAAATTAATAAGATAAAATGTTGTCATTAACATTTTCATCAAGAAGCATATCTACTGATATTAGGGAAGTACGGGAAATGTTACAGGGGCTATAATATTGAAGATGGATGTAACTATGATGATCTTGAAGACGATTTTCGGGCTGTAGGCCGTGGTCGTGAGGCTTGTTGTTCCCCGACGTTTCGCCAGAGACTGCGTCTGGCATCCTCAAGGGTTGCCACGGCCTACAGCACGAAAATCTTCTTCAAGATCATCATAGCAACTCCGGCCGTGAAAGTCAACGTGAATACAATGGATGTAACTATTTTTATTGAATTAATTTCGCAGAGCAGATAAAAAGAACATTAATAAAAATTATACCAGCGGACAAATAATATACTAAAATTAAAAGTTTGCTGTATTTTGCCACATATGTATTTCAGACTATATGCAGTTTAGTTTGGCTTATTCTTCTTCTTCTTTCTTCCAAGTATTAGGCCAAGGCCTGTTATGATCCTATAGAAAATTTTCCCTCCAGCGTTTCATAGGACGGCCCAGAGATCTTCGTCCTCTTTGTATATAATTATAAACAGCTTTGGGGATCCGATTTGAACTCATTCTTTCAAGATGGTGTTTCCAATTTAGTTGGTACTGTTTAATATATTCCAAAAATGGCGTAGTCTTCAATTCTTTTAAGATATCGGTGTTCCTTTTCCGATCCCATCTGGTGTAACCCACTGTTCTGCGCATGAATATAATTTCACAAGCCGTTATTCTGCTTTCATGTTGTCTTTTTTAGTGTCCATGCTTCACTACCATAGGTCAACACCGGTGTAGCCAAAGTGTTATATAAACGTAATCTGGTGTTTTTTTGTACAAGGGATGGTTTCATAACTTTATTAATAATTCCCAAACTTTTATTATAACTAATAATTTTTTCAGGGATATCCTTTTCATCCCAGATAGAGGGATAATACCCAGTTCGGTTTATTTCTTACTCTACTAGTAAAATCTCATTCAGTATTTATCTGACTGCTTAAAAAGTGTAATTTTGAATCATACTCCACTGGATTCGAAATAAAAAGCAAAGCGTAAGAATCCATTTAATGTAACTGAACTAGAAGCGAAGTTATTTGCAAAGTCGTGCCATGTTATCTCCTGTATAATAAATTTTATATTCTGTTAGTTTTTCACACGCCTCTTGTAATGAAGATAAGGTAAGTTTATATACGACCGGTCGGGAGAAAGTGTCATGCTTAAACTAGAAGCCCAAAATTCGTGAATACCTGTTATAAATAAATAACTCCCCACCTCCAAAATCACTTGCTTCCGCAAGTGTTAGTCATCTTTCCGCAATATTATACATAATACTGCTAGAAGCCAATGCAATCGCAGGCAAATTTACTGTCGTACAAAGAACTCCCCATACTGTATGCCATCTCTAGTGTTCCTCATCATCATCATCATTCGAAGGCACCATAACTTCAAAGGTGAAAGTTTTGGCCTTCTCGATATCCATCCATCCATTCAATGGCTGATTGGCTCAAATTCGAGCTTTGGCCTCCCTTAACTTCTGCCTCCAATCATTTCTATTTTGCGCAGCAAGCCTCCAGTTGCGACACTTAAGTAGGTTTGCAGCATCTTCCTTAACACCATCCTCCCATCGTTTTTTCGGTCTTGCAACCCGTCTATTCCCCATAAATACAAAGGGTTCTAAAATTCCAAGAGCCAATTCGTAAGTCCATTTTCCTTTGCTTTAGTCGTCTTTGTTGTAGACCATCATTCCGAGACATGTTGGGTTTCTGAACGTATTTGTTTTTACGGGGTAGGGATGTCAACCCCACGCCCAACCTACAGCAATCCTGGGGGATCAATGATTTTCTATTCGGGTTTTCTCCCTTAGCTGGTATGTCCCAATTTTTAAGCGTCGGGAACTCGCTTTTTCGCCCCTGCACTTTTTAGTATTAACCAGGAACCACGACGAGGACGTGGTGCATTGGGCTGGGCAGAAATAAATGGCATTTCTCGGGTTTTATTAGTATGCATCCACCAGCAAGGTGCACACTACTGAGACCACAAATTGCCCCTTCGGCTCGCCGTTCTAGATATACCTCTTCCAAATTCTTCTATATTTTGCTATATCCAGATTTTGCCACTTTAATTTTCTTTAAATCATCTTCCTATCTCAATTTAGGTCTTCCGATTAATCTACTTCCTCTAGCCTTCTATTTGTATAACTTTTTAACTATCCATCTTTATCCATTCTTATCATGTGTTCCAAGGGGCCTGTTCTGAGATCTCTACTATGATTTACTAAATTTTCATTACCTATTTAATTATTGTTTTCTAAAAAAAAAACTCCCAAGACAGGCCCAGAAGGCCCTAGGCCTACCAGCTGGATGCTGGCTCACATCCACATGTATTCATCACATAGGTAAACGATCATCCAGCAAATGTAGGGGTGACATGTGGTCAGTATGTCGGGTCCCCAGCCGTTACAGCTGGTTTTCTCAACCTGGAGCCGCTACTTATTGTAGCTACCAATACCCCACGATGCTGGGTAGCCACGGGTCCCATATTGACCGAAATTCCATGATAAAATTTCTTCCCCATGGAAAATCGAACCAGCAAAGGTCCCTTAGCTCTGCGACAAGGCATCTTGCCTTAACCACTCGTCTATGGCGCAGGACCATTATTGTTTCCTCTAATTATTATCTGTCTCCATGTTTGGTTCTATTTTTTTCCCCCCGAGTCCAAAAAAAAGTTTACACCCTACTGTGCATTGTATATTGGATGAAAGGAATGTAATAAAAAAAAAAAGTACAAGAGAATATGCTGCTGTATGTGATAGGTCATATTTATTTATATTATATACTAGCATACATTATCACGCTTCCCTCAAATATCTAAATTATTTTATAGATTTTATAATCATATCGTCCACCGCTGTTGTCTCGAGGTAGCGTGCTGCCTTCTCACGCAGCGGGCCCGGGTTCGATCCCCGGTCAAGACAGCTTTTCTGGGTGAGGTTTTTATCGGGGTTTTTCCTCACCTGTAAGACAAATGTCAGGAAAACTTTAAGGCCCAAAAGGTCCCCGAAATCATCCGGCCATCATCATCATCATCCTTCACCGGTGTGGAAAGCAACGGGAAGCTACCACACCTACAATTCCCTAGTAAAGCTGCAAAGCATAGCATGGAAATGCTATGATTGCAGTGAAGGACCTGCCCTCGGGCAGAATTACTATGGATGGATGGATATTCATATCAGCACGATGGTTTTACTTATTTTCTAGAACATAAAGGCCTGTAGTTTATTTTGAAAATAGAAAGAAATCATTAAATTATTCTTTACAACTCTACGTACGTAAAATTGAATTTCTAGAAATTATAGACTTATAGAAATGCAGTACTCGAATTTTATTAATTTATATAACTAACTCATTGGCACTATCGAACCCGTAGGTTCATAGCCACACAGACATAAGCTTTCCATACATCCCTACATACATCCCTATCCTGATCTAATGTTTTCCAATCATTCCCTGAATAATCTACTTCCCTCAAATAATAGTTAATGTTATTCTCTCACCTCACTCTTGGTCTACCAACTGGGCGTTTTCCCTCTAGTTTTTCTAAGTAAGTATATTATTTTAAGAAAAAGAATAGTCAATTAAGAGGGTCGGTATAAAAACGGATAACTTAAAACAGCGTTATATATATATAATTATTGTACACATTTTATAAATCGCATACAAGTATGGACATAATTTTACTTAGGCCAACTAATTCACTGGCGCTATCGAACCTGTAGGTTCATGACCGTGCGGAAATAATCTCTCCGAACTTCCCTATCCTGAGCTTTTCCACTAATCACCTGCCTCAAATCAAAGTTAATGTTATTATTCCACCTCATTCTTTCCCTACTTACAGGGCACTTTTCCTCTGGTTTTGCTACAAGGAGTTTCCATGCCCCTCTTCCATTCCTCATTCGTGTCACATGTCCTGCTCATCCCAGTCTACGAGACTTAACTGTTCTTATTACATCTGGCTTCCCTTAAAGATCATGCAGCTCATTCTTATGCAGTCTTCTCCATTCATCTACTGTTCGTCTCTCTTTGGTCCAAAAAATTCCCTAAGAACTTTATTCTCAAATACTCGTAATCCCTACAAATGTCTTGCTCAAATCACTAAAAAACTAAGAGCATTAAAAATATTTTCAACATACAATGTTACATTACTTAAAACTAAACCCTATGGCATGATGACAGATCTAGAAGGCCTTTGACCTATCAGCTGGTTGCTGTCCTCACATCCACATATGTTAATCATAGATAAGGGCGATCATCCAACCAGTATAGGGATGGTGATATGTGGAAAGTATGTTAGGCCCCCAGCTGTAACAGCAGGATATCTCCACTTTATGCCACAAATAAATTATAACTACCCATATTCCTCAATGTTGCTGAATACATCTTTATTTTACTACAGACTATGTATTGGAGTTCCATGCTTTAGCCTAGCGGTGTAAGGCATGATGCAGAGCTATGGGACTTGCGCTGATTTGAATCCCCATAGAGGAATACATTTTTTCATGGAATTTCGACTAGTATGTGACCGGTGCTCCCATGAGAAATTTGAGTAGCTACAATAAATACCAGCTCTAGATTGAGAAAACCAAATATAACGGATGTGGGACTCAACATGCTGACTAGCTAGATGATCATCCACTTCTGTAAATGACAAATAGACGTGAAACCACAACCTGCTGGTAGACCAAGAGCTTCTAGGCCTATCATGCCATGAAGTAGTATAAATATTAATAATTCATAAACAATTAAAATACAGGTATTTCATAAAAAATTGAAAGATCTAAACCGAATTAACGTATATATTTCACCTATTCATAAAGGCCTAATAAAAATAATTTTCATACAATGAAATAACATACCATTAACATGATTAATCTAAATGATGCAAAACCGATATTAAATCTAAAATATGTCATAAATATTCTGAATACTTTAATTATCAAATGCTATCTAACAGTAAAAAGTTCTACATGGTCTTTTCATTACTTAAAAGTTATTGGATCAACTAAATTTAAAAATACTGCTTAGTTTATTTTAACAAAGAGAATGTCATGGCTACATCTAAAAGAGAGAAGAAAATCACACTGTCTAATTCTCTTATTTAAGATCTTACATACCTCAACTCCCAATTATTTACCATCTTGTTTCCAGTATCTATCCCCCAACCATAACTTAAACACATGCTCACAACATAGTCTCTTGCTTAATATACCACAACATAGGACATCACATCACTCCATGTCATATACTATCTTCACTTCTTGCAACTGGAATTCCCTACCACAAAAAATAAGGGGCTGCCGGACATTGGCATCTTTTAAAAGAAATCTAAATTTATATTTGCTCTAACCTCGACTTCATTATTACCCAGTCTAAGGTACATATATTAATTGGTGATTTTCATATAATTTATCATATTTATACTATTATTATTATTATTATTATTATTATTATTATTATTATTATGATTATAAGTATTATTATTATTATTGTATAAAATGAAGTTTGCATATGAAATTTACATTGCTACATTTAATATATTTTTAACTCTTTATAATTAGTATAGTGTATATCTATATTGTCAAATATTTGTATTTGTGCTAGTTGAGTGGAAGAGAAGGTATTATGGCCTTAACTCTGTCAGAATAAATAAAACATTTTTTTTTTTCAAAGGTTGAGATTAAATTTGTTTAATTGTGGTGACTATTTAACTCATGCCCCAAATGGGAGTCAATGACCAATCACATTTCAACGATTTTTTATTTACAACCAATCACAGTCGTGTTTCGCCTAAAATTTACCAACTAAAGTTATCATAATAAAGAAAGCACCTCCTTTTTAACATTCTGAATAGGTCATAGCATTATTTTGCAGTGACTGACTCTCTAAGAAATACGGCTACCAGATTGTATATATAGTGCATGAATGTCAATACATAGTGCATACAAAAGATAATATAAAAACATTTGTAACAAATGATTATACCAAAAAAAAAGAGAAAGAAACCACTGTTTGCACTTTCTTAAACGAATTATTTTCCAGGAAATGACGCAGAAAAATATAGTTGACATATTTACATCATATGACATCAGAAATTAATAAATACCTATAACATTGGTTATAAATTTCTCCACTAGGGTGCATTCTTACAACATTGCAATCTTTTGGCAATAAATAATATTATGATCTGGTTGCAGTGATCGAACAAAAGAAGTGAATGAAGCGTACCAATCGTTTCTCATTTGTTTTCAAACATCGCCGTTTACATTAAATATTTTAAAATAACTATATTTAAATAATGATTTGCGAGTAAACAGCTTAATTTTATTCGTTAAATAGTCCTAACAATGCCACTCTTGATTTCCAAATTCTCTAGATAAATTGGAAATCACTCGTGGCATTACTTATGACAAAGAATATGTTCTTGTTGCATTCACATTTATTGGTGACAAATTTCATCTCTTCTTTATAATGTCACTGTTCAGTATGAGGGAATAATAAACACTTTTTAATATTACTCGATGAAAGTTTTGACATGTGTCAACTTTCAAGAAATTAATTCCTCTACCTGTTAATTTTACTGCTTTCCTTAGCAAATAAAATGTAAAGCAAATACTACTCTTATAACATATTAACAAATATATTTACTTACATTATGGTCATTGCAACTTTCACACGACCTCCTTTGTTAGCTTCCAGCCTGTCATTTCCTCTTTTCAAAGTATAAATTGCATGTTCTTCTCTTCACATAATTTCATAATCTTCTCACAATTATTAATGAATGCAAAAGCTTTCACGATTTTATGGAGCAGAAATCAATTAATATTTTAGGGTAATAATTGGAAAGGTAAGGAACTGTCTTCGTTATTTTCTTCTCATTTCCACAGCATTGGCCAATGATGTGGTAAACTGAAAATCAGGATATTATAAAAATAAATATAATTCTTTAATTTCAGGAGAATTTATATTTTCTAAAAGATAAATTAAAATTTTTAAGTTTTCATCTTTAAGGAATTTTTGTTCTTAGAATGATTAAAAATTAACAGCATAACTTAATTTAAAATGTGTAAATTTAAATAAAAAAAAAAAGGATATTGGTAATAAAGCTAAAGGTACCTAATTTACAGCCCATGGAGGGCTGGATACAACATATTACAATTCTAATCTTACTTTATAGGTGGCTGAGTAGGTCTAAGGCCAATCTTGACACATGTAAGAGAAGAAAAGTCTCCACCTCTCTGCTACTCAAAATCAAGCTTAAACCATATAGGCAATAGTCATAAACATTGCTCCCAGAGCTACCTGTCCTGTCCTGTCCATATCCATAATAAGCAATCAAATGTAGTACATAATGAGGAAATTATGGAAGAGTTGGATGTAGAACCCATTCATCACCATATACAAAACTACCAGAACAACTGGAAAACCCATCTTCAACGAATGCCATCTCATAGAATTTCAAAAGCCATACTTCGCTATTGCAAGGCAAAAGATCGCTAAAAGCGCTGGATGGAAAATTCCTCTTTGAGACCGTAACAGGCCACACGGCCTAATACTTGCATGGATGATGATGATGTAGTACACAGGTTTTCTTAAATCGCTGCAATTATCATACTTCATCATCACTATACCATGTGAGAATTTAGTTGTCATGATTTCTACTAACCTCTTCTAACCTTGAATTCCAACTTTGTCTAACGATATTCACAATTACATTTATTATCAATGGCCTTCTTTTGTCAAAATTCTTGGAAATGTTTGGGCATTTTCACTTGTCCTGTTGCCCAATAAGTCTCCTACAAATAAGCACTAGAAATGTTCTCTAGGATAAAGTCAATCGGCGTGACTAGCACTCTTTCTCCTTTTATGCCATTGGCTAAGAATTAGGTATTCTTGCATTCATGCCACTATAAGCCTTCATGATATATGATGGTATTACCATTAACATTAATTGTATTTAATTTTTTATACCATCCATCCATCCTATGGCTCTTATACTCCAAGTTGGACCCTGTCCTTTTCCCTTTTTGGGGATTCTTAACCAATTTAATTTAGTTACACTTATTTCCCTACAGATGTCATGAGTGACATGTGGTCAGCATGTTGACTCGAGAGACATTTAGCAATCAACTAAGTAAGGTAATACTGCTTAAAAGGGACCCACATATTTAAGTCCCTACCAGAGAACTTGTTCGTTAGATTTTCCATTCTAAAAATCCATTGACCCTGGCCGGATTTGAACCCATGACCCCTGGGACTAGAATCAAGGTACCATAACCATGGCCAACATTTAATTATTATTATTATTATTATTATTATTATTATTATTATTATTATTATTATTATTATTATACAAGACAATGGCAGTGCCTATTATTACTTATGGATACGAAACATGGACAGTGACACAACAATCAGCCAGAATACAAGCTGCTGAAATGAGATTCCTCAGACCAATAGCAGGAAATCAAAGAACAGACAAAAAACATAACACAGAAATAAGACAACTAAAAGTAGAGGAATTAAACACAACAATAGAGAAATACAGAACAAACTGGAAAGAACACTTGGCAAGGATGACTGAGAATAGAATACCAAAAGCAGCATACAGCTATTCACCACGAGGAAGAAGAAGTTTGGGAAGACCAAAGAAAAGATGGAAAGAGCAGCAATTTGGAGCCAGAACAGGCTAGTATATAAGCCTAAACCGTGAAGAAAAAGAAGAAGATTATTATTATTATTAAAAACTGGAAACATAGTATATCTTGAGAATGTATATTTTTCAAAATTATATACCGGTATATATTTTTCAAAATAATATACCATAAGAACATTTTTTTTTAATTTATATTTATAATCCATATACAATATTTAATTTGAAAGTAAAAGACCTTAGCAGGCCTTAGCATAGCAGGAAATTAAGGCCCCCATCTTCATAGATATTCAGTTCAAAAGTCAATTGAGTTATCAGCCCCATGTGACAGCCAATATTAACTCCAGTAAATGTGTCTGGTACTAATTTCTAACAGAGACTGGGTTGACCCCAAGGCCATAAGTGCTGCCAGAAGTCAGTTTAAAAATCCCATCCTCCCCTCAAGAAATAAACCCATAAACTTCTGACTTGTGTATTGCCTTGTCCAATTAAGGCATACCCCAAGATTTAATTCAAGAGAATAAAATAGAAGAACAGTTTTTCTGCACTACACAGATAGATGGCATCAATATTGTCCACTTTCAATCCATGCACAATTTCAGCAGACTACATTACATGAGTTAATCAAGTACTGATAGGAAATATTAACTCACTATGAGTTAATATTATCAGGAACATACACCTCATCTCATATTTTCTTCCTATTCTCAACTAGATACCAACTATTATGTTAAACTCACAACATGAGAAAACATTTACATTCAGAAGAATTTTAAAGTTCCTGGAAAGAGGATTTGATAACAATGGTCAACAAGGTTTTCTTCACAAGAAATCTGATTAGTGAATCTAGTGCATTTTTCATTCTGAATTCAGATATGTAGTCAGAATTTTTCCATCAGGCACAGTTTTTTTGTGACAGCTACTCCTTAAAAATGCACTTTTTGGACTCTCACGTAGACTTCTTTCCGGAAAATCTTGGGGCTGTCTCTGATGAGCACGGTGAGCGTTTTCATCAGCAAATTTCCACAGTGGAAAAGAGGTACCAAGGCAAGTGGAGTTCTAATATGCTGGCTGACTACTGTTGGACCAAGAAGAGAGATGTTCCAGATGCAAAATATGCCCAAAAATCATTATCTACCACTTTCTAGGTAAGTCAGAATGAGTTAGAGTTAGATGGATTTTATTAAAAATTATGAAAATTATAAAAAATATAAATGAATATCACAGAAAACTCTTGCCTGATAGGAAAAAACTGAAATGATATTTAAATTCAGGATGAAAAATACTTCTAAAATCTCATATTTTTATTGTGATAGAAAAAAAGTTCATTTTTGTCGACCAGTAATTAGGTTTGTCCCCCACCATCAGAGGAAAAGTATCTACAAGGCATCAGATGGACAACATAACAGTCAGAATCTAGTTGAAAATATGGACAATGGTTTCTAAAATATGTCCAGATGAGAAAATATAAGGTAAGGCATACATTTCTAAATTGGACACTTGATAGGTGATGGTCCACCGCTGTGATCTCGAGGTAGCATGCTGCCTTGTCACATAGCGGGCCCAGGTTCAATCCCCGGTCGGGGCAGTTTTTCTGGGAAAGGTTTTTATCGGAGTTTTTCCTCACCTGTAAGACAAATGTCAGGAAAACTTTAAGGCCCAAACGGTCCCCGAAATCATATGGCCATCATCATCATCATCCTTCACTGGTGTGGAAAGCAACGGGACGCTACCACACCTACAATTCCCTAGTAAAGCTGCAGAATGCTATGATTGCAATGAAGGACCTGCCTTCCGGCAGAATTACTATGGATGGATTGATAGGTGATGAGTATTTGTATTGTGTACAGAGGAGTGGAATATGTCTTAGCAGGGGGCACACCGTAGCGTAGTGGTTAAGGCACTGCGCTACAAATCAGAAGGTCGAACTTCAAATCCCAGTGGAGTCAGGATTTTTAAACTGACCAAAACCTTCTGGTGGCACTATGGCCCTGGGGTCGACTCAGCCACTAACGGAAATGAGTACCATATGCTTGTTCTGGGGGTAAAGGCAGCCATCATGCAGGGCTGACATCCCGAGGCCTGTAGTGGGATTACTTTACTTACTTTACTATAATTGAATAAGGTAACATGCTAAAATCCGAAAAGTTACAGATTCAATTCCTAATGTAATAAGAATTTTTAAACTAAATAATAACAGAGAATCTGATACTTCATCTCATGATTGTAGATTTCTCAAAGACTAGTTTCGATAACTCCACAATTATGAAGTCAGGTGTTAAATTCTAACTCTATTATTAATTAAAATAAACCTCATAGAGTCATTTGTTTTAAATATTATGGAAAAATTTTAAACCAATTTGAAACTTCTTGCAGCACCATAATCCTGCAGTCAATTCAGCCTCTATGGGATAAAGGAAACTGTCACATAGGACTGATGGTGCTTGTCTCAACTTTGATTATGCCGCATTTTGATTATTAATGTCATGAATAACACATTCAGACAAAGACAGCAACGAGTTTATGCTTGTGCACGTTATATATGCAACCTCCATAAATCAGACCACATAACTCCAATGTTTGAAATGTTGTCTTGGCTCCGATTGGAAGACAAGCAGAAGATACATTGCCTCTGCTTCTTATACAACACTTTGTCCACCTCATCACCCCTTTATATTTCTACTCCCTTTCATTCGCTATCCTCTCACCATAACTTAAACACACAATCGTGAGAAAATTTAACTCTAGCTGTTCCTCTACATCGAACATCTCACTATTCCTCATCCTTCCTTGTTTCAGCCACCCAACTCTGGAATTCCCTCCCCTCGTATATCAAGGACTACCCAATCAAAAACTCTCTTCATATTTCCTTAGACAATATAATATATAACCGTGTCCAACATATACTTTTATTATTCCTTTATATTTTAAACTTTTTTTATCAAGCCATTTACTTAATCTAATTATAGATTATTTTTGCTATTACTATTACTATCTCGTAGACTGCGATGGGCAGGACATGTTGCACGTATGGGGAATGAAAGACTTGCATGGAAGCTTCTTGTAGGAAAGCCAGAGGGAAAACACCCAGTTGGTAGACCAAGAATGAGGTAGGAGAATAATATTAACTATGATTTGAGGGAAGTAGATTATACAGGGAATGATTGGAAAGCATTAGCTCAGGATAGGGATGTATGGAGAGCTTATGAACCTATGGGTTTGATAGTGCCAGTGAGTAGTAAGTAAGTATTACTATTATTATTTTTTTTTCCCCTTATCAACTTTATATTGTGTAGCCTATATATATATATTATGTATCATTAATCAACTTGTAGATAATTCATAATTCTAATTGTATGTATAATTTAATCCTGGTGAAGTGGAAGAGAAGACTTTACGGTCTTAACTCCATAGGTAAAATAAATAAATAACTTGGCTAACATCTCATGGGGCGTTTGAAAAGGTGGAAACATTATTTTCCTAATATCACAAGGCCCTCCTAAGCACTGTTATGTGTTTAAGTATTACTGTAGTGTGTGTTGTATAAAGGAAAATGATAAAGAGAGGGAAGAAGGTGAATACAGCACCAGGATTTGGACTACTCTGGTCAAGAAAGGACAAATGGAATCGCCAAGCATAATGTCTCCATCCTAAAAACAATTATCATCAATTGTACCATTTTCTCAACATTATGTACTCCAGAATTTAATCAAGACAACTAGTGCACAATCTAGTAATCATTTGTTGTACTCCATCACCTTTCCTAGCCCAAAATTGAAAATTTTATAATTCAAATTTCCACTCTATCTCGTAAAGATGCCATATCTGTTTGTCAGGAGGCAGGCATGCTAGCATCTGAGCTAGGACAGCAACATTTTGAAGTTTAAATAATTGCTAATATTTCTCAGATAAAAAAGCACCCATATTCCAAAATTCTAAGTATTTTATCTTTCTCTATTATTGATTATAAAACAATTTTCAATCTGTCATCAAAATGACAAACACTATACTGGTTTCGTCCACCGCTGTGGTCTCGAGGTAGCGTGCTGCCTTGTCACGCAGCGGGCCCGAGTTCGATCCCCAATCGGGGCAGTTTTTCTGGGTGAGGTTTTTCTCGGGGTTTTTCCTCACCTGTAAGACAAATGTCAGGAAAACTTTAAGGCCCAAACGGTCCCCAAAATCATATGGCCATCATCACCATCATCATCCTTATCATCATCATCATCATCATTATCATCCTTTACCGGTGTGGAAAGCAACGGGAAGCTACCACACCTACATTTCCCTAGTAAAGCTGCAAGAGTAGCATGAAAATGCTATGATTGCAGTGAAGGACCTGCCTTCGGGCAGAATTACTATGGATGGATACTGGTTTCGGCCTTAGTTTATGTTGTAATGTAAACAGAAGCACATGGTTAAGTATGATTCTTTGGCCACATGAACCTAATGACATCGTTGTCTAGCGGCGAGATGAAAACATAGTTCCCTGATCAATCTACATTTTATATAATATAACTACTATGTATGAACAAAATTATTGCAAAAATAATAATAAAGTAATAAAACACAATATAACATATGAAAAAATTACAATGGTGAACAGTAAGTATAAATTTAAATATAATACTATTTTGCGCATGTCAGTTGACAAAGTGGGAAATTCAGTTATTTCAACATGGCCACTCATTTTGAATAGTACCATCGCTCCACCGATCACAGATGCCTGCAAGAAACCTTTTGTGACTAAGGCCGAATACGGTATAGAAAACTTCACCAATTTTTTATAATCCTCAGAAATAAATATTTAGAAAATTGAATTTAGGATATGGACGTTCATTTATCTCAGAAAAAATAAGCACTTTCTATTTAATTTCAAAATGGTTTCAACTCCTGTTTATATAAAACATCTATAATGAAGAAGCCCAATGTTAAGCCTTAGCCTCTCCTTTGTTAGGAGTTACTAGACCAAGTTAATTTAGTTACACTTCTTTGCCCACAGATGTAATGAATGGTGTGCAGTCAATATACTGACCCAATGAGTCATCTAGCAGGTAACCAAGGTATTACTTGGATTATGAGGTTGTCATTTTTTTTGCTTAGAGCCCTTTTCATTTAGGCTTAAGGATCTTTTATGAGCCTGAAAATCTTCAGACTTGGAACCCGCAGCTTAAAGTCCTCCCCAGAGCACTTGCTCCATGGATTTTTCCATCCTAAAACAATCCATCGACCCTGGCCAGGTCCTCATGGTGTTACTTCCTACCAATATTAACCTTTAAAAGCACCCGGGTTTAAATGGCCAGGTAGCGGCAGGCTGCCCGGGTTTAAATGGCCAGGTAGTGGCAGGCTGCCCGGGTTTAAATGGCCAGGTAGCGGCAGGCTGCCCGGGTTTAAATGTCCACCTAGCTTTTAAACTTCTTGGCTTTTGACTGTAACTTTGCTAATTTTATTAACTCATATTTTAAAATCTGTGGGGGTCACAAACATTAAACAATGTTTAAAGTGTTAAATATTATTGTAAAATCAGTGGTATTCACGGCAAAAACTCATAGCAATATTTTATACCATACAGATAATTTTTAAATTCACGATAGTTACCAAATAACTTTAGGGACTTTTAGAGTGTTGTGAATCAGGTTAGAAGTGAAAAACTATATATATATATATATATATATATATATATATATATTTATTTATTTAGGTATATTCCAACCCTCGTTCAGTCTTTTGTTTAGAATTCATCTTATGTTGCATCCAGTCAGTTTTCCCCCAAAGCAGAAAAGCTTTGAAAAAAAAAGGTCACATTCCACCCACAGCCCATATTCATTCACAGTTTTGTGACTCAGAGTGAAGTTTACGATATGTCTGGTACAAAATCACTAAGTTCCGCTGAAATAAAAGACATTCTCGGAATGTGACAATGACGAAGACAATAACAATGACAATTACAAGCTACAATCAACTGACACTTATAGCTGTGAGACACCTAACTTTTGTCAGGTCTTGGGTTCGTGAAACTAGAATTGACAGTGAAGAAAATTGTACTCTTCCCCCTGACATGACAGAATCAGAAATGTACATTTTTCTTGGCCTAATTATTCTAATGGGATATGACGTGTTGCGAGATAGTAAGACCTAAGAGAAAAGGGATGCCTAATTATCTAAGAATAATAATAATTCCATGGTGCAACAGGCCTAGAAGGCCCTTAGCCTACCAGCCAGCTGCTGGCCTCACACCCACATGTGTCAATCACAAAGGATTATCTAGCCAGTGCATGGGTGACATGTGGTCAGCATGTCGAGTCCCCCAGCCATTATAGCTGGTTTACTCAACCAAGAAATTATTTTTTCATTTGTTAGACTTGACCATTCTATACAGTTTTCTTCTTCTAACTTCATTGGTGCAAAATCAACACACAGAGATTCTGACTTAGACTTGTCAGAGACTTTTTGGAACAGGCTGATAGAACACCCTGTAGACGAAGCTTTTATGTAGTTATCTATATATAGATAGAATTTGGAATTTACAGAAAGAAGACACACATAGATAACTACATAAAAGCTTCTGGTTTCAATCACATAGCTCACAAAAAAGCAGTTTTCAATAGTTTGACACATAGATTAGTGAACATACCAATGAACAAAGAAAATTATGAAAAAGAAAAAGAACACATAATCAACGTAGCCACGAAAAATGGTTTTGCAATAAAAATGATACTCAAGAAAATAAACAAGTTCAAAAGACAAACATTTATTAATCAAAGCACTCTTCTAAAAGTAAAAGAAGAAAATGTAAAATTTAGAAAATTCGCATATCATCCATTAAAACACCACAAGTTTCAAATTTTTTTAAAGATTTCAACATAAGGTTAGCACCCAAAAATGACTACAGCATTAGTAGACTGATTAGACCTAATAAGAATGAGAAAATTAAAGAAGAAAACAAATTAGGGATTTATCAAATTAAATGTGAAGAATGTGAGAAATTCTACATAGAAAAAACTAAGAGAAATTTGAAAACTAGAGTGAAAGAACATCTCAGGAATGTCAAGAAAGGGGAAGTAGAAAAATCTGCAGTGGCTGCCAATGTATGGTCTGAAAAACATCTTATCGAGAAAGAAGCTAAATTATTAAAACAAATAGAAAAACCAAAAGAACTTACTGTTTAGGAAAAGATTTACATTCAAAAGAGCGAAAAGAAGAAATTGATAAACTTTGAAATTCCCGGTGAGAATGACCTGGTTTCAAGGTTTTTCAGTCAGCCAATGGAAGGAGCAAAGGACAGCTCTTCAAGACAACAGAACAACGGACGTGACAATACTGAGTATGGAACAGAAACTATGTTCCGAAACTAGTTTATAGTCAAATAAGAAGAACAATATGAGGTGAGTGATAAAAAATTCTACCTTAACTTAATATTAGCAAACTGTTTGTTAGATGTTTGGAATATACAGAAACATCAAATGAATAGAAAATGATCTATGAAAAAGGTAACTGACAATAATGTAAAAAAATACAATGGGATTTAGGTTAGGTTAAGTGATATAATGGTAAAATTAAACCTCATAGTGATTAATTCCTGTAAAAGTTAAATAAGTGTTATGAGTTTAGTGGGAAGACTGTTTGGTCGAATATTAAAGACATACTAATACACAAATCAAGATATCTGAAGAGCAGAGTGGTTTCTGCGCTGGCAGATAATGTATTGGTAATATATTCTCCCTAAAGAACCTTCTTCTTTCCTTTATTTTCTTTTCTTTTCTTTTCCACAAAAGCCTGACCAGAGGCTATAAGATGGCAGCCGCATCACTGGTCTTGCCTTCCTTTGGCCAGCAACCAATCGAAGGGACTATTATTATGCTTTCAAGTCTTATACGAGAATTTCCTGGAAGGATCACGCTGGAGGGAAAATTTTCTACAGGATCGTAACAGGCCTTGCCTAATTCATGGAAGGACGAAGAAGAAGAAGAAGAACCTCTCTGGAAGAGTTATGTGAAAGAAAAGTCGATATACTTAATGTTCATATATTTACAAAAAAAGTTATGATTCTGTACTATTATGTAAGTTATGGGGTACGGCAATCTATGAAAGAAGCTGGGATTAAAAATATTTATATCAAATTTGTTAAAAAAAGAAAAATAAAAATCCATTCCCTGTTCATTACAATGGAATGACTATAACTAGTTGAACTTTTTTTCTTAATAATTAATAAAATGAGTCATATCTCACCTCATACTTTGGGTTCTTTTTTTTTATCTTTTTTAGACAATATAGTAATTTCCAATTGACTGAAGTTCTACTTCAGTTGTAGATCAGATAAAACATTTCTTACGATCCAGTTCAGTAATTTCCCATCAACAATAACATTACAGATCCAATCATTGCAAATGATCATTCAGTTGACTGAAGAAACAAAGTTTGAATCATGATAACAGTTTTGCAATTTTTATTGTTTTTATGACAGCTGTAAAAAGCTGATAATCCCTGGCTGTTATTTGCAATTGCAAAAAAAATTGTAAAACTTTGAAACTGCATTTCACCGATTCACTTTTACTCAGAAATAAATACTTTTTCAGATCTCTAAAAAAGTGGTCTACAGGATTTTTAGGAAATGGGACCTTTTTTTTTATATAAATAATTCCTTTGAAAATACAATAGGAAATAACATTATGAGGTTTTACTTAATAAAAAGTTTTGTCTGTTTAATTCTTACTTCATATCGTTGTTGGAAAAAATCATAACTACTGAAGATGAGGCTAACAAGCCTTGAAACATATATCTAACAGTAACAATGACATGAGGTAAGAATTAAACAGACAAAACTTTTTAATAACAAATAATTCCATCGAGTTTAAAATACAAAAATATATTTCTCACAATAAGAATCACAAATATTTGAATCTTTCTTCTGACAAAGAAATATGTCTGCATGTTTGTCCCTCTTCTGTTATTTCCTCCACATTGAATATTTTGGTTTTCAACCATTTGAAATATTGTAATTTGCACACGAACCCTTTAACATTTTTATAATCTGAAAAACCCTATCAAAAAAAAAAAATCTCACTACAGGCCTTAGGAGCTTCTTGGGGTAGTATGAGGTTAAGGCTCCCACCTCTCTATAAAATTGGCATGAGATGTCAGCCCTGCAAGATGCTCATCTTTACCCACAGAACAGTGTTTGGAATTAATTTCTGTTAGAGGCTGAGTTGACACCTGGCTGTGGTGCCATCAGAAGGTTTAAATTATGATTAATGGCATAGCCCATTGTTAAGCCATTGCCTCTCCTTTATCAGGAGTTAAAAGACCAAGTTCATTTTAGTTCCTTATTTGCCCAACTAAGGTATTACTAGGATATTTGAGATCAGTAAATTTTGCTTAGAGGCCTCTTTGTTCAGGCTTAAGGATATCTTCACACTCGGGACCCTTGGCTTAAAGTCCCTCTAGCTCCTTGGATTTTTCCATCCTAAAAAATCCTTTGATCGTGGCCAGGTTTGAACCTGCAACCCTCAGGACCATAGACATGGAGCATAACCACTAGTCCACCAAGGCCGACAAATCAGAAGATTTAGGCCAGTTTAAAAATCCTGATCCCATTGGAACCTCCCAGTTTGTAGCATATTGCCTTAAATTATTACACTATGGCATGCTACAGAACTTCACTAAACTTTTAAAAGAATAATAACTTATGTCTCTGTCCCATAGTTGAGCAGTCTAACGCATCATGCATTGTTGCAGAGTTATGGAAAATGTGCTGGTTTGAGTCCCTAAAGGGATGAGAAAGAATTTTTGCCAGTACGATGTTGGTGCCCACCTAGTATCACGAGAAATTTGAGTAACTGCAATAAATAGCAGCTTCAGGTTGAGAAAACCAGCTCTAACGACTGACAACATGTTGCCCCTATACAGGCCAAATGATCATTTACCTCTTTTAAATGTCACGTGGATGTAAGGCTAGCAGGAACTGGTAGACCAAGGACCTTCTAGACCTATTGTGCCATAGAATTTAGTTTAGTTTTAATAAGAACTTACATATGACTAGAATTTTTTTTTTTTTTTTCCATTATGAAGCTTCATTTTTTTAAATAATTTTATATATAAGAACAGAATGGATGCTAAAGATATCAGGTCTAATTTGGATGTTTTATAAGAATGGGAGAGGAAAGATGACCTAAATAATTGTATCAATGACAACATCCAAGAAAAAGAGGAAGACCAAGTATTTTAAAAAATATAATAGAGACAAAGAATAAGAAAGGCTTTATAACAGAAGATGCACAGGAGACTATAGGTGACTGGCACAGGAACATATTGATACCCTATTTTTTAATTTAATATTAATAAAATACCTCTCCTCATATTTTGTTTCGATAGTGAATCACCATGACAGAACAAAAATGGTTGAGAACAGGATGGAGAATAATTACTCTAAAACCAGTCTAAAAAGAAAGCAAAATATAATATGAGATGATATTTTATTAATATTAAATTATTAATATCTCATAGGGTTATTTCCTATAAATTTTCAACAGTGATACCTGTAAAACTCTTGATACACACATGCAGACATAAACATGTTTAATATCAAATTTATCACTTCTCACCGAATGACAAATTAAATTTGAAGAGAAAAATATATGCCTAAATCGAGATTCGAACCCAATATCTCTGGTTCTGTACACCAGCACTCTAATGATTTAAGCTGTTAGACTTCCGATTTACTCACAGATTTTTCTCTATACTAATATGATTCCCAGTACCAGATAGCAGTGAACTTCGTTCCACTAACACCATCTAGTAATTTCTTAAACAAAGAGACTAAATATATTAAATTAATGTTGGGAAGTAAACATTACTTACTTACTTACTTACTTACTTACTTACTCACTGGCACTATCGAACCCGTAGGTTCATGGCCGCGCGGACATAAGCTCTCCATACATCCCTATCCTGAGCTAATGCTTTCCAATCATTTCCTGTATAATCTACTTCCCTCAAATCATAGTTAATGTTGTTCTCCCACCTCATTCTTGGTCTACCAACTGGGCGTTTTCCTTGTGGCTTTCCTACAAGAAGTTTCCATGCACGTCTTTCATTCCCCATACGCGCAACATGTCCTGCCCATCGCAGTCTACGGGACTTAACTGTTCTTATTATATCTGGCTTCCTATAAAGACCATGTAGTTCATTGTTAAGTAGTCTTCTCCATTCACCTGTCTGTTCATCTCTCTTTGGTCCAAAAATTTTCCTAAGAACTTTATTCTCAAATACTCGTAATCTCCTTTCCTCCCTTAAAGTAAGAGTCCATGTTTCGCACCCATATAATATAACTGGTAGAATAATAGTTTTATATATTTTCAGCTTAACGTTTTTTGAAAGGAGTTGGGACATCAAAAGTCTCTGCAATGCATAATAGCATGCATTTCCAGAATTGAGCCTATGTTTAATTTCTTTGTGCATCTCATTCCTATTTGTGATTATTGTTCCTAGGTATTTGAATTCAGCCAATTCCTCAAAATTTCCCTCATTTGTCATTAGCTGTCCATTTCCATTATATGATGTATTTCTACGTGTGACCATATATTTAGTTTTACTGATATTTACTTCCAGTCCTAATTTCTTAGTGTTACTCAATAGTGTGTGCGTGTTGGCCTTTAGTATCTCCTCGCTATCGGCCAGTAGTACCACATCATCAGCATAAACTAACAGCTTATTAATACCATTCAGTTGTAAGCCTTCCTTATTCTCTAAAGATTTAATGGCATGCTCTAGTACAAAATTAAATAGTAGAGGAGATAGTGCATCTCCTGGGAAGTAAACATTATGAGGTATAATCATTAAAATTCATTGTAGAACATTTTGTTTAAACAACTCACCTCATAGGATTCATGCTTCCATGATACCGTGGTTTCAAACACAGTCGTGTTCATCCTCAGCCATAACATAAAAGACTAAAATCGCAGAGAAAAATTGTTAGAGCGCTGGGTTAGACATTGGGTTCAAATCCTGATTTAGGAGTATATTTTTCTCTTCAAAATTTGTCATTCGGTGAGAAGTGATAAATTTAATATTAAAATTTCAATCAAAACTTTACTGGCTATAAATGTAGTTTTGATTTCCATTTAAAAGTCTTCTTGTTTAAGAAGCTGCTAGTTGGTGTTAGTGGAACGAGGTTCACTACTATCTGGCATATGAGAATCATAGTTAGTACAGTAAAAGCTTCTTATTCATGGGGGATACGTTCCACAAATATGCCACGAATACAAAAACTTCAAATATGGAATGGTAATTTGTATGGGTATATAGGAGATACGTTCCAAGGTTCCGAAATAAAATAAAAATTATCAAAATAAAATCAATTAATGAGAGATTTTGAACAATTTCTATTAATTATTACCATCAGGCTTAGGCAAGGGCTTAAAGAACTTAGTAATGTTTTCCTGTTTTGCCGCTTTTATAAGATCTTTCAATTCAGATGATATTTAGCTGTGAATTCAGTGATACAATTCCTTATTTTGCCTTCAGATTTCTTAATGAATCATACAGTTGATTCATTTCATTAACATTGAAAGAGCGTGATGTGGATGCAAACGACTCACCAACATGTAAACAGTCAAACATTTATATTTTTACTTTAAGCGGCAACACTACTTTTTTCCATTTTGAAACTAATTTCCTTTTCTTTTACTTGACATTATAAATTGGCAACAATGCAGAACGCATGTTATTCAATCAAAATTATTGCAATGAATGATAAGTTGAAACAATATAATACTGATCGTGGTGAGGGCAGCATTTATCAATGGACATAGCAGTACGTGAATTACGGTGGCGTCGCTTTTAACAACAAACTTCAGGCTTAGTGACAATAAGGCTTGTTTTACTTTGATATTAATTTGTCCATTTGGTTTGAATCCCTCCTTGTTAAAGCTGCCATGATATGTGTGTAGTAAAAAAAAAGTTGACAATGCATTAATAAAGGATACTAATCCTTCTAATACACTGACTGGATCTACAAATAAAGGAATTTTTAGCTGCGAATACAGGAACTGTGTCGCAATTTTTTAACCCGTGAATAATAAAAGCACGAATAAGGGAACCGCAAATAAGGATATTTTACTGTACAGAGCAAAATCTATGAGTAAATTGTTAGAGTTAAATTGTTAGAACCTAGTATACAGAACTTAGAGATATTGGGTTCAAATCCCTATTTAGGCATTATTTTCCTCTTCAAATTTAATAAAAAATATATACATAACACCACAGAAATAAAATTAAGAATTTCAACTACAACCAATACAGATCTTACTAAATATGACAAACTTCTGTATCAGAATGTACATCTCTGAATACTTATACAATACAATTTCTCCTGTAATTACAAGTTTCCACATGCAAAAATACCTCATACCTGCAATTTTTTTCCAGGGTTATGCCTTGCATATCAGAGGGCTATTTACTGAAGAATTTTTTAACATGCCAGATCTTTTGACAGATTTTTATTTGCCTGTACAAATGAAGCAACATCCAACATAATAAATATGTTGAGTCTATATTTCATCTCACCTCATATTGGTAGTTTCTTGTAGGATATGTTTCAAAGCATCATCTTTGCTCCATCATCAGCTTGCACAGACTGATGATCTATAGGTTGTCAGCCCTGTGTGTCCTACTTTCTCTTTTTTTTTGTGGTCCAAAGAAACTTACATATTAAGTTTTTCTTCCTGGAAATTTCAAAATTCATGAACAAGGAGAAAATCATGAATTTTGAAATTCACGGGAAGAGAAAACTTAATACACAAGTTCTTTAGACCATAAAAAGAGGGAGCATGAGTCAACAAAGGGCCGACAACCTAAGATCATCAATCTGTATATGCCAATAATAGAACAAAGATGATGCTTTGAAACATGTCCTACAAGAAACTACTAATATGAGGTAAGATGAAATATAGACTCAACTTAAGATTAAATTAAAATGCTTCATACCTCACCTCATATCCGTATGAAGCACTTTAATTTAATCTTAAATTAAACCTCATAGTGATTTTTTTCTATAAAGTTCAATAGACTCAACTCACTTATTAAGTAGAACCTCATAATGTTACTTCCTATTGTGTTTACATAATATCCTACAACTTCCCTCATTCAAAAAAAATTGTATCAAATTGGCTAAGTTCAAATCTGTCAATCTGTATAAAGATAGACACACTATCATGAGAGCTTTAATAAAACATAAAACAGATTTCAAATTTAAATACTTTTACTGATATATTAAAGAATTGAAGTTAGATACTGAACTCACATTTAATACAAAATTTATTTCCTGCTTGATATTTAAATTTCTGTTTAACAGTTTGAAGAAAAAAGGAAAATATAAAATCTGTTCTGGAATGAATAATCTCAAAATACTTGTCTTCTCATAAACAGCTTCCATTTTATGGTTTTCCTGAAAAGAGAAAAAAAAACTTTAAATATTACCCTAAATACTGATATACAGTCCACATGACTTCTTTAGCTCTACACTCTTTGACAGTGCATTTTTAAAATTTTATTTTTATTGTCACTATTGCTGACAATTTTCATCTATGGAAATAATTTCCACTGTTATCAATACCATTTATAGTCTTCAATCCATATCAAAAGTTTTATTCACATGAAAATATAAAATTTTCACACACCCTCTTGAAGATGTCTGCCACAGCCATGGACATAAGGTCGAGAAAGCCATAAACGCTGAGACCATGGCTAAAATGACCAAAAAGCATAGTTTAACATAATGACACAGGCCATGAAAACCTTTAATGTTAATTTAGTTCATTCTCTTTTTTGTTCTTTTGATAGCCATATATTAATGTGTCTTGACAGATGTACATATCTAGATATCCCCCACTAACATTTTTACGAAAATAAATAATAATTAAATTTATATTATTTGTTAGCTCAATGGTTAAGAGCATCAGAACGGAAAGCTGAAGGTTCGGGGTTCGATTCCCGGTTCAGGCATACATTTTTCTTAATTAAATATGGATTTTCATCAAGTAAACACCAACTCAATTGATTATATAAATTTTTCTCTTTACCATTTGATTATATTATTTGAATCATTCCCTCTGGTTATCTCAACTATCCATATATATATATATATATATATATATATATATTTCCAATCATTAATTTATCTTTATAACTATTATATTTTCTACATAAAAATCAAATGAAATGTGAATTCTTTTTACCTCATACATGTTTATTTAATACAGAATTGCAGTATCAGGAATCATCATTCCCATCCTCAGCAGTTGTCATGACTGTCAATTCTTCATTATGCCGGTCATTTTCTAAACTTCCATCTATGTTGTTTTGAAGAATTTTGTAACCAAATTTGGTTAATCCGGAAACTCAAAATTCATGATTCTAATATGGTTTTTTTGAAAGTATATCTTTTCCCAAACTGTTAATTCCAAAGGTTTAGATAGGTGTTTCAAAAGTTTAATTGGGAAGATTGCAATAAAGTATATATATAGGAAAAACAAAGAGGAATATGGACACTTGCAAAGAGGGGATTTCATTAGCTGTAATATCAGAAATTATAGTTAAGAATAAATTGAGGAAAATTTATGAAAATATAATTGGAGAAGAGCAGAATGGATTCAGAAAGGGTAGATCTTGTACAGATGGATTCTTTACTCTAAAACTCATCATCATCACTCCAGGGATTAGGCAATTGCCCGTTCCGACTTCATATTGCATCAGCCCAACGTCTTCTAGGTCTTCCAACATCACGCCTTCCTCTTGCTTGATAATTTCTGGCTAACAATGGATATCTCTCCTTACTCATTCCATTCATGTGATCAATCCATTTCTGTCTGTAATTCGTGACTTTATCCAATAAAGGCTGTACTTTCAATTCTTCTCTTATATCCTCATTTCTTATTCTATCAAGTCTTGTATATCCTTTTACTTGTCTTAGGAACCGCATCTCTGCCATCTGTATTCTATCCTTCTGTCTTTTCACTGGAGCCCAAGTTTCACATCCATACAATATTGTGGGAACCGCCATAACATTATACATTACTCAAAAACTATTAGAAAAGCACAAGGAATTCAATATAGAAACTCATATCGCCTTCGTTGACTTCATAAAGGCTTTTGACAAAGTAGACAGAAATATATTACTACAAATTTTAGCTGATGATAATTCCACAACAATATATTACTAATATCTTCAACATCTATAAGGATAATGAAATCTCTGTTAAACAAGATGGCAAATTATCTTCTTGGGAAAAGATCAACACTGGCGTAAGACAGGGATGTGGACTTTCACGGTGCTTTTCATTATATACATGAATAAATTAATAAATGAATGGAGGAAAACACAACGAGGATATATACCCATCAATAGGAACCTCAAACTCGATGCTATTCTTTTTGCAGACGATTTAGCTCTTCTGGCACTTTCCGAAAATGATTTGCAACGATCAATTTATAATTTACAAAAAATAGGTGCCAAATTTAATATGGAAATATCAATTAACAAAACTAAAATTATGGCATTTCATGGGAAGGACCCCATACAAAGTAAAATCTGTCTCCAGAATAAAATTTTAGAGAGATCTAATCAATTTAAATATCTTGGACATTATCTCTCTATCTGGGATGAAAAGGATATCCCTGAAAAGGTTACTAGTTATAATAAAAGTAGGAATTATTAATCAAGTTATGAAACCATCCCTTGTAAAAAAAAACACCAGATTACGTTTATATAACACTTTGGCTAGACCAGTGTTGACCTACGGTAGTGAAGCATGGACACTAAAAAAAACAACATGAAAGCAGAATAACGGCTTGTGAAATGAGATTCATGCGCAGAACAGCGGGTTACACCAGATGGGATCGGAAAAGGAACACCGATATCTTAAAAGAATTGAAGACTAATCCAATTTTGGAATATATTAAACAGTACCAACTAAATTGGAAACACCATCTTGAAAGAATGAGTTCAAATCGGATCCCCAAAGCTGTTTATAATTATATACCAAGAGGACAAAGATCACTGGGCCGTCCTATGAAACGCTGGAGGGAAAATTTTCTATAGGATCGTAACAGGCCTTGGCCTAATACTTGGAAAGAAGAAGAAGAAGCAAAAAAGAACACTTTAGAAATATTAAAAATGTTGAAATTGAAAAACCAGCAATAGCAGCACATAGTTTATTAGAGAATCACAGAATTGAAAAAAGAAGTTAAACTTTTGAAACATCTATCTAAACCATTGGAACTAACAGTTTAAGAAAAGATATACAATAAAAACCTTTATCTCCATTCTTAGCTAATCTATTCATGGGGAATTTTGAACACAAGGTAATTAATGGACATAATTTAATTTTCAAGTTCTGGTGCAGATATGTGGATGACATAATTGCAATAGTTAATCATAAACAGATAGATGATGCATTAAAATTATTGAACATTCAAAGTCAAACTATAAAGTTCACTATGGAAAAGGAAATCAATGAAGAAATGCCATTTTTAGATCTCAACTTAAATAGGAATGAAGAAAATAAGATAGAATTTGGAATTTACAGAAAGAAGACACACATAGATAACTACATAAAAGCTTCTGGTTTCAATCACATAGCTCACAAAAAAGCAGTTTTCAATAGTTTGATACATAGATTAGTGAACATACCAATGAACAAAGAAAATTATGAAAAAGAAAAAGAACACATAATCAATGTAGCCATGAAAAATGGTTTTGCAATAAAAATGATACTCAAGAAAATAAACAAGTTCAAAAGACAAAAATTTATTAATCAAAGCACTCTTCTAAAAGTAAAAGAAGAAAATGTAAATTTTAGAAAATTCACATATCATCCATTAAAACACCACAAGTTTCAAAATTTTTTTAAAGATTTCAACATAAGGTTAGCACCCAAAAATGACTACAGCATCAGTAGACTGATTAGACCTAATAAGAATGAGAAAATTAAAGACGAAAACAAATCAGGGATTTATCAAATTAAATGTGAAGAATGTGAGAAATTCTACATAGGAAAAACTAAGAGAAATTTGAAAACTAGAGTGAAAGAACATCTCAGGAATGTCAAGAAAGGGGAAGTAGAAAAATCTGCAGTGGCTGCCCATGCATGGTCTGAAAAACATCTTATCGAGAAAGAAGCTAAATTATTAAAACAAATCGAAAAACCAAAAGAACTTACTGTTTGGGAAAAGATCTACATTCAAAAGAGCGAAAAGAAGAAATTGATGAACTTTGAAATTCCCAGTGAGAATGACCTGATTTCGAGGTTTTTCAGTCAGCCAATGGAAGGAGCGAAGGACAGCTCTTCAAGATGACAGAACAACGGTCGTGACGATACTGAGGATAGAACAGAAACTATGTTCCGAAACTAGTTTATAGTCAAATAAGAAGAACAATATGAGGTGAGTGATAAAAAATTCTACCTTAATAAAAAAAAACCATATTACAACCATGAATTTTGAGTTTCTGGACGAACCAAATTTGATTACAAAGTTCTTCAAATCAACACCAGATGGGAGTTTAGAAAATGACTGGCATAATGAAGAATTGACAGTCATGACAACAGCTGAGGATGGGAATGAATGATGATTCCCGATACCACGGTTCTGTGTTAAATAACATAGATGTATAAGGTAACAAGAATTCATGATTCATTTGATTTTTATTAAGAAAACGTCATAATGTAAAAATTCCCAACTTTATTATATGATTACTTTCTACACTTTCATATACACTTTACAACAATTTTCTAGTCCCGCGCCGTAGCCGAGTGGTTAAGGTAGGAAGCCTTGGCGCAGAGCTACGGGACTTGCGCTGGTTCGAGTCTCCATGGGGGAAGAAATTTTCTCATGATATTTCGGCCAGTATGGGACCGGTACCCACCCAGCATCGTGAGGCAATTGGGTAGCTACAATAAGTAGCTTGAGGAACCAGCTATAACGGCTGGGGGACTCGACATGCTAACCACATGTCACCCCTACATTGGCTGTTGATCATCTACCTCTGTGATTGACACATGTGGATGTGAAGGGCCAGCAGCCGGCTGGTAAAAGGGCAACCGCTAAAAAGTGGAAAGACCCTCAATCGGAACAATTTTCTTAACAAAGAAACAAACATTATATTTATTCAATTTAAAAAATAATAAATCCGTGATACATCTCCAAATGAAATGATTGCTTATATTATTTTTAGTCTGATCATCTTACCTCAATATTAATGTTGATTTGTTGACATGTTTCAAAACAATTCTGTTTTATTGTCAGCTTGTCCAGATTGCTGTTTCTGGCTAGCAGATAACTCAGAAAATCACTTAGTTAACATGGTACAGTATTAAATTTGAAGAGAAAAATATACAGTCTAAGATCTGGCTGCAAGATTACTATGTTCATCGAGTGTATGAACAAAATCTATTTTTTTCATAAAATTGTGAATGACTGAATACACTTTTGCCGAGTTGCCTATTAAAATTTGGCCACCAGTATGTTTAATTAAAATATAATTTATTTATTTATTTATTCAAAATAATTTGATTCACTTGTTATTAAAATAAATTATAATCCAGTTAGTGGAAATCAATGTATAGAGCTGGAAAAGTTTTGGTTGCCATTGCACACTTGGCTGTAAACTCCTCGCAGCCAGGTGTAAAAAAATGTTACTTTGTTTATTTTTTATTTCACTCACCTCATACTTCATAACTCCTCGCAAACCCAGGGTTTCGTCACATCATTTGTGACATTCTCAATGCTGTGTCACGTTCACAACTGACGTCCAATGGCCTTCTATCCTGCAGACTGACCTCCACGCCATCTGATAGAATGCAGGATAGAAGGTCGTTGGACGTCAGTTGTGAACGTGACACAGCATTGAGAATGTCACAAATGATGTGACAAAACCCTGGGTTTGCGAGGAGTTATGAAGTATGAGGTGAGTGAAATAAAAAATAAACAATATTAAAAAACCTCATAGTGTTATTTCTTATCTACATAACTTAATAAGATGTTACTTTGTTACATTTATAGGTTCATGACGTACACACTCGACTTATATATTAAATTAAAGCTAATTTTTTTTGTGCATGATAGAATGCCTCCGCCTCTCTAAAAGTGGCCACAAATAAGGGTTGCTAGCTGTTAAAGATAGGTTAGAGTGAGAGAGAGTTAGTGCTTTACATCACTCGTCAGACAAAGACTGATATAGCCAGCTGTGTGAGTTTATAGTTATACTAGCTACCAGCGCATGTGCAATAGCGCTATAAACTCACACAGCTGGCTGGCTATCACCGTCTTTGTTTAACAAGTGATGTAAAGCGCTAACTCTCTCTCTCTAATTATATTATTTTTGGTCTGGACATCTTACCTCAATATTGAGGTAAGATGTCCAGACCAAAAATAATATAATTAAAATAACCTCAAAATATAACTTCCTAAAATTAAATATTCTCTCTCTCTAATCTATCTTTAACAGCTAGCAACCCTTATTTACGGCCACTTTTAGAGGGGCAGAGGCATTCTATCATGCACAAAAAAAAAAAATTAGCTCTAATTTAATATATAAGTCGAGTGTGTACGTCATGAACATATAAATGTAACAAAGTAACATCTGATGTTTTTATTATTGATTTAACATTTCTCAATGAAAGATAAATTAAATTTGAAGAGAAAAATTTTCGCCTAGACTGGGACTCGAACCCGGGACCCTTGGCTTTCCGGGCCAAGTGCTCTACCAACTGAGCTACCGAGGCGAGTTACGATCTAGATGCAAATATATAAGAGAAAAATTTGCATCTAGATCGTAACTCGCCTCGGTAGCTCAGTTGGTAGAGCACTTGGCCCGGAAAGCCAAGGGTCCCGGTCTAGGCGAAAATTTTTCTCTTCAAATTTAAAGTAACATCTGTTTACACCTGGCTGCGACGAGTTTACGACCAAGTGTGCAATGGCAACCAAAACTTCTCCAACTCTATACATCGATTTCTGCTAACTGGATTATAATTTATTTTAATAACAAGTGAATCAAATTATTTTTAATGAATTAATTAATTATATTTTAATTAAACATATTGGCGGCCAAATTTTAATAGGCAACTCGGCAAAAATGTATTCAGTCATTCACAATTTTATGAAAAAAATAGATTTTGTTCATACACTCGATGAACGTAATAATCTTGCAGCCAGATCTCATACTAATATTAAATTATTGTAATCAATGGTAAAGAGAAAATTTTTTGCCTGAACCGGGAATCAAACCCAGAACCTTTAGCTTTCCGTGCTAATGCTCTGACCATTGAGCTAATTCAGGCTCAGTGGTCAGAGCGTTAACACGGAAAGCTAAAGGTTCGGGGTTTGATTCCCGGTTCAGGCAAAAATTTTTCTCTTTACCATTGATTACAATAATTTAATTGTGTTCATTAATTTACTTATTTCTATCACAGTATTAGCTTTAGCTTCTCAATATTAATTTAATTTAAGAAAAATATATGCTAAATCGGATTTGAACCCAATGTCTGAATCAAGAGCACTGATATACAAAACAAGAGACATTGGGTTCAAATCCCAATTTAGGTGTATATTTTTCTCTTCAAATTTAATTTTGTCTTTAGGTGAGAAGTGACAAATTTAATATTAAACATTGAATGACACATTATCTTCAGTTTTCTTAAATGGATTTCACTACTTCTCATATAAAGCAGCTTGTACTAGTCATTTATCCTAAGACTAAATGAACCATGTACCAAAACCTTATCACAAAGAAAAACTTCTAGGGTATAGACAGAAATTCAAAAAGAAATTACAACAGAAATAAAAGAAAGGAAGTGAAATTGGATACTACATTCTAAGAAAAGAAGATAAAACAATGGAAAAAATCAATCACTTTGGATTGGAATCCCCAGGGTAGTAGAGGAAGATCAAGAAATACTTGAAATAGAACAGTTATTGAAGGAATTACTAAGGAGAAGAAAACATGGAATGAAGTAAAAAAGTTAGGGAGGAATTGGGTCCAATGAAAATACTTTATGAATGCCTTATGCTTGTAATAAGGAGATGAAGGAGCATGATTCATTTAATGATATCCATTAATTAAACTTGGACTCTTGAAATGAAAATGAAACAGTTTATACTTTCATTTCAAATGAAACCCCTATTGAAAAAGTTAATATAAGATGATCATACTTACCAGAAAAAGGATATGCTTTGAAATTTCCAATCTTTTTGCCATCAATATAATTGTATGAGCAGAAGCAATGATCACAGAAGTAACAAGGATCATGAGGGACACGTTCATTCTCAGTAGTGATCCATCTATAACATAATTAACAGGACGAGATATTAAGAGGTAAAATTTATACTAAAAAAGAACTGGAAATATATATATTAAATTTTCTCACCTGAACATTCTGATTGCTTGTGTTGGCTTTCCAAAGCCCATTAGTTTTCTTCCCTCTAGCTGATGATGGACAAACTCTAGCCAAAATTAATATAAAATTATGGAATATTCACCTGAAAGGTCCGTCTCCTCAACTTAATTAATCATTTAACTGTAGCGCTTTCGGGACTTGTCCCATCATTGGCAGGATTCAAAACTGGCGTTTCACTGAAGATCTGGTAGAGGGGGTTGCATGTATTGGGTTCATTTTCGTTTATCAGGCTGTCGTTGTAAGCTGCTTTCATGATTTCCATCTCTTCGAGTACGTTTATCTTCGCTGGATTATTTTCTCTGTGCATTATTGTTAGGGTGTTTTCAATATTTAATATGCGATGTCCTTCATGGGATAACGTGTTTTGCATAGCTTGATTTCCCTTCTGCGTGAATGAAGTCTCGAAAATGTTCTTTGAATCTGATGTTAAAACTCCTGTTTGTCCTTCCTATATAAAATTTGTTGCAGTCCTTACATGTCAGTTTATAAACTCCTTTGCTGTTGAAAATGTTATTTTCTTCAATGTTATTGTTTATTATGTTGTTTAATTTGTTATTGGTTCTGTATGTTATTTTTACGTTTTTATCGGCTTTCTTTAGTGCATTGGCTAATTTTGTCGTTTCTTTTCCTGTGTATGTAAGTGTAATCCATGTTTTCTTGTTGTTGTCAGATTCTTTTTCTAGTTTAGTTATGTTGGTTATATTGTTCTTCCTTTTTTGTTTTTTTACGAGTTTATCTATGAATTATTCATTATAGCCATTGGTTTTTGCCATATACTTAATGTAGTTGAGTTCTTGGATATAATTGTCTTTGCTTAATCCAAGAACTCAACTACATTAAGTATATGGCAAAAACCAATGGCTATAATGAAGAATTCATAGATAAACTCGTAAAAAAGCAAAAAAGGAAGAACAACATAACCAACATAACTAAACTAGAAAAAGAATCTGACAACAACAAGAAAACATGGATTACACTTACATACACAGGAAAAGAAACGACAAAATTAGCCAATGCACTAAAGAAAGCCGATAAAAACGTAAAAATAACATACAGAACCAATAACAAATTAAACAACATAATAAACAATAACATTGAAGAAAATAACATTTTCAACAGCAAAGGAGTTTATAAACTGACATGTAAGGACTGCAACAAATTTTTATATAGGAAGGACAAACAGGAGTTTTAACATCAGATTCAAAGAACATTTTCGAGACTTCATTCACGCAGAAGGGAAATCAAGCTATGCAAAACACGTTATCCATGAAGGACATCGCATGTTAAATATTGAAAACACCCTAACAATAATGCACAGAGAAAATAATACAGCGAAGATAAACATACTCGAAGAGATGGAAATCATGAAAGCAGCTTACAACGACAGCCTGATAAACGAAAACGAACCCAATACATACAACCCCCTCTACCAGATCTTCAGTGAAACACCAGTTTTGAATCCTGCCGATGATGGGACAAGTCCCGAAAGCGCTACAGTTAAATGATTAATTAAGTTGAGGAGACAGACCTTTCAGGTGAATATTCCATAATTTTATATTAATTTTGAATAAACCTCAACGGAACACATCATGAATCTTATAAAAGTTAAACTCTAGCCAGTAATTTTGTTTAGTTGTTTCTTGACTCACCTCATACTTCTTAACTCCTTCGCGATCTGGATTTCGTCGCTGTATTTGTGACATTCTCAATGCTGTTCATGTTCACAACTGACGTCCAATGGTCTCCTCTCCTGCAGACTTCCTACCTACATAACTTAATAAGAGTCTGCAGGAGAGGAGACCATTGGATGTCAGTTGTGAACATGAACAGCATTGAGAATGTCACAAATACAGTGACGAAATCCGGAACACGAGGGAGTTAAGAAGTATGAGGTGAGTCAAGAAACAACTCAACAAAATTAAAATAAACCTCACAATGTTATTTCCTACCTACATAACTTAATCTAACCAGTAAATTCAAATTCATGACTTGGTTCTTGATCCTTATTCATGTTAGTTATTATTTTAATTAATGAATATTAGAATCACAATTTAAATCTAGACATAAAAAGACAGACAGAGAGCGCTAAAGACCTCTTTTTTCAAGCTTCAAGTTCTTTTCTTTAAATGTATGTTTTTCTCAAGGTTATTCCTCCTACATATACATTGCTCAGAAACACTTAAACATATAAAGGTATTAATAGTGAGTGGAGAACATATTTTTATTGCCTCACCTCATATGATTTCAAATTTCTTTGATACCGACGGTTTCAGACAATATCATGTCCTTCTTCAGTCATGGCTTCCACTGATGAAATTCTGTGATTGTTGATTTCTCTAATTACATCACCTCTTGTGCTGCCATCTTTTGTTGGGATTATAAATTTTGTAATTAAAATTTTATCCACCGGAATATCGAATTTGGAAACACGCACTAAAGAACATTTTAGAAATATTAAAAACTGTGAAATTGAAAAATCAGCAATTGCTGCACATAGTTTGCTAGAATATCATAACATTGAAAAAGAGACAAAACTTTTGAAACAATTGGATAAACCATTGGAATTGACAATGTAGGAAATTATATTCATTCAGAAGAATAAATATCGATCTATGAATTTCGATATTCCGGTGGATAAAAATTTAATTACAAAGTTTATAATCCCAACAAAAGATGGCAGCACAAGACGTGATGTCATTAGAGAAATCAACAATCACAGAATTTCATCAGTGGAAGCCATGACTGAAGAAGGACATGATATTGTCTGACTCTCTTCCAAGAGCCCTTCTTATTGTAGCTATTCAAATTCCTCATGACTGAAGAGGGACAAGATATTGTCTGAAACCGCCGGTATCAAAGAAATTTGAAATCATATGAGGTGAGTCGTTAAAAATATATTCTACACTCACTATTAATGATATAACCTTATAATGTTTACTTCCCAATATTAATTTAAATATGCCCAAGAGTTGCCTGAATTAAATTTCAAAATCCTCCATAGTACATATTTTGAGAAAGCATTTGATACTGTTGAAAGCAATTCATCCATTGGGTAAATTGAGCTTGACAAACCTCCAAGTGCTTCCTGACAACAGTAGGCTACATGCCAGTACTAGGTTTCATTTCCTTCCTTCTCTTCATCATCATCTCTCATACAACACACTTACACACCTTGGCTCGACAAGCCTAGAAGGCTCTTGGTCTACCAGCCAGTTGTTGGCCTTACAACCAGCCACACATGTTAATCATAGAGATGGATAATTATCTTGTCAGTATAAGAGTGACACATGATTGGCATGTCAGTTCTCCAGGGGTTATAGCTGATTTTCTCAATCTGGAGTCGCGACTTATTGTAGCTACCCAAATTCATCATGATGCATCATCTTATACTGCCTGAAATTCTATGAGGAAATTTCTTCCCCATGGAGATTCAAACCAGTGCAAGTTTCATAGGACTGCAACAAGGTATTATGCATACACTGCTTGGCTATGGAGCAGGACACTATGCATAAGCACTTAAACATATTAATAAAGTAAGTCGTATCTTATCTTAATTCATACTACATGTTTTTTCTAACATGAGAAGTACAAGAATTAAATGAATCGTGATTTCTTCTTACCTCATACTTCTATGTTTTTTAAACACAGCACTGCAGTATCAGTGACCATCGTCACCATCCTCAGCTGTTTTCACGACTGTCAATTTTTTCTTTTGCCGGTAATTATCCAAACTGCCATCTGGTGTTCTTTAGAAGAAATTATTTTCTAACTGACAGTCATGAAAACAGCTGAGGATGGTGACGATGGTCACTGATACTGCAGTGCTGTGTTTAAAAAAACATAGAAGTATGAGGTAAGAAGAAATCACGATTCATTTTATTCTTATAAATTAAACCTCATAATGTTAAAAATTTCCAAATTTATTATATAAATGGGAAGTACAGTTTTCAAGAGGTATCCCTCTCATCCTCTACCAACAACATGCCTGCCGAATTTTTGTCTGAATTTCCATCTACAAAGTTGCAAAGTGATGTTGGCTGAGGACAAGAGGGATATCTCTTGAAAATTTCAGTTCCTGTGTTAGAAAAAGATGAAGTATGAGGTAAGATAAGATATGACTCATTTTATTCATTGAAGGGCCTCATAATGTTATTTCCCAAAATTAACTTATGAACATATACTCATTCTATATTCCTCTCTAATTATGTAAATGGTCCATTAAAGTGATGCATAAATTGAAAATAGATCATATTAATACCATCTATACATCTATTGCAGAACCCACATCACGAAAATACAATGGGTTGCATTGAAACACACATGCATTGAAAAACACACATAGAATTGCATTATATTCAAGTTACAACAAGTAGGAAGAGAACACTTACTTTGCCATGTACATGCCACAAATCATACAATATTGTGCATTTGAAGTGCTCATACTTCGGATCAAAGGATAGTTTTGAGATGACAAATTATCACTTTTGTGCAGTAATCTGTAAAATAAATAAATGTACATAATTATAATAATTAATCAATGTTAATTGACATTATGAGATAATAACATAATATTGAATTTTTAAGAATTAACATAAAATATATATTTGAAGAGAAAAAATTTTGTGGAATGCAGGCTTTCACGGCCAGTAATCATGGTAATAAAAGATTCTACTAGTATTTTATGGATAGTGATCAGTTGTACGTGTTCGCGGTGTCCGCTTGCGTCATCTTAAAGAAAATTCTTATAAACTCAGCAATATTCTACTGATCTGAACATGTAAATTGTTTTGGTAATCCCTGTGGGTTCAATTTCAGTATGATGACATCGATCCAAACAGCTGCGACTCACGTGACGTCAGCACTAGTATAAATAAGAGCGTCCAGCTTTCTGCTGTTCATTCGCAGTCTAGTCTACGACATGGAAACAACAGCTGGAAGTGCTCGCCACTGAAGATGCCCTCCGCAGTTGAGGGAGAAACGTCTGGAAGAAACGCCAGTTATAGACCACAGCCACATAGCCCGGAATCTTTTATTACCAGAAAAATGTTTGCCTAGACCGAGACTCAAACCCGGGACCTTTGGCTTGCCGGCCAAATGCTCTACCAACTGAGCTACTGAGGCGAGTTGCGATCTATACGCAAATTTTTCTCTTATATACGTTGTAATTCCCTCTCGCAAATGTAGAACATTTGGCCCAGCAAGCCAAAGGTCCCGGGTTCGAGTCTAGGCGAAAATTTTTCTCTTCAAATATAATTTATCTTTCAGTGAGAAATGTTAAATCAATAATAAAAATAACATAAAATATTTTATAATAGTTACTACAGAATAATACAGAAATGAGCTTCTTATCTATAACATATCTTAAATTGATTTTTGTGTATATGAGTTTAATAGGGTGCAACAGGATCTTGCCTAAAAAATTGTATGGATGATAGGCAAAGCAGAGGGGGTCATTTTTATGTTAAGGAACTTACACTCCCAAACACTTTATTAATGAGTTATGCACAGGTGTAGGTCTTGTCTCTAAGGTTCAAAATTGAATATAAACAACTGTTACACAAATAACATTTTACTAAAAGCCATGTTTTCACAACAGGTGTTCAAATAGACAACCCTGTGCCTCATTTAATGCTTCATACTGTTGTAGCAATGATCTCCCAACTCTGTCAAGCTGGCAGGATTCTGTCTGACATGGTCAAACATAACATTTATTGGATCAATCAGCTGAACTCTGTAATTATACCATGGACCATACTCTTGCCATGCCCACAAAGAAAAATCAAGGGCCATTAAATCAGGCATATGCACTGGCCATGCAACACCTCTTGCTCATTGGATTAATTCAATGTTCTCCACTGTCGACGATTAGTAGTGCTGTTGCATTAACACAAGTGCTGAAACCAGAGATTGCTGTGCACTGCAAGTAGTACACTGTCCACTAAGTCTGAAAGTGTGGTACACGGGAAATATAGATAAGCTGCCCGTTAACCTTGCTGGTATAATTACAGGTCTCTAAAGATGAATACCAACAATTCCAGTTCAGTTTTTGATGGAAAACTGTGCTAGTGATTGCGAATAGCAATTGCATGAGAGTCATCGTAATTCCAGATGTGACTATTCCTACCGTGGTCTCAAGGTAGTGTGCTGTCTTGTCATGCAGCAGGCCCAGGTTCAATCTCTAGTTGGGACAAGTTTCCTGGATGAAGTTTTTTCGGGGTTTTTCCTCACTTGTAAGACAAATGTCAGGAAACTTTAAGGCCCAAACAATTCCTGAACATCATATGGCCATCATTCATCTTTGCCTTAGATTAAGTCTAGGATTAAGGACTCTCTTGGCATACCATTGCCATCAACACCATCTGTCAGCGGGGCAGCCATAACCCGCCTTCTAGGTACCCCAACCTCAGAAGTGGGTGCTGCAATTATGCCAATGCCAGGAAAGAACACCAGAAATGATGAAATGACAACCTTGGGCATTGAATAAAATAAGAAACTATTCCTACACACATAAAATAGGCCTCATCTGAGATTAACACCTGTCTGGGGAAGGCAACATCATAAACACTCTGATGCAGAAAATAATATACAAATTGCATAAGAGGTAGAAAATATTGTGCTCTACCGCCTGGACCTCCTGAAGGTGATAGGCATGTAGGATGCACTCCTTCAATACCCTCCAAATGGATTGGTGACTTCCACACATAGCACAAGCCACAGCATGGATCCTAGTTGAAGGTTCTTCACTAAATCATTCAATAACAGTATCATCAAAATCTGGTATCCTCACTTCATGCCTCTCGCTGCCAATAGATCGAGGATAAAAAAAAAGTAAAGTGATCCCACCCTAAGTCTCAGGAGGCCCTTGGGAAAGTAGGAGGTTAAGGCTCCCACTTTTTTTGGACACTCGGCACTTGATGTCAGCAGGGTTGTCAGCTCTGCATGACGGCCGCCTTTACCCCCAGAACAAGCATCTGTACTCATTTCTGTTAGAAGCTGAGCCAACCCCAGGACCATAGTGCTGCCATAAGATTTGGGTCAGTTTAAAAATCCTGACCCCACCAGGATTCGAAACCTTGACCTTCCGGCTTGTAGCGCAGTGCCTTAACCAACGCTACGGCATGCCCCAGATCGAGGATAAACATTCCCTATTTCTCCAAGACATCAGTGAAGTGTAGCAAAGGTAGAATGGTATGGATGTCTCTTGCCAGGATACCATTATTTGAAGATGCAACAAACCTCTCTTCTATTTCCTCCCCCCCCCCCCAACTTCAATGTAACATATGATCATATCTCTATGTTTAGACAACACATACTCCATGCGGACTGAATCCTCACAACAACAAATCAAACCTACAGGTACCATCCATCCATATTAATTCTGCCTGAGGGCAGGTCCTTCATTGCAATCATAGCATTTTCATGCTATGCTCACAGCTTTACTAGGGAATTGTAGGTGTGGTAGCTTCCTGTTGCTTTCCACGCTGGTGAAGGATGATGATGATAATGATAAGGATGATGATGACCATATGATTTCGGGGACTGTTTGGGCCTTAAAGTTTTCCTGACATTTGTCTTACAGGTAAGGAAAAAATACCGATAAAAACCTCACCCAGAAAAACTGCCCTGACCGGGGATCGAACCCGGGCCCGCTGCGTGACAAGGCACCACGCTACCTCGAGACCATAGCGGTGGACACCTACAGGTACATACTACTTTAAGAGAGTGAGGGCTTACAATCCAGGTAAAAATCATACAGGTTACTGATGATGTGTGATTTGCATGCCTTTATAGATGGGTATAACTCAACTACATGTTTGGGACTATATGTTCCTTATCACCACATCCCAACTGCAGCAGAGTACGTGAAATTCACAGTTCATTAAGAATCTTAAAAGGCCAAAAGAGACATATGTTTCCGATGGATTCCATCTCACTGTGGTATTGAAGGAAATGAAATAGCAGGTTACCTTGCAAGAAAGGAAAAAAATGTAAAACAAATTCGATCAAACAAAATTTCATTTCACAGATCAAAAACAGACATAAATTACAAAATGAAACTATTCTGGAAAGAAGAAAGCACAGAAGAAAGTTCTAACAATAAATGGAAAAGTTTGTTAAAAAATAATAATCAAATCCCCAACTACCCAAGAGGCAGAGCTGTTTCTACTTTTAGGATGACTACTGGACATGACAGTTTGGCAGCACACTTGCATAAAATTAATATTTTTTAATCCCCATCCTGCATACTATGTGAAGATCCAGTGATGAACGGAGACCATCTACTCCACTGTAATGCTCTGGCAAAGACAATTGGAGAACTGTCATCACAACTAGTTATCTGTTACTGGGAAGTCAGAAGGAAAATGGAGATCCTCCAATTCCAAGAGCATTAGCAACCAATCAACCACCAACCAATATGTTCCTTAATAAAATAAAGTACCATCTCCACAGTCTATCATCCTTATCAGTTTGTCTGTGAGGTTTTGTCCCTGCTGCCTGTTATTATCAGCAGCACATTCCCAAGTAAAGAGATACAAAGGTAGTCGAGTTTGAAAAAACAAAATTATTCAGTTATGAGCCACTGGAGAATATGATTTTCTTGTATCAAAACACTCAAAAAACATCCCTGAACAACAAGTGAAACTGCGTTGCTAGATTTTGGATTCAGCCTGTGTATATATATATATATATATATATATATACATACACATACATACATACATACATAGGAGGGGGCACGCCGTAGCGTAGTAGTTAAGGCACAGCGCTACAAGCCGGAAGGTCGAGGGTTAGAGTCCTGGTAGGGTCAGGATTTTTAAACTGATCCAAACCCTCCGACGGCACTATGACCCTGGGGTTGACTCAGCCTCTAACGGAAATGAGTACCAGATGCTTGTTCTGGGGTAAAGACGGTCGTCACGCAGGGCTGACAACCCAGCTGACATCAAGTGCTGATTGTCCAGAAAAGTGGGAGTCCTAACCTCCTACTACCCCAAGGGCCTCCTAAGGCCTGTAATGGGATACCTTTACCTTTTTTACTTAAATAAGAAAATGATGCAAAGAAGTATCGAAACTAGTCTTCGAGAAATCTACAATTATGAGGTGGGGTGTTAAATCTAACTCTATTGATATGTATATATTGTTAAAAATAATGACATTTACCATGATATGAAAAACTTTAACAAGTTATTCGTGGTATGATGTTTCCTGAGTGTTTTGAAATAAGGAACCCATGGTTACGGTGGCTAACTACCAAGTAATTTCATTGTTTTCCTTATGTATAACTCAACCATTTTTATACCTGTTTACTCAGAAAATTATAATTTAGACTGTTACACTATTTGAAGTAGTTATTCAAAATCTCGAACACCACAATCATTACAAACTTCATAACGATCCTTCAAGGAGTATCGCACTTGCACTAGCAAGGAAGTGATCTGAGTCTCTGTCACTGTCTCTAAAAACTTTTTTTGTAGCATTTTAACTGTTTTTATATTTCTAATTAAATAATCAATTATTGACTGTGATTCTACACTTCAAGCATTTATGTATTTCATTATGTTTATAGAATATATTAAGAATTACAGATTCTTATAAAAAGCTAAGTCTATTAACACATTCAGTACTGTAAACCAGTTAAGGCGTTTAAGGAGACTATCATGTATGCGGCCGTCGGTCAGTTAACTCGCTTTAGAGCGAGCGCGAACAAACTGCATTTATATTCGGCGCCTAAATATTGTGTTGGTTTAGTATGTACATTTTCTATTCCCGTTTGACACGTTTAACCTTGATGAATCCCCTTTTATTTTTTAAACAAACAACACATGGAATTCGTTCACCCAAACTTGTCTCCGGTCTCCAATGCAGTCGTATTTGTTTCTCGTTATCACTCTGTTCTTTGTGCGTGAGTGAAACCATGGCGAAAGAAAAATGTTTCCCTGAAGAAGAATTAGTGAATATTTTGTATAATTATGATTCAGGTGACAAACTGATTCGAGAATTAGAAGATTCACAAAGTGAAAGTGAAGATGAACTTCCACTTCCTGAAATTGATACGTCGATACCATGTGATGTCAATCACCCAAGTTATCTCACCATTAAATCCTACTAGGTAAGTACAAAATTTGAATTTTCTAGGACTAATAGTTTGTGAATAATGGTCCATTTTCTGAAGTGCCACGAAAAGGGTAGCTGGGGTATTTAAATGGCTGGCCTATGGGTTTAAATGCCCTGCTCAGTGCCTGGTACTGAATGTGACAAAAGATTACCATCTCAACTTTTAACTCTCTCTCCATTTGTACCCACTACATTCTGAACTGGATTATTACTTATTCTTCCATTGAAATCATCACCAATATAATAGTATTGTTTGTATTTACTTTATCCAATTGTTTCTGCAATTTTTCATAAAACATTTTTTGTATCAACTCTGCTTACTTCGCAGGTATTCAAAATGAGGGCTGCAAAATACATTCCTCTAATCCTTTTATTTACTTTAGTTTTACCCTTCACATATTCAAAATGAGGGCTGCAAAATACATTCCTCTAATCCTTTTATTTACTTCAGTTTTACCCTTCACATATTCAAAATGAGGGCTGCAAAATACATTCCTCTAATCCTTTTATTTACTTCAGTTTTACCCTTCACATATTTAAAATGAGGACTGCAAAATACATTCCTCTAATCCTTTTATTTACTTCAGTTTTACCCTTCACATATTCAAAATGAGGACTGCAAAATACATTCCTCTAATCCTTTTATTTACTTCAGTTTTACCCTTCACATATTCAAAATGAGGGCTGCAAAATACATTCCTCTAATACTTTTATTTACTTCAGTTTTACCCTTCACATATTCAAAATGAGGGCTGCGAAATACATTCCTCTAATCCTTTTATTTACTTCAGTTTTACCCTTCGCATATTTAGTTTCTAAAATTTTTCTTTTTAGCAAGTTTATTCTAGTTCCTAATGGATGAACTGTTAAAAGGAAAAAAAAACTGTTATATCTGTAAACCAAATGCTTACTGTGGTACATGCTTGTTTATGTAAAAATATGAAAAATTTTCTTAAAATATTATTCTTTTTAAATATTATGAAATAAGAAATTCTTCTCAAGTATTTATTTTAGGAATTCATACTATGACGTATATTCATTTAGGTAGATTTTTTATTTGAACAATATGAGGTGAGTGATAAAAAATTCTACCTAAATAAAATTCTTCTCAAGTTGATATTATTCATTTTTAAACATCTTAATGATGGACAAATTATATTTGAAAAGAAAAATATATGCCTAGACTGGGGTTTGAACCCAGGACCTTTGACTCTCTATGTCAATGCTCTATCCAAGTGAACTACCTAGGCCTCCAATCTAAACGCATATTTTTCTCTTATACATAGTTAATTCCCTAACCCCAAATGCTATGAGCTGTTGCTACGATTTTTGCAAATGGCTTTATAAGTAATGTTTAAATTCCCAATAAAAAGTCTTCTTAATAAAGAAGCCACCATTTGCAAAAAATCATAGCAACGGTTCGTAGCATTTGGGGTTAGGGAATTAACTATTTATAAGAGAAAAATACACGTTTAGATTGGAGGCCTAGGTAGCTCACTTGGATAGAGCATTGACATAGAGAGTCATAGATCCTGGGTTCAAATCCCAGTCTAGGCGTATATTTTTCTTTTCAAATATAATTCTTCTCAAGTGTTTAGATTCATCATTTTCTAAAGCGATAATATTTTTGGTTCCCGTAAAATGTTCCTATAATATATGTGTAATTATTATAATATCTATAAAGGTTCCGGTTGGCCTCAAATTTCTTGAAAAGTTTTATCTTTAAGGGGGGTAGAATTAAAGTTGGAATATATCTAACTTGCAATTATCAATAATTGCAAATTTTTCCTTCATCAGAAAAATGAAATTTTAAATTTTTACATGCTCTTCTCAACTGGATGTGTTTTGGATATCTTTATCTGTCAACTATATCAAGTCAGAATCTAACTGAGAATAGTGACAAAAATCTCCAAAATATATCTAGATGAAAATATTTAATTTATGAGATTAAGTACATTATTTCCCACTTGATTTTTTTAGTGATAATATAATGTCCCTTTTTCATAACTGGACATAAGAGTTTAATATGGATCATTTCCTTATAATACACCCTAGGTTTACATGAATTTCAAATTACAATAAAAACAATTTATAACACTCAAAATTCTCTTACCTCACATCACTGAAAGATATCAGATGTTCACAATTTCCTTGATGTTGATACACATAAGGATATCCTAGTCTTAATGAAAGATCTTCAAATTTGACTTTGTCCATTTCCTCAGTTTTAAAAGGTCCTAAATCTCGTCCTTCTCCCCATTTCCTTATTACTGCACTATAGTCAATATTTTTTGGATCTCGGAAATCATTATAAAATGTGTTTTCAATAAAAATGAAACCAGATTTATAAATATCCTGAAAAGTAAGACATATTTATAATGTACTGTAGCATATAAGAATGCAATGTAAGATTAAGATTTAATTTACTCAGTACTTTGTTTTTAATGGTTTTTGAGATGGTCTGTTAAATTAGAATTCCATTTAACAATCTTTCAGTAACTTTTCCACACTAGATTTTCAAATTAATTAAGTTCAATGCTGGAAAGTCTACAATCTTTAACAAATAGAAAGATTAATGAATGAGTTGGAGAAAATGTTTTAACATCTCACCTCACAAAGTTGTGTGTCTTCACAATACTGGTTTCAAAAATATAGTATTACCTCCATCTTCAGTCAAATTCCAATTGTCGAAATTTCATCAACAACGAAATTTCGTGAATGTATTTTTGCACAAATTATTTTATTTAAGGCAAAAAGCTGAGATTATGTGTTTTACAACATTACAAATTAAAATAGATTATTTTTACATTTGTAAACTTCAACAAAATTTCAAGAATAAGGTTTTTCCCCACAAAATTACATTTTTTTTCAACTTTGATGCAAAATTACACGGGAAATAACATTTTATAAATATGTTCATCTTTCGATGCTTTTATTGTTCATTTCATACATCTCAATGATGGATAAATCATATTTGAAGAGAAAAATTATACGATCAGACCAGAGCTTGAACCCAGGACCTTTGGTTTTCTGGACCAAGTGCTCTACCGACTGAGCTACTGGAGCAAGTTTCAATCTAAATGCAATATTTTCTCTAAAAAAAATAAAATAAAATTTGTCTTTATTTGTGTTCTATAGCTTGAATCATATGATGACCAATGACGTCATCTCACTATCTTGAAATCTTCAGAAAACGATAATCGATATATATATTGATTTGTGCATTCTTCCATGTGGACTCCAAAATTTTGTGAATGTATTTTTGCACAAATTATTTTACTGAAGGCAAAAAGCTGAGATTATGTGTTTTGCAACATTATAAATTAAAATAAATTATTTTTACAGTTGTAAAATTCAACAAAATTTCATGAATAAGGTTTTTCCCACAAAATTCCATGGTTTTTCAACTTTGATGCAAAATTACATGGGAAGTAACACATTTTATAAATAAATTTGTCTTTATTTGTGTTCTATAGCTTGAATCATATGATGACCAATGACATAATCTCACCATCTTGAAATCTTGAGGAAACGATAATCGATATATATATTGATTTGTGCATTCTTCCATGTATATATATATATATATATATATATATATATATAAACTTATACTCAGATACAACTGCAATTGATTCAGTATTACGAGTGTAATCAATTTATATTTTTTTTTAAAAAGCACGAATAAGTATTGTGAGATAGAAAAATTATTATTTAATTTTAGGAAGTTATATTTTGAGGTTATTTTAATTATATTATTTTTAGTCTGGACATCTTACCTCAATATTAATATTGATTTGTTCTTGAACATGTTACCCAGTTTGGGAAAGCTGACGATAAAACAGAATTGTTTTGAAACATGTTCAAGAACAAATCAACATTAATATTGAGGTAAGATGTCCAGACTAAGAATAATATAGAACAATTATATTGAACTATTATTGGAAATAACACTATGAGATTCAATTTAAGTTTAAAATAAAATTCTTTAACCTCACCTCATACCCAGTGTAACTATATTAAGGCCTCGGAATTCAATCATTTTGCTCACAAAGAGGCTGTTCCAATAGTTTGACACAAAGATTAGTAAATATACCAATGAACAGAGAAAATTATAAAAAGGAAAAAGAATACATAATTAAAGTAGCAGAAAAACCGTATGTGCTTGCAAAGTGTGCATGAAATAAAGATGATTGGGAATTTTTGTGTACACTGTTGTGAATTATATTACAGAAATTCAACCTGGTTCCCATGCCATGCAACTATTGTGAAAAAAATACATAGGAAAAACAAAAAGGAACTTGGATACAAGATTGAGAGAACACTTTAGAAATGTTAAAAATGGAGAAATAGAAAAATCTGCAATAGCTCCACATGCATGGTCAGAAAAACAGAACAAAACAAAGGCCAAGTTACTGAAACAGTTAGAGAAATCTAAGGAACTCACAATTTGGGAGAAAATTTACATCCACAAGAACAAGGAGAAAACTATGAATTTTGAAATTCCCAGGGAAAGGGGAAAAAAAAATTTGATTTGGAAGTTCATTGGTCAGCCAACAGAGGGAGTAGAAATCAACCTACAGGATGACAACTGCAAACACAACTGTTAGAATGCATTGACAATGTTGCATAGATGCAACAAAACTATAGTCTGCAAAAATATTTTTAAAAAATTAGGTGAGTCAAAATAACTAACTCATAATAATAATCATCATCATCAACAACGACAAGGATTAAGCCCAATGGCCTGTTCCGATCTCATTATAGGTCAAATTGGTCCTTCCATCTCTTCAATGGTCTTCCCAACATTCTTCTCCCTTTTGGTTTATAATTATACATTCTTCTTGGTATGCACTGTTCATTCATTCGTAATACATGCTGAAGATAAGCATTTCATAATAATCATATACAATACTTAATAGTTACAGTTTTGAGAACCCATGTCTAAAAATCTTCTTCACATAGGTTACTGAGCCAAATAGTTGTCCATCTCAACTATTTCCTCAAATGTTGAGATGATATTTTGTCAAATGAAAAGTAAAAAAACATGATGGTACAACTACATTTGTTCAAGAAGTATCAGTGAGACATCTTCAAGAAACTTTACCAACACTTTTTGAAGGAAAGATAAGATCATGAGGTGGTTAAATCAGATTGTAAACAGAAGATATCACCATCCTCATAACACCAAATAATGCATTTCCTGACATGGGCTCTTCAACAAAACTTTATCTACTAAATTCCCTCTACCACTCTCAAAATTTAAAAAACAAATTATTAATCACCCTATTGTTAATTTATCCGGGCTGGTAGCAAATTAAAATATAGTGGTTAAAGATCCATAGGTATTAGTGATTAATAACTCCAGTAGGCCGCAAGTGCTGAATATAATTTATTTTCACAAGTAATCACTTCCATAATCGTATGGCACACTTTATCACATGTGAGGATCCATCAATCCTAGAAACAGTCACAAAAGATTGATTTCTTCTCAAAATAATCCAAATTGACAATCATCAATTAATAGAATGAGCAAACACCACCCAACACTTACAATTCACAAGAATTCTCTCACTATGTGATGCAAACTGATCCAAATCCATGCCCATTTGGCAAGCTGGACATCAAATCAAACATACACTATCATTTTATTTTTAATTTAGAAAGAAAAATTAATATTCAGTCCAGGACTCAAACCCTGGATCACTGAATTAAAACTATGTCAAATTCTGGAAAATGTTAATTTAAAATATATATGATCTAAATACACCATCATGTATGAACCAAAAATGCAAAATGATGTAAGGATAACATATTACAATGAACAAAAAAGCAATGCCACCACAACTACATCGACCTGATTACAATATAGAAATCATTGCACACTAGAGTGAACACAACAATAATAACAGAAAACACGTTATTAAACACAACACATTATTAATAAAGATGAGTCTCACCTGATAATCTGTGATCTTCAAGCATGATACAGCATTTCAAAAGGATCCCTCTCATAAAATGGTTGAAGATGAGAGAGATGCCTCTAGAAATTGCAGTGCCATGCTTCAACCATTTTATGAGAGGGATGCCTCTTGAAACTGCTGTATCATGCTTGAAGATCACAGATTATGAGGTGAGATACAACTCATTTTATTAACCCATTGAGCCTGGATTTTTTTGCAGTTTTACGTCACTTGGAACTGGGATTTTTTAGGGAAAATGAACAGTAGATGGGATTTTTTTTATTTATATCAAGTTTTATCAATTATTTTCAACCTAACAGATTAAGGGCCACATGCAAATACATTAGTCTCTACTCAAATTACTTCCAATCACTGGTGAGCTGACTTTCTGTGAGCAAGTGCAAAGATCGAATTAGCTACCCACTAACTGGTCATGCATGAAAGTCGTCGTTTTCGTAACATTGGCAAGAAATTACCCAGAATTCTCAGCGATAAAATCACTTCCATTATTTTCGTCTGCTAGAGGAACGCATTTACGCTTGCGTCCCACAAATAATACCGTATACGACGACGTCTGCATCGCACAATATTACGCCGATTCTCCTGTTCTTCCAATTGAATTCTTTGGTAGACTCTATCAAATTCCTCTTCTCCGCGTGTACCGAAAACATGATCGTAGTCTTCAAGGTTCAACATCTTGGATAAAGCAGCAAGATTTCAAACTACATCGGTTCCCATCGGGTTGCTCACGATTCGTTCTCTGCAAAGTCACCTTGCCAGGTAGCTTAGGAATTTTGACAATTATTATCGCATGAATAGATTTTTGAGTATGCAAAAACATCTTTGGATGCAACTTTCTCAGCAGAGAACGACTTTTACGGTCTAATGCATTCAAAGATACGACCCTTAATCCTTTAACGTAGTATGTCACGAGACAAACCTAACATTATTTCACTGTTTCAATACTCTAACTTGGTGTGATAATCCTCTAAATGTAGTGGTACCTGACACTTCTTGCACAACCAACAGACTTCAGCTCTCTTTTTCTTCACTATCTCCATGAACATTACTTTCAGAATCAAAATGACTAAAATTAAATTCATTTTCATCACTTTCATCATTTTCTAAAAAAATTGCATAATTTCATCTGCATTCAAGCTCCTAGCTGCAGCCATCTTTATTCATAAATGCAGTAGTTGCGTGAAGACATGTTATGGTATGATATATATTTATGATTATTCTCCATTTATCAATAGTTTTGACTCCAATGCTGCAACATGCATAAAAAGAAATGTACCCAACAGGAATGTAAAAGTGAGTGTTAGTGCCATCTCTAAATAAAAAGATAAACTATGTTGTAAACACAACAATGGAACAGTTCCGTGCTTCGGTCATCAGTCCGCCGAGTGAAACCACGAAATCATTCCGTGCCTCGGAACCAATGGGTTAATTAATTATTAACTTGAAAACCTCATAATGTTATTTCCCATAATTAATTTATGAACATCCTGTATAGTTTAAAAAGAATTTACTTCAAAAGGTGATTTGCTTACCTTAGCTTTCTTTTTAAAGTCCTGGTTAGGATTATTGCTGACTTCTCCTGGCACACACAAATCAGATGCGCAAACTATTGTGTCACGTAACACACTTATTGTTTGGTTTCCCAATACAACCATTTCCTGACTGCAGCGAGGAGGATTCACAATGCGTATTCCCAACCTATGACGGAATGGATGATATATCCGTACTGAAATAAGCATGTGTTTCCCAACCTCCAGATCTGGAGTTGCACTTGGTTTCATTGACTATAACAACAAAATTAGTCATTATTAATATCAATTATAATCATGTAAATAATTAATAAATAATATGAATCTGGAGTCATCTTACCTCATAACTTAGAATAGTCTGAAAGAGAAGATGACGGTATGCATGGCATATCGAAACATGCTCAAATAGAACACAACAAGTTATGAGGTAAGATGACTCCGGATTCACCTTACTTAATAAGAAAAACCTCATAATGTTACTTCCTATAGTAATTTATTATGAAAATAATTATTTTAAAAAAGGTAGTATAGGAAAATTTTAAGTTACAGAAATTAAATTTTTGGAAGGAATTTTAGGAAAAGATAAAATTAGAAGCATAATAATGATAAGAGATGAGTCAAAAGTACAGAAAATTAAAAATGACATAAAAAAGAAATATATTAAATTGGTTATGGATACATCAACACATGTCAACAGAAACATTAACAGAGCAGATGCTTCTGACGAAATGAAGAGGAAAGAGATGAAGGGAAAGACCAGATTAGCAAAGATATTGAAGATGAGGTAGCCAAGTGATTTAAAACATGACTCCTCATGTGGACTATGGGAGTCCCTATGGGGAAGAAATTTTTTCATCTAATTTTAGCCAATATGTCCACCCGGAATCGTGAGTGATTTGGGTAGCTTCCATAAGTAGTGCCTCCTAGTTGAGAAAACCTGCTATAACAGCTGGGGGACTCGACATGTCACCCTTTCCTGGCTAAATGATCATCCACCTCTGTAAATGACAAGTGGAAGTAAAGCCAGCAGCTGGATGGTAGGCCAAGGGCCTTCTAGGCCTGTAATATCATGAAGTTTGTTGTAGAGAGGATAAACATGGATAGAGATACATACAATTAAAACATGGAAACACAGAGATTGCTAGACATCTCTTTACAATAAACCATTTATAATAATCGACCCAAGCAATTGGAAATTTTCAAAATGTTTAATATAAGATTGGCACCGAAGAACGAATACAGCCTAAATAGGATAATTAAAACCAATAAAAATTTAAAAATTGAAGAAGAAAACAAATCAGGAATTTATTAGATCAAATGCAGGGATTGTGACAAAATTTACATACGAAAAACAAAAAGAAATTTGAAAACAAGGGCGAAAGAACATCTTAGAAATGTCAAAAATGATGAAGTGGAAAAGTCTGCAGTAGCTGCTCATGCTTGAATCAAAAGCCAGTGTTATTAAGCAAATAGAAAAAAAAAAAAAAAACCAGTTTGGGAAAAAATCCACATTTAAAAAAAAACAAGAAAAAAAAACTTACAAACTTCGAAATTCCAGCGGATTCTGACTGGATCCTGAGGTTTATCGGTCCACCAACAGAGGGAAGAAGAAGTAGTTCTTCTGATCGACATAACATCAGTCGACAAGAAAGTACTTAAGATGAAATAGCCAAGACTTTGAAACTGTGGTCTACTTAGAAGACTGGACATGAGGTGAGGTATGAAGCATTTTAATTTAATCTTAAATTAAACCCCATAGTGGTTTTTTCTTATAAAAGTTCAATATGATTGGAAATTACTTAAGGAAGGAAGAAGGAAGTACAATTATTTTCAATAAAAATTACAATGTAAAATAACACTATGATATAGTTCACAATTTATATAAATGAATCAGATTTTATTTTTACATCTCACCTCATAAAACTCCACTTGGAGTTTTGACTGAGGATGAAAGGGATGTCTTTTGGAACTGGATCAGTGAAAATCAATTTGCTAGTATATAGTATAATTATATATAGAAAGTATGCAATACAAAACACACTGTTGGTCAATAAGAAAAATGCAGAGACTTGGAATGTGCAATGTCTCATTGATACCTTCTATCCCATATTGGACAGGACAAATTTAGGAGCATTTTCAGCATACCAAATTGTGTCTAAGGAGGTCACATTATATGGGAGGAATTCATTTTATGCTAAAGACTTAAAATGTGAAATTTAAAAAAATGGTAAATAGGGGCAAAATAATAAGAAATATAATTAGAAGTTAACGGAAATGTCTGTTTCTTTCTAAATAACTTAATGGCATCTCTAAATGGCTGTAAAATATCAACAAATCCAACGACATTTGTAAATTTAGATCCACAAACTTTTACAAGCTGCCAAATAAAGCAAGAAATACAGTTTCAAGTCTTGAATTTGTGTAGTTCACTGTTCTTCCTTCAAACAAATTTTTCAAGAAGTTTATCCCACCTGGTACAACCTGCTGCTGGTGCCTAAACCTCATCTCCATGCCTACCATAAGGTAGGTGTCTTCACATCCACAAATGTTAATGACAGAGGTGGAAGATTATTCTGCCAGTATAAGGGCAACAGGTGGTCAACGTTTAGCTGGTTTTTTTAACCTGGAGCCAATACTTATTGTAGCTACCCAAATTCCTCAAGATGCTGAGATGGCACTGGTCTCATACTGGCCGAAATTCTTCCTCCATGGGAACTCAAAGCAGTAGAGAACCTCATCTCATTCCTTGTAATTCTATTTTCATTACCTCTTTGCAGAGTCCATTAGGAACTGGTCTTCCCAATATCATGTATATCCATCCATAGAAATTCTGCCCGAAGGCAGGTCCTTCACCGCAATCATAGCATTTTCATGCAAAGCTTGCAGCTTTACTAGGGAATTGTAGGTGTGGTAGCTTCCCGTTTCTTAGGGAATTGTAGGTGTGGTAGCTTCCAGTTTCTTTCCACAATCATGTATATATATATATATATATGAGAGTACTTTTTTTTTACCAAAATAGACTTCATTATATTATATACTACTCTTATAGATTTATCATTTTTCAATCTTATCAAGGATATCTAATTCTGTCAAAAATGACAATCTGAAACCGAGATAATTAAATTGGTTTACTCTTTTATTTTAGGAACTGATATTTTGAGGTCAGATCATCTTACCTCAGTATTAATGTTGATTTGTTCTTGAACATCAGCATCTGCAGATGATGATTATGATATCGAAACATGTTCAAGAACAAATCAATGTTTCGATATCATAATCATCATCTGCAGATGCTGATGTTCAAGAACAAATCAACATTAATATTGAGGTAAGATGATCAGATTAAAAATAATTTAATTGGTTTACTCTTCCTATAATTTTGTTATCTAGGCAAATTTCACTATGTACCACAGAACATTATTATTTTGGATTTTTCAGTTGATACTTTCATTGAATATTTTTTTGCTTTTAATTTCAAGAAAGTTTTATTATGTGGACATGTTCATTTTTAGAGAGATTGTGTTATTGTAGCATTAAACTCTGCAATGTTTTGCTAATCTTTTATTTCTAATGTTTCAGTTACCACAGCCTAATTAGTTTTTGATTTTCCATTAATGTACTCTATGTATTTATTTATATTATTCTTAATAAATGGGGGCATGCTGTAGCATAGTGGTTAAGGCACTGCACTACAAGCCGGAAGGGCGAGGGTTCAAGTCCCGGTGGGGTGAGGATTTTTAAACTGACCCAAACCTTCTGGCGGCACTATGGCCCTGGGGTCGATTCAGCCTCTAACAGAAATGAGTACCGGATGCATGTTCTGGGGGTAAAGGCGGCCGTCACGCAGGGCTGACAACCCGACTGACATCAA